>QXEO01000638.1:248242-848242 GCA_007115705.1 Dactylis glomerata
TTATTCTGATTTTTGTGTTTTGAGTTTTGAATAGTTTCCTCTATTCAGATTTGAAGGAAAACAGTGCTGACCAAACATGGTCCTTTAGAAGTACGTTTAGAAACTAAACCAGAGGTCTTGTGGTAAGATTGGAAGAAGAAATTTATTTGTGAGAATTCAAATATAGGATCCAAATAATAGGAAGTTAAAATATTACCTTCCCACTATTTGGTTTTTCAAAAGAAATTTGCTAGAGGGGAAAAATATGAGATGGCTCCATAACAATGGAGTTCATTTAAAACACTTTCTTTCTGAAAGCCTTTTGTAAATAAGATTTGGGAAAAAGGGCATTTGACTTTATTCTTTGAAGAATAAGGTTCAAAACTTTGGAAAGGCTTTAAAATGCAATATGCCATGAATGCATGATGAAATTTTAAATCTTGAGAAAAAAAAAATCTGGGTCGTGACAAAAGGATACTATTTTTTGTGTTTTTGATAAAACGATGCAAGTAAAAATAAAGTAAAGCAAAACTTAAAACAAAGTAAAGGATGTGCGTGCGAAACTCCCCTTGCAGAAGTCTTCTTTTTCCTCGGCAACGGCGCCAGAAAACTTGTTGATGGCGCGGTGTTGAATGGTGCCAGAAAACTATTGGCGTGTAGTTAATGATATAAATGACCGGCCAGTTGGAAACCCCAAGAGAAGGTTTGATGAGTACAGCAGCAAGTTTTCCCTCAGTTATGAAACCAAGGTATATCAATCCAGTAGGAAAAAGCCAAACTCAAGAAGGTGATGCCTGCTAGCCTAGTGACACTCCAACAAGGGCGCCGTTAACGATACTTGTTAGCGCGTCTTCAACTAGTAGCAATGTGGAACCTGCACACAACACAACCAAGAACTTTGCTCCCAACTTACGATGAGGTTGTCAATCTCACCGGTTTGCTGTAAACAAAGGAATGAGCGTATCGAGTGGAAACAGTAGTAGTATGCGAGAAAGTAAACAGTGCGAGTAAAGTAAATAGGTGATAGCAATGTAAAGGAAATTGGACCGGGGTCCACAGTTCACTAGTGGTGTCTCTCCATAAGATAAATAACAACATGCTAGGTGACGAGGGTTAACTCGACAAATGTCCTAGATGAAGGACTTAGGATCGGGGAGATAGGGCGTCGGATGAACTCGAAGGTAAAGTTAGTCGAAATAGGTGTGTATCGAAAGTAAACTTGGGTGTTCAACCTAGCTTGCTCTCAATCTGCCCTACACCGTCCCCTCCTGGCCCCTATATATAGGTGGCCAGGTCTCGAGGATCGGGTAGGGTCTGATACAGATTACAAATATCGACATACGGTAATAACTCGTATTCGACTATCATTACAATTGGGCCTAGCTTAACGGGCCTCAGGGGTACTCAACTAACGGGTTCTATTAGCTATACCCTTGTCAGTAGCCCCTGAGATTCTACCAGAATTGCAGATTCAGGTTGAATCTCTAATCTTCAAATCTTCAACTTGATTAATTCTTCGACTTCTTCATATCTTCAAATCTTCGATTTGGTCTTTTCGACTTATTTTCATGATATTTTTTCGCAAGGGGGTTTGATGAGCAAGCCTGACAACTTTGACAGATCTAGAGGTCAGTTAACTGCCGGAGCAGATACTTGTCACCTACTTCAAATTCAATCCCCTTGGATTTGAATTCGGGATACCGGTCAAACCCACTCTTTTGCCGCATTTAGGACTTATAAAGAATGAATCCCAGTGATTCTCAGGGTACCCAGTGCGTCCACCAGGATTTTCTTCGCGTCGTAGACACGGATACATACCAGCAGAGCGCATCCATGTGCGTATACCAGGCCACACATGACGGATCCCGGGGTCTTACCTTCGTGATAAATCACGGCATTCGAGTTTTGTTGCGATAACGCAACTCGAGAATCTCATATTTGCAGTCAAATTTTTAACTGATAAAACTAAAGAATTTCGGATTTTAACTTAATCTTCTTCGCTCCCGATGGGAGTAATCTCTCTTCATTTTGTCGACTACCTAGTCGAAGTTTGTATGCTTATCCTTCCGCATCTCCAATATTGATTATCTCATCTCTATCGGGTGCGCGCTCAGCGCTCCCGATGGGAGTAGCCCCCGAGGCTATGTTTGGCGACTTGTAGTCAAGCATAGGCTCAAAGTGCAGCTCTTCTTTCTTCTGTGGATATTTTACTATTTGGCGAGCCCCCGAGTCCAAGTCGAGGTTTCCATATCGTGTGACCATAGTCTCCTTATCTTGTTTTTCTTCATTGATATTATCGTCTGCTGTACGCAGAATTTAACTCCTGCTGCAAAATATGTTCATGGGCTATGCTGTAGCGCGGGGGCCCAATAATACGTGCTTATAAATAAAGCACCATCTGGTGAAGGTAAAAACCCTAATTAGATTCGTGCTCCGCCGCATCGTCTTCTTTTCTTCATCTAGGGTTTTCCGAGGTTTTTCCCTTGTTGTCATGGCAGATGCTGAAGGTTCTCGTCTGAATCTTGGATCTCCGGTGGCACCACGAGGTCGGGGTCGCCCTCGTGGCAGCAAGAACAAGAACCATACCACTCTGGCCGCCGCCGGAGCTTCATCGGATGCTCCCACTAAGCGTCGTCCCGGCCGCCCACCTGGTAGCAAGAACAAGCCCAAGGTGACTGGCGCCGCTCCAGATCCTGCTGCTCCTCCTCCTGCTGCTTCTGCCGCTCCCGCTGCTCTTCCTCAAATCTTCTCCTTTTTCTGCATTGCCATGGAGCAGTGCCGTGAGATTCAGCGCCTGCCGCTGAATTTCACTAAGTTTATGGATGGGCGCGAACTGCGAGAGGCTGTCCTTCGCGAGCAGTCTGGCAGTGGTATCCCGTACGAGGTGGAGGTGTGGTACGATGGCAAAGGCGAGCAGTACTTCAGGGGCGGCTGGTCGCAATTTGCAGAAGACCACGACATCCATCAAGGCTTCTTCATGGCCTTCGACTTCCACATCGGGACGTCGAAGTTTGACGTGAAGATCTACGATGGCACCCAGTGTCAGAAGAAATATGAAGCCGAAGTCTAGATCCATTAGAATCTGCTATCCATGTAATTTCATTTGATAATGTCCTTCCTGCAATACGACCAGACATTGAGGACTATTTTGCACCTGCAAACTCTAATAAATTACTGGAACCGAATCGATTAGGGGGTGGGGGAGGCAGAAGCGGAGGTCTTACCAAGCTATACTACCAATTGGTGCACGGAACAAATCCCGGTCGTCGTGGGCGGCAGATCTGCTTGCGGCGGACTTTCCTGCGGTGGGTACAATGCGTGCGGACGAAACAAGTGCTGGAGCCGTGGTTGACATGCAGCGCCGCAGTCCGTCTGATGTCGCCGGGGGACAGAGCCGGCGGCGCGATGAGGCGCCGGCGATGGCTGCTCCGTCCGAGGGTGGGGAACGAGCTGCCAGCGGTTCTCCGATGACTAATGAGATACACAACACTAGGTTCCAGCCATGTTTAGCATAAGATTCACTTTAGATTAAGCGGCGAAAATAGTCATCTGCTGGGTCTAGCTTAAGAAAAATTAATTAGCGAACTTGTTGCTTCTCTCTAACTAAAAGCAGGGATATATGCCTTTTCACTAAGGGCGACCCCAGTGGTCATTGGCTGAGGCGGCCCCACAGAGCGGCTCTATATGATTTTCTCTAAATAAATAGATGACCCGAGTGATCATTGGCTGCGGAGGCCCCACAAAGCGGCAATATATGATTTTCTCTAAATAAATAGATGACCCCACTGGTCATTGGCTGCGGCAGCCCCACAGAGCGGCAATATATATCTTTTCCTGAAAAATACACGACCCCACTGGTCATTGGCTGCGGCAGCCCTATAGAGCGGCCCCATTTGTCATTGGCAGCACCGCGTATACATTCAGGAAATAAAACGGCCCACACGTCAGCGATAGATGGATGGCTGCTCCAACGTGTCTCCTGACCCTACCTGTCAGCACCATTCAAAAGCAACGGTCAATTCACAACCACCGCGGCTCCCTAGCCATCACCGGTAACGGTCAAGGCCTCTGACCAGATGGCAACCCTCCCGTCCGAGCGTCTGCGAGGGGTTACAAACTAGAGGGAGGGGAAAACTGAGGAAAAGTTAAGTGGCTGGGGAAAACTGAGCACAACTAAGGGCCCGAGGGCACGAAAATAGAAATCCCTATCTTTTAATGAAGCAATCTTTATTGCACCTGAGCGGTACACCTCTTCAATAACATAGGGTCCTTCCCATTTTGAGAGTAATTTTCCTGCAAAAAAATCTGAGATGAGACCTATACAATAGAACTTTCTCACCAACATGAAACTCTCTCTTAAGAATTCTCTTATCATGCCATTGTTTGACTTTCTCTTTGAAAAGTCTGGCATTCTCGTAAGCTTCGTTTCTCCACTCATCTAGGGAACTCAAATCAAGCAACCTTTTCTTACCGGCGAGTTTAAAATCCCTATTAAGCTCTTTCACTGCCCAAAAAGCTTTGTGTTCTAATTCTAAGGGCAAGTGACACGCTTTTCCGTAAACCATCTTGTAAGGAGACATGCCCATGGGGTTCTTATAAGCAGTTCTATAAGCCCATAAAGCATCGTTTAACTTGCTAGCCCAGTTTTTCCTAGATCTATTGACAGTCTTCTGCAAGATAGACTTGATCTCTATATTTGAAAGTTCTATCTGCCCACTAGTTTGGGGATGATAAGCAGAATCAATTCTATGATTAACGTCATATCTAGCAAGAGTTTTTCTAAAACCGCCATGAATAAAATGAGAACCTCCGTCAGTCATAAGATACCTAGGTACACCAAACCTAGGAAAAATAACATCCTTAAGCAATTTTTATGAGGTCTCACCATCGGCACTCTTTGTAGGTATGGCTTCTACCCACTTGGTAACATAATCAACAAAAACAAGTATATGAGTATACCCTTTTGAAGGGGGAAAAGGACCCATAAAGTCAAATCCCCAACAATCAAATGGTTCAATAACAAGAGTGTAACTCATAGGCATTTCATTACCTCTAGAAATATTACCAACTCTTTGACATTCATCACAAGATAAAACATACGTTCTGGCATCTTTAAAAAGGGTTGGCCAATAAAAACATGATTGTAGAACCTTTTGTGCAGTTGTATCTCCAGCATGATGTCCTCCATATGCACTACCATAGCATTTTCTCAATATTTCTTGTTGCTCATATTCTGGAACACATCTTCGCATAATTCCATCAAATCCTTCCTTATATAGATGTGGGTCATCCCAAAAATAATGCCTCAAATCATAAAAGAATTATTTTCTCTTCTGAGCTGTAAAGGTTGGAGGCAAATACTTGGAAACAATAAAGTTAGCATAATCAGCATCCCACGGATTCTCTCGTGAAGTTACATTTATTGAAGCCAACTGTTCATTTGGAAAACTATCATTAACAGGAATAGGATCAAAACTAATGTTTTCCAATCTAGACAAATTGTCAGCAATAGGATTTTCAGCACCTTTCCTATCTACAATATGCAAATCAAACTCTTGTAAAAGCAACACCCATCTAATAAGCCTATGCTTAGCATCCTTCTTCAACATAAGATATCTAATAGCAGCGTGATTAGTATGAATAGTAACTTTAGAATCAACAATGTAAGGTCTAAACTTATCACATGCAAAAACAACAGCAAGAAACTCCTTCTCAGTAGTAGCATAATTTTTTTGAGCAGCATCAAGAGTCTTACTAGCATAATGAATAACATTTAACTTCTTATCTACGCGTTGTCCAAGAACAGCACCAATAGCAAAATCACTAGCATCGCACATAATTTCAAACGGTAAATTCCAATCAGGTGGTTGAACAATAGGAGCAGTAGTTAAAGCCTTCTTAAGAGTTTCAAAAGCTTCCTTACAATCATCATCAAAGACAAATGGTACATCTTTTTGAAGAAGATTAGTAAGAGGCTTTGAAATCTTAGAGAAATCTTTAATAAACCTCCTATAGAAACCAGCATGACCAAGAATACTATGAATACCTTTAACATCCCTGGGATAGGGCATTTTCTCAATTGCTTCAACTTTTGCTCTGTCAACTTCAATGCCTCTTTCAGAGATTTTATGTGCAAGAACAATTCCTTCATTCACCATAAAGTGGCATTTCTCCCAATTAAGAACAAGATTAGTTTCTTCACATCTCTGCAAAACTTTATCAAGATTGTGCAAACAATTATCAAAAGAAGTTTCATAGACGGAGAAATCGTCCATGAAAACCTCCACAATTTCTTCACAAAAGCCATGAAAAATAGCAGACATGCATCTTTGAAAAGTAGCAGGAGCATTGCACAAACCAAACAGCATACGTCTATAAGCATAAGTTCCATAAGGACAAGCAAAAGTGGTTTTCTCTTGATCTTGCTTTTTAATAGCAATCTGAGAGAAACCAGAATAACCATCAAGAAAACAAAAATGAGTCTTCTTAGACAACCTCTCTAGCATTTGATCTATTGTAACATCCCAGGATGTGAGTCTAGAAATAGAGAGAACACAGAAGTGTGCATTGCATTCATGCATAGAAAATCCGGGAAATTTTCGCGCTTTTAAATAAAACTTGTCGAAGTGATTGAAGTTTCTCTTAAGTTGGTGGAACAGAAGTAGCTCATCAACTGTAGTGCGATAAACTTCAACATGACCTTTGTTAACAACCTTGTTTTGGGTAGAGATAATAACAACAATCAAAGGAGATGAATGTGAGGTAGGATTAATATGTTAACACATCATTTTAGGACCTCAAAACCAATTCTACCATGATCACCATGGTATTTCTTAAACCTAAATCATTGAAGCCATTCCTAGCTTAAAGGAAGACAACACAAGTCTTACCTTGACTCTTAATCTACTTTGTTTTCATATCTTGATTATCATAATATTTCCCATCTAAATCTATTTATCTCTAGAACAAGGAGAGAGTCTATATCAAATCCAATATCATTCCTATCTCTTGAGATAGAACCATAGGGTATAATTCAGAAGCTTCAGAAGAGGGAGAGACTAACCTAGTACCAAGATGGTTAGAGGAGTTTACAATAGAATTTAACCATTTAAATAATCATCCAGTACTTCTGGGTGTTATATAATTCACTCTTTAACTTGTTACAAAAATTGGTAAACCATAACGTCTAGAGTGCATAAAAGCCACCCATTCTTATTTAAATCATAACTTATTAACTATATGAGATATAACAAAACTAAGCTCATTTACATTACACTAAATAGTTCAAACTATTTGAATAAAAATAACTATGACCATTTTGAAACTCTTATGATCATGCCTTGGTGAAATCAAATAAAATCATTCAAAGTTTGAACATGACCTTTGCTAATTTTGGATATTTTGAGCACAACTGATAATAGGAACAAATAAGATATGACAATATGCATAAATCACAATAACTGGATCACTTCAAATATGAACTTTGGAAGTTAAACTTCCAAACAATTAATACAACATCCATTGATAACAATTCAATTATGAATTACAAATATGTATAAGAATATGAATTGATTCAGTCACAAGTCCATTTAGTGCCAAATGCCACTTGGCTATTCAAAATAAAGATTATTAGAGGATAATCATCATGCCACCTAGGATAGTTATCCACTTGAAAATATCTTAGGATAGTTATCCACTTGAAAATATCTTCCTTTACTTGAACCCCAAGTAATTCCCATGCATGAGAGCTTGACAACAAGTAGCTTACTCACCTTGCTCAAACAAGAGTCATCACTTGAGGTGTCAACTTGTGGTGAGCATCAAGATACTATAAAAGGAACCCCATGGCATTCGTTTGACACCATAAAATCATGGTATGAGTAGACCAATGAATTTGGACCACTTCATACATTAGATAGGATCAAGAAACACCACCATCACAGCAACATCACCACCAGCAACACCAGCATCACACCAGCAACACCACCACACAATCCACCCTGCTCATGAGTTGAGCAACAGGGCAGGATTCACCACCACCAGCACAACCACAAGAACCAAACTAGCAAGACCAAGACCAAATGGTTACTTAGTTCAATTAGGAACTAGGTCAAGCAGCTAGGAGGTGCAGGCATGCCACAAGATGCAGGTTTATCAGATTTCCCGAAGAACAAGCTTCACAAGACCAGCAGGTTGGTCTAGTATGAGAGGAGAAGAGTGTAGTTAATGGGAAAAGGTAAGCAGTCACCATAGGCAAGAGAAACATACCTCTAAATCAAAATCATCATTAGCTAAAACTAGGAGCAAGCAATAGTATTTACTCTAACCAGGATTGTAGGATGAAAATAGTGAGAGGTGTGAGAAATAGGTTTGATAAATAGATATCATCCATCATCAGGAGAGACTATAGGAGTCAATAAAACCTATCCTTGTTAGGAGGGAAGTATTCTTATGGTGAGCCATAGAGAACCTTGGTTCAAGTACATATTTTACTTAAGCAATAAAACATGTTATGGGTAGTAGTAACACAAACCTAAATCTTAACTCCTAAATTCCTATTTAGGTAGAATCTATATCAAACTAACCATATGTTGGGTGTGATCCCTATCCTCTAACAACGAGGACATAATTCCATCACACTAAATATTTTTTATCTATCCCATTGGACCCTAATTTTTCTATTCATATTTCAACTTATGCATCACTTTATGATCATGAGAAAAACCTTAGCATCACATCCTATATCTTAAACCAAGAATTATGTCCACACCATAATCATTTCTAATATCAACCATATTATTTATCCAGTGATTAACTTGAACACATTAATATGTGCATGAGTCTTAACATCAAATAAAGAGCATCATGTTCATATGCTTAGAGCAGAAAATCCAATGGTAGGAGTAACCATCTATAGTAAATCTATTTTCATCTAAAGACAAATTAAAGTATTACTTAATCACCTAGCAAATTATTCAAGTCCTAGTAAAATATTTCAAAAACAAAGAACATGACATTTAAAATTACTTCTATTCACAATCCTATTCAAACCTTAATATTACTCAAAGTATTTGATGTGCTTATGCACATAAGAGTTATATTACTGCAATACATGATGGTACTGAACATTAAAATATATTTCATAAGTATTCCTAATTCAAAAACATGCAAATATGTTTGAATTCAAATAGATGAATTGAAACCAGTAAACAAAACAAAAAGAAAAGAAACAGAAGCAGAAAAAATAAGAGAGGAGAGTTACCTGGCCAAAGCCCACCACCGCGGCCCAGCAAACCAGCCCGCTTGGGGCCCGACCAACTTACCGCTTCGGTAGGTCTGACAGATGGGACCCACCCCTAGGTGGCATCGTCTTCAACCTCTGATCGGGGAAGCTGCTCGGTGTCGGCACCTCGTCGCTCGCCGTGCGGCTAGATCCGCGCCGCCGCCTCTGCGGTCTATAAAGCGTGGCCGTCGCCACATGAAACCCTAGCTCCGCCTCGATCTCTCTCTCTTTCTTTCTATTCTCCCCAGTGATACGTCTCCAACGTATCCATAATTTTTTATGCTCCATGCTTGTTTTTACACCATTTGCTTAGTGTTTCATTATAATTCGTGGCATTTTTATGCATTTTCCGGAACTAACCTATTAACGAGATGCCACAGTACCAGTTCCCTATTTTCTACTATTTTTGTGTTTCAGAAAAGTTACACAGAAAATATTCTCGGAATTGGACAAAACAAAAGCCAGAAGTCTAGATATTCATAGGAGCTTCCAGAAGACCGAAGAGGAGACGGAGAGGGGCCACATGGCGCCCACACCATAGGGCAGCGCGGCCTAGGGCTGGCCCGTGCCCCCTGGTGGTGAGGCCACCCTGGTCCACCTCTGACGCTGCCCCTTCGCCTATAAAGACCCCCCGACGGGAAAAACCTAAATACCCGATCACTTTTCCAGAAACATATCGCGATCCACCGTCGTCGTCGACCCAAGATCGGGAGGGTCCAGAAGCTCTTCCTGGCACCCTGCTGGAGAGGGGAATCGCCACCGAAGGTCTTCTTCATCGCCATGCTTGCCTCCGGCGCGATGAGTGAGTAGTCTACCTTGGACTATGGGTCCATAGCAGTAGCTAGATGGTTGTCTTCTCCACCATGTGCTTCATGTTTAGATCTCGTGAGCTGCCTTACATGATCGAGATCACCGTTATATAATTCTACATGTTGTGTTTGTTGGGATCCGATGAATATTGGTGTTATGATTGAGTTGATGTACTGAATTTTATCTTATGTTATCTCTATGTTGTTTATGATCTTGCATGTTCTCCGTTGTTAGTAGCTATCTTGGCCGAGTAGTTGCTAGTGACTCCAAGAGGGGGTATTTATGCTCGATAGTGGGTTCATGCCTCTATTTAATCTGGGGGAGTGACAGAAACCTCTAAGGTTGTAGATGTGCTGTTGCTACTAGGGGAAAATAACATTCATATGCTCAAGGGCATATGCTTTGTTTACATTACACACTTTGCTTAATGCAGTTATCTGTTGTTCGCAACTTAATACTTGTAGAGTTCTCGGATTGATTTGCCATAAGTGGATTATTAGTCATAGATGCAGTTGGATGGCGGTCTATGTATCTTGTTGTAATGCCCAGAGTAAATCTCATAGTGATCCTCTTGACATATGCACGTTGTCTTTATTCTATCAATTGCCCAACTGTAATTTGTTTACCCAGCATGTGTTATTTTATCTTATGGAGAGACACCACTAGTGAACTGTGGACCCCGGTCCTATTTCCTTTATATTGCTATCACCTGTTTACTTTACTCGCAATGTTTACTTTACTTGCATACTATTACTATTTTCCACTCGATACGCTCATTCCTTTGTTTATAGCAAACCGGTGAGATTGACAACCTCATCGTAAGTTGGGAGCAAAGTATTTGGTTGTGTTGTGTGCAGGTTCCGCGTTGTAGCTGGCAAAGGAAAGCAGTAGATGAGGCGCCTTATAAATTGTCCAGAGCTATCGCAAGCTAGCAAGCATCACCTTCAGTCATTTGGCTTCTTCCCCTTCGGATCGATAAACCTTGGTTTCTTACTGAGGGAAAACCTTGCTGCTGTACTCATCATACCTTCCTCTTGGGGTTCCCAACTGGACGGTGCTTTTCATAATCAACACCGTGCCGCATCAAGCTCTTTTTTGGCGCCGTTGCCGGGGAGGAAAAAGAAGACTTCTGCAAGGGGAGTTTCGCACGCACATCCTTTACTTTGTTTTAAGTTTTGCTTTACTTTATTTTTACTTGCATTGTTTTATCAAAAAACACAAAAAAATTAGTATCCTTGATAGTTGTTTTTACTTACTTGCTTTTAGTTTTGCTAGAATGGCTACTTCTGAAAACACCAAGTTGTGTGATTTTACTAGCACTAATAATAGTGAATTTATCTGCACTCCTATTGCGCCACCTGCTCCTGATGCAAATTTTTATGAGATTAAGCCTGCTTTGTTGAACCTTGTTATGAAAGAGCAATTTTTTGGTGCTAGTACTGATGATGCTGCAGCTCATCTCAACAATTTTGTTGAGCTATGTGAGATGCAGAAATATAAGGATGTAGAAAGTGATATTATAAAGCTTAAGTTGTTTCCTTTTTCTTTGAGAGGAAAAGCTAAGGATTGGTTGTTGTCTTTGCCTAAAAATAGTATTGATTCATGGGCTAAGTGTAAGGATGCTTTTATTGGTAGATACTATCCTCCTGCTAAGATTATAGCTTTGCGTAGCAATATTATGAAGTTTAGTCAGTTTGATAATGAACATGTTGCTCAAGCTTGGGAAAGAATGAAATCTATGATCAAGAATTGTCCCACTCATGGACTGACTACTTGGATGATTGTCCAAACTTTTTATGCAACACTGAATTTTTCTTCAAGGAACCTGTTGGATTGCTCAAGAAGAGCATGTTGATGTAAACTTCATTAGAAATAATAATTTTAACAACAATGCTTATAGGAATAATTTTGCTAGTAACAATTATAGGCTGTATCCTTCTACCAATGGTAATGGTTATGGTAACTCTTATGGTAATTCCTCCAACAACACTAGGGCTGCGCCCTCCGAGCTTGAAGTCGTGCTCAAGGACTTCATCGGTAAGCAAACTGCTTTTAACAGGTCTGTTGAGGAAAAGTTAGGCAAAAATGATATTCTTGCTTCTAAAGTTGATAGCCTTGCTCATGATGTTGAACTTCTGAAATTAAAAGTGTTTCCTAATGATGTGAAAGAGAACAATACTTTTGCTACTGCTAATGCTATCCAAGTTAGAATTGATGAAAATGTTAGGATGCTAGAAGAATTGCATGCTAGGTGGGAAAGAGAAGATAAGATGGCTAGAAAGATGAAGGTATGTACCATTACTACCTATAATAATGTTATTCCTAATGCTAGCAATCCTCTTACTTTGATTGGTGTAGAGAAAACTCCCACTCCTTGTGTTAAAAAGCCTAAAACTGCCAAAACTTTTTCTTAAAAGAGTGCTGAAATTTTTCGGAGTGTGGGAGATGATAGCTCTATTTCCTTTAATGATTTTGATGTTGATGGCTGCAATATATCTGAAGTTATTTTTTTCTTGCAAAAGCTTGCTTTGACTCCTAATGCTAGTTCTTTAAATGTTGCTTTTACTAAGCATATTACCAATGCTCTTATGAAAATTAGGGATGAAAAGTTGAAGCAAAAAGCTTCTATTCCCAAGAAATTAGAAGATGGTTGGGAACCCATCATTGATATGCATGTTAATGGTTTTGATTGCCATGCTTTATGTGATCTAGGTGCTAGTATTTCTATCATGCCTAGAAAGATTTATGACATGCTTGATTTTCCACCGCTTGAAAAGTGTTATTATGATGTTCCTATTGCTGATGTTGCTAAGAAGAAACCTTTGGGAAGGATTAATGATGTTCTTATTATGGTTAACAATAAACTTGTTCCCGTTGATTTTCTTGTCATGGATGTTGAATGCAATGCTTCATGTCCCATTATTTTGGGAAGACCCTTTCTTCGAAATGTATATGCCATCATTGATATGAGGGAAGGCACCATCAAATATCAATTCCCACTCAAGAAAGGTATGGAACACTTCCCTAGAAAGAGAAAGAAATTACTTTTTACTCTATTCTTAGAGCAAATTATGAGCTTGATGCTTCATCACTTGATATTACTTGATTCGCACTTTCTGCGCCTAGCTCAAAGGCGTTAAAGAAAAGCACTCTTGGGAGATAACCCAATGTTTTTTACTTTTAGTTCTTTTTCTTTTATTTGAGTCTTGGAAGTTATTACTACTGTAATAACCGCTCCTTATCATTTTTATTTCGTTTTTGTGCCAAGAGAAGCCTCTAATTTGAGCGAGGTAAGATTTGGGGATGTTGCTGTCCTGAAACAGTTTTCGGTGCTGCACCATAAAAATTCTTGAAAATTCTCTGTATATCTTTTGTACCTGCGATTTCCTGTGCATATGCCCCAGGTTATATCCAAACTTTCATTAGTTGGACACTTTTTGATTTGAGTAACAGAAAACCCTCTAAAAATTCGACCTTTGTCAGCTGTTCTGTTTTGACAGATTTCTGCCAATATTTGTGTTTGCCGCTTTATCGCTTTCTTTTTGAGTTCTTTTGATCACGGAACTTTTGAGGAAGTTGATACAGTAGTATATACTTTATATATGGTGGTTTTGAGTTGAAACCTGAAGCAAAAAGGGGTTGATTCAATGTTATGCTTACACTAATGTTGCTAATAGATTTGTGTTTAGTTTTGTATGAAGGAAGTTTTCAAGTGTAGGGATTGGAGAATGATGAGATGATTTGAAGAATGGACAAAAGCTCAAGCTTGGGGATTCCCAGCACCCCAAAAAATATCCAAGAGGTACAAGCGTCAAAGCCGGGGATGCCCCCGAGGCACCCCTTCTTCATCGGCAAAAATCAGGTCACCTTTCAACACACTATATTTTTATTGCTTCATGCATTATGCGTTTTTCTTGGAGCGTCAGTTGTTTTTAGTTTTCAGTTTTGTTTAGTTTTGTTTGCTGCAATAAATGGTTGGACCCCAACAAATTTCTTTTGGAGAAGTTGCCTTGCTTTTCATTTGCCAAGAACACTCGTTGAACGATAAGAGTGAAAAACGGACTTGATCGAGTGTTCTCTTTTTCTACAATTGCATTTAGCTTTTGATTTTCGCCTTGATTTGTGTTCAGATCTTGTTATATCTTTACATCAAGGTGTATTTTTGCCTCTGGTCCATATTGGTTTTCATCAAAAGAGTTCTTTTATAAAAAGTTCGAATGGTGTTGGAAAAGAGAAAAAGCTTTATGCAAAAAAGTGGTACAAGAAGGAGCTTGTGTAGACTGCGGCCTAAGCTTTTGCATGTCGTGCTTGATGTCTTTTTGATAGTTTGCTTAGTGGTTTTGCTGTAGCATGACTTGTCTCAAATGACTGAGATTGCTTAATGAGCCTTTGAAAAAAATCATGCGTTGTTTTAATTATTTGGAAGCATTATTTTGGTTTTCTCCTTGATGCTTTATTTGGGTTAACTTGGCGCATGCTCACACATGTTAGACTCATACAAAGTCGCCATTGCCTCTATGATCATTTAGTTTTTGACTTTTGATGTCATCTTATGCTTCTTTTAATATCGCTTTGTCGCTTTGCATGATTATGGCCGTTATTGCTCTCTTAGTTGGTCGCTCCCAGTCTTTTGCTAGTCTTCATTTTGTACAAAGTATGAGTTCTACTCGTGCATCCAACTCCTAAAAACCAAGTTGTTCCAAAGTGTCCACCATATATACCTATTATCAATTTGCTATTCCAAGTACATTTGACTTGCTTTTATCTATCCTTCAAATTAAACTCTTTTTGGTGTTATGCGAAAATTGGTCAGTAAAGCTCTCACGAACCTGATGGCACACTTTACTTTTCTTGTTTTAAAATTTTGACATTGTGGCTCTCTTATATTGAGTTGTTATGCTTGCAAGTTGTAAGTTGGAAATTAGCCCAGCCATGCCGTCATGGGGCAAGGTTTCAACATTGCACTATCTTTCATTTTAGTTGATATCATGATCTTTTATTTATGGATACTCGCGATGTGAAATAAGTTGGGAAACTTGTGGGATCATGGAGTTTTTATATGTGTTAGGGAAACGCCTGGGCCGCTAATCTAAGCCATGCATCATTCATGGTGGAAATTTACAACATGCCCATAGTGGACATTCGACGACGCATCTCACAATAAAAAGCTATACCAATGGTAAATAAAAGAGATGTCGAGGTGTTCATTGTCTGTTTGTCTTATCATTTTGATGTGGGCTTGTTCCATATCATCAGGCAGGAGGTACCCCGTTGGCGGTTCTCGATGATACACATATATTTACAATGACAAGAGCTTGCTTGGGACTCTAAGTCGAGTAGCATGAGGTTTGGGTATTTGTACTTCACGGGACACGAGGTTTTCAACTTATGATTTGTCAAGCATATGCACCATAAGTGTTTTCGCATTAACTTTAACCATTCAAGATGCCTATGATGGGGGCAATGTGAGCTCAAATCTGGTAAGTACCATAATTTTTGAAGGTTTATAAAACTTGCAATCACTGCTTCCCTCCGCGAAGGGCCTTTCTTTTACTTTTATGTTGAGTCACCACCTTCTATCTTTATGCACCATCTAAGAGAGCATAGTTGTCATTCTGAGTATAATGTGCATTGTCCCAAAGTTTTCATTGATTGATTCATGATGTTGGTTTCACTTGTTCTTAAATTATTTGTATCTAGTCGCCCTCTTAAACTTGAAGGTGTCCTATGCATTTATGTTTTGCTATTCCATGAAGGACAAGCTGAAAAGCATTTGCTATGTTTTTCCTTATGATTTGAACACACATTTGACTTTCATTGTTTCATTTTCATGATCTTTTGTTTGTGTTCATTTTCATGTTATAACATGGTTGCTAAGTTTCTTCTATCAAGATTATGTCTTTCATGCCCATGTTTTAAGTTCTTTTGATCCCAGCGCACAACGCTTACATATATGATCAAGATTGTGTACGTGCATGTCACCTCAAAAATTATTTCTTTTGTTATCACTTACCTACTCGAGGACGAGCAGGAGTTAAGCTTGGGGATGATGATACGTCTCCAACGTATCCATAATTTTTGATGCTCCATGCTTGTTTTTACACCATTTGCTTAGTGTTTCGTTACACTTCGTGGCATTTTATGCATTTTCCGGAACTAACCTATTAACGAGATGCCATAGTGTTAGTTCCATGTTTTCTACTATTTTTGTGTTTTAGAAAAGTTACATAGGAAATATTCTCGGAATTGGACGAAACAAAAGCCAGAAGTCCAGATATTCACAGGAGCTTCAAGAAGACCGAAGTGGAGACGGAGAGGGGCCACAGGGCGCCCACACCACAGGGCGGCGTGGCCTAGGGCTGGCCCGCGTCCCCTGGTGGTGAGGCCACCCTGGTCCACCTCTGACGCTGCCCCTTCGCCTATAAAGACCCCCCGACGGGAAAAACCTAAATACCTGATCACTTTTCCAGAAACATATCGCGATCCGCCGCCGTGCTTGATGTTCTCCACCAGAAGCTCTTCCTGGCACCCTGCCAGAGAGGGGAATCACCACCGGAGGTCTTCTTCATCGCCATGCTTGCCTCCGGTGTGATGAGTGAGTAGTCTACCTTGGACTATGGGTCCATAGCAGTAGCTAGATGGTTGTCTTCTCCACCATGTGCTTAATGTTTAGATCTCGTGAGCTGCCTTACATGATCGAGATCATCGTTATGTAATTCTACATGTTGAGTTTGTTGGGATCCGATGAATATTGGTGTTATGATTGAGTTGATGTACTGAATTTTATCTTATGTTATCTCTATGTTGTTTATGATCTTGCATGCTCTCCGTTGTTAGTAGCTATCTTGGCCGAGTAGTTGCTAGTGACTCCAAGAGGGGGTATTTATGCTCGATAGTGGGTTCATGCCTCTATTTAATCTGGGGGAGTGACAGAAACCTCTAAGGTTGTAGATGTGTTGTGGCTACTAGGGGGAAAACAACATTCATATGCTCGAGGGAATATGCTTTGTTTACATTACGCACTTTGCTTAATGCAGTTATCTGTTGTTCGCAACTTAATACTTGTGGAGTTCTCGGATTGATTCGCCACAAGTGGATTATTAGTCATAGATGCAGTTGGATGGCGGTCTATGTATCTTGTTGTAATGCCCAGAGTAAATCTCATAGTGATCCTCTTGACATATGCACGTTGTCTTTATTCTATCAATTGCCCAACTGTAATTTGTTTACCCAGCATGTGTTATTTTATCTTATGGAGAGACACCACTAGTGAACTGTGGACCCCGGTCCTATTTCCTTTATATTGCTATCACCTGTTTACTTTACTTGCACTGTTTACTTTACTCGCATACTATTACTATTTTCCACTCGATGCGCTCATTCCTTTGTTTACAGCAAACCGGTGAGATTGACAACCTCATCGTAAGTTGGGAGTAAAGTATTTGGTTGTGTTGTGTGCAGGTTCCGTGTTGCAGCTGGCAAAGCAAAGCACTGGACGAGGCGCCTTATAAATTGTCCAGAGCTGTTGCAAGCTAGCAAGCATCACCTTCAGTCATTTGGCTTCTTCCCCTTCGGATCGATAAACCTTGGTTTCTTACTGAGGGAAAACCTTGCTGCTGTACTCATCATACCTTCCTCTTGGGGTTCCCAACTAGACGGTGCTTTTCATAATCAAAACCGTGCCGCATCACCCAGCAAACCAAAGACCTCGCCGGAGTTCATCCTAGCACCATCGATTCCGACCACCCCGGAGCTCGTAAGCTAATTGGGGAGGAGCGCCTCGTCCAGGAGATCGTCGGAGAGAGAGGAATCAAGCAGGGGAAGCTCTAGTAGCCGAGGATTTGCTGTTTCCTCCGTAGTGATCCACTAGAGTTCTTGGTCTTGTCGTCGACTCGGCTCACCATCGACCTCACCGAGGCCTCAGTCAGCATCTTGGTGAGCTCGCGAACCTCTAGCGCCCTTCTTCGCATCATATGATTGTCTGTAGTGCAATCTCGTCGATCATCATCGTGCACCGCCGCAGGTGGTCGTCGCCGGCAGTGCTCCGGTGACCTTTTGGTCTCAGCATCGCCACCAATTGGTTCGCCACTGAGTACTGATCCGATTAGACTAGGTCATGTGTCCTCGGGAGCCCTCCAACATCGTCGCCGTCGCCGGATTCCTCGCCGAGGGTGAGGTCAACCACCAAGTCAACCCTGTTGACTAGTCCTGCTAATGTGGCAGCCGATGTGTCATTTGACGCCACTGTCAGTGAATAGGGTTAGGTATCTGTTCGGTAACAAACGTTTTCTCTGTTAAATTCAAATTCCAGAAAATTGCTGAAACTTTGCAAATTCATATCTAATTCATTTTAAATCAGAAAAATACAAATGATATACCAAAATGATCACAATAACATGATCTATCTATTTAAATTATAATCTTGCATGCTTGTGTGAAATAATTTTGAACTAAATTTGAAAACTTGTTTAAGTAGTATTTGAATTTTGAATTCAAATCCAATTATAATAATTCAAACCAAGTTTTCAAATGCCAAATAAAAATTTGACTACTTCAATATTGTTGTTCCAGTTAATATTTGGTTACTACTAAATATTAATCCTAAAACTTTACTATTAGGATTTTAATTCCTAAAATGATTTTTCTAAAACAAATTTAATGTAGTAAAATTTGGGAAAAATCATAAACTTGTATTAGAATTATTTCTTAACTCTAATATTGTTATTTCAACTATTGTTTCAGTAGAAGTTAAATTAAAAATTCTAGGTCAATTTTAAAACATTAAAATTTGACTTAAATCCTAAAACTATTAAATGATAAGAAATTAGGATAACTCTTAAATAAGCATCAACTTGAGTTTAGACTCTATTTTCAACTATAATCTATTGATTAACGATTGTTTCATAACTGCTAACCCAATTTTAAGAATCATTTAAAATTGTGATTCAAACCCTACTAACTAATAATGAAGGAACTTGTGTTTTATTAATCACTTCAACCTTCCTATGAAGTAAATGACCACTAAAAGTTAATTTTGTACTAAATGTTCATTATGAAATATGTTCTTCAAAAGTTATTCTTTTAAGAACATATCAAATAAGCATTGCTCCAAACCATAGACTTTCTAAATAACAATTGTTTAGGTATGTTAAGATTGTTGTCAAACCTAAACTAATGAATGATGTTATATGTATACTTTACTTTGACTTTGCATACCCATGATCAACCAAGTGATTGCTAATTATAATTTGCAACTTAACAGTGTTACCCTCATGTCTTCATCATTAACCATCATTCTCTTGTAGCAAGGAATGATTATAAAGCCCTAAAACAACAGCTCTTGTTAAAGCCTTATTCTTTTACAAAAAAACTATACACATCGTGGTAGCTACACACCATCTTAGAAACCGACACTTGTCTAACAGCGTCAAATATCCATCCACACTACCCACCACCGCCCTCTACGGCCCACAACACTTCCCTCCAACCTTATCCTCCCCCTACACCACACACGATGGTCCTCTTGCTTCTCCTTATCGTGGTGCGTAGGGCGCCGGACGCCGCCGCTGCGTCATCGGTGGCTGCTGCGTCATCGGGACAGGCTCGTCGCCTACTACCGCCCGGGCCAGCGGCAGGACTAGGCGTGGCGCACCCTGCGCGCCCCGGGCTTCCGCTACGAAGCGGCCTCCAGCGACATCGCCACCGTCGGCGCCGTCGTGTACCTGGTCGACGACAGGCGAGTTCACCGCCGGTGACTCGTTCTAGTTCTTCCCGGCGCTCGATCCGGACAAAAGCGCGACGCTGGCTAGCAGCTAGCTAGTTGGAACATGACATTCTCGCTTCCCGTATCAGATTTCGATTTCTATTTTGTTCTTGATTTTCTTTATCTGATTCTGGATTGCGCTATGAAACTGAAATTGTTGACCCCGTTGGCCGTCAGCCTTCCTAGGAGCTCCGGAGGTCCCCAACGGGCGACGTCCAAGCGCTCCTCCTCGTCTCGCCGGGACGCGGAGAGCTCGTGGGTATGGAGGTTTCCCCATTGCCGGGCGGGGGACGGGGGCCGGGCACGCGACGCGGAGACGGTCGCCGCACTCCGCCGGAGTTGGAGAAGAGGAGCTCGCCCTGGCCCGGTCGATGCAGCAGATCTTGCCTTCGAAGCTCCACGGCAGGTCGGCCCAACTCCGCTGCGAGCTCATCTTCCTCCTGCCAGCGGGGCAGCGGTTGGGCTGCTCGAGGCAGATGGTGCCGTTCGAGGCCACTGGCAAGTGCGGGTTCAAGCTACGAGCCCTGGAGAGTAATCTTGAAATCTGGTTTGGTTTCCGGCTGCTGCTCTTTGGGGTGGGATTTCTGGGTCTCTTCTGTGCCGCTTTTTTCCCCTTTGATGCGTCATGTGCTTTTTTTGGCCATTCGGCAGCGTGCAGCTACATTCAGATTGACTGATACTTCTAGGGTCAGTAGAAGCACGAATGGGGATATCTTTGTGCAACAGTCGTAGCATGTTTGAGGCACCGACGGCCTGCAAGATCCCTTTGTGTTTCCTGGGATGTTCTTTAAATGTGGGAAAAAGGACAAGGTTCGGTCGCGCGCGAGGGCCTGTGCCGCCCTGGATGCCCCGCTCGGCGCCTCCCCTGGCGACAAAGATTAGAGCATCTATCATTTTAACTTATAAAAAAAGAGACTTCGAACCGTTTAGTGCTGTTTAGTGGCCGTGAGTCAGACGAACAATCCAATGGTGGAGGGTAGCATCCAACGGTGATGCATAGGTGTGTACGTACTAAGGTGTGTACCAAATCCACTCTCTATTCTTTTAATAGCACTTGATAATGATCTAACCTAAAATTCTTAACAACCATGTTTTGGTGTGATTTAAAAGTGCAACACATCATAAATAAATCACCATAACTCAATGATAACAAATCATTGGGGTTAGGTTACGCTTAGAGTGATGCATATCATATCTTATGCATATCATGCTGCAGATTTCTAACATCATCCCTACCGGATGATGATTGCTATTTCAGAATTGGGATTTCTATCGTATCAAAGACCCTGACTCGCATAATCTTGCAGTCAGAAAGGCAAGTTCACTCTTGCTCATATCTCTTGTTTAATTTTAGCAAATTACTTGCAAATATACCGGTGGTATTATTATTACTACATTTAAAAGCAAAAGGTTCTGTCTTCATAAATAACATGAAGTAGTGGTTTCGACCGCAATGGTTGTTGCCCTAGGATGGTGGGCAGTGGGACCATGGTATGAGTATGGTGGAGGTTACACTGCAACTGGAAAGTTCACCTAGGACTAATAACAAATGTCGCCAGTGATTCTAGCACCGTAAATAACAGTCAACCATGAGATCTGGAATGGGATGGAGAAGTCAGCTGTATCTTTTCCCTCTCGCATGCCAACGGATCAGTAGCGAGGGTTGTCCTGTTTGGGCTACTATAGTGCAAAGGGGGGAAATGTGTTTCCTGTTTGGTCTGCCTATAGTATAGGGGGGACAAACTAGCTAATTGGTCTATGATGGATTGTAAGAGTCATCCAGATCGGTCTACCCATATCGTATAGGAGCAGGCATCTGGGTCCGGATCGGTCTACCTATGGGAGTGTCCATAGTGTAAAGGGTAGGACCAGTGCGCCAATCGGTCTGCATATGGGTATAGGGGAGGATGGACTTACAAAAGGGTGGGTCTGCGGGGTCGCGGAGAAGAACAGTGATTGTCTTGGATCACAAGATTGGGCCCCACACCAAGGAAGTGTGGACAGGAGTGCACGCCCAGTTGTGCAGCAAGGCTTTGATCTCTCATGGGTACAAGTGACCACCTCTGTAGAGTGTAAGAAAGTATCTGGATACTCCCTGTTCTGGGAAGGAGCTGCGAACGCGGCAGGAAAGGAGCCCATCGAAGCTCTAATCAACCCGTGAAGGCTGACGAACATAGTTCTTCTGAATAAAAGCAACCTCTTGAAGAAATGTTTACGAAAACTTGCATTGCCAAACGACTCTTGGGTCTAAGGCTGTAGATAGTGCATAAAACACCTTATTCCTTATATGAACTTGCTGGGTAACGCTCGTTACTCACCCCACTCCCTCGTAACCCTAGAGGCAACACAGGAGGCAACCTCGAGACACTAAAGATGAAGATGAAGACCCCAACCAATGTCAGAATTATCAATGGAGTCAACAACTACACCAAGCTTGGAGGAAAACTAGAATAGGAATAGAAGGGACCTAATTCCCTCATCCTAGAACCTAAGTAGCTAGGGTAATTCTGTAGCAAGCCAACTGCATTAGTTGTAGCTTTAGTTTAGTCTTCTAGTTGTTCTTTCTCGTTTGTAATTGCCAGAACTAAACCTCTACCTGTTGAGGAGGTTCTGAAGATCTTCTGTATGCTGAAAATTGTAATCCTATAGACATACCTTGGACCTGCGATGTTTCTGTTGTACCACTCTGATCGATGTAATACTAGTGAGACGGTGTTTCATTGGTGTTATGTCAACGACTTGCATACTACACATGCATTGGTATGCTGGGTCACCACATCTATAAACGGTAAAGGATAATGATATTTCTTAGTAACTTTGTTTACCTTTCTAAAATCAATGCACATCCTATAACCAACTACTACCCTTTGAGGAATAAGCTCGTTATTCTCATTAGGCACAACTAGTCATCAACCCGTGCATCCGCATGGGGTAACATTTATGTTGTTTTTATTGGGCATCTCTATGGTGAGAAATTATGAGAGAGACATTCTGTATGCTTGGATGCTTGATGCCTCCAAAACACCTAACATTGAAATAAGAGGTGATGAAGAATGCAATTGTAGATTTGTGTGCTTTATATGCAAATCATGACAAACTGAAGAAAGAAGAGCTCCTTCAACTCACATATTTATTAATTCCCTTATCACATGGTAATATGCGTGATCCTGGTCAAATGAAATCGACAAATGTAAAATTGTTTCAACACATACACATCTATGTCGCAAATAGTACTTTGGTAAGTATATCAGATGGGCACAGCATATTTTAAAAAGGTGTACTGCAATTTTTATTTTGCCATAGGATTATATGTGTGTGTTGCTTGGCTTGCTTAGGAAAGTGAACAACGGAACAACAACATTATTTTAGACAAACTTCTTCATCACACGCTAACCCATCACCATATATACACCAGAAGCACACCATTAGGCTTCTGTTGTCCGACCTAGTGCCCAATAGTATCTTCCAAATTATATGGTATATGTGCTCTCTTTTCTAGATTGAACATAAAAACTATGAAGGAGTGTATTTTTATTAGTATGGTAAGAGAGAAATATAGAAAGCATGGCTGGAAAGGTCAAATATCATCACACGGACTGTTATAAGCTCTAAAGTTTAAAAATCAATTGCGTTCGTACATAAGTTTATACAAATGTTTATTCAATTTAACAATAAAAGCTATGAAAAAGTTAACTTCGACCCACAAAATATGGGCTAGATTTTACAACTATTGAGCTTGTTCTCTCTTTTGCTTGCTTGCTTGCTTGCGTGTCCACACGGTACCTATGTTGGTACACCTGTTATATTTCCTTCTGGCAAATTTCATTTGATCCTGAAATAACCACAAAAATTTGGATGCAACAAATTGAAGTCGAGAAATTGGATGATTTGCATATACAACACCACAACAAAAAATATAATCGATTGGAAGAACTATTATATTGTAATGTTCAAATGGGTGAAAAATAATATTAGTTGAGATGCACAGAAGTCAACAAAAAATAGTATTTATCTGAAGGAGGCCCATCTGGAAGCTGTATATAATTATGATTTGAGCACCTACGTCACACACCCTAAGTACACCAAATTCGGATCAACTTGCAAAACTAATACCGTACCAGAAAGAAGAAGTTATATATTTTGATTCTGAAATTTAATGTAATGAAATGTAGATGCATATGAACAATTATTTGATAAACAACCCTACCAAAGTTAATCTACAGATCATTCGTATACGCAAGCCAGGTCCTTCCGAAATTACCACTATCAAATGTGAGGATTTGTACCAGCCAACCAATAATTACTAAAAACCTGCAAAAATTACTATTAAGATATTTTTTTTCATAATAATCTTGCCAATGGATTACTTTAAGAAACTATTGAGTGATGAAAAATGGATTTGAGTGTCACCAAGCGCAGGCCCTTCCTAGTCCACCTCTCTAGGGAGTTTCCTTTCAACATAAATAAAACACTGTTTTATTCAGACACCTGTCCGACATGAGCGAGTTTTGTCTGGCTCCTGCAAATTGATGCCAGCTTGAGATCAATCTTACCTGAAGAAGAAACGTATAAGGCCTGAGCTCCTTGTTTAATTTTTCTTTACCTCAAACTAAGATGTGTTAATTGGATTGGTCGTTACCTCTAGACACCTTTTACAGTATTCTTGTATCTTCATAGTTCCTATATTGTTATGACTCTTATCTAGAGATGTTCAAACATCCTACGTATATATTGGTCAAGCTACGGGCTGATAATGCTTGGAAAATGTATGCAAGGATGCAATAGGGAGGACATGAGTAGATAAAGTTTAGGTAACATCACCATTAAGAAAAATAATTATATATAAATTAACCTGGGTAAACCATGGAGAGGAACTTTACCTTTGCACCGTGGGGATAACACCAAGCAATCAGCGGGAGATCTACATGGCTGAAATCAGCTGGTGACGTCAGACAATGAACATCGTGATTAGGAGAAAGAAGTGCAGTACGTACCTGAGATCAGCTGGACTATTTAGCAGATCGATCCAGCCTGCACGATTGGCCAATGCTGCCGGCCGCCTCGCACGTAGGCATGTGCCTACAGGAAGACGACGATTACTTTTCCCATGGATCGATCTTGCATCGGGTGCAACAATTGTATTATTACCAGGATTAACGTAGTCGCTTGTGCGAGCCTGCGAGGTGGCCACGAAATTGCAAAAGGCTGCTGGATTAATTGTCCTAGCGTGATGGGGAAGGAGGACATGAAAATAGGAGTCACGCTTCATGCCGATACCTCGTCGCATAGGAGGATAAGGACTTCATCCAACGGCTTTAGAGGTATCATCGGTTAATTGGATGGATATAATTTAATAATCCGTAGGACTAACGTGGAGCCTCCTACGGTGCCTCCAATTAGTAAATATAAGATAGTGATACCTCCTTTCTTAGGAACACAATGAACAGGACTAACCCATCTACTATCAGCAATAGGATAAATAATACCAGCATCAAGGAGCTTCAATACCTCATTTCTTACCACTTCCTTCATCTTGGGAATTAAGCGGCGTTGATGTTCAACATCTGGCTTTGCATCTTCTTCCATGTTAATAGCATGCTGACATATAATGGGAGAAATCCCTTTTAAATCATCAAGAGTGTATCCCATAGCTCCTCGGTGTTTCCTCAGTATCTCCAATAACCTTTCTTCTTCCTTTCCCGAAAGCTTAGAACTGATAATAACAGGATATATTTTCTTATCATCTATATAAGCATACTTAAGATCATCAGGTAAAGATTTTAATTCAAAAACAGGATCTTCTTTAGGTGGCAAAGTGGTACCAAGATCCTCCATAGGTAAATTGTGCTTAATCAATGGTGGTTGACGAAGAAGAATATCGTCAATCTCTTCTCTTTCTTTCCTGAAGACATCACTTTCATGGTCCTCCATAAATTGCTGCAAAGCATTGTTAGGAGCAAGAGCAATAGAGGCAAGCTGTTCAACTCGAAAATTTTCATCAGGCAATTCACTTTCAAAAGGAGTTTTAGCGAACTTAGAAAAATTAAAATCATAAGATTCTCCATCAAACTTAGTAAAAAATTTCTCCTTCTTACAATCTATCACAGCGCCACAAGTATTCAAAAAGGGTCTACCAAAAATAATAGGATAAGTTTTACAAGCTTCCTTACCAAGTACTAGAAAATCAGTAGGATATTTAGTCTTACCGCATAAAACTTCCACATCTCGAACAATACCAAGTGGCAAGACAGTCTCTCTGTTATCAAGCTGAATAACCACATCAATCTCCTCTAATTCACAAGGGGCAATTTCATGCATGATTTCTCTGTAAAGCTCTATAGGAATAGCACTTGAACTTGCACCAATGTCATATAAACCATAATAGCAATGATCGCCAATCTTGACAGAAATAACAGGAACACTTGTTTTCCTACGCCTATTAGGATGTGAAACAATGTTAGAAGCATCTTCACAAAAGACAATATGTTCATCCCCTACATCTTTAGTAACAAGGTCCTTCACTATAGCTACAGGAGACTTAATAGTAATTTGCTCATCAGGTTCTGCAGCTCTCTTAGTACTTTTATTAAGCACACTTACCAGAGTAGAATGCTCCTTTACCTTAGCAGGAAAAGGCGTCTTCTCGAAATAAAATTCAGGCAAAATGCGATCAACAGTACAAACTTCAGTAGTTTTAGCAGGAATACAACTAATAGAATCTTTATAAGGCTCATGATACTTGTTCCAATCTTTCTTTGGAACATCAAGATAAGAGGCAAAGGCCTTAAAACAGTTAGCAAGTATCTAAGAATCAAGACCATAAACAGTGCTAACATTATGAAAGTCATCGGTTCCCATAAAAGCTTTAATGCATTCATAATCATAATTTATACCTGACTTCCTACCTTTGTCATTTTCCCATCCTTCAGCATTTTCTTGAATACGGTCAAGAAGACCCCATTTAGCTTCTCCTTTCATATGGGTAAATGATCCAAAATAGGAAGCATCCAAAAATTCCTTTTCATGAAGAGTAAGCCTAGAATAAAAGTTATCAATAACAATATTACTGGGGAGCTCATGAATGGGACATTTGAGCATTAGTAACTTCAATCTCCCCCACGCTTGGGCAATACTCTCTCCATCATGAGGCCAAAAGTTATATATTCGATTACGATCTTTATAAATTTTACTTGGAGGATAAAACTTGGAATAAAAGAGGGGTACAATTTCCTCCCAAGCAATAGATGGACCATCCTTTAGCAGCCGATACCACTCCTCAGCTCTGCCTTTCAATGATAAAGAGAATAGCTTTCTCTTAACCTGGCTCGATGAAATACCTGCATACTTGAATAACTCGCACAATTCATGTATAAAGAGTAAGTGATCACCCGGATGGACAGTTCCATCTCCTGAATAGCAGTTATCCATAACACGTTCAACAATTTTCATAGGTATTTTAAAAGGATCTAATTGAGCAGGAGGTGGTTGTGGTTTATCCACATCTGCAACAGTGGTAGTAGTGTTCCCGAATAGGAACCCAAATGGAGAACTCTCCATAGCAAAATAAAATAAAAATAAAAAACAGAAATAAAAACAATACTCACAGCGACGGTTACCTTTAACAATTCCACTCTTCAATAGCGCTTCACTCCCCAACAACGGCGCCAAAAAATAGTCTTGATGACCCATAAGTATAGGGGGTGTATCGCAGTACTTTTGATAAATAAGAGTGTTGAACCCAACGAGGAGCCGAAGGTGTTGACAAGTGGTTTTGATCAAGGATTCACTGTAAATACTAGCAAACGGGTTTTCAGGGGTATTTGGTAATGCAAATAAATAAAGTATCAGTAAATAAAAGACAGTGATAACAATTGCAGCAAGTGGCCCAATCCTTTCTGGAGCAAAGGACAAGCCGGTTGTGTAACTAATAATGACCAAACGTTCTCGAGGACACACGGGAGTTTCTGTCAAGAGCTTTCGCTTCATGCCGCTAAATAATCTTTATTAGTTTGATAAGTGTTATGGGGGTGAACCTGTGCTAGCGTACTACCCTTACTAGGATTAATACACACTTGTGATTATACCCCTTGCAAGCATCCACAACTACAAGAAAGTAATTAAGATAAATCTAACCACAGCCTTAAACTCTAAGATCCTACGCTCCCTAGTGCAATGGTTTCCTAACGGAGGTTTAGGTTTCTGTCACTCCAGCAACCCCACAATTAGTAGCCAAATACACAATGCATCTCACTAGGCCCATAAATGGTGAAGTATCATGTAGTCGACGTTCACATGACACCACTAGTGAAATAGCACCACAACAAATAAATATCAAACCAATAAATATTACTTAACATAATTCCACTACTAACATCTTGACTTCTCCCATGTCGTCAAGAACTAAACGAACTACTCACAAGACATCATATGGATCATGATCAGAGGTGAAATAATGGTAAATAACAATCTGAACATAAACCTTAATTCAACGGTTCCACTCAATAGCATCAACCACAAGAGTAATCAACACTGGGAAAGTTTCCCCTAAGAATTTAACAAGATTCAACTCAAGATGTTACAGCGGGATGGCGTGGTGATGGTGGAGATGAAGGTGCTGGTGATGGAGATGATGATGATGATGATCCCGATGAAATCCAGTGCGATGGCGATGATCTCCCCTCTCTGGGAAGGAATTTCCCTGGCAGATTCCTGCCTGCCGGAGAGCTTTTCTCTCTCTGGTGTTTTCCGCCCCGCAGAGGCGGTGATGTCTATCACTGAGCCCCCCCCCTTCACTTAGGTTTTTGGGGACGACGATATACGTGAAGAGGCGATGGCAGAAGTGGGCTAGGGTGGCCACACAACAGGCCGGCGTGGCCAGGGGTAGGGCCGCGCCCCCTGTGTGTGAGCCTGCCATGTGGCTCCTCTCGCCTCCTCCTTCTGGCTTCTTCAGTCTTCTGGCAAAGTATAATTTTCTGGTATTTTTCTGGAATTTCCTGATCTTCCAAAACATGGTGTCTTGACGGTCCTTTTTCCAGCAGAATCCTAACTCCGGCAGCAAATCCTCCAATGATCATCAAACATGTAAAAACAGAGGAAACAACATAAGTATCATCTCTAAATGTGAAATATCTCAATGAATAATAGTAAGTTATGATACAAAATAGTGATGCAAAATGGACGTATCACCCTCACTTGCTCCCCTCTGCACGAGACCATGTCGCGGCCCCACAAACACGCCAGAGCACCTCTGCAGCTCTCCGCCGCCCATAGCCGAAAGCACTGACCGCCCCTCTCCTTCTTTAGCTGGCACACGTCGCGCCCCGGCCGCCCGAGCCCATCCCGCCTATAAAAGGCCCCCATTGTTGAATGTGAAGACGCACACCACCTCACTCTCCCTCCTAGACATATTCTCCCGCTCGTTAGATCCCTGGTTTGAGCTCGCCGGAGCAAGCCGAGCTCCAGGGTGCCTCTGCATCCCGGAGGGCCCCAAGCCTCCCTCGATTTGCAGCCGGTACGAGTTGGACGAGGACTCCCCCCACCACCGGTCTACATCCTCACCGTCGACCTCTTCCTCCCTTGCATCGAGCCCCGCCACCGTCCATTCCTATCGGTCAGTCCCTGCCCCTCTGCCCCGAGTTGGAAGACGGCCCAGAGCCGTTCGATGTGTTCTAATCCGGTGGCCAGAAAAGCCCGTACCCCTTCATTTTTAAGTATCGGGCCCTGATACGTCTCAAATGTATCTATAATTTTTGATGCTCCATGCTTGTTTTTACACCATTTGCTTAGTGTTTCGTTACACTTCGTGGTGTTTTTATGCGTTTTCCGGAACTAACCTATTAACAAGATGCCGCAGTGCCAGTTCCCTATTTTCTGCTGTTTTTGTGTTTCAGAAAAGTTACACAGGAAATATTCTCGGAATTGGACGAAACAAAAGCCAAACATCCAGATATTTAATGAAGCTTCCAGAAGACCAAAGAGGAGACGGAGAGGGGCCACGAGCCGGCCACACAACAGGGCGGCGCGGCCCAGGCCCTGGCCGCGCCCCCTATGTGTGAGACCGTCTCGGTCCACTTCTGACGCTGCCTTTGCCTATAAAGACCCCCCCCCGACGGGAAAAACCTAAACATGATCAATTTTCCAGAAACACATCGCGATCCGCCGCCGTCGTCGACCCGAGATCGGGAGGGTCCATAAGCTCTTCCCCGCACCCTGCCGGAGAGGGGAATCGCCACCGGAGGTCTTCTTCATCGCCATGCTTGCCTCCGGCGCGATGAGTGAGTAGTATACCTTGGACTATGGGTCCATAGCAGTAGCTAGTTGGTTGTCTTCTCCACCATGTGCTTCATGTTTAGATCTCATGAGCTGCCCTACATGATCGAGACTACCGTTATGTAATTCTACATGTTGTGTTTGTTGGGATCCGATGAATATTGGTGTTATGATTGAGTTGATGTGCTGAATATTATCTTATGATATCTCTATGTTGTTTATGATCTTGCATGCTCTCCGTTGTTAGTAGCTATCTTGGCCGAGTAGATACTAGTGACTCCAAGAGGGGGTATTTATGCTCGATAGTTGGGTTCATGCCTCTATTTAATCTGGGGGAGTGACTGTGGGGACCCCGGTTTACCACCCGGGATTCCCGTTATGCATACAATTCATGATCCCAGGAAGACTGTCATGAATCCACATAACAGAGTTGGCATTATAGAGTACATCATCCATTACATAACGAGTCGAATAGTCTTACATGGCCACTTGGCCGAATTCAAATGCCTCGCAGGGCAAGTTCACTAAGCATTGCAGCGGAGATAAAAGTAGCATCGGTAGCCCATGTCGTGCCTCTACCCTATAGGCGACTGACCGGGAGACGGATCCTAGTTCGCACCGGCGTTATCGAACTCCTCACCATCATCATCGTAATCATCACCATGATGTCTATGCATGCGTCTGTTCTTGTAGACAGTGTTGGGCCTCCAAGTGCAGAGGTTTGTAGAACAGCAGCAAGTTTCCCTTAAGTGGATCACCCAAGGTTTATCGAACTCAGGGAGGAAGAGGTCAAAGCTATCCCTCTCAAGCAACCCTGCAATTACGATACAGAAAGTCTCTTGTGTCCGCAACACACCCAATACACTTGTCAGATGTATAGGTGCACTAGTTTGGCGAAGAGATAGTGAAATACAAGTAGTAGTGATGATTATAAGTAGCAAACGTGACTTGAAATAAATATCGCTGTGAGCAAATATGTAACAAAACAGTAAGTAAACGGTGTGCAAAGCTTGGAAACAAGGCCTAGGGATCATACTTTCACTAGTGGACACACTCCCAACAATATAACATGATTGAACAAATAAACAACTTCTCTCCACTATGGTACTCTGAATTACTCTCCTATTGAATAACACTAATCATTGTGTAGTGGCTACAGAAGCACCCCTTAAAGTTCATCAAGTACTTGACAAACACCACTCATAGAGATATCCAAATCAAATCACAATTCAAGATAGATATCATTGCAACTTAGACCAAGTACTAACATGGTGCACACACTGTCAACATTACACCATGAAAGGAGGAATAAATCACTTCAATACTATCATAGCGATAATTATTCTCATAATCCATAAGAGATCACAATCGTAGCCTAGACCAAGTACCACCACGATGCACACACTGTCACCGTTACACCATGGCAGGAGGAATAGATTACTTTAATAACACACTAGAGTACACATAATATCTGAATAATAACATCTACTTGTTCAACATGATACAAAGCTCACGATCACATAAATATCACATCATGGGAGAGAGAGGTGAACCACATAGCTACCAGTAGAGCCCTCAGCCCCGGGGATGAACTACTCCCTCCTCATCATAGGAGACAGCAAGGTTGATGGAGATGGCGGTGAGGTCGATGGAGACGGCGGAGACGGCGATGGAGACCGATGGAGGTGGCTCCGGGGGCACTTCCCCGTCCCGGCAGGGTGCCGGAACAGAGACTTCTGTCCCCCGAAATTTGGCTTCGACGGCGGCGGCGCTGCGGAACTGTTCTGGAAATTTCGTCGACTCCCCTAGGGTTTTCCATCCCGAGGCTTCTTATAGGCGAATGGGCGATGTCAGGGGTGGCCCCAGGCCTCCTCACACTAGGGTGGTGCGGCCAGGGCCTGGGCCGCGCCAGCCCTGTGTGAGGGTGGCCTGTGGCCCCTCTCCTTTCTCTCTTCGGATGTCTGGATGCTCCCGGGAAAAATAAGACTTCAGGAACTTGTTTCGTCCAATTCCGAGAATATTTCCTGTGTATCACTCTGAAACACAAAAACAGCAGAAAATAGGAAACTGGCACCGTGGCAACTTGTTAATAGGTTAGTTCCAGAAAATGCATAAAAGTGCCACGAAGTGTAACGAAACAGTAGGCAAATGGTGTAAAAACAAGCATGGAGCATCAAAAATTATAGATACGTTTGAGACGTATCAAGCATCCCCAAGCTTAACTCCTGCTCGTCCTCGAGTAGGTAAGTGATAACAAAAGAAATAATTTTTGAGGTGACATGCACCTACACAATCTTGATCATATATGTAAGCGTTGTGAGCTGGGATCAAAGAACTTAAAACATGGGCATGAAAGACATAATCTTGATAATAAAAACTTAGCAACCATGTTATAACATGAAAATGAACACAAACAAAAGATCATGAAAATGAAACAATGAAAGTCAAACGTGTGTTCAAATGATAAGGAAAAACATAACAAATGGTTTTCAGCTTGTCCTTAATGAGAGAGCAAAATATAAATGCATAGGACACCTTCAAGTTTAAGAGGGTGACTAGATACAAATAATTTGAGAACAAGTGAAACCATGATCATGAATCAATCAATGAAAACTTTGGGACAATGCACATTATACTCAGAATGACAACTATGCTCTCTTAATGGTGCATAAAGGTAGAAGGTGGTGACTCAACATAAAAGTAAAAGAAAGGCCCTTCGCAGAGGGAAGCCGTGATTAAACATGTGCTAGAGCTTTTCATTTGTAAAACAGAGAGATAAAACTTGGGTTTTGAGAGGTGGTTGCTTTTGTCAACGACTAGCAATGGGGTTCTTACTATCTTCCATACAAAAATGAAGCAAGTTTTTGAGAGAGAGATTGGCACTTTTGTGCTCTTTTTATAAACTTGGCACTCCTCCCCACCTTTTTTCCTTTCACAAATCATGGCTAACCGATTCCATCGGGTGCCCACCAACATTCACATTCCATGGAGGAGTGCCTTTTTTCTTTTCTTTTTTCCTTTTTTTCGTTTTGGAATAAGCAATATGGAAGATAGCAAATCCGACCACTACGTCCCCATGAGCTGAAAACAGTGTCACAAGACGAGAAGTATTTTGAAGGTTTTTTGAAAGGTAGCACATGAAAATTTACTTGGAATGGCTTACAAATACCATGCATAGGAATTTATAGTGGACACAATGGCAAACTTGGTTTTTGGGAGTTGGATGCACGAGTAGAGCTCATACTCAGTACAAGGCGAGGGCTAGCAAAAGACTGGGAGCGACCAACTAAGAGAGCAATAATGGCCATAATCATGCAAAGCGACAAAGCGACATTAAAAGAAGCATAAGATGGCATCAAAAGTCAAAAACTAAATGATCATAGAGGCTATAGGCGACTTATTTTGTAGTCAACATGGTGTAAGCATGTGCCAAGTCAACCCAAATAAAGCATCAAAGGAGAAAACCAAATAAATGCTTCCATATAATAAAAACAACGCATGATTTTTTCAAAGGCTCATTAAGCAATCTCAGTTATTTGAGACAAGTCATGCTACAGCAAAACCACTAAGCATACTATCAAAAAGACATCAAGCATGACATGAAAAAGCCTAAGCCGCAATCTACACAAGCTCCTTTTTGTACCACTTTTTTGCATAAAGCTTTTTCTCTTTTCCAACACCATTCAAACTTTTTAAATCCAACTCTTTTGAGGAAAACCAACATGGACCAGAGGTCAAAATACACCTTGATGGAAAGATAAAACAAGATCTGAACAAAAATCAAGGCAAAAAAACAAAGGCTAAACGCAGTAGCAGAAAAAGAGAACACTCGTTGAACGATAAGAGTGAAAACTAGAGTGTTCTTGGCAAATGAAAAGCGATTTCATCTCCTCCAAAAGAAACATGATGTGATCTAACCATTTATTGCAGCACACAAAACTAAAGAAAACTGAAAACAAAAACAACTGACGCTCCAAGAAAAACGCATAGTGCATGAAGCAATAAAAATATAGTGTCTTGAAAGGTGACCTAATTTTTGCCGATGAAGAAGGGGTGCCTCGGGGGCATCCCCAAGCTTTGACGCTTGTACTTCTTGGATATTTCTTGGGGTGATGCATGGGCATCCCCAAGCTTGAGCTTTTGTCCATTCTTCATCTCATCTCATCATTCTCCAATCCCTACACTTGAAAACTTCCTTCATACAAAACTAAACACAAATCTATTAGCAACATTAGTGTAAGCATATCATATAATCAACCTCTTTTTGCTTCAGGTTTCAACTCAAAACCACCACATATATAGCAAAACTACTGTAGAAACTTCCCCAAAAGTTCCGTGATAAAAAGAACTCAAAAGAAAGCGATAAAGTGGCAAACACAAATATTGGCAGAAATCTGTCAAAACTGAACAGCTGTCAAAGGTCGAATTTTTGAGGGGTTTTCTGTTACTCAAATCAAAAAGTGTTCAACTAATGAAAGTTTGGATATAACCTGGGGCATATGCACAAGAAATCGCAGGTCCAAAAGATATACAGAGAATTTACTACGAATTTTTACGGTGCAGCACCGAAAACAGTTTCAGGACAGCAACATCCCCAAATCTTACCTCACTCAAATTAGAGGCTTCTCTTGGCACAACAACGAAATAAAAAGGATAAGGAGCGGTCATTACAGTAGTAATGACTTCCAAGACTCAAATAAAAGAAAAAGTACTGGAAATAAAACATTGGGTTATCTCCCAAGAGTGCTTTTCTTTAACGCCTTTGAGCTAGGCGCAGTAATTTGCAAAGATGCTCATGTGGGCGCCATATAAGAGCTTGAGGCAAAGGCGCCATATAGGAACTTAAAGCAATAGAGAGCATCAAGAAGCAAATGTGAAAGACATTTATATCTGAACCACTTCCTATGCATAGGAATCTTGTAAGAAAATAAATCAACGAGGCACATAGTAGCAAGCATGGATAGATAAAACAAGTGCCACTTCAAGATTTGCAACATAATGGGGGGAAACTTAATATTGTTGAGATCCATCAAACCATGTTTCCCTCTCTCATAATAACTTTCAGTAGCATCATGAATAGAACTAACAATATAACTATCACATAAAACATCTCTATCATGAGCCACATGCATAAAAGAATTAATACTCACCACAGGAACAATAGTAGTAGGAGCAGATTTAACAGAATAATTATTCTCATCACCATAATCATCATAAATAGGAGGCATATTGTAATCATAACTAATTTTATCCTCAATAGTAGGTGAACTGAAAATATTATACCCATCATCATAACCATCATAAACTAGAGGTTTAGTATCATCGCAAGCTAAAGAACAGCTATTTCGCAAGGCATATTCTTCAAACATATCATCATAAGAAGGAACATCACATATGGGAGATAAAATATCATCAGAGCAAATTTTCTCCACTAAAGCTGGGGAACTAAAAATATCATGCTTAATGAAACCAGCTTCCCCAAGCTTAGACTTTTCTATAGCATTAGCAATAATGGTGTTCAAAGCATTCATACTAACAACACTATTAGCATGCAAATTAAGCTCCAAAGGTTTTTCAATTTTCTCTTCAAACACTTCATATCTAAACTCAGGAAAAAGACTACAGAACTCTTTGTTTTCCATTAAGCCTAACTAGTGAAAATAAAAACAAGAAACAAAAAGATGTAATTGCAGAATCTAAAGAAAAATAACTCCGAGCACTCACACAGGAGGATGCGAGTACCTTTTACCTTACCTCCCCGGCAACGGCGCCAGAAAAGAGCTTGATGTCTACGCACGCATCTGTTCTTGTAGACAGTGTTGGGCCTCCAAGTGCAGAGGTTTGTAGAACAGCAGCAAGTTTCCCTTAAGTGGATCACCCAAGGTTTATTGAACTCAGGGAGGAAGAGGTCAAAGCTATCCCTCTCAAGCAACCCTGCAATTACGATACAGAAAGTCTCTTGTGTCCCCAACACACCCAATACACTTGTCAGATGTATAGGTGCACTAGTTCGGCGAAGAGATAGTGAAATACAAGTAGTAGTGATGATTATAAGTATCAAACGTGATTTGAAATAAATATCGCTGTGAGCAAACATGTAACAAAACAGTAAGTAAACGGTGTGCAAAGCTTGGAAACAAGGCCTAGGGATCATACTTTCACTAGTGGACACACTCCCAACAATATAACATGATTGAACAAATAAACAACTTCTCTCCACTATGGTACTCTAAATTACTCTCCTATTGAATAACACTAATCATTGTGTAGTGGCTACAGAAGCACCCCTTAAAGTTCATCAAGTACTTGACAAACACCACTCATAGAGATATCCAAATCAAATCACAATTCAAGATAGATATCATTGCAACTTAGACCAAGTACTAACATGGTGCACACACTGTCAACATTACACCATGAAAGGAGGAATAAATCACTTCAATACTATCATAGCGATAATTATTCTCATAATCCATAAGAGATCACAATCATAGCCTAGACCAAGTACCACCACGATGCACACACTGTCACCGTTACACCATGGCAGGAGGAATAGATTACTTTAATAACACACTAGAGTACACATAATATCTGAATAATAACATCTACTTGTTCAACATGATACAAAGCTCACGATCACATAAAGATCACATCATGGGAGAGAGAGGTGAACCACATAGCTACCGGTAGAGCCCTCAGCCCTTGGGATGAACTACTCCCTCCTCATCATAGGAGACAGCAAGGTTGATGGAGATGGCGGTGAGGTCGATGGAGACGGTGGAGACGGCGATGGAGACCGATGGAGGTGGCTCCGGGGGCACTTCCCCGTCCCGGCAGGGTGCCGGAACAGAGACTTCTGTCCCTTGAAATTTGGCTTCGACGGCGGCGGCGCTGCGGAACTGTTCTGGAAATTTCGCCGACTCCCTAGGGTTTTCCGTCCCGAGGCTTCTTATAGGCGAAGGGGCGATGTCAGGGGTGGCCCCAGGCCTCCTCATACCTAGGTGATGGGTTTGTAGCATAGAAAACAAAAATTTTCCTACGCATGAACACAAAACTAGCCAAGAAAACTCTACGAGATGGTAGCAACGGAGACTAACCCTCGACGACCGTAAGCGGGGATTACGTTCCCGCACAAACGTTGACGATGGAGAGTTGGTGAAGACGCACGTAGTCGACGTAGTTGTTCACTTGACATAGTCGACGTAGTGGTTCACTTGACGATCACAAGATCGTGTACACGGCGCCACAAGTGGCAGCGCCCCCGTGCTCGGTCACACGTACAGCTCGACGTCGACTCCTCCACGCCCTCGGTCTAGCGGGGCAGCGGAAGAAGGGATCCGCCGGACACTCCTCCACACACTTCTCCAAGTGTATGAACTACGAACTACAATTCTGGCAGAGCTTCGCTAAGCAGAGTCGGAATTTGGGCAGCAACTATGCAAGGGAGGGGAGGATCAAGAAGTGTGTGACAAGGGAGAGAGGGAGGGGTTTATATAGGAGGAGAGGCAGCCCCAAGGGGTGGCCGGCCAAGGGGTCTCCTCCTCTTCATTGCCCCCTCTTCATTCCCTTTATGGTGATAACTCCCTCATCAACATGAGGTAACCCCCATTTTAATGCATGACATTCATGCTAATTAAAATTCACACTTATTGATTTAATAAAACATTTTTATTTCTTTTAATATTTGTTAATTCATTCAATTAACAAACATTAACAAAAAACACCCTTGAGTTATTTCGATATCCGAAACAGTTTCGGTGCTTTTCTGAAATAACCCTCATGCTGTCCTGTAATTCAATCGGAGTATCGTATCCACTCAAAAACGACGGCGAACCTTAAGTGTGTCACCCTACGGTTCGTGAATAACGTGGACATGATCGAGACTCCTCTCCGATCAATAATCAACAGCGGGATCTGGAAATCCATGATGACTCCCACTTACTCAACGATGACTTAGTGATCGTGTGAACCAGTAACGAACATAGTTAATTCCTTTTGTCTCACGATATTATTACTTGTCCAAGATCCGATCATTTGGTATCAACCATACCTAGTTCGATCTCGTTCCCGACAAGTCTCTTTACTCGTTCCGTGATAATGCATTCCTGTGACCTAGTCACATGCTTGCAAGCGATTCCAATGCAATATCACCGAGAAGGGCCCAAAGAATATCTTTCCGTCATCCGGATGGACAAATCCCACTCTTGATCCATGAGCCTCAACTAATACTTTCAGAGTACCCAAATCAACCTTTATAATCACCCTATTACGGTGTGACATTTGATATCATCAAAGTACCCTTCCGGTATCAGTGATTAACATGATCTCATGGTCTAAGGATTAGAACTACTTCGCATGAGTTTGATATAGCAATGAACTTGATGACTTGATCGTATTGTTATTCGTACTATGGGTGTGAGTGTTCATCACATCATTCTTCTAATGACATGACCCCGTTATTAACAACATCCAATGTTCATGATCAGGAAACCTTGATCATCAGTTAATCAACGAGCTAGTATAAAAGAGAGGCTTTACTAGGAACCTTTTTAGTTTATTAATCACACAAGTATTAATGTTTCCGATTAATACAATTCTAGCATGAGAAATAAACATTTATCATAAACATGGAATATGATAATAACCACTTTATTATTGCCTCTCGGGCATATTCCCTTCACCAGGCCCCCGTCTATATAAGGGGGCCTGGACCCTTAGCGTAGGGGAGATCCGATCTTCTTATTCCTCCTCTAGCCGAACAGCTCGAGGAGCACTATAATCACTACTACTCGATCAATACGAAGCAGGCAGGAAGTAGGGGTTTACCTCCAGCCGGGAGGGCCCTGAACCTGGGTAAACCGTGGTGTCTCTGTTGGCACAATCCCGAGCCGGACCCATCGTCACCAACGTCGAGCCCCTCCGATAAGCCACCCCATGGCTACTGTCTCTAAATTCCCACGACAGATATTCTCTGAGTTTCAGAAAAAATCAGGTAATGTGTTCCGGAAAGCTCTTCCAGAACACAATCCAATGAAATTGGATTCAACCCAAAATTCTTAATCTACTGCAAATGGTAATTTATCTAAGTTTAACTACACCAATAACCATATTAATTACTACTGCAAGTATATAAATCCTAAAATAGTAAAACCAGTGGGTCATGCAAGATATCTCTCTAAGCTATCACTGAAAATTGGATTCACTCAATTTCAGTACATAAAACTCAAGATTTGCATTTAAGTTTGAAAAGAGGCTAATTTAACTCCACAAATTAACATTTGATCTATAGTGACCCTACAGATATGAGACCTATGCCATTTGAAAGGTAACATGCTAAGCTACTAACAGCAACTTGAATCACCTAATTTGCATTTACAGAAAATATTCCATGATTATTCAAAGTTTGCAGGTAAATCAAATTAACAAGGCATTTTCTAAAAAAACGTAACAGGCCGGGACTCAGCCTAGGCCTTTGCGGACGTGAGCCAGGACGGCCCATCGGCGGCCTCCCCGCGACGGCGCTTAACCGAAACGGTATGCGCCCGTCCGATCCAGATCGGATGGTGTAGACGCATCCCGGCCGGCGGCGACCATAAATCGGCGGCGCTGCCACGCGATCTCGCCGGAGAAGTGCGTGCGCTCACCTAGGGCTTGCTGGAGATGCTGGCGGCGATGCGATTCGGTGGCGGTGATGTGGTGGAGGTCTCGACGGTGGTGGTGTGGTGCTCGCGATGGCAGGTGGGGGCTGGAGAGCTCACCGCCGTTCCCGAACCGTAGCTGCACCGGCGAGCTCCCGTCGAGCTCGAGCTAGGGCTCCTGGACACGGGAAAAATAGCGCATGAGTGGGGGGTTCAACACGAGGGAGAAGGCAAGGAGATAATGGCAGCGAGGCTTGGTCGGAAACGGCCGCTATTGCCACCTTCTTCTCGGTTGCTGGGAAGATGCAGAGCTCCCTCTCCGCTCGGGAGAGGATCTGGCTCGCTCTGGGTCACTTCGGTGAGTGAGTGGGGTGGTGGCGGAACGGGCTGGGCGAAAAGAAATGGGAGAAGGAGAGGGGTGCTGGCTTTATATGTCCGGGGCGGTGCACGGTGAGCTAGGGCGGAAAGGAGGGAGGGAAGTGGGGGTGCGGCTTCGGCATTGGCTGGGGGTGGCGGTGTAGGCTTGGCAGGTGGCGTGGGCGGTGGCTTTGGAGGCTAGCAGGCGCCGGCTAGCGCTCGCACGCTTGCAGCACAACGGCGCTCTGCAGGTGCTCGACCGGCGAGTGGCGGGTCGGGGCGGTGTAGTGTCGAGGTCAGAGGGGGAGAGAGAGAGCTGGCGTGTGCCAGAGGGGTCCTGGCTGCCTCCTCTCTCCATGCGCGTGAGCTAGAGCGACGCGGAACGAACGTGAGGTCGGGGGCGGTGTCGTGTCCAAGGTGATGTGGCCGGCATGGGTTGGGGGTCGATCGGTGGCAGGGGTGCACGAGCGAGTTAGGGGCCTCGCCTGGGGACTCAGCGAGGTTGAGGAAGTCCGCTGCGTGTGCTGGTCCGGTCGGAGGGACAGAGAGGGGGTGGGGGACTCGAGGTGTTCGACCTCGGTCTCTGGCCAGGGCGTGGTCGCGGGTGAGGGTTAGGGTTTACCCCAGAGGCCGACAAGTGGGGTAGGGTGGTCACCTGGGTCCGGCTACCAGCCTGGCGAGTGGTGGAGGGAAGTGAGAGAGATTGGGGAAGATCTTTGCAAGATCTTGGCATGCAATGGCTTGGGTTCCCTCTCTCCCTCTTGATTCGAATTTCTTCTAGGGCTGGTCAAGCTTGTGCTCTCCTAGGGTGGTTCTAACCAGTGTTAGCAGAATAAAAGGATCAGGGAGTTGAGAGAGTAATTTGTTTGAGGGAAAAGAATACCCCAAGCTCACATAAAATGATAGGTCAATCCGCACAAAATTTGAAATGCAGATCAAATTCTAGCTTGGGGAGGTTTTTGAAAAGTTTGGAGTCGATCTCCTAGGTCACTCAAGCTTGCTAGAATTAAAGGAGAAAAGAAAACTGAAACGAAAAAGATTTTAAAGAACACACACTCATGCACATAAAATGATGGTGCAATATGAAGCAACACAATGTTTGGATTTGTTTTTAATAATCCTAAGTTTTGAATGGCCTTTGAAAAGTTTTGCAAACCAACACACATATCAATTCAAGGGTGCCAGAATTTAAATCTAGAAGGGAAACTAGAATAAAAGATCTAGTTAACACCACACATATGCACATGCAAATCAGGCATACACACTTGAGTTCATTTCATCTAGCACACAAGCACACATTCAAATAAAAGTTTTTACTTTACCCTGATTTAAACACTGAAACTTGGTCTCAATTTGGTTTACAAAAAGTGGGATGTTACAGACCTTCCCCCCTTAAAAGAATCTCATCCCGAGATTCGGTAGCTAAGCATTGAGTAACTCGGGAAACTCTCGCTGAAGATAATCTTCTCGTTCCCACCTGGCCTCATCTTCGATATGGTTGCTCCACTGAACCTTGTACATGTTGATTTTTCGTCTACGAGTGAGACAGACATCTGTCTCCAAAATACGGATTGGCCTCTCGCGGTAGGTCAAGTCATGATTAAGGTCAATGGTGTCTTGATCAACCTCTTGGAAGGTTTCGGGCTTGTTGGGGGTTTGGAGACACTTGCGTAGCTGTGAGACGTGGAAGACGTCGTGAAACTCGGACAACTTCAGGGGTAGCTCCAATTTGTAGGACATTTCTCCTCGGCGTTCTAGGATCTTGTATGGGCCAATGTAGCAAGGTGCAAGCTTCCCCTTCTCATGGAAATGCTGCATACCCTTGAGTGGAGTCACCCGGAGATAGACAAAGTCTCCCACTTGAAAGGTAAGGGGTCTCCGTCGAGAATCGGCATAGCCCTTCTGTCTAGATTGAGCGGCTTTTAAACGGTTACAGATTAGCTGCACTTGCCCTTCGGCTTCCTTGATGATATCAGGACCAAACACTTGGATTTCTCCAGTTTCCGACCAGTTGAGTGGGGTTCGGCATCTACGGCCATATAGAGCTTCAAAGGGGGCCATCTGTAAGCTAGCCTGGTAGCTATTGTTGTAGGAGAATTCAGCGAATGGCAAACAGTCTTCCCACTTGGCCCCATAGGAGTGGACGCAGGCGCGGAGCATATCTTCAAGAATTTGGTTCACTCGCTCGGTCTGACCTCCTGTTTGCGGATGGAAGGTGGTGCTAAAGGAGAGGTTTGTCCCAAGGGCTCTGTGCAGGCTTTCCCAAAATCGGGAGGTGAACTGTGACCCTCGATCGGATACGATCCTCTTCGGTACTCCATGCAGGCTCACGATTTGGCTTATGTATAGCTCGGCCAGATTCTGACCTCGGTCGGTGGTCTTGACAGGCAGGAAGTGGGCAACTTTGGTTAGGCGATCGACGATGACCTAGATGGAGTCATGCCCTCGATTTGACCTCGGAAGGCCAGTGATAAAGTCCATACCAACTTCTTCCCATTTCCACATGGGCACCTTTAATGGCTGCAACAGACCCGCAGGTCTTTGGTGCTCGACCTTGACACGCTGACAGATGTCGCACCGGGCAATATAAAAGGCTATCTCTCGCTTCATGCCATGCCACCAAAACTGCTCTTTCAAGTCTTGGTACATTTTGGTGCCTCCTGGGTGAATTGAATAGGGAGTATCATGGGCCTCCTTCAAAATGAGCTGCTTCATCTCATCGATGCTAGGGACGCATAGGCGTCCATTATACCACAGCACACCTTGCTGATCAATCAAAAACCCAGGTACTTCTTCTTGTTCCATCCTACTCTTGATTCCTTCAATGCTCTCGTGGCCTTTCTGGGCTTCCTTGATTTGATCAAACAGAGTAGGTCGGACTTCAAGATTGGCTAGGAACCCATGGCTCACAAGCTCCAGTCCAAACCTCTCAAATTCTTCGGATAGGGTAGGTTGGTGAGTTTTTAGCAAGGCATTTAAAGAGCAAGGCTCTCGGCTGAGGGCATCGGCGACCACGTTCGCCTTACCCGGGTGATAGTGAATGCCTAGGTCATAATCCTTGATAAGCTCAATCCATCTCCTTTGCCTCATATTCAACTCCTTCTGAGAGAAGATGTACTTTAAGCTCTTGTGGTCCGTGTAGATTTCACATCGGTTTCCCATAAGGTAGTATCGCCAAGTTTTGAGTGCATAAACGATAGCAGCAAGCTCTAGGTCATGAGTAGGGTAGTTCAGTTCATGCGGACGCAGTTGACGGGATAAGTAAGCAATGACCTTGCCATCTTGCATCAAGACACTCCCAAGTCCAAGCTTGGATGCGTCGTAGTAGACGTCAAAGCTTTTGGTGATATCAGGCATGGTTAGGATAGGGGCTGATACAAGTCTCTTCTTGAGTTCTTGGAAACCCTGCTCGCATTTTTCGGTCCACTCAAACTTCTTATCTTTCTTGAGGAGCTGAGTTAACGGGCGAGCGATGCTAGAAAACCCTTCAACAAACTTCCAGTAATAGCCAGCTAATCCGAGGAATGCTCGAACTTCAGTGGGATTGGTCGAGGCTTTTCATTCCATGATGGAAGTAATCTTCGATGGGTCGACGGATACTCCACCGGCTGAGATAACATGACCTAGAAATCCAACTTCCTTCAGCCAAAATTCACATTTGCTGAACTTGGCATAAAGTTGGTGCTCTCGCAGGGTTCCCAGCACAAGCCGCAGATGCTCGGCGTGCTCTTCCTCGGTCTTGGAGTAGACCAAGATGTCATCAATGAACACCACCACAAATTTGTCGAGGAACTTCATGAACACCTTGTTCATGAGGTTCATGAAGTAGGCAGGGGCATTGGTCAGGCCAAAGGACATCACGGTGTATTCAAACAAACCGTAGCGGGTGGTGAAGGCGGTCTTGTGAATATCGGACTCGTGGACTTTCAGCTGATGATATCCAGTGCGGAGATCAATCTTGGAGAACACTTTGGCTCCATTCAGCTGGTCAAATAGGTCTTCAATCTTTGGGAGTGGGTACTTGTTTTTGATAGTCACCTCGTTCAGTTTACGGTAATCTACACACAATCGAATGGTACCGTCTCGCTTGTCCACAAAAAGAACAGGCGATCCCCAAGGTGACGCACTGGGACGGATAAGACCTTTGCTGAGCATATCAGCGAGCTGCCTCTTTAACTCTTCTAACTCTTGGGGGTTCATGCGGTAGGCTCTTTGTGCTATAGGGGCTGTTCCGGGAACCAACTCAATAATGAATTCGATATCCCGGTCAGGGGGCATACCTGGCAACTCTTCAGGGAAAACATCAGGGTATTCACATACCACCGGGACTTGATTAAGGGTTGGCCCAGACACGGACTTCTTGTAGTAGGCTTTATGGGACGGCATGGTTGCAATGTGCTCAATCTGAATACCGTCGCTGTTGGTCATTGCTATCGACTTCTTGGTACAATCAATATGCCCGTGATACTTGGACATCGAGTCCATTCCAAGTACCACATCCAAACCTTTCGTGCCTAGAATGATTAGGTTGGCCTTGAAAGACACCCCATGGATATCTACCGGCACATCTACACAATTTCTTTTGGTTTTCATGACTGACCCGGGGATCTGAACTAGCATAGCTCTAGGCATCATGGTTGGCTCTAACTTCCCTTTTGTCACAAAGTTCTCGGTCACGAAAGAATGAGATGCACCGGAATCAAACAGCACTCTTGTAGGGGTGGAGTTGACAAGAAACATACCCAGAACAATATCGGGTGCTTCGGTAGCTTCCTCGGCAGTGACATGGTTCAGGCGGCCTCTTGCAGTATTGGCTTGGTTTTTCTGATTCTTCCCAGTGGGTCCATGGCCTTGACCCTGATTGGGTCTCGGCGCGCTGAGGCTCGGTGCATAAGGCTTCTTAAGTGGGCACTCCTTAGAGAAGTGTCCAGGCTGGCCACAGGTGTAGCATCCGCTGCCTTGGCTGCGGTTAGCAGGGTTGAAAGTATTGCGGTTGCCTCTAGAAGAATTTCCGCCTGTGGGGCGGTTGCTGGAATACTGACGGTTCGGGTTATTGGGCCTGGGGGCTTGAGAGGCAAACCTCTGTGGTGGGGGCGCAGCCCTGGATGGGGGCAGGCTGCAGGACCGCTGACCACTAGGTCCACCTTGACTCATCATCCTCCTCTTGCGACTCTCGCGGGCAGCTTTGTTCTTGTCTTCAACCATTATGGCGGCATCTACCATAGCTTCCAGGTCGGGATAGTGCACAACTACAAGATATGTCTGCAGCTCCTCTTGTAGTCCATTGAGGAACCACTCTCTTTTCTTCTCATCGGTGTCGATGTCATTGGGTGCATACCTTCCCCAGGTGGTGAACTTGTCAAGGTACTCGGGGACGCTCATCCCACCTTGCTTCAGATTGAGGAACTTGTCCCTCATGATCTTGATTAGTCCAGAAGGAATGTGGGCCTTGCAAAACTTGGTCTTGAAGCCTTCCCAAGTCATCACTTGGCCCTCGGGCTGCATGGCGCGGACATTCTCCCACCATGCTCCAGCTGCTCTAGCTAGGAAGTGGGTTGCGTACAGTACCTTGTCATTCGCTCCAACTCCGGCATACTCTAACTTGTTCTCAATGGTTCGGAGCCAATCGTCGGCATCCAGAGGCTCGATGGACTTAGAGAAGGTTGGGGGATTGGAATTCTGGAAATCCCTAAGTTTGCTTTGGGGCTCATCATTGCCATTGCCACCATTGTTGTTGTTGTTGTTGGTGGCAATCTGGGCGAGGTGCTGGAGTGTGGCGAGGTTGGCTTGGCGCTCGGCGCATGTGGCTTCATGATCCTCTAGCATGAGCCGCATCACCTGCTCCATGCTAGGTTCAGGAGGTGGGGGCGGGTTGCTTCCAGCGTGGCCTCGCATTTCCGAAGCCATTCTGGAGAGAAGTTACTTGGTGAGAAATGACAACAAAAAGCGGGAGGAACAAATTGTGCAATGGACGTGGAAATAAGCATAAGAGACATAATTACACCAAGCATCCATGAGCAGACTAAGACAACATCCATAAGCATCCAAGTTCAATACATACATACATACATACATGCAAAAGAAGTGCCACATAAGTCTAGTACATACATCACATAGTCTCATGCAACAACACACCAAAGGGTTTCGGCTGAACCATACAACACATATGCGCAAAAGAGATAGGGTAGTCCTACTCGATACGCGACATCCTAAGTGAAGTAGCAGTGCGCCGGGTACATACTCGTCGATGCTAACGTGAGGAAAAACCTCCTCGGTGTCCTCCTCACTCGGTGTCACAGGCGCGTAGAAGTCCATGATAGTGTCGCGGTCATCACCGTCGTCGCTACCACGGTCGTCATCGTCAGTGCTCGCGGGCTCCTCGTCGTAGGCCTCCTGGTGGTCGTCGTTGCGGCCAAGGACTGCCTCGTTCTCCTTGCGGAGCTCGGCGGTCTCCTCCTCTAGCTCGGACACGTGGCTCTTAAGTGAAGCTAGGTGATCCTCCAGATCACGGACACGCTGCCTTAGAGCCCTGTTCCTCTTCACAATCCTCCTCTTAGCAGGGAGGAGGCGGTGATGAGAGAAAATGGACTCCTGAAGATCCTCATGTCACTAGGCCTCTCTCGTCGGCAACCATACGGACATGGTCCAGCTGCCCCTGAGTGTGGTGCACCAGGGCCTCTGTGTGGCAGAGGTGGCGACTGAAGGGAGTGTGAGCGGCGGCCTGGTAGGGAAAGCCATCAGAGTCGACCCTCCCGTAGTGCTCGTAGCGAGTGCCCAGCAACTCGTCGTAGTGGAGGTGGACGAGGCGCGAGATAGCGTGTCACAGGACACACATAAGTCCATCACCCCAAGTGCGCTCGATCACCTCGAAGGTGAACTCCTGAGAAGTCGGCGGGACCTCCTTCCCATGGACCTGGCAAACGACCTGGTATGCCAACTCTCGGGTACCCTCCTCGAAAAGATGGTAACCTCGGATCTCCGGATGCGGCCGTCCGAGATGCGCGACCAACTCCATCAAGTCGCGCTCAAAGACGAGCACGTCCTCGTGGGTACCAACCTGACGGTGTGCAGTAGGAGCGTCCATCTACACAAAATTTTAAGGTAGGTTGAATTAATAACTTACTCAAGTGTGCAATATTTTAAATACAATAAAAACTTGAATTAAGATGCAAGTAGTCTAAATGCTTATAGAATAAGGGAAGAGATGAGAGCAATATATATTTACCTTATATATATTAAGCCATCTCTTTTATTTTAGTAGTGAAAATAGGTTTTGGTCCTGTCTAACGCCCATGCTAACTAAGGTCTCCTAAGGCCAGGATGGCTCTGATACCAACTCTGTGGGGACCCCGGTTTACCGCCCGGGATTCCCGTTATGCATACAATTCATGATCCCAGGAAGACCGTCATGAATCCACATAACAGAGTTGACATTACAGAGTACATCATCCATTACATAATGAGTCGAATAATCTTACATGGCCACTTGGCCGAATTCAAATGCCTCGCAGGGCAAGTTCACTAAGCATTGCAACAGAGACAAAAGTAGCGTCGGTAGCCCGTGTCGTGCCTCTACCCTACATGCGACTGACGGGGAGACGGATCCTAGTTCGCAACGGCATCGTCGAACTCCTCACCATCATCATCGTAATCATCACCACAATCTGACCAAGTTAATAGCCAGGGACAAAGCCGTGAGTACATTTTGGAATTATACTCGCAAACCACCTAAGAGTAACAAGTTGCATGCTATTTGGCTGTAGCAAGGGGAAATGGTTCAAGGCTAGCTGCTCTATCCTATTTATAGTTTCTCGTGTCAATATAGCATATCATACGACATCTCTATATCCTTATTAAAGAAGAATTTTTGTAAAACCATTTTAGTAAAAGCTCTAGGGAAGGGGGAACTCATTTATTTTCCAAGAGTATCGATGGTCAATCAAACATGACCACCTCCTTTCCTCGGTAGTACCCTACAAGTACTCCGAACCACCATCGTGCTACGGCAGTACCCTCCGAGTACTCCGTCAGGCACCTTTCTCCATCTTCTTTAGAAAACACCTTTGTAAAACAAAAACTGACATTGGGCTAGATAGCGACCATTCCAACCGTCCATGAGCGAGGACTCGGCTATTCGAATAGGTTTACACTCTGCAGAGGTTGTACACTTTACCCACACCATCCGATAAATCCACCGGGATACCACCACGGACCGTCATACACAAGTATGCGGGGTTCAGATAATTGATCAGAGCCTTCCATCTATCCACCTTAGTACGGGTGCCTGCCCTGTGGAGTTAACCTCCTCGGCAAACCCTGGCCGTCTACCTCCGTTGAGCGTAGTTCCAGTGCCACGGCGGGAGAACCCAAGTGTCTTCCGGCCGGATAAATCCCAAAGGATCCCGATTTACTATTGCCCACAAAACTGGTGGCAACCCGGATTCCGGGGTCCTACAAACCCTTATATAGTGTGAGGCTCCCCGCACTAAAGCAAATAAACTTCAAGCTAAGCCCCGTCCCATACCGGGGTAATGTGGTTGCACGGGTTAATTGTTCCGGTGGATACCTAGTGATCACCAATGTCATTTGAAAACCACCAACTCCCTTTTCCTCCATAGTCACCTCCATTTGTTCAAAAGAAACCACTTTTGAAAACATTTCAGTGGAGTAGATACTACTCCAAGGTTTTCGAAAACATTTTCGAAACTTTCTTTGAGTGTTCCCATCCTAGAGTTTTTTGGCTCCACTAGAGGTTTTCCAAAGGCTTTGCTGCTAATCAACAAGCCACTACGGCAAGAGTAATTAATAGGTGTTCAAAGGGGTCATCTCGAAGGATGATAACAAATGGCTTGTGGAGCTTGAGCCAACAATATAAATGCTACAAGAGCTATAGCAATATAAAATCATTCAGTTTAATAAACCTTTATGCAACCTGCAAATTGAGTAAATAGGATTCAGATATGCATCACATTAGATGGCTTGCCTTGGTTGGCTAGTCCCTGGTCTTCTTCCTCCTGGTACTCAAAGACCTCTCCCTCCTTGGTACACTCCTCGTTCAATTCTATCGCTGGAAAAATAATAACACACAAATAAATATACATGCATGCACAAATCTCAAGCATTTCAGCACTCAATACCACACCATCAAGGAGTATTAGAAACAAACATGTTTAGAAAACAAGACAAGATTTTATAGGTTTTTAATTAGCAATTAAACCTATTAGAAACTAGGGTTTCTTATTTGAAGCATCACAACAACATATCACTCCAATCAAGCATGCAGGCATTCAAATGGACCAAACAATATACCCAGCACACTTGCAGGTTGACAACAATCTTAAGAACCTAACAAAGTTGGATTTACCTAAAAACAACTTGTGGTTGATTTCCTATGAATTAAACAATAGGAAATAACACTAGAATACCAAAATAAATCTCAGATATTCTCTGAGTTTCAGAAAAACATGAGGTAAAGTGTTCTGGAAAGCTATTCCAGAATAAAATCCAATGAAATTGGATTCAACCCAAAATTCTTAACCTACTGCAAATGGTTATTTATCTAAAATTAACTACACCAATAACCATATTAATTACTACTGCAAGTATATAAATCCTAAAATAGTAAAACCAGTGGTTCATGCAAGATACGCCCGGACGGGAGGTAGGAGGACTCCAGATCTTCCTCCTCTTCCTCCCCGGCCGAAGCTTCACGACGATGGAAGATGGGCTCGGTTTGCTCCCGAACAGCGTTGCGACGGCGAAGACGCTCGAGCCTTGCGTTGGCGTCGGCCATGGCGAAGCAGATTTAGGAGAAAACACACCACAGCCCCCTACCTGGCGCGCCAAATGTCGATGGATTTCGTGTCGCAAGAACACGGGGTACCACGCGACGGACCCAAAGATTCGAACGCAGGGGGCTGAACGTGTGAGATCTAGGATCGCCACGAAGCACGGAGACGGAAGCCTCGAGTTGTCGAACGCACTACGCACCACAGAGAGAGACGCCGAGCTTTACCCAGGTTCAGGGCCCTCGTGGTGAGGTAACACCCCTACTTCCTGCCTTCTTGTATTACAACGCGACACCTCGCGAGGAGTACAAGGTCTTGATTACAAAGCTCTAGCTGGCCAGAGGTTGAAGAACCTGCGTGCCCAGCTAGCAGCTTGAGGAAGATGAAGATTCGATCCCCCCTAAGGGGTGACCTCCCCTCCTTTTATAGCGCCAAGGTCCTCCTTCCCCTTATCTTCTTGGGGAAGGGGTTGCCACACACGGCCAAGGAGGGAGGACAGCTATAGACTACACTCTTCCATGGACGTGGTCTTCGTAGGGTAGTGGCGCCGGTCCACCAGAGTGGGTGGAGGAAGCTGACGTCTTCCTCTGGCGCCCTGCACCGTCCACGCTATTTTTAGGGGGGTGGCCAACAACCACCGTGCCGCTTTGGGCAGGCACAGTGAAAGTTGGTCTCCTCCCTGTCGGGGGTAGCGTGGGCGGTACGCAGTCTTCTGTCCCTTATCTTCTTGCTCTGCACGCCAACGTGCTGAGCTGACGTGGACGTGGTCCCTCTCCTCACCATCGGGGGCTCGTGAGGAGGTCTTCTGGTCCTTAGCAGTTTTGGCCGTCGTTCTCCTCATGAGACGCCTCCTCATGAGGGTCTTCTCCGTAGCTTGGGTCGTTGATTCTCCCCTGGGCTGAAGATGGGCCGATGATGGGGCCCAGGAGCAGGTGGACCGGGATACCCCGGTATCCAGAACACCGACAAGTGTCATCAAATCTGGCACCTTGTGCAATATCTTCCATGTATTGATCCTCCATTGCCTGCTTACTGCATCGATCTACCAATTCAGGAAACATCAACTCATCCTCATCATCTTGAGGCGACGGATCCTCAATCTCTGCATCGTCCTCCACATCGACCGCGGGAACAATCTGGCTACCACTAGCACTGGGGACAGATAGTGCTGCTGTGGACTTACAAGGAGCGGGGCGGCGCACACGATTAGCAGAGGCACCAACAGTAGAGAGACATGATGCCCGACCACCTGATGATGCCCCAACACCAGATGATGCCTGGACCCTGTCCACATGGATACGAATTTTACCGACACGGCAAGAATCATTCAAAGCAAAAAGAATTCCCAGATCCTCGTCAGAAATTAGTGGAACATATCTTCCCTCCGTGCTGTTAAAATATTGGAAATCAACTGAATCGCCAGCGCCCCAGGGGTACTTAGCGCAAATGTTATCTTTTAAATCCCTCAACGAGATGGTGGTTGCAACCACCGCTGGGATGTAAAATCTGCTCACATTGCGTTCAGAATCACGCAAAAAGCTAGTATCCAGCCTAACCACCAGCCGAAAAGCCAGCGCTGGATCAATCCTATTCGAAAAGCAACGCAGTTAGTTGAGCAACAACGATTCGTGCTCAAAAACTGCCTACTGTTAATTTACATAGGCAGACAATGCTTACCCAGATGGAATCCATGCATTAGATCCCTCCGATTCCCAATCTTCTCCGCGGTTGAGGGGCATAATCGGCACACCAGACGGCTGTACAAACTCTACTATGATAGGGGTAGATCTAGTGGAGGCGGAGCCCTCTCCGCCTCCCAGGGGTGGTGGTGGGGGCGGGGGCGGCTCGGGGGCGGACGACGCCATAAGGTAGGAGGGTAGGATGGCGTGGCGGCGGAGGGGCGGTGTGTGAGCTCTTCTAGTCTCGGGCGGAGGGGAAAGCTTTGGGTGAGTGAGAGACCGCCAGTCCGACGTGTCTCATTGGGTCAACAGTCAACACCATTCAAAAGCAACGGTCAATTCACAACCACCGCGGCTCCCTAGCCGTCACCGGTAATGGTCAAGGCCTCTGACCAGACGGCAACCCTCCCGTTCGAGCGTCTGCGAGGGGTTTCAAACTAGAGGGAGGGGAAAACTGAGGAAAAGTTAAGCGGCTGGGGAAAACTGAGTACAACTAACGAACCAGGGGCACGAAAATAGAAATCCCTAAAAGATAACACTACACAAGTGGTGAATGGTCAAAGACTCAAACATTATATTGCTGGAGATTCTTATAATGAAGATGTTGATGTTATTCAAATGGTTTCTCCGGAAGAATTCATCCAGGACAATATGCAGGAACCTGCAGAGTTCATTTTCGAATAGGTAACAGTTCTAGTCAGAAAAGGTTCGCGTTAAACTTTTCTATTAATATTTTTGTTGTTTTTATTAAATATGAAAAATCACGAGATGAAAATGGGCAGGAGACGGAGTCCGGTGGCTCCTCACAACCAGGGGGCATGGGCCCACTCCAGGTCGCGTCGCCCTATTGTGAGACCACCCCGGAGCTCGTTTCCTTCCCGGTTTCCTACTATGATTTCGCCTCGATGTTTAATTTTCGCCTATATAACCCCCCGGACTGCCCGAGGTTTGTATATCGTGTTTTTGTTTCGAGCTGTTTCTGTCAGGATTTGTTCTCGGTTCTGGAAGGATCATGGCTCCTTCAGGCGACGACAAGGGCAAAAGGCCTAGGGAAGAGGACCACCAAGACCTCAAGCTGAAGGAAGAACAGGTTGCTGGAGGATCAAGGGCGAGAAACCCTACTTTTGTAGGATCAATGAACGCTGGACGTGCCTTTTCTCATAATATGCAGGGACCAACACTACCAGTCTTGGATCTAAATTTCATGCCGGTAATAAAAGAGGGTATGCTGGTCACTGACGAGCTTTGTGCCCAATACCAAGTTCTGGAGAGGGAGATACATATACTTCAAGAAGAGAATCTCAGGCTTCGCAGGATGCTGGAACTTTTACTTGGTCCATGGATGATCTTACCACCACCGCCGAAGGAGTAATTCATCATTGGTATTGGCATCCCCTTGGCTTGTTCCAAGCTTGGGGGAGTGCCGCGGTATCACATCATTATCTTTTACTCATTTACTTTTCAAGTAGAGTCGTATCATGAATAGAGAAGTTATCTTATAGAATAGTTTGCAGTATGGAAGTATCCTCCTTAGTTGGTTATCTATGTATCCCTTGGTGTGAGTTGCGGTAATAAAATATTAATGAGAAGTTCTATCATTTACTTTCCGCACACTTTATTTTAGTTTGCAATCTCTCTTATACAATTAGTCTTGTTGATTAGTATTGGTATCACTTTGGGAGCATGAGTAAATTTAGTTGGTTTTGGCAAACTTAGCTTGGTCAGTAGCAACATTACCTTGAGTTTTGAGTAGAAAAAGAAGAAAGAGGTTCAAGTAGATACATCATCTCAGCTTTCCTTCATGTTTAGCTCATAAGCAATAGTATTCTCAAGTTAAAATCAGTTGTACTTTCAAGGAAGTTTGCATGATTGTTCCTATTATATGTATGTTTGTTTGTTGTTTCATGCAACTCTTATGCTTGCTACCCAGCCTTGCTAGCCAAAAACTTGTACTGAGAGGGAATACTTCTTGTGCATCCAATTTCCAAAAACCAAGTTACTTCCAAAGAGTCCACTATAAATTCCTATGCATGGTATTTCAAGCCATTCCAAGTAAATTTTCATTTGCTACCTTTCAAAAACCTTCAAATACTTCTCATTTTGTGCCACTATTTTTAGCTCATGAGGACGTAGTGGTTGGGTTTGTTATCTTCCATACTAAATTGAGTACCCCTTGACTAGGCAGCTTCATCTGCTCGTCATAAATTTTGCAAGGGAGCTGGTCAGACCATTGTAATCTAAACAAGAAAAGAAAAAAGAGCACTCCTCCATGGTATGTGAAAGTTGGTGGGCACCCGATGGAATCGGTTAGCCATGGTTTGAGAAAGGAAAAGGTGGGGAGGAGTGCTAAGCTATAAAAGAGCACAATTGTGCCAACTAATCAAACATCTCGGAACCGCTCTCACTTGTTTAGTATGGAAGATATCAAGAATTCAGTTGCTAGACATTGACAAAAGCAACCACCTCTCAAAACAACTTTTACCTCTGTTTTACAAATGAAAAGCTCTAGCACATGTTTAATCCCTTCTTCCCTCTACGAAGGGCCTGTCTTTTACTTTTATGTTGAGTCAACCTATTCCCTTCTATCTCAAGCAAGCATTTGAGTTGTTATGTTTCACTCATCCATATGTTGATCCGTTCAATCATGTTTACTATCTTCCTTTGTTTAGTATAATGCTTTTACCTGAAAGAATATATCTTTGAAAGCTTTCTATGATTGCGAAGAGTTTGTTTTGTTGAGCATATGGCTTTTGCTATATTAGCTCTGTTTTAAAAGGCTCTGTTCAAAAATAAGTATAGTTTGTTCATTGTTCTCTGACCAAGAACTAAGGTTTGCCATCACCAATTATAGTTTACCTTGTGCATCTTTGTTTGTGATTCCATTTTTCTTATTGCAAGTCTATATCATATAAAGGGAAGTTGTTGTCTATTATAATTTGTGCCTTGATGAATGTGATGCTTCTTGTCCATATTTTGATTATCGACACTTCATTCCATAAACCTGTGGTCATGTTTACCGAGTTCAGTTTTCGCTTGGGGACAAGCGAGGTCTAAGCTTGGGGGGTTGATACGTCCATTTTGCATCACTATTTTGTATCATAACTTACTATTATTCATTGATATATTTCACATTTAGAGATGATACTTTGTTGTTTCCTCTGTTTTTACATGTTTGATGATCATTGGAGGATTTGCTGTCGGAGTCAGGATTCTGCTGGAAAAAGGACCATCAAGACACCATGTTTCGGAAGATCAGGAAATTCCAGAAAAATACCAGAAAATTATAATTTGCCAGAAGACTGAAGAAGCTAGAAGGAGGAGGCGAGAGGAGCCACAGGGCAGGCTCACACACAGGGGGCGCGGCCCTACCCCTGGCCGCGCCGGCCTGTTGTGTGGCCACCCTAGCCCACTTCTGCCATCGCCCCTTCGGGTATATCGTCGTCCCCGAAAACCTAAGTAAAGGGGGGCTCAGAGATAGACACCACCGCCTCTGCGGGGCAGAAAACACTAGAGAAAGAAAAGCTCTCCGGCAGGCAGGAATCTGCCAAGGAAATTCTTTCCCGGAGAGGGGAGATCGTCGCCATCGTCATCGCCATCGCACTGGACTTCATCGGGATCATCATCATCATAATCTCCATCACCCGCACCTTCATCTCCACCATCACCACGCCATCCCGCTGTAACATCTTGAGTTGAATCTTGTTAAATTCTTAGGGGAAACTTTCCCGGTGTTGATTACTCTTGTGGTTGATGCTATTGAGTGGAACCGTTGAATTAAGGTTTATGTTCAGATTGTTATTTACCATTATTTCACCTCTGATCATGATCCATATGATGTCTTGTGAGTAGTTTGTTTAGTTCTTGAGGACATAGGAGAAGTCAAGATGTTAGTAGTGGAATTATGTTAAGTAATATTTAGTGGTTTGATATTTATTTGTTGTGGTGCTATTTCACTAGTGGTGTCATGTGAATGTCGACTACATGATACTTCACCATTTATGGGCCTAGTGAGATGCATTGTGTATTTGGCTACTAATTGTGGGGTTGTGATACGTCTCAAACGTATCTATAATTTTTGATGCTCCATGCTTGTTTTTACACCATTTGCTTAGTGTTTCGTTATACTTTGTGGCGTTTTTATGCATTTTCTAGAACTAACCTATTAATGAGATGCCACAGTGCCAGTTCCCTGTTTTTTGCTGTTTTTGTGTTTCAGAAAAGTTACACAGGAAATATTCTCGAAATTGGACAAAACAAAAGCCGAACATCCAGAAATTTACCGAAGCTTCCAGAGAACCGAAGAGGAGATGGAGAAGGGTCAGGAGGCAGCCTCACCACCAGGGGGCGTGGCCCAGGGCCTGGTCGCGCCGCCCTATGGTGAGAGCCCCCTGGTCCACTTCTGACACCGCCCCTTCGCCTATAAAGACCCCCCGACGGTACAAACATAAACACCTGATCACTTTTCCAGAAACACATCGCGATCCACCGTCGTCGTCGACCCGAGATCGGGAGGGTCCAGAAGCTCTTCCCAGCACCCTACTGGAGAGGGGAATCGCCAGTGGAGGTCTTCTTCATCGCCATGCTTGCCTCCGGCGCGATGAGTGAGTAGTCTACCTTGGACTATGGGTCCATAGCAGTAGCTAGATGGTTGTCTTCTCCACCATGTGCTTCATGTTTAGATCTCGTGAGCTGCTTTACATGATCGAGATCACCATTATGTAATTCTACATGTTGTGTTTGTTGGGATCTGATGAATATTGGTGTTATGATTGAGTTGATGTGCAGAATATTATCTTATGTTATCTCTATGTTGTTTATGATCTTGCATGCTCTCCGTTGTTAGTAGCTATCTTGGCCGAGTAGATACTAGTGACTCCAAGAGGGGGTATTTATGCTCGATAGTTGGGTTCATGCCTCTATTTAATCTGGGGGAGTGACAGAAACCTCTAAGGTTGTAGATGTGCTGTTGCCACTAGGGAGAAAACAACATTCATATGTCCAAGGGCATATGCTTTGTTTACATTACACACTTTGCTTAATGCAGTTATCTATTGTTCGCAACTTAATATTCACGAGGTCCTCGGATGATTCCCCGTGGGTGGATTATTAGTCATAGATGCAGTTGGATGGCGGTCTATGTATCTTATTGTAATGCCTAGAGTAAATCTCATAGTGATCCTCTTGACATATACACGTTGTCTTTATTCTATCAATTGCCAACTATAATTTGTTTACCCAGCTTGTGTTATTTATCTTATGGAGAGACACCACTAGTGAACTGTGGACCCCGGTCCAATTTCCTTTATATTGCTATCACCTATTTACTTTACTCGCACTATTTACTTTACTCGCATACTACTATTGCTTTCCACTCGATACGCTCATTCCTTTGTTTACAGCAAACCAGTGAGATTGACAACCTCATCGTAAGTTGAGAACAAAGTATTTAGTTGTGTTGTGTGCAGGTTCCACGTTGCTACTAGTTGAAGACGCGCTAACAAGATATCGTTAACGGCGCCCTTGTTGGGGTGTCACTAGGCTAGCAAGCATCACCTTCTGGAGTATTGGCTTTTTCCTACTGGATTGACATACCTTGGTTTCATAACTGAGGGAAAACTTGCTGCTATATTCATCAAACCTTCTCTTGGGGTTTCCAACTGGCCGGTCATTTACTTCATCAACTACACGCCAACAAGTTCTCTGGCACTATTCAACACCGCGCCATCAAGAAGTTTTCTGGCGCCGTTGCCGGGGAAAAAGAAGACTTCTGCAAGGGGAGTTTCGCACGCACATCCTTTACTTTGTTTTAAGTTTTGCTTAACTTTATTTTTTACTAGCTTTGTTTTATCAAAAACACAAAAAAATTAGTTTCCTTTATGGCTGCTTTTATTTACTTGCTTTTAGTTTTGTTAGAATGAGTAATCCTGAAGTTAAAGTTTGTACCTTTAAGCAACAAGGGGGAGAGAGTTTGAAAGATTCTTGGTACGTATTTGCAATTCTCATCATAGGTGCACGAAGAAGCATTCTACCATGATCCTCCTTAAAAAAAATTATGTTGGTATAACTAGTTGGAATAGGTATGTTCTTGATACTCTTGCAAGAGGTAATTTTCTGGGTACTCCCGCTCTTGAAGCATGCACTTTAATTGAAAGTTTAGTGGGAGTACCACCTATTCGTGTTGTTAAAACTGCGGTCACTTTGGAGAAAGTTTTAGAAAAGCTTAGCTCTTTACAAAAAAGTTTGCCAAATATCCTTGATAATGCTAGCCATGTTAATGAATTGATAGAAAGTATCGGTAAGAGAATCACCATTTTAGAGGCTAGAACTACTCTTGATAGTCAAAACCTTAGGATTGGGAAACTTGAGGAATCTATGGAAACTTTAATTTCAATCTTCTCTTCTCTTAAGTTTAAGAAGGAGAAGGCTTTTGTTAGAAAAGAGCAAAAATTTATGTATGTTCCCAAGGTGTGTGTGCCTAAACCGCAGCATGTTTTTAAGATTTGTAAGACTTTTAGTTCAACTAAGAGTGACTTGCAGGTTGAATCATCTTCGGGAACCTCTAAAGTGCCTAGTGTGGTAAGTGGTAATCTTGAGGAAACAGTTGATCTTAATGCTTCTTTCGAAAATACTTGATTCGCACTTTCTGCGCCTAGCTCAAAGGCGTTAAAGAAAAGCACTCTTGGGAGATAACCCAATGTTTTATTTTCAGTACTTTTTCTTTTATTTGAGTCTTGGAAGTTATTACTACTGTAATGACCTCTCCTTATCATTTTTATTTTGTTTTTGTGCCAAGAGAAGCCTCTAATTTGAGTGAGGTAAGATTTGGAGATGTTGCTGTCCTGAAACAGATTTCGGTGCTGCACCGTAAAAATTCGTGAAAATTCTCTGTATATCTTTTGGACCTGCGATTTCTTGTGCATATGACCCAGGTTATATCCAAACTTTCATTAGTTTAACACTTTGTGATTTGAGCAACAGAAAACCCTCTAAAAATTCGACCTTTGTCAGCTGTTCTGTTTTGACAGATTTCTGCCATTATTTGTATTTGCCGCTCGATCGCTTTCTTTTTGAGTTCTTTTGATCACGGAACTTTTGGGGAAGTTGCTACAGTAGTATATGCTTTATATTCGGTGGTTTTGAGTTGAAACCTGAAGCAAAAAAGGGTTGATTCAATGTTATGCTTACACTAATGTTGCTAATAGAATTGTGTTGAGTTTTGTATGAAGGAAGTTTTCAAGTGTAGGGATTGGAGAATGATGAGATGAGTTGAAGAATGGACAAAAGCTCAAGTTTGGGGATACCCACGCACCCCAAGAAATATCCAAGAGGTACAAGCGTCAAAGCTTGGGGATGCCCCCGAGGCACCCCTTCTTTATCGGCAAAAATCAGGTCACCTTTCAACACACTATATTTTTATTGCTTCATGCACTATGCGTTTTTCTTGGAGTGTCAATTGTTTTAGTTTTCAGGTTTCTTTAGTTTTGTTTGCTGCAATAAATGGTTGGACCCCAACAAATTTCTTTTGGAGAAGTTGCCTTGCTTTTCATTTGCCAAGAACACTCCATTTTTCACTCTTATCGTTTCAACGAGTGTTCTCTTTTTTAGAACTGCATTTAGCTTTTGATTTTCGCCTTGATTTGTGTTCAGATCTTGTTATATCTTTACATCAAGGTGTATTTTGACCTCTGGTCCATGTTGGTTTTCATCAAAAGAGTTGTTTCAAAAAAGTTCGAATGGTGTTGGAAAAGAGAAAAAGCTTTATGCAAAAAGTGGTACAAAAAGGAGCTTGTGTAGAATGCGGCCTAGGCTTTTGCATGTCATGCTTGATGTCTTTTTGATAGTATGCTTAGTGGTCCTACTGTAGCATGACTTGTCTCAAATGACTGTGATTGCTTAATGAGCCTTTGAAAAAATCATGCGTTGTTTTAATTATTTGGAAGCATTATTTTGGTTTTCTCCTTGATGCTTTATTTGGGTTGACTTGGCACATGCTTACACATGTTAGACTCATACAAAGTCGCCATTGCCTCTATGATCATTTAGTTTTTGACTTTTGATGCCATCTTATGCTTCTTTTAATGTCGCTTTGTCGCTCTGCATGATTATGGCCGTTATTGCTCTCTTAGTTGGTCGCTCCCAGTCTTTTGCTAGCCCTCATTTTGTACTGAGTATGAGCTCTACTCGTGCATCCAACTCATAAAAACCAAGTTGTTCCAAAGTGTCCACCATACATACCTATTAGCAATTTGCTATTCCAAAGTACATTTGACTTGCTTTTATCTATCCTTCAAATTAAACTCTTTTTGGTGTTATGCGAAAATTGGTCAGTAAAGCTCTCACGAACCTGATTGCACACTTTACTTTTCTCGTTTTAAAATTTTGAAATTGTGGCTCTCTTATGTTGAGTTGTTATGCTTGTAAGTTGTAAGTTGGAAATTAGCCCAGCCATGTCATCATGGGGCAAGCTTTCAACATTGCACTATCTTTCATTTGAGTTGATATCGTGATCTTTTGTTTATGGATACTCGCGATGTGAAATAAGTTGGGAATCTTGTGGGATCATGGAGTTCTTATATGTGTTAGGGAAACGCCTGGGCCGCTAATCTAAGCCATGCATCATTCATGGTGGAAATTTATAGCATGCCCATAGTGGATATTCGACGACGCATCTCACAATAAAAAGCTAAACCAATGGTAAATAAAAGAGATGTCGAGGTGTTCATTGTCTGTTTGTCTTGTCATTTTGATGTGGGCTTGTTCCATGTCATCGGGCAGGAGGTACCCCGTTGGCGGTTCTTGATGATACACATATATTTATAATGACAAGAGCCTACTTGGGACTCTAAGTCAAGTAGCATGAGGTTTGGGTATTCATACTTCACGGGACACGAGGTTTTCAACTTATGATTTGTCAAGCATATGCTTCATAATTGTACTCGCATTAACTCTAACCATTCAAGATGCTTATGACGGGGACAATAAGAGCTCAAAGCTAGTAAGTACCATAATTTTTGAAGGTTTATAAAACTTGCAATCACTGCTTCCCTCTGCGAAGGGCCTTTCTTTTACTTTTTTTGTTGAGTCTCCACCTTCTATATTTATGCACCATCTAAGAGAGCATAGTTGTCATTCTTAGTATAATGTGCATTGTCCCAAAGTTTTCATTGATTGATTCATGATGTTGGTTTCACTTGTTCTTAAATTATTTGTATCTAGCCGCCCTCTTATACTTGAAGGTGTCCTATGCATTTATGTTTTGCTCTCTCATGAAGGACAAGATGAAAACCATTTGTATGTTTTCCATATGATTTGAACACACGTTTGACTTTCATTGTTTCATTTTCATGATCTTTTTCATGTTATAACATGGTTGCTAAGTTTCTTCTATCAAGATTATATCTTTCATGCCCATGTTTTAAGTTCTTTTGATCCCAGCGCACAACGCTTACATATATGGTCAAGATTATGTAGGTGCATGTCACCTCAAAAATTATTTCTTTGTTATCACTTACCTACTCGAGGATGAGCAGGAGTTAAGCTGGGGGATGCTGATACGTCTCAAACGTATCTATAATTTTTGATGCTCCATGCTTGTTTTTACACCATTTGCTTAGTGTTTCGTTACACTTCGTGGCATTTTTATGCATTTTCCGGAACTAACCTATTAACGAGATGCCACAGTGCTAGTTCCCTGTTTTCTGTTGTTTTTGTGTTTCAGAAAAGTTACACATGAAATATTCTCAGAATTTGACGAAACAAAAGCCGAACATCCAGAAATTTACCGAAGCTTCTAGAGAACCAAAGAAGAGATGGAAAGGAGCCAGGAGGCGGCCTCACCACCAGGGGGCGCGGCCCAGGGCCTGGCCGCACCACCCTATGGTGAGAGCCCCCTGGTCCACTTCTGACGCTGCCCCTTCGCCTATAAAGATCCCCCGACGGGAAAAACCTAAACACCCGATCACTTTTCTAGAAACACATCGCGATCCACCGCCGTCGTCGACCCAAGATCGGGCGGGTCCAGAAGCTCTTCCCGGCACCCTGCCAGAGAGGGGAATCACCCCCAGAGGTCTTCTTCATTGCCATGCTTGCCTCCGGTGCGATGAGTGAGTAGTCTAACTTGGACTATGGGTCCATAGCAGTAGCTAGATGGTTGTCTTCTCCACCATGTGCTTCATGTTTAGATCTCGTGAGCTGCTTTACATGATCGAGATCACCGTTATGTAATTCTACATGTTGTGTTTGTTGGGATCCGATGAATATTGGTGTTATGATTGAGTTGATGTGCTGAATATTATCTTATGTTATCTCTATGTTGTTTATGATCTTGCAAGCTCTCCGTTGTTAGTAGCTATCTTGGCCGAGTAGATACTAGTGACTCCAAGAGGGGGTATTTATGCTCGATAGTTGGGTTCATGCCTCTATTTAATCTGGGGGAGTGACAGAAACCTCTAAGGTTGTAGATGTGCTGTTGCCTCTTGGGAGAAAACAGCATTCATATGTCCAAGGGCATATGCTTTGTTTACATTACACACTTTGCTTAATGCAGTTATCTGTTGTTCGCAACTTAATATTCACGGGGTCCTCTGATGATTCCCCGTGGGTGGATTATTAGTCATAGATGCAGCTGGATGGCGGTCTATGTATCTTGTTGTAATGCCCAGAGTAAATCTCATTGTGATCCTCTTGACATATGCACGTTGTCTTTATTCTATCAATTGCCCAACTGTAATTTGTTTACCCAGCATGTGTTATTTATCTTATGGAGAGACACCACTAGTGAACTGTGGACCCCGGTCCAATTTCCTTTATATTGCTATCACCTGTTTACTTTACTCGCACTGTTTACTTTACCCGCATACTACTATTGCTTTCCACTCGATACACTCATTCCTTTGTTTACAGCAAACCGGTGAGATTGACAACCTCATCGTAAGTTGAGAACAAAGTATTTGGTTGTGCTGTGTGCAGGTTCCACGTTGCTACTAGTTGAAGACGCGCTAACAAGATATCGTTAACGACGCCCTTGTTGGAGTGTCACTGGGCTAGCAAGCATCACCTTCTGGAGTATTGGCTTTTTCCTACTGGATTGACATACCTTGGTTTCATAACTGAGGGAAAACTTGCTGCTATATTCATCAAACCTTCTCTTGGGGTTTCCAACTGGCCGGTCATTTACTTCATCAACTACACGCCAACAAGTTCTCTGGCACTATTCAACACCGCGCCATCAGGTTGCTGGAGTGACAGAAACCTAAACCTCCGTTAGGAAACCATTGCACCAGGGAGCGTAGGATCTTAGAGTTTAAGGCTGTGGTTAGATTTATCTTAATTACTTTCTTGTAGTTGCGGATGCTTGCAAGGGGTATAATCACAAGTGTGTATTAATCCTAGTAAGGGTAGTACGCTAGCACAGGTTCACCCCCATAACACTTATCAAACCAATAAAGATTATTTAGCGGCATGAAGCGAAAGCTCTTGACAGAAACTCCCGTGTGTCCTCGAGAACGTTTGGTCATTATAAGTTACACAACTGGCTTGTCCTTTGCTCTAGAAAGGATTGGGCCACTTGCTGCAATTGTTATCACTATCTTTTATTTACTCGTACTTTATTTATTTGCATTACCAAATACCCCTGAAAACCCGTTTGCTAGTATTTATAGTGAATCCTTGATCAAAACCACTTGTCAACACCTTCTGCTCCTCGTTGGGTTCGACACTCTTATTTATTGAAAGTATTGCAATACACCCCCTATACTTGTGGGTCATCAGAGGGCAGCATGCTCTGGTGTAGAGGGGAGCAAGTGAGGGCGGCAACAGCGGCTAGCGTGTCTCTCCGCAGTGGTCGGGGCCAGAGCAGGCAAGTAGGGCAAAGAGGGATGGAGAGGTGCAGCGCTGGGTAGGCTGGGCCCAACCGGTTCCCTCCTAGGGCAGCTGGCCCTGCCATCTCCTCTGAATCGTTAACTTGCAAGATGCCACACTAAAGGTGCTCGACGAAATGCCCGCAAGAATTCAAATCATGAATTTTTGAATTTTTCAAATTTGGTTGGTCATTATATTGGATAGGGATGCTAAAACAATTTTTGTTAGGTCAAGGGGTGGTGTTTTGCTTCAGGGCTATTTTAAATTTGGGGTTGTCCTATGTTTGAGATTCAATCTTTGGACAAATTTTAAATGGTTTTAGAAGAGGGATTTTCAAAAAAAATGCAGAATAGGTTAAGCATTAACAAAGTTTGTCAAAGAAACATCTTTGGTTAGTTCAAAGATTTCTTAAAAGAGGGAAGGGAAGAGGGCTAATGGTTAACTTTTTATAGATACAAATTCTAGTCTTATCCATTAGGGTTTTGTGAAGTTTGTGATTTCTAGTTGTTTTAATTTCTTCTTGTTTGTGATTGCTTGATTTCAGTCAATAGGATCATCACAAAACACACAAACACAAATATTACTAAATCATACTAACAATCATGCACTAAAATAGAAGTTTTAATTTATCCCAACTTTTAACCACTTGTTTTAATAATAAATGGGATACAAATTTTTGAGTTGTTACACAACCCCTTCAAAGTGTCTTGCAATGCAAGTGATGAAGCACCACGCTTGATATTTGTTGCAATTTAGCATGTTAGAAGTAAACCAACTTGTAACATGTGTGTTGATGCATCATAAATAAAGAATATGCCTCTACAACTCGCTGCAAGGAAGAAGCCTCGATCATGGATAACTGCACGTGTGCGTCAATTACCCATGTCGGAGTAAAAAAAGATTGAGATGAGAGATGCCTCTCGCGCACCTCTTCTTCTCTCAATGGATTCAAAGTTGGATACTTTCCCTCGTCCAGATTTTTTGATGCGGTTAGGGTTTTGACAGTGCTCTGGCGACTCGGCGATCCCAACCCTCGCGAATTTGTTTGGTGTTCTCGATCCCCACGATCGTGATCACCCTCGATCTTCCATCCTTCCCTCGCGCCCTACTGCCTCTCGATTCCTCACCTGTCCACCTCTCGTATATCTTCTCGGCTCGGGGTGACTAAGGGGCAAACCTGGTTTGCTGCCCACCGTTGGTTGTAGTTGGTGATCAAAGGCGGCTCAGGTTCACAATGGCAGGCAAGGGTCCGATGGACATCTCAGTGGCGGCTGGACGGGCTTCATCGGATCTGGCTGTCCCACTGAAAGTGCTCGATCTTCAGATCGGGGGGAAAAGCTTGGAGGCAGGTTCTTCGAGACAAACCACAAGCGGTGGGGAGTATGTTGAAGACATGCTGCAGTGATTGAATCTCACGTCGAAGGAGGCTGGTCCCTTGTTCCTGGAAGATGAAGGAGATGATGATCTCCCATGCCCGGAGTGAGCTCTTGTTGGTAAGGTATTGGCACCAAACCCTCTACACACATCATTACAATTAGGGCTATGGTGCGGCCGGCATGGGGTAATCCCAAGGATCTTGTGATTAGGCCGCTTGGTACCAACCTGTTTATGGTGAGTTTGGGTCTGAGGCAGATAAAACCATAGTGGCCAAGGGAGGGCCATGGTTTCTTAGCAAGAATGCTTTATTACTGAAAGAGTTTGATGTGAAGGTTAAACCTGGAGATGTCATCTTTGATGAGGTCACGGTCTGGGTTCAGATTATGAAATTAGGCTATGATTTAATGAATAAGGAGCATGGTACTGCTCTTGTTTCTCGGTTGGGGAAAGTGGAACATGTTGAAGTCGATAATGATGGACGTGCATGGGGCTCTTATTTGAGAGCCATAGTCACTATAAATGCCATTGAACCTCTCATGCGGTGTTTCAGCCTACTCAAAGAAAATGGACAAGACGGTCCAATATGAGGTGATGTATGAGCGTTTGCCAATGTTCTATTTCTCTTGTTGATGGCTGGGCCATTCATCTATTCTTTGCCTGACACCTGTAGAGAGGGACTCAGATGGAAGGTTGCCATATAGTGGCGAGAAGTTGTGTGTTCCTGAAAAGAGGAAGAAAGAGGGGTCGACATCTATTGAATTCTCTACATCCAAATGTCCTCCGTCGGGCACAAATAAAGGGTCGAGCTCCTCAAGCCTTGGCGCCTCCTGCTAGATGCAAAAAGAAATCAGATGGCGCGGGGGAGGTGACTTCGCCAGCAAAAAAGGCTCCAAGGGCTCGGAAACCTGCTGCTAAGAAGGGCTTTGGTGCAAACCTTGATCAACCAGGAAACTGGGGCTCTAGTAGTTCTGCAGCAGGACAAAGGTTTAGACCTGCAGAATGAAAATATTCCCGACAACATTGGGGAAAAGTCTGACGATTCGAACAAGAAACAATGGAAGTGTGATTCTTGATCAGTGGATCCGGCGGAGGTTGTTGACCAGCCCCGCCAAACGCAATGATCTATCTCTGCTAGAACTATCGAGAACTTGGGTCAGACTTGACAGTTGGTGAACTACGTTGGCTCGTCTCAACATTTCGACCCTCCTTCCTCTCTCTTTCCGAGACGAAGATGAAGGATAAAAGAGTCCATAATTTTATGTGGAGCTTGGGCTATACGGGCTGTCTCGCTGTCAGTTGTGAAGGCCTCAGTGGGGGTCTTGCACTCTTTTGGTCACAACCGCACAATTTTGCTCTAAAGGGACAAAATGCTCACTGCATTGATGTAGTGATCTCGTCGGAAGCATGTGTGCCATGGCGTACTTCATTTGTCTACGGGGAGCCGTGCAAAGATAAGCGACATGAATTTTTTAGCCTCTTGAAAAGGTTGCAGACCCAATGGGAAGGTGTAACGACCCAAGATTTTTTCAAATTTTGGGGGAAAATTTTTGCTTTTTATTTTGCTTGTGTTGATTGAAAATTTACAAAGATTTAAAACTTTTGAGTCTATTTGAAAACTTTATTAGAAAACTGTTTCTAAACTTTCTATTATTGTTCTTGAAGAACTTCTTTGAGAAAAACCTAAAATCAAAATATTAATTTCTTGCCTTATGCAAGCTTGCTTGCAAAAGATTGTTTTACAAAATTTGCTTCATTCAATATGGGTTGCTTTTTCAAACCATAATTGAGTGTGTTTCTCAATCTTTATTTTATAAACTATTATTTTGCTATTTTAGAAAGAATCGAGTTCAAACTCTTTTCTATTATTTTATGCAAGCAAAGCCTTTTGCTAAATTTATAAAGTCTTTTTGAAAATCTTGTTTTATTTATGAAAACATGTTTCTTACTGTCTTAGAATGTTAAGTTGAATTTTAGAAAATTTTACATTTTGGTTTGAAGTCATTTGGTCTTAAAATGCAAAAGTTATGAAACAAAACAGAAAACAAAAAGAAAAAGAACCAGAACAAAAAAAAGAGAGAAAGGCAGCTACTGGGCCAACCCGAGAAGGACCAGCCCAACAGCCACCGAGCCGACCCGCAACCCTCTTCCTCCCTTTTTCTTTTCTTTTCTTTTTCTTCCGAGCTGACAGGTGGGACCACCTTGTTAGACCCTTCTTCCCCGGCAATCACTCCCTCTCTCTGGTTACTGGTAACGGCCGGAGTTACTCCCCCTCGTTAACCCGCACCGGAAACGGCTCCCCGACCACGCCTATAAGACCCCCACATCTCCCTCTCCATTCCTCCCCTTCTCTCTCCCAGGATTGCGCCCCCAGGCTGCCGAAATTGCTCGCCGGAGCCGCGGGTACCTGCGAACGTTTCAGCTCAAATCCGGCGACCACCGGTGAGCCCGCGCACTCCTCTCTGTCCCAAACTCTTCCTCTCTCTTTGGCGCACGTCGTGACGCTTCCGGTTTGTCCAAATTTGCAGCTCATCGACGGAATCATCCACCACCCGAGCCGCCGACGTCCGTACCGCCTCCAGCCGCCCTCCTCCCCCTTTGCAGGAAACAATCGAGGTCGGCAACCTCACCCGCAAGATCACCGCACCTCTGCGAACGTCGTCGTCGACTTCTTCCCCTCGGGACACCACCGAAGCCTCGCCGGAGATCGACCTCTGCGCACCCTCGCCGGAAAAGGCTCGTCGGAACCCTAATCCCCCGGTGAGCCTCTCCCAGATCTGTCCTCGATCGTTAGATCTAAATCTAAGGATCCAAATTAGATCACTTAACCGAAGAGTTACAGGGTGATCTGAACCGTTTAAACCTCTTTAGATCCAACGTCCCATATCGCGGATCCAGCCGAACCGGTATCTTCCAGTCAGATCAAGCCACGTGGCCAGCCTCGGATCAAACAGAAACCAAAATAGATTTTCAAATCAGATTTCAATCCAATCTTGCATAATTCATATCTTCTGATCTGTAAGTCCAAAAAATTGCAAACAATATACCGTTGGAATCCTTAGAACATCTAGAATCCAGTAGTGCAATAAAACTTCATATTTTATGGGTTCAATTTGAAACTATTTTCAAATTGGAATCAAACTCTCTGTTAGCATGCTAAATTCATATCTTTTGAACCAGGTGTCCAAAAATTACAAATTTGTAGTCTTTGGAATCCTACCAACTTGTGGAACATCATAGGATCAAGAAATTCCAAATTTGATACGTGCACACACTTTGTGCATTCAAATCTATCCAAATCACTATTTTGATCATAGTTTGAATTCTATAACCTGTTTTGGAATGAATCCAATTGCAGTGACCTTGTATTACTGCAAGCTATCCAGTAACATCACTCCCATAATTTCTTGATCCATTTTGCAATTATTCAAATTCTAACATGAGGATTTGAGTAATTTCCACTATAGGGATAAAACTATTTCTTTTAGCAATGTTCCTTCCTACTTTAGTGAATCTTATATTCATACCTAGTCACCAATGTTATCTAAACAACATCTCGATCAAGATCATATCTACTTAGACATATCTTGTCTAGTTCACACATATTCAAATTACAATTGTGTTGTTTGAGTAAAGTGTGATACATCTCAATCAATGATTCTATGCCTGCTATCTTTGTGGTGTTGATCTAATCAACATTACAGCACCTATCCAATACTCTATGTACCCAATAGAAACCTTAAACCATAATCTCAAATGTTATCTACCCATACTCAATCCTCTGTCCACTTGATCCTGATTTCATGTGTAGAACTATTCAATTAACAAATGAGTTAATTGAGTAACTCATGTCTACTCAATCCTAGCCTTGCATTGAACTATTCAATTTGCATTTGAGTTAATTGAGTACTTCAATGTTATCAGAATCCTAGTCTAAGCTTAAGTGTGATATATACTATTTAAGAATAATTGTTGTTACACTTATTCAATAGTATTGCTATTGCACTATTTTGTCTCTTGTGTGATTTACCCACATGAGATAATCCAAGATTCAATATGCTTTGATAAAGCATAAAGATCTCACTCATTATACTTTATCTAATTCATATATATTCAAATTGCAATTGTGCTACTTGAGTAGAACATGAATTCATCCCAAATCTAGATCATATTATGTGGAGTTGTTATAACCCATACCATAGTATGTGTTATACACCATGTTGATCAATGAACTATTTGAGCCATGTCCTCAAATATCAATCATAGTACTTAACCCAATCCTATGTGTAACTTATACTATTATGAATAAGTGTGGTCACACTTTATTTAGTAGTGTTCTGTTGCACTATTCTATACCTATGTGAATATATTCACATAAGTTATTCTAAAACTCTATTCATGCCTAAGCCAAGCTGTGACGACCTCAAATTTGATACAAATTCGAAGTGCCCATTATGCAATCCATCACAATCCCAGAATCATTGTTGTGATTTACATAACGTAGTTGATATCACAGTCATAGACATTAATAGTAAATAAAGGGGATTACATAGGTGGTCGCATAGACCAAACCTTACAATACATCAACATGCAGCGGAATAACACTTTGGGTCTATATTGTCAAGCTTCAACCGCACAGGCAAAGCAGACAGTAGGAAACGAGCCTAATTCGCAAAGCCGTCAATGAGTCCTTCCTTCTTGATCTTGCTCCTTCAAGTCTGGCCAAGTTAATAGCCAGGGACACAGCCATGAGTACATTGGATGCACTCGCAAACCATCTTATAAACAAAGTGGTGAAAGAGATATGCATGGTTGATATGGTGGACTAAGCACTAAGTTCATTTGCAAAAGCTAGTTTTATTTCCCAAGAATGTTCATTTGGTAGAAAAGAAGTTTAGTTCTCTAAGTTCAATCTAAAGAGGAATTTCAAGTGTGTCAACATCATGGCCAAGTCAAGTCAATTCAATTCATGTCATTCACCAAGTTCACCATAAGTTGTTTTCATTATTGACAAAAGTCAGGCACAGCTTGCCAACCGTCCATGACCGCGGACGCGGCTATTCGAATAGTTTGAAAACCTCTGCAGAGGGGTACACTTTACCCACAAGATTCGATACATCTGCCGGGAGAAATCCACGGATCGTCATACACAAGTATGCGGGGTTCAGATAATCAAACAAACTCTTTCACTTGTCTACCCTAGTATGGGATCCTTCCCTAGAGCCCGAGACACGGATTTCCCCGTTCCGGTGCCTCTAGTTTTGCCCACTCCGGGATGCCGGACGGATGGAAATCTTCAGGAAGGAAAATTTCCAATAACCACTTGGTTCGGAAGCAACCCAGCATGGGATGCTTCTATAAAGGATGAAACAAGACCTCCCATACTAAAATAAACAAGCTAGGAATAAGCCCCTTCCCATTCAGGGGTAATGTGGTCGTACGGTATAATTGGCTCCCATAGTACATCACTCGTTGTCAATTGAGAAATACATTTCATAGTTCTTAGTCAAGATTATTTTCTTTCATAAAACCATCAGGTAGGAGAAACCTCCAATATCATGTTTCAAGTTCAAGTCACCAATTCTCAACTAGGATTCCCCTTATAAATGACCTCCAATTTTATTAGCAACTAAGCAACTACATTGAGTGATGACCACTAAATAGAGTTGGATAAACTCAGCTTGATGCTCTTGTTAAGCAAGAGATCACTATACTTCTATCATTCTACTCTAACAATTCAATCATGCAATTTACTTAAAACAAGTAGAATGCAATATTAAAAACTAGGTAGTGGGAGTATGAATCAAAAGATGGCTTGCCTGGCTTGGCAAAGTCAAAATAGTCTTCATCTTCATCTTGGATTGATTGATCTCCATCTCCATTTCTTGGTTGACTTCGGGATCCATTCTCCTTACTCTCGTTGTCGTCTAATCGTTGGAAAGCAAATAAGCATACAATCACCACACAATTCACAAACAACACCTATTTACTCAAATACACATACTTGGGTAAGGGAAGTGATCTAGGAAGTCTATGGAGAGTGGTTTCGATTTAATTGACTCCATAAAGATGAGATTATTGCTTTCTTGACTTAGGTGAGGATTTAATTTACTTTGAATCGTGAAATATCTCTTGCAAGTCCTTATTGACCATGGTCATAGACCACAAGTAGATATTCAAGATTATGGTTCAACCAAGGAGGCTTCATAGAATGTGGAGTATTTTTCTTTTATTGAAGCCATTTCTAGTTTGCAACTATTTAGTAATCAAATTTGAATCTACAAGTAGAGTCTATAGATCCTAGTTGAATGGGATCAAAGGTTATAGATCAATATTTAGAAATGTGGTTGATTCGAATTGGTTTCATATCATTTCCATTTATTTTGAAATAGGTGTGCAAGTTTCAGTTTCTAATTATTACTATGTAGTATTAGATTTCCAAATACTTCCTACAAGTACACATGGACTAAGATCAATACCTATAGATAGTTATTTGGAAATGTGGTTTAACCATAAAGGTTCCATAAAGATTTTGATTATGGGTTTGAGTTTAATAAGATCCTATATGGCAGATGCCTATTTAACCATATAGGTAAATAGCATTTACTTTAAAAGGTTCAAAAATGAGATCTAATGGTATAGGCAGATGGGTATCACTAATTGTGAATTTCTAAAGTTGGATTTATATTTTTAGGAATTTTATTTGAATTGATATGGATTTTCTAAGTTGGAAAAGTTCCTGTTTTGTTATTTTTACTGTAATCACTAGGTAAATCTAATTGTGTTGAAACCACTTTTAATGGATAGCTCATATTCTAAGGTTTCCAGAACATTTTCATTTGTTAAATTTGGGTTGGTAGAACTCCGGGAAAATTAAATTTAAGCAAGCATCTGAATCAGTTTTTTCAAAAATCGGAATTCGAATAACCCTTTTTTTTATCCGGGCCGGACACACAGACCACGCTGGGCCGGCCCGTTAGGCTGCACTGGCGGGTGGCAAGGAAAAAAAAAGCAACCGGCCTGACAGCGGGGGCCCAGCTGTCAGGACGTTATAATTGAATCGGTACGCACGTCGTCTTCGACTCGACTACTGGGAGGAACTCACCGACGGCGAGGAAGGGCGCGGTGGCGGCGCTCGACGAGGAAGGCACAAGAGGCGACGGCGAGCAGAAAACCGGCGGAGGAGCTCCTCCTCTTCCACCTTGTCCAGACGGCGGCTCGAAGGAGGCGCTAGAACGCCGGGAACGGCTGCACGCTCCGGAGCTCGGCCTACTCCGGCGAGCTCAAACCGGCGACCAACTAGCGAAGAGATGATGTCTAGGAGGTAGAGGGAGGTGAGGTGCATCTTTTCAGGAAAGAAGGGAGGCCCTTTTATAGGCGGGAGAGGGAGCACGGGGCGAGGGGATCTGCGGAGAGAGCGCGGCCGGTGTCGGCTAACGGAGGAGAAGGACGGTCGGGGCTTTCGGCGGAGTGCTGTGGACGGTTGCAGGAACTTGCTGGCGCGTTTGCAGGCGGCGGGGTGGTCTGGTGCAGAGGGGCAAGTGAGGGGTCCGGGCGGTGGTTCTCCTCTGTTCTTCCCTGTCTCACGGCCGTGGTCGGGGCAGGGGAGGCTGGGGCTCGACCAAGAGATGTCCAGGGCACTGCTGGGAGGTCAGGGGCTAGGGCTAGGGCTGCCACTACTGTTGCCAACAGTTGATCCGATTTTGTTAGATTTCTGCCCACCAAGTGTTTGTTGAAATGCCCGAAAGAATTCAAATTTTGAATTTTTGAAATCTGCCACCGTGGGTTGTCAAGATATTGGATAAGGACTCCAAACATATTTTTGTTATGAAGAAATACATTGTTTTGCAAAAATCTTATTTTAATTTTGAAGTATGGTTTCTGTTTCAGATTCAAACTTTGGACAGATTTTAAAGGAGGTTAGGGTTTGAGTTTTTGCTGGAAACTTCTTGGTTGAGTTAGTATGTGATATGGTCAAGCTCAACTAACTGACCACACCTTTGCTTGAGTTACAGATTTCTTATTCTAAGTGTCCAAAGTAGGGTAGTGGTTAACTTTTTCTAGATCATCTTTTCTTCTCTTTTTCTTTATTTCTCTTGCTTCTGGTTCTTTTGATCTTTGTGGTTCTTCTCTAATGCTTCTATTGGTTAGGTTTGAATTAACTAAACATTTCACAACAAATTAAAACACACATGAAATCATAAAACCACATGTATTTAAAAATACTATGCATGCATGCACTATAAGTGAAAAAGATTTAATTGGTCCAAAAGTGTTGGTTTTCTTGGAGATGAGATGGAGTTGGGAAATGACCTCTTATTTGAATTCCAACTTTGGTAGAAATTTGAATAGGGTTCCAAGTTGATTTTTGTTTCAACTTTATTGTATTTGATTCTTTGTAACTTGTTCTTAGTTGTGGTGGAGAGATGTATGATGGTCCAGTTCAAGAATTTTGAGTACAAAGGGGTAAAGTAGTGTAATCAATAATTTTATTAAGATCACTACTTCCTCACTTCTTACTTAGGTTTTTGTGTTGCAGTTTAGTTTCTTGATTCATTTCTATTTGTTTGGGATTGCTTGACTTAATTTTGGTTTGGTAATTGACCCAAATGGGTTTAGCATGTCACCATGCACAAAAATTTAATAGTTAGAAAACTATTTCAATTTAACAAAGATCTTTATTTAAAAATTGGGGGATCAAAGGATTTGTTTTAAAACCCTTCTCATACTCTTTTTATTGGAAGCATGGGAGCAAATGCTCAAATTCACAAGTTTTAAAAGACAAGAAATTAATCTTGTATTTAAAATAAAAGTTTTTGTTGTCTCCAAAATTTGGTATTTTAATAAATCCATTTATTTTTATTTCCCAAAAATTTGGGTTGTTACACAAGCCCAGGATTATTATCATTACATTGTGATCTTGGAGGATCAATCTTTTCCAATCACTTGACCGTCCCAATCCAATGCCTACTTAGTTTTGTTCACATGTATTGAACTATTCAACTAGCAAATGTGCTAATTGAGTTGTTCAAGCATTCTTAAAAACCTAGCCTAGTTCCTAAGTGCAAATAGATACTATTTAAGAGTAATTGTTGTCACATTTTACTTAATAGTGTTGTAGTTGCACAAATTGACTCTTGTGTAAATTACTACACTTGAGCTATTCCTAAAACTCCTATATGCTCTAATAAAGCGTAAAGACTATGTCAATTATACTTTGCCTAATCCAATTCTCTCTCATATCATGTTGATCCTCCCCAACTAAGCTCTCAAATTCATATCTCACAAATCATGATCCTTTACCATATCTTTCTTATCATAACATCTCAATAAATCTAAACTGCTAAACAAACACCTTTTCAATTGATTGTTTGTTTGATTTTGTTTGTATGGATTGTTTATGGTATGCTATTTCTTGTGCTATAGTTGGTGCGAAGAGCTACGTGCTTAGTTGAGAGAAGCGAAACATCGTGATCTTCAAAAAGGCAAGTGACACACATGTTCCCTACCCACTTTACTTATGCATTAGTATACTCACCTCTTGTAGTATGCATGATAGGTGATTTACTCAACTGTTTTATCAAATGCTTAGATCCTAGTAGTGTGTAGCTATCCCTCAAACCCCACCTGATAGGATGCTAAATACTTTGTTAATATTGATGCCATGCTAAGATCACTTGAAAAGTGTTTTGTGAACAAATTAAGAACTTCAACTAAAATGAAACACCTGGGTGGATTGGTTTGTTGAAGGAGGTGATGTTGAGTGGCGACCTGGGGCTACACTTTGTGTAGTTGCTGCCTGGGCGTACACTTGTGGTTGGCCACCCAGGAACAAAGAGATGGCTATGTCTTCCATGCTTAGTGTACTTCCAGTGCAGCCTTATGACATTATGGGCTCTGTCTTGACTGATTAGAATGTGGGAGTGCAACTTGTCGGCAAGAAGTGGTGGTAGTCAAATTATAGGTTGGGAGCGGTGCTTGCCAAGTTAGTTGTCCTCTCCTTCTAAAAGGTCTCGTTTCATTTTATGTATGGGCATAAAATGAATCGTAAGGTGAAAGTGCACAACCCTTGCAAGGTGTTTAAATCTAATCGATTAGCCGTGTCCTCGGTTATGGACAATTGAGTCTCTAGACATGGAATGTACGGAATAATCTCATCACCATTTCTGAATTATTAAAATTTGTCTAGAAACCCCTAGGTAGGAACTAAGGACCATACACTCCAAGGGGTGGTGGTGCCTGAGGTTCCGACTTTGTTGAGTTTCGCCCAGAACTACATACCGGCCAGTATGTAGCGTATGGGGGTTGTCTTGACCCTTGAAAAATAAAATTTGTTGAAAGAAAGTATTAAAATGGATTATAGGATAAAATTGGCTTTATGCAAATCAGCCTTTGAGATCCACCAGCCAAATGTCATTGTAGTATAGTCTTTCCACAAAAATGCCACCAAATATGTGTCATTTGCCAGTACATCATTGTACTGACCCCTCTGGGGCTGCATATTCAAACGTGCAGGTTTTATTTCGAGTAAGGAACCAGAAGTAGGATCTCGAGACTACATTCCAACATGTCTGCCTGTGGCACGTGATGAAGAATGGAGGCTCACTGCAACTATGCTTTATGCTGTGTACTCGTAAGGTTGAAGACCTATGTAACTAGATTTACGTTGTAATATTGATGCTATTGCAATGATTACTTATTTTGTACTGTGGTGCTATCTACTGATCCAGGGAATGGCACAGATACACAGGAGATTTGCCTTTAGTAAAAGGTGGGTCGTCACAGAAGGGCCATGGCTAGTGTGTTGCGATGTTAACAAAGTGCTTTTCCAACACAAGCATTCAAGGATTACCTAGATGATTGTGGCCTTGTTGATCTGGGTGCCTCTGGTCCTTTGTTTACATGGTCAAACAAATAGGAGGGTGATGATCTGGTTCGGGTCCGTCTCGACCGTACTGTAGCAAATGGTGCTTTTTCAGCTATTTTCGATGATTGTGTGGTGGAGAATATCATTACTACCACATTGGATCATCTTGCCATACTAATTCGTCTCCAGAATCATGAAGATTCTTCTGATCAAAGACCTGTCCAGTCGGGGTTCAAATTCAAAGCTGTCTGGCTTAGGGCGTCGGGCTACAACGAGACAGTGGAATGAATGTGGAGCAATGCGAGTAATGGGCGTAAATCTCTCAGCTCTACTTGGGCCAACCTGAATTCAGTAGCTGCGTCACTACGGGAATCGAGTCATGACAGCTTTGGAGCGGTGCGCAAGGAGACCAGGAAGCTCGAACGCCAGAAGAAGGCGATCCGAGTGGCTCCATGGAGTTCTGACATGCTCGACACAGCGAAGAAACTTGAGTGCAGGCTCTGTGAGTTGTTCGAAAGGGAAGAGGTCATGGCATGATAGCGTTCTTAGGTGGCATGGCTTAAAGAGGGTGACCGAAACACTACCTTCTTCCATGCCCGTGCTTCGGCTCGTTGTCGTACCAATTAAATTTGTGCCCTAGTTCGCGATGACGGTTCTAGGTGTGAGGACATTGATGACCCACAAGTATAGGGGGTGTATCGTAGTACTTTCGATAAATAAGTCGAACCCAACGAGGAGCAGAAGGTGTTGACAAGCAGTTTTGATCAAGGATTCACTGTAAATACTAGCAAACGGGTTTTCAAGGGTATTTGGTAATGTAGATAAATAAAGTACGAGTAAATAAAAGACAATAATAATAATTGCTGCAAGTGGCCCAATCCTTTCTAGAGCAAAGGACAAGCCGGTTGTGTAACTTATGATTACCAAATGTTCCTGAGGACACACGGGAGTTTCTGTCGAGTGCTTTCGCTTCATGCAGCTAAGTAATCTTTATTGGTTTGATAAGTGTTATGGGGGTGAACCTATGCTAGTGCACTATCCTAACTTGGACTAATACACACTTGTGATTATACCCCTTGCAAGCATCCACAACTACAAGAAAGTAATTAAGATAAATCTAACCACGGCCTTAAACTCTGAGATCCTACACTCCCTGGTGCAATGGTTTCCTAACGGGGGTTTAGGTTTTTGTCGCTCCGGCAACCTCACAATTAGTAGCCAAATACACAATGCATTCCACTAGGCCCATGAAGTTGAAGTATCATGTAGTCGATGTTCACATGACACCACTAGAGGAATAGCACCACAACATATAAATATCAAACCATTAAATATTACTCAACATAGTTTCACTACTAACATCTCGACTTCTCCCATGTCCTCAAGAACTAAACGAACTACTCACAAGACATCATATGGATCATGACCAGAGGTGAAATAATGGTAAATAACAATCTGAACATAAACCTTAATTCAATGGTTCCACTCAATAGCATCAACCACAAGAGTAATCAACACTGGGAAAGTTTCCCCTAAGAATTGGACAAGATTCAACCCAAGAGGTTACAGCGGGATGGCGTGGTGATGGTGATGATGAAGGTGTTGGTGATGACGGTGATGAAGATGATGATCCCGATGAAGTCCAGCTCGATGGCGATGATCTCCCCTCTTCGGGAAGGAATTTCCCCAGCAGATTTCTGCCTGCCGAAGAGCTTTCTCTCTCTTGGTGTTTTCCGCCCCGCAGAGTCGGCGGAGTCTATCTCTGATCCCCCTGACTTAGATTTTCGGGGACGACAACATACACGAGGGGGCAATGGCAGAAGTGGGCCAGGGTGGCCACACCATTGGGTGGCGCGGCCAGGGGCTGGCCCGCGCTACCTGGTGGTGTGGGCCCCCTGCTGCTCCTCTCGCTCTCTCCTTCTGGCTACTTTCGTCTTCTAGTAATATATGAATTTCTGGGTATTTTCTTGGAATTCCTGATCTTCAGAAATATGGTGACTCGACGGTCCTTTTTCTAGCAGAATCCTGATTCCGGCAGCCAGTCCTCCAATAATCATCAAACATGTAAAAGCAGAGGAAACAACGTAAGTATCAACTCTAAATATGAAATATATCAATGAATAACAGTAAATTATGATATAAATTAGTGATGCAAAATGGACGTATCAACCCCCCAAGCTTATACCTCGCTTGTCCCCAAGCGAAAAGTAAACTCGGTAAACATGATCACAGGTTTATGGAGTGAAGTGTCAATAAACAAAATACGGACAAGAAGCATCACACTTACCAAGGCACAAATCATAGTAGATAGCAACTTCCCTTCATATAACTAGACTTGCAATAGGCAAAGGGAATCACAATAAAGATGCACAAGGTAAATCATGATTGGTGATGGCAAACCTTTGTTCTTGGTCAGAGAACAATGAATAGACTGTACTTATATTTTGATTGAAGCCTTTTATAATAGAGCTCAAATAGCAAAAATCACACGCTCAACCATAACAATCTCTTTACAATCATAGAAAGCTTTCAAAGATATATTCTTTCAAATAAAAGCATCGTACTAAACAAAGGAAGATAGTAAACATGATCGAACAAATCAACATATGGATGAATGAAACATAACAACTCAAATGCTTGCTTGAGATAGAGGGGAATAGGTTGACTCAACATAAAAGTAAAAGATAGGCCCTTCGCAGAGGGAAGCAGGGATTAAACATGTGCTAGAGCTTTTCATTTGTAAAACACAGGTAAATGTTGTTTTGATAGATGGTTGTCTTTGTCAACGACTAGCAATGGAGTTCTTGCTATCTTCCATACTAAACAAGTGAGAGCGGTTCCGAGATGTTGAATTAATTGGCACAATTGTGCTCTTTTATAGTTTGGCACTCCTCCACACTTTTCCTTTCTCAAACCATGGCTAACCGATTCCATCGGGTGCTCACCAACTTTCACATACCATGGAGGAGTGCCTTTTTCTTCTCTTTTTCTCTTTTTTTAGATTACAATGGTATCCCTTGCAAAATTAGTGACGAGCAGATGAAGCATGCAAGTCGAGGGGTACTCAATTTAGTATGGAAGATAACAAACCCAACCACTACGTCCTCATGAGCTAAAAACAGTGGCACAAAATGAGAAGTAGTTGAAAGTTTTTGAAAGGTAGCACATGAAAATTTACTTGGAATGGCTTGAAATACCATGCATATGAATTTATTGTGGACTCTTTGGAAGTAACTTGGTTTTTTGGGAATTGGATGCACGAGAAGTATTCCTCTCAGTACAGGTTTTTGGCTTGCAAGGCTGGGTAGCAAGCATAAGAGTTGCATGAAACAAACAAACATGTATTTGATAGAAAACAATCATGCAAACTTCCTTGAAAGTACAAATGATTTTAGCTTGAGAATACTAATGATTATGAGCCAATCATGAAGGAAAGCTGAAATGATGTATCTACTAGTATTTCCCTCTTTTCTACTCAAGCCTCAAGGTATTGTTGCTACTGACCATTGCTAAGTTTGCCAAAACCAACTAGATTTACTCATGCTCCCAAAGTGATACCAACACTAATCAACAAGACTAATCATATAAGAAAACATTGCAAACTAAAATGAAGTGTGCAGAAAGTAAATGATAAGACTTCTCATTAATATTTCACAACCGCAACTCACACCAAGGGATACATAGATAACCAATTAAAGGAGGATACTTCCACACTACAAACTATTCTATAAGATAACTTCTCTATTCATGATATGACTCTACTTGAAAAGTAAATGGGTAAAAGGTAATGATGTGATACCGTGGCACTCCCCCAAGCTTGGAACAAACCAAGGGGATGCCAATACCAATGACGAATTACTCCTTCGATGGTGGTGGTGAGTCTTTATCATCATTAGACTTCCAAGGCAGAGGTTCCCCATCAAGAAAGGATGACTTGGTCTCCAATATCCTGAAACTGGCAGCATCACTCATTTGTTTAAACCTAGTATCATACTCACAGTTTTGATTTTGCAAGTCATAGAGTTGTGCTTGTAGTTTGTTGGTGGTCTCATGGAGTGACAAGATGTCATCCCAGAGCTCTGCAGTCTCCTTCTTGTGCTTGGCGATGAGTTCTTGATTTATCCTACGGATGATGTCCACCTCGCGTTCCGCCATCTTCTTGTATGTAAAGACTTCTTGCTCCAGCGCTTCCATCCTGGCTTTAGGACTTCCTTTTCCTGTAGGGCCCTGAACATCTTCTATCTGCAACTTCCCATCCTTGAGCGACAACTCCTTTGGATGCATCTTCAGCTCCCTCATGTACGGATTAATGATGTCCGCAGGAGAGTTCTCCTCGGATGAACCAGACGAAGACATGGTGGCTCTAAAGCTGAGAATAGCTCCTGACAGAAACAGATCGAAACAGAAACACGACGAGAACACGATATACAGACCTCGGATAATCCAAGGGGTTATATAGGCGAAAATTAAACATCGAAGCGAAGTCTCAGGAGGAAAACGGGACGGAAACGAGCTCCGAGGTGGACACACCACATGGTGGCGCGACCAGTAGGGGCCCCGCGCCACCTGGTGGTGTGGAGACTCCGGGCTCTGTTTCCAACTCGTTTTCGTCTCATGATTTTTCATATTTAATAAAAATAACAAAAGTATTAACAGAAAAGTTTAACACGAACCTTTTTTGACTAGAACTATTACCTATTCGAAAACGGACTCTGCAATTTCCTGCATATGTTCTTTGATGAATTCTTTTGGAGTCACCATTTGAATAACATCGACATCTTCATTGTAAGAATCTCCAGAAATATAATGCTTGAGTCTTTTCTCATTCACCACTTGCGTAGTGTTATCTTTAAGCGAAGCAATCTTTATCGCACCTGAACGATACACCTCTTCAGTAATAAACGGTCCTTCCCATTTCGAGAGTAATTTTCCTGCAAAAAATCTGATTGTAGAACCTTTTGTGTAGTTCTATCTCCAGCATGATGTCCTCCATAAGCACTACCATGACATTTCCTCAATATCTCTTGTTGTTCATATCCTGGAACACATCTTCGCATAATACCATCCACTCCTTCTTTATATAAGTGTGGGTCATCCCAAAAATAATGCCTCAAGTCATAAAAGAATTTCCGTCTTTGCTGGGTTGTAAAGGTTGGAGGCAAATACTTGGAAACAATGAAGTTAGCATAATCGGCATACCAAGGATTCTCTTGCGAGGTTACCTTTATTGCAGCCAATTGTTCATTTGGAAAACTATCATTAACAGGAATAGGATCAAAAGAAATGTTTTCCAACCTAGACAAATTATCAGCACCTTTCCTATCTACAATATGCAAATCAAACTCTTGTAAAAGCAACACCCATCTAATAAGCCTAGGCTTAGCATCCTTTTTTGCCATAAGATACCTAATAGCAGCGTGATCAATATGAATAGTAACTTTCGAATCAACAATATAAGGTCTAAACTTATCACATGCAAAAACTATAACAAGAAACTCCTTCTCAGTAGTAGCATAATTCTTCTGAGTAGCATCAAGAGTCTTACTAGCATAATGAATAACACTCAACTTCTTATCTACGCGCTATCTAAGGACAGCACCTATAGCAAAATCACTAGCATCACACATAATTTCAAAGGGTAAATTCCAATCAGGTGGTTGGACAATAGGAGCAGTAGTTAAAGCCTTCTTAAGAGTTTCAAAAGCTTCCTTACAATCATCATAAAAAACAAATGGTATATCCTTTTGAAGAAGATTAGTAAGAGGCTTTGAAATCTTAGAGAAATGTTGAAGAAACCTCCTATAAAAACCAGCATGACCAAGAATACTACGAATACCTTTAACATCCCTTGGACAGGGCATTTTCTCAATTGCTTCAACCTTTGCTCTGTCAACTTCAATACCTATTTCAGAGATTTTATGTCCAAGAACAATTCCTTCATTCAACATAAAGTGGCATTTCTCCCAATTAAGAACAAGATTAGTTTCTTCACATCTCTGCAAAACTTTATCAAGATTGTTGATGTCCACGCACACGTCTGTTCTTGTAGACAATGTTGGGTCCTCCAAGTGTAGTGGTTTGTAGAGCAGCAGCAAGTTTCCCTTAAGTGGATCACCCAAGGTTTATCGAACTCAGGGAGGAGGAGGTCAAAGCTATCCCTCTCAAGCAACCCTGCAATTACGATATAGAAAGTCTCTTGTGTCCCCAACACACCCAATACATTTGTCAGATGTATAGGTGCACTAGTTCGGTGAAGAGATAGTGAAACAAAAGTAGTAGTGATGATTATGAGTAGTAAATGTAATCTGAAATAAATATTGCTGCGAGCAAACATGTAACAAAACTGAATGTAAACGGTGTTCAAAGCTTGGAAACAAGGCCTAGGGATCATACTTTCACTAGTGGACACTCTCAACAAAATAACATAATTGAACCAATAGATACTAACTTCACTATGCCACTCTAAACTATTCTCCAATGGATAACGAACACTAATCATGTGTAGGGCTACGAAGCACTCCTCAAAGTTCGCATGTCCCCAAACTAGATTGCCCCGCACTGTCACCGTGAGCGCACTAGATGGTTCCAACAAACACCAACAATCATAGAGACACTAGCCAAAGAGACACACATAATGCGCACACTATCACCTTCACATCATGATACAAGGTATCTCCGGAGATTACAATAATAAAGCACGAGAGTAGCATAATATCTGAATAATAGCATCTACCAATTCAACTAGATACAAAGCTCACGATCACATAAAGATCACATCATGGGAGAGAGAGGTGAACCACATAGCTACCGATAGCGCCCTCAGCCCGGGGGAGAACTACTCCCTCCTCATCATCGGAGGCAGCAACAGCGATGGAGATGGCGGTGAGGTCGATGGAGATGGCGGAGACGGTGATGGAGACTGATGGAGATAGCTCCGAGGGCACTTCCCCATCCCGGCAGGGTGCCAGAACAGAGACTTCTGTCCCCCGAAATTCGTCGGTGGCGGCGGTAGAGCTGCAGGACTTCTTCTCAAAAAACACCGACCGATTTAGGGTTTGGACTTCGGGAGGCTTTAAATAGGCGAAGAGGCATCGTCATAAGTGGACCAGGGCCACCTCACCATGTGGCGGCGCGGGCCAGGGGTTGCGCCACCCCATGGTGAGCCTGCCCTCTGGCCCCCGTCCGGCTCTCGTTCGGTCTTCGTCCTTCGCCCGGGAAAAATAGGAGTTTCGGTCTTTGTTTCGTCCAATTCCGAGAATATTTTCTGTGTAGCTTTTCTGAAACACAAAACCGCAGAAAACAGGGAACTGGCACTGTGGCATCTCGTTAATAGGTTAGTTCCGGAAAACGCATAAAAATGCCACAAAGTGTAAACAAAACATGAAGCAAATGGTGTAAAACAAGCATGGAGCATAAAAAATTATAGATACGTTGGGATCGAGTAGGTAAGTGATAACAAAAGAATAAATTTTGAGGTGACATGCACCATCACAATCTTGATCAACTATGTAAAGCATTGAGTGTTGGGATCAAAGAACTTAAAACATGGGCATAAGAGACATAATCTCGACAATAAAACTTAGCAACCATGTTATAACATGAAAAGAAACACAAACGAAAGATCATGAATAATGAAACAATGAAAGTCAAACGTGTGTTCAAATCATAAGGAAAAACATATCAAAGTGGTTTTCAGCTTGTCCTTCATGGAATAGCAAAACATAAATGCGTAGGACACCTTCAAGTTTAAGAGGGCGACTAGATACAAATAATTTAAGAACAAGCGAAACCATAATCATGAATCAATCAATGATAAACTTTGGGACTATGCACATTATACTTAGAATGGCAACTATGCTCTGTTAGACGGTGCATAAAGGTAGAAGGTGGAGACTCAACATAAAAGTAAAAGAAAGGCCCTTCGCAGAGGGAAGCAGGGATTGCAAGTTTTATAAACCTTCAAAAATTATGGTACTTACTAGCTTTGAGCTCTCATTGCCCCCATCATAGGCATCTTGAATGGTTAAAGTTAATGCGAATACAATTACGAAGCATATGCTTGACAAATCATAAGTTGAAAACCTCGTGTCCCATGAAGTACGAATACCCAAACCTCATGCTACTCGACTTAGGTCCCAAGCAAGCTCTTGTCATTGTAAGTATACACGTATCATCAAGAACCGCCAACAGGGTACCTCCTGCCCGATGACATGGAACAAGCCCACATCAAAATGACAAGACAAACAGACAATGAACACCTCGGCATCTCTTTTTATTTACCATTGGTATAGCTTTTTATTGTGAGATGCGTTGTCGAATGTCCACTATGGGCATGCTATAAATTTCCACCATGAATGATTCATGGCTTAGATTAGCGGCCCAGGCGTTTCTCTAACACATATACAAACTCCATGATCTCGCAAGATCCCAACTTATTTCACATCGTGAGTATCCATAAACAAAAGATCACGATATCAACTCAAATGAGAGAAGTGTAATGTTGAAAGCTTTCCCCATGATGGAATGGTTTAGCTAATTCCAAACTTACAACTTGCAAGCATAACATCAACATAAGAGAGCCACAATGTCAAAATTTTAAAAGCGAGAAAAGTAAAGTGTGCCATCAGGTTTGTGAGAGCTTTACTGACTAATTTTCGAATAACACCAAAAAGAGTTTAATTCGAAGGATAGATAAAAGCAAGTCAAATGTACTTTGGAATAGCAAATTGCTAATAGGTATGTATGGTGGACACATTGGCAAACTTGGTTTTTGGGAGTTGGATGCACGAGTAGAGCTCATACTTAGTACAAAATGAAGGCTAGCAAAAGACTGGGAGCGACCAACTAAGAGAGCAATAACGGCCATAATCATGCATAGCGACAAAACATCATTAAAAGAAGCATAAAATGGCATCACAAGTCAAAAAACAAATGATCATAGAGGCTTATGGCGACTTGTTAGAGTCAAACATGTTGTAATCATGCGCCAAGTCAACCCAAATAAATCATCAAGGAGAAAACCAAATAAATGCTTCCATATAATAAAAACAATGCATGATTTTTTTCAAAGGCTCATTAAGCAATCTCAGTCATTTGAGACAAGTCATGCTACAGAAAAAATCACTAAGCTTACTATCAAAACGACATCAAGCATGGCATGCAAAAGTCTAAGCCACAGTCTAAACAAGCTCCTTTTTGTACCACTTTTTGCATGAAACTTTTTTCTCTTTTCCAACACCATTCAAACCTTTTTGAGACAACTCTTTTGATGAAAACCAACATATACCAGTGTTCTAAATACACCTTGATGCAAAGATATAACAAGATCTAAACGAAAATCAAGGCGAAAAACAAAAGCTAAAAGCAGTAGCAGAAAAAGAGAACACTCGTTGAACGATAAGAGTGAAAACTAGAGTGTTCTTGGCAATGAAAAACATAGTATATCTCCCTCCAAAACAAACATGATGTGATCCAAACATTTATTACAGCAAACAAAAGAAAATAAAACTGAAAGCAAAAGTAAAGACGCTCCAAGAAAAACAAATAGAATATGAAGCAATAAAAATATAGTGTCTTGAAAGGTGACCTGATTTTTGCCGGTGAAGAAGGGGTGCCTCGGGGGCATCCCCAAGCTTTGAAGCTTGTACTTCTTGGATATTTCTTGGGGTGACATGGGCATCCCCAATCTTGAGCTTTTGTCCATTCTTCATCTCATCTCATCACTCTCCATTCCATACACTTGAAAACTTCCTTCATACAAAACTTCACACAATTCTATTAGCAACATTAGTGTAAGCATAATAATAAATCAACTCTTTTGGTTCAGATTTTAACTCAAGCACACCACATATTAAAGCATCTACTACTATAGCAACTTCCTCAAAAAGTTCCTGGATCAAAAGAACTCAAAAAGAAAGCGATCGAGAGGCAAACACAAATAGTGGCAGAAATCTGTCAAAACAGAACAGCTGACAAAGATCGATTTTTCAGAGGGTTTTCTGTTGCTCAAATCGAAAAGTGCAAAACTAATAAAAGTTTGGAAATAACCTGGGTCATATGCACAAGAAATCGCAGATCAAAAAGATATTCTGGGAATTTTCACGAATTTTTATGGTGCGGCACCGAAATCTGTTTCAGGACAACAACTTCCCCAAATCTTACCTCCCTCAAATTAGAGGTTCTCCTTGGCACAACAACGAAATAAAAATGATAAGGAGCGGTTATTACAGTAGTAATAACTTCCAAGTCTCAAATAAAAGAAAAAGTACTGAAATGAAAACATTGGGTTATCTCCCAAGAGTGCTTTTCTTTAACGCCTTTGAGCTAGGCGCAGTAATTTGAAAAGATGCTCATGTAGGCGCCATAAAAGAACTTAAGGAAAATGCGCCATAAAAGAACTTAAGGCAAAGGCGTCATAAAAGAACTTGAAGCAAGAGAGAGTATCAAGAAGCAAATATGAAACACATTTATATCTAAACCACTTCCTATGCATAGGAATCTTGTAAGAAAATAAATCACTGAGGCGCATAGTAACAAGCATGGTTAGATAAAACAAGTGCAACTTCAAGGTTTGCAACATAAAGAGGGGAAACTTAATATTGTTGAGATCCATCAAACCATGTTTCCCCCTCTCATAGTAACTTTCAGTAGCATCATAAATAGAATTAACAATATAACTATCACATAAAACATCCCTATCATGAGCCACATGCACAAAAGAATTAATACTCCCCACATGAATCGTAGTAGGAGCAAATTCAACAAAATTATTCTCATCACCATAATCATCAAAAATAGGAGGCATATTGTAATCATACCTTGTTTCCTCCTCAATGGTAGGTGAACTGAAAATGTTATACTCATCATTGTAACCATCATAAACTAGAGGTTTAGTATCATCATAAGCGATAGAATAGCTATCTCCCAAAGCGTGTTCATATGTAAACATATCATCATTGGAAGGAACATGGATAGCACTAATGGTACAACAATTATTAACATCAACATTTTCAGAATTGGTACCAAAAAGATTTTCAATATCAAAAGTAGAGTGCTTTTCCCAATCCTGATCACTAACATAGGTAACAGGCATAAGAACATCATCAAGTTCAGATTCATCAAAAATTATAATAGGAGCAACATGCTTAGGGGAAGATACCATTTCCTCTCTCCTTTTACTCCTCTTCTTCTTCTTACTCTCTTCTTTAGGAGGGAGAGGCTTGAAAGGAAGCTTCTCCACATAATCTGGTTTACTGACAGAAACGACGGAAGAAACTTTGGAGGATTTCTCTTCTCTATTAATAAGATGGAAACACAAATTAGACCTGTTATATTTTGGTAAAGCATCATCTTTTATAACATTTTGTATGTAAGTATTTACGTGATAATCTTTAACACAATAAAGATGACAACCACGCAGGATGCTAATAGTATCAAAAGCACTCATATCTACCAAAGAAGTTTTTCTAGATAACTCTTCACACCCCAAAAATAAATTAAGCTCATCATGCTGATTGAGAGTGATCTTGTCATCACAATACAAACTTGCGGTACTCATTGAATTAGAAAGGTCACTATTATGGCCTGAGCATTGAAAATTAAAATGACCCTTTTCATGGCAAAGTTCACAAATAAAAGGATAAAGGGCACAAACCTTTTCACCAAGCTCATCTAGAGCCTTGACCCACATTCGGGTTTCTTCATTCCTGTGGTGGATACAATAATCTTCCTTGTCGTGACTCTGCTCACAAGGTCTAAGTACTCCACAAAAATTAACATGCTTATAAGAAATAGTACTTTCAGAAGTTTGAGCATATTCATTACAATTATCAATAACAATTTCATTTTCCATGCAAGTGTCTTTAAAAGGTTCATGATACACGTCCCCATTTCCCTTAGGAACATTAATATGGGAAGCAAAGGCTCTAGAACAATCAACCATAATTTGAGGATCAAGACCATATTTAGCACTAAGCTCTTGAAAATTAGCAATTTCAGCGAAAGACTTAATGCAATCATACTCATAATTTATACCTGATCCTTTACCTTTGTTGCTATCCCAATCTTTGATATTGCTTTGAATTGTTTCAAGCAGATACCACTTGGTGTCAACCTCCTTGCTTGTGAAAGACCCATCAAAGCATGCATCTAGATAGTCCTTGTAATATCCTGAAAGCCTTGCATAAAAATTATTAATAACAATATTACGGGGAAGCTCATGAATAGGACATTTGTGCATTAGTGACTTCAATCTTCCCCACGCTTGGGCAATGCTTTCTCCATAATGCGGATGAAAATTATAAATATAATTCCGATCTTTATGAACCTCACTAGAAGGATAGAATTTAGAATAAAAGAGAGGTACAATTTCCTCCCAGTCAATAGGTCGGCCATCCTTTAGCGTTTTATACCATTCCGCAGCTCTGCCCTTTAGTGATAAAGAAAATAGCTTCCTATTAACTTGGTTCATCGAAATACCTGCACACTTGAACAACTCGCATAATTCATGTATAAAGAGCAAATGATCACCGGGATGGACAGTTCCATCCCCTAAATACCAGTTATTCAAAGCACGTTCAACAGTTTTCATAGGTATTTTAAAAGAACGAGGATCACAAACATCATTAGAATCATCACATATGGGAGATAAAATATCATCAGAGCGAATTTTCTCCACTAAAGCTGGGGAACTAAAAATATCATGCTTAACAAAACTAGCTTCCCCAAGCTTAGACCTTTCTATAGCATTAGCAATAACGGTGTTCAAAGCATTCATACTAACAACATTGCTATTAGCATGCGAATAAAGCTCCAAAGGTTTTTCAATTTTCTCTTCAAACACTTCATATCCTAACATAGGAAAAATGTTATAGAACTCTTTGTTTTCCATTAAGCCTAACTAGTGAAAATAAAAACAACAAACAAAAAGATATAATTGCAAAATCTAAAGGAAATAACTTCGAGCACTCACACAAGAGGATGCGAGTACCTTTTACCTTACCTCCCCGGCAACGGCACCAGAAAAGAGCTTGATGTCTACGCACGCGTCTGTTCTTGTAGACAATGTTGGGCCTCCAAGTGCAGAGGTTTGTAGAGCAGCAGCAAGTTTCCCTTAAGTGGATCACCCAAGGTTTATCGAACCCAGGGAGGAGGAGGTCAAAGCTATCCCTCTCAAGCAACCCTGCAATTACGATACAGAAAGTCTCTTGTGTCCCCAACACACCCAATACACTTGTCAGATGTATAGGTGCACTAGTTCGGCGAAGAGATAGTGAAATACAAGTAGTAGTGATGATTATGAGTAGTAAATGTAATCTGAAATAAATATTGCTGCGAGCAAACATGTAACAAAACTGAATGTAAACGGTGTTCAAAGCTTGGAAACAAGGCCTAGGGATCATACTTTCACTAGTGGACACTCTCAACAAAATAACATAATTAAACCAATAGATACTAACTTCACTATGCCACTCTAAACTATTCTCCAATGGATAACGAACACTAATCATGCGTAGGGCTACAAAGCACTTCTCAAAGTTCGCATGTCCCCAAACTAGATTGCCCCACACTGTCACCGTGAGCGCACTAGATGGTTCCAACAAACACCAACAATCATAGAGACCCTAGCCAAAGAGACACACATAATGCGCACACTGTCACCTTCACATCATGATACAAGGTATCTCCGGAGATTACAATAATAAAGCACGGGAGTAGCATAATATCTGAATAATAGCATCTACCAATTCAACTAGATACAAAGCTCATGATCACATAAAGATCACATCATGGGAGAGAGAGGTGAACCACATAGCTACCGGTAGAGCCCTCAGCCCCGAGGGAGAACTACTCCCTCCTCATCATCGTAGGCAGCAACGGCGATGGAGATGGCGGTGAGGTCGATGGAGACGGTGGAGACGGTGATGGAGACCGATGGAGATGGCTCCAGGGGCACTTCCCCGTCCCGGCAGGGTGCCGGAACAGAGACTTCTATCCCCCGAAATTTGTCGATGGCGGCGGCGGAGCTCCAGGACTTCTTCTCGAAAAACACCGACCAATTTAGGGTTTGGACTTCGGGAGGCTTTAAATATGCAAAGAGGCGTCATCAGAAGTGGACCAGGGCCACCTCACCATGTGGCGGCGCGGGCCAGGGGCGCGCCACCCCATGGTGAGCCTGCCCTCTGGCCCCCCTCCGGATCTCGTTCGGTCTTCGTCCTTCGTTCAGGAAAAATAGAAGTTTTGGTCTTCATTTCGTCCAATTCCGAGAATATTTTCCGTGTAGCTTTTCTGAAACACAAAACAACAGTAAATAGGGAACTGGCACTGTGGCATCTCGTCAATAGGTTAGTTCCGGAAAACGCATAAAAACGCCACGAAGTGTAAACAAAACATGAAGCAAATGGTGTAAAACAAGCATGGAGCATCAAAAATTATAAATACGTTTGAGCCGTATCAATTGTGCAAAAAATTATCAAAAGAAGTTCCATAGACGGAGAAATTGTCCATGAATACCTCCACAATTTCTTCACAAAATCCATGAAAAATAGCAGACATGCATCTTTGAAAAGTAGCAGGAGCATTCCACAAACCAAAAGGCATACGTCTATAGACATAAGTTCCATAATGACAAGTAAAAGTGGTTTTCTCTTGATCTTGCCTTTTAACAGCAATCTGAGAGAAACCAGAATAACCATCAAGAAAAAAAATGAGTTTTCTTAGATAACCTCTCTAACATTTGATCTATAAACGGTAAAGGATAATGATCTTTATTAGTAACTTTGTTGACCTTTCTAAAATCGATGTACAACCTATAACCAACTACTACCCTTTGAGGAATAAGCTCGTTATTCTCATTAGGCACAACAGTAATTCCTTCTTTCTTAGGAACACAATGAACAGGACTAACCCATCTACTATCAGCAATAGGATAAATAATACCAGCATCAAGAAGTTTCAATACCTCATTTCTTACCACTTCCATCATCTTAGGTATTAAACGGCGTTGATGTTCAACAACTGGCTTTGCATCTGGCTCCATGTTAATAGCATGCTGACATATAGTAGGAGAAATCCCTTTTAGATCATCAAGAGTATATCCCATAGCTCCTCGGTGTTTCCTCAGTATCTCCAATAACCTTTCTTCTTCCTTCCCTGAAAGTTTAGAACTAATAATAACAGGATATATTTTCTTATCATCGATATAAGCATATTTAAGATCATCAGGTAAAGGCTTTAAATCAAAAATAGGATCTTCCTTAGGTGGCAAAGTGGTACCCAGATCCTCCACATGTAAATTGTGTTTAAGCAACTCCGACTGACAAAGAAGAATCTCGCCAATCTCATTTCTTTCTCCCCTCAAGATCTCACTTTCATGGTCCTCCATAAATTGATGCAAAGCATTATTAGGAGCAAGAGCAATAGAGGCAAGCTGTTCAACTCGAAAATCTTCATTATGCAATTCATTTTCAAAAGGAGTGATGGTGCGATGTTAAGACACCCAGTTGGGAACCCCAAGAGGAAGGTATGAGGAGCACAACAGCAAGTTTCCCTTAGTTGTGAAACCAAGGTTTATCGAACCAGTAGGAGAAAGCCAAACTTCAGAAGGTGATGCTTGCTAGCTTCGCGACACTCCAGACAAGGGCACCAGAAAATGCTGGTGCGTAGTTGACATAGGAGCTTCTTCACCTAGAAGCAACGTGGAACCTGCACACAACACAACCAAGAACTTTGCTCCCAACTTCGATGAGGTTGTCAATCTCACCGGTTTGCTGTGAACAAATGATTGAGAGTATCGAGTGGTAAAAGGATAATAGTATGCAATAATGTAAACAGAGCGAGTAATAGTAAACGGTAAAGCAATGTAAAGGAAATTGGACCGGGGTCCACAGTTCACTAGTGGTGTCTCTCCATAAGATAAATAACAACATGCTGGGTAAACAAATTACAGTTGGGCAATTGATAGAATAAAGATAACGTACATATGTCATGAGGATCACTATGAGATTTACTCTGGGCATTACGACAAAATACATAGACCGCCATCCAACTGCATCTATGACTAAAAATCCACTCGCGGGGAGTCATCCGAGAACCCCTTGAGTATTAAGTTGCGAACAGCAGATAATTGCATTAAGCAAAGTGCGTAATGTAAACAAAGCAAATGTCCTTGGACACAAGAATGTTGTTTTCTCCCTAGTGGCAATAGCACATCTATAACCTTAGAGGTTTCTGTCACTCCCCCAGATTGCTAGAGGCACGAACCCAACTATCGAGCATAAATACTCCCTCTTGGAGTTACTAGCATCTACTCGGCCAAGATAGCTGCTAGCAACGAAAAGCATGCAAGATCATAAACAACATAGAGATAACATAAGATATATAATTCAGCACATCAACTTAACATAGTACCAATACTCATCGGATCCCAACAAACACAACATGTATGATTACAGAAAGGTGATCTTGATCATGTAGGGCAGCTCACAAGATCTAAACATGAAGCACATGGTGGAGGAGACAACCATCTAGCTACTGCTATGGACCCGAAGTCCAAGGTAGACTACTCACACATCACTCCGGAGGCGACCATGGTGGTGTAGAAGGCCTCCAGCAGGGTGCCGGGAAGAGCTCCTGGATCCTCCCGATCTCGCGACGGTGACGGCGGCGGCGGCTTGCAGTATGTTTCGTGGAAAAGAGATCTGACCCCTAGGTTTTTCCCGTCGAGGGGAACTTATAGGCGAAAGGGCATCGTCATGAGGTGGGCCAGGGAGGCTCACGCCCTGGTGGCGCGGCCAGGGCCTGGGCCGTACCACCCTAGGGTGTGGCGAGCCCCTGGCTCCCCTCTGTCTCATCTTCAGACTTCGTCTTCGTGTCAGGTAATTAGGGACTTCAGCTTTTGTTTCGTCCAATTCCGAGAATATTTCCTGTGTAGCTTTTCTGAAACACAAAAATAGCAGAAAACAGGGAACTGGCACTGTGGCAACTTGTTAATAGGTTAGTTCCGGAAAATGTATAAAAACACCACGAAGTGTAACAAAACACAAAGCAAATGGTGTCTAAACAAGCATGGAGCATCAAAAATCTCTACTAATAATATTGCTAGAGGTATGGTCCGTGACCGTCGTAAGTACGCTTTCAATTCACCTAAATACGCTTTCGTCCACCTAGCCCGAAACGTTTTTCTTGTTCTATCGTCGCGCTGATAGGTCGTGCCCTTCCTCCGTCCGTTCGCAGTTATTGTGACCCTGTCTTATCCCCTCTCGCTCCTCGATTTCCCTTCAAGCCCTCTCTATCACGGCCGCCCCTAACCACGCGAGCGCCCTTGCCCCGGCTGGCCTCCGCCGCACGAGCATCGCTGCCGACGATGAACAATTCCCTGCCGCGAGAGTCGCCCAAACCCCCATATTGCTGCCACGACTTTGCCGTCCCATGGCCACCGCCTTCTTATCGCCCTGCATGCCAGCTGCCCGCCCCTGCCCACATTGCCGCTGCTATCGCTTCCTGGGCGTGTTCCCTCGCAACACCCGTGTAGCACTAGCATATTGCTGCCATGACTCGGTCGTCCAGTGGCCACCGCCTGCCCATCGCCCTGCATGCCAGCTGCCCGCTCCCTGCCCACATTGCCACTGTTGTCGCTTCCTGGGCATGTTCTCTCGCAACTCTCAGGTAGCTGCTTCCCCCAACCTTCCCAGACGAGCAAGTTGTCAAGCTTCATACACTAGCCAACGCAACCAAAAGTCCGAACTGATGGAAAGGGCTATGCAATTCACTTATACACTTCAACACCCACACTCACGTGTGACGGGAGAAGAGAAAGTCAACACGTGGACACAGACGGGAGAAGAGAAAGTCAACACGTGGACACAAACAGGAGAAGAGAAAGTCAACACGTGGACACAAAGGGGGCAACAGCAATTTTACAATAAATTGCGAAAACCAGACTCGAACTCGAGACCCTGGGCTCTGATACCATGTCAAGCTTCATACACTAGCCAACACAACCAAAAGTCCGAACTGATGGAAAGAGCTATGCAATTCACTTATACACTTCAACACAAGTCACCCTGCAGACCCGTCCCGTCGCCCGACGGAAAAGGACAGCGTCGACGTCACCAGCCGGAACCGCACGTCCGCCTCACCGTCTGGGCATTGGACCAGCTCTTCCGTTCGATCCTCACCCACCATTCCATAGGTATTGGCATTCCAATCCTTCAAATGTTTCTAGCACGACGTATCACGTTCAGTATCATAATTCAGAAGTATATATTGCACTGATCGCATCTGCGTAATTTCTTGTGTTTGTTGCCCATAACATGTTCGGTCTAATGTCTAAACAGTGGTCTGACTTTTTGTTCCTCCGATTCAGCATGGCATCGATGGGCCGGGGTCAATTTGAGATTTGCAATTCAAACTGAAATCCATACGCGAGTTTTGGCCCCGGAAACTCAAGTTGTGTTCTTGTGAAAATCTTTTGGGCGGGGTTACACTGTTACAGTGCAAAGAACCCACTGGTGTATTGATGTGTGGATTTTGTGTTTCAACTGAGTATGTATCACATGTGTCGTCAAGGATTGTAGGTCTTGTTCTTGCGTTGCATGACATATTTTAATTACATCTCGTGTCTCCTGTGTAGGTTTTGCTTTATAGATTTGCTGCAATTTTTGCTCGGAGACGATATGCTTGACAGAAGACACATTTCTTCCAGTTCTGGTGCAGTTTGGTGCCATATGTCTACCAGTACTACTGATAAAAAAATCATCTGCTTTACCTCCTTGGTCCAATTCCGTGTATGGGATCAACAAATTGTAATCATTTTCTGAACACATGGCGCTTTCAGTTTGAATATATGTCGTTTTTCAGTTCAAGTTCAGATTTTCAATTTTTTTTCTCATTCTTGCTTTCGATGATCAAGAATAGGTTCTTGACCACGATTAAAAACACCCAGGAGCATCATCTTGTTTAATGGAGAGTTAAAAACTTACCACAACTCTGGCGGCCTCGCAATCAGCACATACACACGTTATCCTAGCTCCTGGCCTCTCAGAGGTGGATGTGCACTCCAGCCGGACGGTCGGCTGCACGCACCCAACGACACGGTAGACCTAGGACACTGGGGTCTAGGGCTGGATCAATGGGTTGGGGAGCCTAGGCGGTTCAATATATTGACACACATGGCGAATAATTAGGAGGTTTTTAGGAATGACTAACAAGTTATATGTTGCCTTTGTCCAGCTGGTTTTGAACTAAGTTATACCTTTATTATGGATATTTCATTCTGCAAGCGATCCCTGCAACTTTCTCTCGGTTATGTCATTCAGATTGCTTATCAGTAACTAAATTGAAACATCTCAATAAGTGATGGCACTTTTTTATGCACATGATTTTTTACATGCATCGTGTTTAAGTGAATTTCATGAGAGGTAAAAATGCAAAAACCCGTGGCAACGCACGGGCATCCACCTAGTAATTGATACGTTTGAGACGTATCAAGCATCCCCAAGCTTAACTCCTGCTCGTCCTCGAGTAGGTAAGTGATAACAAAAGAATAATTTTTGAGGTGACATGCACCATCACAATCTTGATTATCTATGTAAAGCATTGAGTGCTTGGATCAAAGAATTTAAAACATGGGCATAAGAGAGAAAATCTTGACAATAAAAACTTAGCAACCATTTTATAACATGAAAAGAAACACAAACAAAAGATCATGAATAATGAAACAATGAAAGTCAAGTGTGTGTTCAAATCATATGGAAAGACATATCAAGTGGTTTTTAGCTTGTCCTTCATGGAATAGCAAAACATAAATGCATAGGACACCTTCAAGTTTAAGAGGGCGACTAGATATAAATAATTTAAGAACAAGTGAAACCATAATCATGAATCAATCAATGATAAACTTTGGGACTATGCACATTATACTCAGAATGGCAACTATGCTCTCTTAGACGGTGCATAAAGGTAGAAGGTGGAGACTCAACATAAAAGTAAAAGAAAGACCCTTCACAGAGGGAAGCAGTGATTAAACATGTGCTAGAGCTTTTCATTTGTAAAACAGAGAGATAAAAATTGGTTTTGAGGTGGTTGTCTTTGTCAACGACTAGCAATGGGGTTCTTACTATCTTCCATACAAAAATGAAGCAAGTTTTTGAGAGAGATTGGCACTTTGGGGCTCTTTTATAAAGCTTGGCACTCCTCCCCACCTTTTTCCTTTCTCAAACTATGGCTAACCGATTCCATCGGGTGCCCACCAACATTCACATACCATGGAGGAGTGCCTTTTTTCTTTTTTTTTTCTTTTTGGAATGAAACAATATGGAAGATAGCAAATCCGACCACTACATCCCCATGAGCTGAAAACAGTGTCACAAAACGAGAAGTATTTTGAAGGTTTTTTTTAAAGGTAGCACATGAAAATTTACTTGGAATGGCTTGCAAATACCATGCATAGGAATTTATAGTGGACACATTGGCAAACTTGGTTTTTGGGAGTTGGATGCACGAGTAGAGCTCATACTCAGTACAAAACGAAGGCTAGCAAAAGACTGGGAGCAACCAACTAAGAGAGCAATAACGGCCATAATCATGCATAACGACAAAACATCATACAAAAGAAGTATAAAATGGCATCACAAGTCAAAAACCAAATGATCATAAAGGCTTACGGCAACTTGTTAGAGTCAAACATGTTGTAAGCATGCGCCAAGTCAACCCAAATAAAGCATCAAAGGAGAAAACCAAATAAATGCTTCCACATAATAAAAACAACGCATGATTTTTTGAAAGGCTCATTAAGCAATCTCAGTCATTTGAGACAAGTCATGCTACAGCAAAAATCACTAAGCATACTATCAAAATGACATCAAGCATGGCATGCAAAAGTCTAAGCTGCAATCTAAACAAGCTACTTTTTGTACCACTTTTTGCATGAAACTTTTTTCTCTTTTCCAACACCATTCAAACCTTTTCGAGACAATTCTTTTGATGAATACCAACATAGACCAGAGGTCCAAATACACCTTAATGCAAAGATATAACAAGATCTGAACAAAAATCAAGGCTAAAAATGAAAGCTAAACGTAGTTCTAGAAAAAGAGAACACTCGTTGAACGATAAGAGTGAAAAATACAGTGTTCTTGGCAAATGAAAAACAAGTAAATCTCCTCCAAAAGAAATTTGTTGGGGTCCAACCATTTATTGCAGCAAACAAAACAAATGAAAACTGAAAGCGAAAGTAAAGACGCTCCAAGAAAAACGCATAGTGCATGAAGCAATAAAAATATAGTGTGTTGAAAGGTGACCTGATTTTTGTCGATGAAGAAGTTGTGCCTCGGGGGCATCCCCAAGCTTTGAAGCTTGTACCTCTTGGATATTTCTTAGGGTGACATGGAAATCCCCAAGCTTGAGCTTTTGTCCATTCTTCATCTCATCTCATCATTCTCCAATCCCTACACTTGAAAACTTCCTTCATACAAAACTTCACACAATTCTATTAGCAATGTTAGTATAAACATAATAGTAGATCAACCCCTTTTTGGTTCACGTTTCAACTCAAAAACAACACATATAAAGCATATACTACTGTAGCAACTTCTTCAAAAGTTCCGTGATCAAAAGAACTTAAAAAGAAAGCGATCGAGAGGCAAACACAAATAGTGGCAGAAATTTGTCAAAACAGAACAGCTGACAAAGGTCGATTTTTTCGAGGACCTTTTGTTGCTCAAATCGAAAAGTGCAAAACTAATGAAAGTTTGGATATAATCTGGGGCATACGCACAAGAAATCGCAGGTCAAAAAGATATTCTGAGAATTTTCACGAATTTTTACGGTGCAGCACCGAAATCTGTTTCAGGACAGCAACTTCAACAAATCTTACCTCCCTCAAATTAGAGGTTCTTCTTAGCACAACAACGAAATAAAAAGGATAAGGAGAGGTTATTACAGTATTAATAACTTCCAAGACTCAAATAAAAGAAAAAGTACTAAAAAGAAAACAATGGGTTATCTCCCAAGAGTGCTTTTTTTTAACGCCTTTAAGCTAGGCGCAGAAATGTGGAAATCAAGTAATATCAAGCGATGAAGCATCAAGTTCATAATTTGCTCTAAGAATAGAGTCAAAAAGTAATTTCTTCCTTATTCTAGGGAAATGTTCCATACCTTTCTTAAATGTGAATTGATATTTGATGGTGCCTTCCTTCATATCAATGATGGCACCTACAGTTCGAAGAAAAGGTCTTCCCAAAATAATAGGACATGAAGCATTGCATTCAACATCCATAACAAGAAAATCAACGGGAACAAGGTTATTGTTAACCATAATAAGAACATCATTAATCTTTCCCAAAGGTTTCTTCTTAGCAACATCAGCAAGAGGAACATCAAAATAACACTTTTCAAGTGGTGGTAAACCAAGCATGTCATAAATCTTTCTAGGCATAATAGAAATACTAGAACCTAGATCACATAAAGCATGGCAATAAAAACCATTAACATGCATATCAATGATGGGCTCCCAATCATCTTCTAACTTCTTGGGAATGGAAGCTTTTTGTTTCAACGTTTCCTCCCTAATTTTCATGAGAGCATTTGTAATATGATTAGTAAAAGCAATATTCAAAGAACTAGCATTAGGACTCAAAGCAAGCTTTTGTAAGAACAAAATAACTTCAGATATATTGCAGCCATCAACATCAAAATCATTAAAATAAATAGAGCTATCATCTCCTACACTCCGAAAAATTTAAGCACTCTTTTGAGAAAAAGTTTTTGCAGTTTTGGGCTTTTTCTCACAAGGAGTAGGAGATTTCTCTACACCAATCAAAGTAAGAGGATTGCTAGCATTTGAAACAACATCATTAGAGGTAGTAATAGTACATACCTTCATCTTGTAGCCATCTCATCTTCTCTTTCCCACCTGGAATGCAATTATGCTAACATCCTAACATTTTCATCAATTCTAACTTGGATGGCATTAGTAGCGGCAAAAGTATTGCTTTCTTTCACATCATTAGGCAACACTTTCAGTTTCAGAAGTTCAACATCAAGAGCAAGGCTATCAACTTTAGAAGCAAGAATATCAATTTTACCCAACTTTTCCTCAACAGACTTGTTAAAAGCAGTTTGCTTACCGATGAAGTCCTTGAGCATGACTTCAAGCTCAGAGGGCGCGCCCCTAGTGTTGTTGGAGGAATTACCATAAGAGTTACCACAACCATTACCATTGGTAGAAGGATACAGCCTATAATTGTTGCTAGCGAAATTGTTCCTATAAGCATTGTTGTTGAAATTATTATTTCTAATGAAGTTTACATCAACATGCTCTTCTTGAGCAACCAAAGAGACCAAAGGAACATTATTAGGATCAACATGAGCTCTATCATTAGAAAGCATAAGCATAATAGCATCAATCTTATCACTCAAGGAGGAGGTTTCCTCAACAGAATTTACCTTCTTACCTTGTGGAGCTCTCTCGGTGTGCCATTCAAAATAATTTACCATCATGTTGTCGAGAAGCTTCATTGCGGTGCCCAAGGTAAGGGACAAAAAGTGCCTCCAGCAGCTGAATCCAATAGGTTCCTTGAAGAAAAGTTTAGTCCTGCATAAAAAAATTGGACAATCATCCAAGTAGTAAGTCCATGAATGGGACAATTCTTTATCATAGATTTCATTCTTTCCCAAGCTTGAGCAACATGTTCAGGTAAGGGACAAAAAGTGCCTCCAGCAGCTGAATCCAATAGGTTCCTTGAAGAAAAATTCAGTCCTGCATAAAAAGTTTGGACAATCATCCAAGTAGTAAGTCCATGAGTGGGACATTTCTTTATCATAGATTTCATTCTTTCCCAAGCTTGAGCAACATGTTCATTATCAAACTGTCTAAACTTCATGATATCACTACGCAAAGCTATAATCTTAGCAGGAGGATAGTATTTTCCAATAAAATCATCCTTACACTTATCCCAAGAATCAATACTATTTCTAGGCAAAGATAGCAACCAATCCTTAGCTCTTCCTCTTAAAGAGAAAGGAAACAACTTAAGCTTAATAATATTACCATCTACATCCTTATACTTTTGCATCTCACATAGCTCAACAAAATTGTTGAGATGAGCTGCAGCATCATCAGAACTGGCACCAGAAAATTGCTCTTTCATAACAAGATTCAACAAAGCAGGTTTGATCTCATAAAAATTTGCCTCAAGAGTAGGTGGCATAATAGGAGTGCAGATAAAATCATTGTTTTTGGTGCTAGTAAAGTCACACAACTTGGTGTTCTCAGGAGTACCCATTCTAGCAAAACTAAAAGCAAAAAAGTAAAAGCAACTATAAAGGAAGCTATTTTTTTGTATTTTTGATAAAACTGATGCAAGTAAAATTAAAATAAAGCAAAACAAAAACAAAGTAAAAGATTGTGCGTGCGAGACTCCCCTTGCAGAAATCTTCTTTCTCCCTTGCAACGGCGCCAGAAAAATGCTTGATGGTGCAATGTTAAGGCACCCAGTTGGGAACCCCAAGAGGAAGGTATGAGGAGCACAGCAGCAAGTTTCCCTCAGTTGTGAAACCAAGGTTTATTGAACCAGTAGGAGAAAGCCAAACTTCAGAAGGTGATGCTTGCTAGCTTCACGACACTCTAAACAAGGGCGCCAGAAAATGCTGGTGCGTAGTTGACATAGGAGCTTCTTCACCTAGCAGCAATGTGGAACCTGCACACAACACAACCAAGAACTTTGCTCCCAACTTCGATGCGGTTGTCAATCTCACCGGTTTGCTGTGAACAAAGGATTGAGTGTATCGAGTGGTAAAAGGATAATAGTATGCAATAATGTAAACAGAGCGAGTAATAGTAAATGGTAAAGCAATGTAAAGGAAATTGGACCGGGGTCCACAGTTCACTAGTGGTGTCTCTCCATAAGATAAATAACAACATGCTGGGTAAACAAATTACCGTTGGGCAATTGACAGAATAAAGATAACGTACATATGTCATGAGGATCACTATGAGATTCACTCTAGGCATTACGACAAAATACATAGACCGCCATTGTGACACCCTCGAATTTATCACAAATTCGAAGTGCCCGTTATGCATTCCACCACAATCCCAGAATCATTGTTGTGATACACATAACGTAGTTGGTAACCAGTTCCATAGACATTACAATACGAAGAGTTCAAATACAAATGGTCATAGTGACCAAGTTCATATTACAACACAATATAGCAGCGGATATAACGTCTTCGGGTCCATGCCTTCACCCTACAGGCAATGGCGACTCAGGAGACGATCTTAGTTCTGATACTCTTCTTCATAACCTTCCTCCGGATACTCTTCCCCATAGTCTGGCCAAGTTGATAGCCAGGGACACAGCCATGAGTACATTGGATGCACTCGCAAACCATCTTATAAATGAAATGATGAAGTAGATATGCAAATTTGATATGGTGGACTAAGCACTAAGTTTAGTTGCAAAAGCTAGTTTTGTTTCCCAAGAATGTTCATTGGTAGAAAAGAGGTTTAGTTCTCTAAGTTCAATCTAAAGAGGAACTTCAAGTGTGTCAGCATCAATGTCAAGTCAAGTCATTCACCAAGTTCACCATAAGTTGTTAATATTCTTGACAAAAGTCAAGTACAGCTTGCCAACTGTCCATGACCGCGGACGCGGCTATTCGAATAGTTTTGAAACCTCTGCAGAGGGGTACACTTTACCCACAAGATTCGATACATCTACCGGGAGAAATCCACGGATCGTCATACACAAAGTATGCGAGGTTCAGATAATCAAACAAACTCTTTCACTTGCTCACTCTAGTATAGGATCCTTTCCTAGAGCCCGAGACACGGACATCTCCGTTCCGGCGTCTCTAGTTTTGCCCGCTACAGGATGTTGTATGAATGGAAATTTCCACCCGGTTCGGAAGTACCCGCGCACGGTGCACTTCTATAAAGGATGATACAAGGTCTCCCATACTAGGGTGAACAAGCTACGGACTAAGCCCCTTCCCATTTAGGGGTAGTGTGGTCGTACGGTAAGGGTTGGCTCACATGGTACATCACTTATTATCATTTAGCAAATATATTCCATAGTCCTTAGTCAATATTATTTTCCTTCATAAAACCCCCATGTAGGAGAAATCTCCAATTCAAGTTTTCAAGTTCAAGTTACTCATTTCAAATAGGGTTCCACTTAGAGATGGCCTCAATTTTATTAGCGACTAAGCAACTACATTGAGTAATGATACTACTAAATAGGGTTGGATAAACTCAACTTGATGCTCTTGCTAAGCAAGATATCACTACACATCTATCATTCTACTCTAGCAATTCAATCATGCAATTTACTTAAAACAAGTAGAATGCAATAGTAAGACTAGGCATTTGGAGTATGATTCAAAAGATGGCTTGCCTTGGTTGGCAAAGTGTCCGGGGTAGTCTTCTTCTTGATAAAATTCCCCCTCAATATCCTCCTCAGCAACACTAGCGTCTAATAATCAATAAACACAAAGCACACAATCACTACACAATACTAACAACACTCCAAGCACACATACTTGTTTTCAAACAATAGAATTCATGTTGGATTTTATTGAGTTGTGTTGCAAGTTTTCATTAAGTGGGTAAGTTAGCTTTTCTTATCATGTGACATGTGTTGTTTACTTTTTAAGTATGAGTATGAAACTAGGGTATTAGGGCTAGTTCAAGTGGAGATTGACTAATTAAGTAAATTGGTAGAGATGGAAAAATTAAGCTAAGTGCATAGTGGGGGTCTATCATTTTATGCTACACACTAGGGTTGGATTAGGGTCTAATTGATAGTACTAACAAAGTGTTAACTGATTAGGGTTGGACTAAACAGTAGACAAGTTAACTAGTGAGTTCATAAACCAAGTTTTAAGATTTTAGGAGGTTTAAACCATTTTCTAGAATTTTCCTAAGATTAATAGGGCTATGGTCAAAGTATTCTTATTGAATTAAATCCCTAACTCAAATTGGATTCTAACTAGTTTCAGAGGCTAGATAATTTCCTAAGCTTTCCAACGCATATTTATTTGCTAAAAACGGATTTCTAAAACTCTTGGAATTTAAGTTTGAAAATCATATCTGAAACATATTTGGAACAATTCAAAATGAGCGGGAAAATATTAAAAACGATTCGGACCGAATTCTAGCGAGAACTGGGCCGCACCGAGGGTTTTCGAACGGGTCGGCCCAAATACCGCTTCGCAGGGCGGGAGGCCTTTCTAAATTTAAACCTGACAGGTGGAGCCCACCGGTCAGGTCACTTAAGTCACCCGAATCGGTACGCGACCGATGGATCGAGATCTAACGGCTCACAGGCGTCATCTACCTCGGCTAGGGCTGGAGCTCACCGGCGCGTGCAGAGACGGGTGTTCGACGGCGGGGGCTCGACGGAGAGGAAGCAGGGGTCGTCGGCGATGACGCAGAACGGCGGCGGCAGCTCGACTCCTCCGCCTGGCACCGGCGGCGTGTCCAACGGTGGCCGGACTCCTCCAGAACGCGGCGCTCTCTTGCAGAGCTCAGACGATTTTGAGGGAGAGAGGAAGAAAGAAGAGTGGGAATTGGTGGCGGTGAGGGTGTGCTGCTTCTGGGCGTCGACGGGGGGTTTTATAGGCATAGGAGGGCGCGGGAGCTAGGGTTTCCAGTGGCATGCTGGGGGCGATGTCTGGCGGGGTGCGCGAGCAAAGCCGGGCGCGGCGGCCTTGGGGGCGTGCTGGCGGGGCTTGGTCGCGGTGATGGGGTACTGTGGGTCGGCGTTGGTGAGGCCACGACGGTCGACATCGTGCAGAGAGAAGAGGGACAGAGAGGGGGGGTCCGGGCGGCGTCTTCCTTCTCCTTCCATGTCGCACGGCCTGGGTCGGGGCAGAGGGGGCTGGACTCGACAGCGGAGGACTCCACGAGCATGGCTACAGGATCAAGATGAACGGGAACAGGGTTGGTCACAGTAGCTCCGATTTTCTGGATTTTTGCCCACCAGATGCTCGACATAATGCCCGCAAGAAACTCAAATTCGAATTTTTGAAATTTTTCACTTTGGGTGGTCAACATATTAGACAAGGATTCCAGAACTATTTTTGTTCTGGAGAAATATCATGTTTTGCCGAAATCACATTTGAATTTTGGGGTATGGTCACTGTTTCAGATTCAAACTTTGGTTGAGGTTTGAGTTAGGTTAGGATTTGAATTTTTGTTTGAAAATTCTTGGTTGAGTTAGTATGTAGCTTGGTCAAGCTCAACTAACTGACCATACCCTTACTTGAGTTACAGATTCCTTAACCTAAGTGTCCAAAGTAGGGTAGTCAATAATAATTTCTAGATCAACTTTTTCTTCTCTTTTTATTTCTTTCTTTTGTTTCTGGTTTCTTTGGCTCTTATAATTCTTCTCTAATGCTTCTGTTGGTTAAGTTAGAATTAACTAACTATTGCACAACAATTTATAACACACATGAAATCATAAAAGACATAATAATAGAAATCTATTCAAACATGCAATATGAATGAAAAAGTTTTATCTTGGTCAAAAAATTTGGCACTTTAATTAATAGGAAATGGATTACAAATATTTGGGTTGTTACAATCTTCCCCCCTTAAAAAGAATCTCGTCCTCGAGATTCACTAACTAAGAACTGAAAAGATTGGGAAATTCTTTCTGAAGGTAATCTTCTCGTTCCCAAGTAGCTTCCCCTTTTGTGTGGTTACTCCACTGAACTTTCAGAAACTTGATGCTTCGGGTTCGAGTGGTTCGGTATGCTTCCTTGAGGATACGGGTAGGCACTTCATGATAGGTCAAATCCTGGTTGATGTCCACAGAACGGTGATCAATATTCTTGAAGATTTCTGGCTTCTCCGGAACTTCAAGACATTTCCGAAGTAAAGACACGTGAAAAACATCATGCACTTCAGACAATTCAGGGGGCATTTCCAACTGATAAGACACTTCTCCTCTGCGGCCTAGTATCTTGAAGGGTCCAATATACCTTGGTGCAAGCTTTCCTTTCACTTGGAATCTCTGCATTCCCTTGAGAGGTGATACTCTAAGATAAATAAAATCTCCAATCTTGAAGGTCAGTTCTCTACGTCTCTTGTCAGCATAACTCTTCTGTCTAGACTGGGCTGCCTTGAGGTAATCCCGAATCATGCGAACTTTCTCCTCAGCTTCTTGCAGAATGTCAGGTCCAAATATCTTACTGTCTCCGGTTTCAGACCAATTCAAAGGGGTACGACACTTTCTTCCATATAAAGCTTCAAATGGGGCCATTTGCAAACTGGCTTGATAACTATTGTTGTAGGAAAACTCCGCGAAAGGCAGACAATCTTCCCACTTAGCTCCATAGGCTAGAACACACGCTCTCAACATATCTTCAAGTATCTGATTTACCCTTTCAGTCTGTCCATCAGTCTGAGGGTGGTAAGCTGTGCTAAAGGCTAATTTGGTTCCCAAGGCTTGGTGCAAACTTCTCCAAAATCTTGAGGTGAATTGGGTTCCTCGATCAGAAACTATGGTTTTAGGGACTCCATGCAAACTAACAATTCTGGATAGATAAAGATCTGCCAGCTGTCCTGAGGTATAAGTGGTCTTGACAGGAATAAAGTGGGCAACTTTGGTCAGTCTATCCACAATGACCCAGATAGAGTCATTTCCGCGGCTAGACTTTGGAAATCCAGTGATGAAATCCATACCAACTGATTCCCACTTCCATTCCGGAACTTGCAAAGGTTGTAGCAATCCCGCAGGACGTTGATGTTCAGCCTTGACTCTTTGACAAATGTCACACTTAGAGATGAACGATGCAATCTCACGCTTCATCCCATGCCACCAAAACTGTTCCTTTAAATCCTGATACATCTTGGTTCCACCGGGATGGATGGAGTAAGGTGTCTCATGGGCTTCCCTCATAATGACTTCCTTCAGTTCTGAATCAGCAGGCACACAAATACGTCCTTTATACCAGAGAACTCCTTGATTATCTTCCTCAAATCCTGGCACCTTGTCGGAGCTAATTCTACGCTTAATTCCGTCAATACTCTCGTTTCCCTTCTGGGCTTCTTTGATTTGGCTCATCAAGGTGGGTTGAAACTCAAGGTTGACTAAGAATCCTTGACTGACTAGTTCCAATCCGAATTTTTCAAACTCTTGGTGCAACATGGGTTGCTCCTTTTTGATCATCATATTCAAGGTGCATGGCTTCCTACTTAATGCATCGGCCACTACATTGGCCTTACCGAGGTGATAATGAATTTCCAGATCGTAATCCTTGATCAACTCTATCCATCTTCTTTGCCTCATGTTCAATTCCTTCTGGGTGAAAATATACTTCAAACTCTTGTGATCAGTGTAGATTTCACAACGGTTACCCATAAGATAGTGCCTCCAGGTCTTCAAAGCTAGAACTACGGCTGCTAACTCCAGATCATGGGTTGGATAGTTTTCTTCATGAGGTCGAAGCTGCCGGGAGAGGTAAGCTATGACCTTGCCTTCTTGCATTAACACACAACCAAGTCCAAGTTTGGAGGCGTCGCAATAGACATCAAAGTTCTTGGTGATATCGGGCATGGTTAGGACGGGGGCGGTCACCAATCGTTTCTTGAGATCTTGAAAACTTTCTTCACACTTAGGGGTCCATTCAAACTTCTTGTCCTTCTTCAATAGTTGGGTCATGGGTCTGGCAATGCTTGAAAACCCTTCAACAAATTTGCGGTAATATCCTGCTAATCCGAGAAAACCTCTAACTTCAGTTTGAGTGGTAGGGGCTTCCCATTCCATGACTGATTTGATCTTCTTTGGGTCTACTAATATTCCTCCAGCTGATAATACATGGCCTAAGAATCCAACTTCCTTCAACCAAAACTCACATTTACTAAATTTGGCATGTAGCTGATGCTCTCTCAGAGTCTCTAAGATTAATCTCAGATGGGTTGCATGCTCTTCTTCAGACTTGGAGTAAATAAGAATGTCATCAATGAAGACAACAACAAACTTATCCAAGAACTCCATGAAAACCTTATTCATGAGATTCATGAAATAGGCAGGGGCATTGGTTAATCCAAAGGACATTACGGTGTACTCATACAATCTGTAGCGGGTAGTGAAGGCTGTTTTGGGTATATCAGTTGCACGGATCTTCAGTTGATGGTATCCAGTTCTAAGGTCTATCTTCGAGAAGACTTGAGCTCCAGTCAATTGGTCAAACAAATCATCTATCTTGGGAAGAGGATACTTATTCTTGATGGTAACATCATTTAGCTTGCGGTAATCAGTGCACAGTCGGCTGGAACCGTCACTTTTATCCACAAACAAGACGGGTGATCTCCAAGCAGAAGAACTTGGCTGAATCAATCCCTTACTCAAAAGGTCATCCAATTGCTTCTTTAACTCCACTAGTTCAGCTGGGTTCATACGATAGGGTCGTTGGGCTATGGATCTAGTTCCGGGGATAAGCTCAATGATAAACTCAATATCCCGATCCGGTGGCATTCCGGGTAGCTCATCGGGAAAAACATCCGGGTATTCACAGACGATGGGAACTTGCTCCAGCGTTGGCCCTGAGATACTCTTATGACATCTGGTGATTTGGGGTGGTTTAACTGACACATGCTTTACTACAATTCCATTGCTACTCCTCATGGTGATGGTCTTTTTGGCACAATCTATAATTCCTTGATGTTGAGACATCCAATCCATACCTAAGACTACTTCCAATCCCTTGGTTCCTAACACAATCAAACTGGCTAAGAATGATATCCCATGGATTGCTATGGGCACTGCCAAGCAGGTCCAACTAGCCTTTGTTATTGACCCAGGTATTTGCATAGACATGGTATTTTTCAGGGGTGTTTGTTGAAGTCCACTTTTATCAACGAATAACTGAGTAACAAACGAATGTGAAGCTCCAGAATCAAACAGAACTCTTGCAGGAACTGAATTAACAGGGAACATACCAAGCACAACGTCGGTTGCTTCATGAGCTTCTTCAACATTCATGTGATTCAGACGGCCTCGAGGGTGAGGCTGGTTCCTTGGTGGATAATTCTTGCCATTTCCAACACGGCGCTGTTGCTGAGCAGGAGCGGTGGTCTTGGATGCATCATTCAGCTTCTTAGGGCATTCATTGGAGTAGTGACCCTTGATTCCGCACTCATAACAGGTAACACCAGACTTGTCACCAGACTTGGGCAGCGCAGGTGCGCCATTTGGCCTAGGAGTATTGGGGTTGAAGTTATTGCCATTAGGTCTTGGAGGTGCACAGTTGAAGTTGTTGCCGGTCGGACGGTTGGGAAAGTTGGGACGTGGAGTAGGTGCAGATGGCCTCATAGGTCTAGGGGCAAAACCCATAGGTGGATTTCCCCTTGGCTTCTGCGAGTTGCTTGAGTTGCCTTGATACATCATACGGCGCTTGCGGTTCTCTGCAGCTTGCTTGAGTTTGCCTTCCATCTGAATGGCAGAGTCAACCAATGACTCCAGGTCTGCAAAGGGAATGCTGACCAAGACACATTGCATCTCATCATGAAGTCCATTCAGAAACCTTTCTTGCTTCTTCTCATTGGTGTTGGTGTCATCTGGGGCATACCTAGACAAGGTAAGGAACTTGTCACGGTAGTCAACCACAGATAGGGAACCTTGTTTCAGATTTCTGAACTCATCTCTCATCCTCTTAACTAATCCCAAAGGAACATGAGCTTTGCTAAACTTGCTCTTGAACTCCTCCCAAGGCATCACATACCCTTGGGCTTGCATTGCACGAGTGTTGTCCCACCAAGCTCTTGCGGCTCTAGCAAGATAGTGAGTGGTGTACAAGACCTTCTCATTTTTGCCAACTTCGGCGACTGCCAAATTGTTCTCCATAGTGCGAAGCCAGTCATCAGCATCTAAGGGTTCTTCAGACTTAGTGAACATAGGTGGGTTGGTGTTTTGGAAACTCCTTAACTTGGATCGGTGATCACCATGGCCATTGTTTTCTCCTTCACCATGGCCATTTCCATTGCCATTGTTGTGGTTCATTGCCATCTGGGTTAGCTGCTGAAGAGTGGCCAAGTTAGCTTGGCGCTCAGCTCGGGCTGCTTCCCGGTCTTCCATGATCAACCTTAGCAGTTGTGCCACTTCCGGGTTTGGAGGTGGGGGTACTCGCGGCATCTGAAGATAACGTGTGTAAGACAAGAGGGAAAAACTAATTGCTAAGTTTTAAATGTAACATAGATGATGCAATTTTTGTCTTACTAAGGCCTTAAGGGCCAAATTCATATTTCATTCAACAAGCATCAAACATACCATACATACAAGTTCACACATTACAAATGGTTTCCATCAAACCATTGCGACTCGTCTACTAGAGAGGGGGATACAACTCACACCTACACGAAGTGACTTAAAGTAACTCATAACTAGATAGCATGGGGATCTCCAATCTAAACACCGGGCTCCTCGGGGTCTTCCTCCTCATCATCCTCAATGAATCCAGCATCCTCATCATTCTCCTGATCATCAAGGTCCTCCATGAAGTCATCCTCGTCACTAATGAGGGCATTATCCTCCTTGCGGAGGTCAATGCCTTCCTCCTCACCAAGGTGGCTCTCTAGATCCTCAATGTACTCAGTCAGCTCAGCCACATTGGCCTTCAACTCCTCAATGGTCTGATCCCTCTCATCGCGCTGGCGGCGAAGGCTCTTGCGATCCCTAGCAAGGATCCTGATAGTGCTCCTTGCCTCCACAAGTGCGAAGTGCTCAAGGTTGGCCTTGGTACGGGAACGATCTGCCTCCTGCTGAGTGGAGTACAGCAAGAAGTCCATGTGATCGATATAGGTACTCGGCTCATTTTGCCCTGGCATGTTTGCGGGACGCCCTTCCGCATCACGCCGAGCAAAGTTCCTAAAGCGCTCCCCCTGGATCTCCTCCACATGCAGTCCGCACAAGCGGGCATGCATCTCCTGCATACCTCGGACCAAACCATCGGCCCAAGTGTTCTCCACAAGATCAAACTTGATCCTTGGAGAACTTAGATCTCCCTTCTTGCCACGGCAACTCGCCCTGATAAGCCACTGTAGCTCTCCATCCGGGTGCTCATTGAGCACGGCTCCCTTGAACTCCGGATACAGACGATCCAGGAACAAGGTCAGGGTGGTGAGGTCGCGCTCAGTGAATACCGGAGCCATCTACAAAATTTTAGATTAGATTAAGTTAGTGACCAACTCAAGTGTGCAAAATTTTAAGTAGGCAAAAACTGAAGCATGTACAAAGCTTTGTAAATAGAGAGGAAAAGACTAAGCAATTTTCAACCATTACTTATATCTTTGCTTTTATAAAGGTTTCATTTGCCGCCCATTCTAACTAAGGTCTCCTATGGTCAGCCTAGGCTCTGATACCAACTTGTGACACCCTCGAATTTATCACAAATTCAAAGTGCCCGTTATGCATTCCACCACAATCCCAGAATCATTGTTGTGATACACATAACGTAGTTGGTAACCAGTTCCATAGACATTACAATACGAAGAGTTCAAATACAAATGGTCATAGTGACCAAGTTCATATTACAACACAATATAGCAGCGGATATAACGTCTTCGGGTCCATGCCTTCACCCTACAGGCAATGGCGACTCAGGAGACGATCTTAGTTCTGATACTCTTCTTCATAACCTTCCTCCGGATACTCTTCCCCATAGTCTGGCCAAGTTGATAGCCAGGGACACAGCCATGAGTACATTGGATGCACTCGCAAACCATCTTATAAATGAAATGATGAAGTAGATATGCAAATTTGATATGGTGGACTAAGCACTAAGTTTAGTTGCAAAAGCTAGTTTTGTTTCCCAAGAATGTTCATTGGTAGAAAAGAGGTTTAGTTCTCTAAGTTCAATCTAAAGAGGAACTTCAAGTGTGTCAGCATCAATGTCAAGTCAAGTCATTCACCAAGTTCACCATAAGTTGTTAATATTCTTGACAAAAGTCAAGTACAGCTTGCCAACTGTCCATGACCGCGGACGCGGCTATTCGAATAGTTTTGAAACCTCTGCAGAGGGGTACACTTTACCCACAAGATTCGATACATCTGCCGGGAGAAATCCACGGATCGTCATACACAAAGTATGCGAGGTTCAGATAATCAAACAAACTCTTTCACTTGCTCACTCTAGTATAGGATCCTTTCCTAGAGCCCGAGACACGGACATCTCCGTTCCGGCGTCTCTAGTTTTGCCCGCTACAGGATGCTGTATGAATGGCAATTTCCACCCGGTTCGGAAGTACCCACGCACGGTGCACTTCTATAAAGGATGATACAAGGTCTCCCATACTAGGGTGAACAAGCTACGGACTAAGCCCCTTCCCATTTAGGGGTAGTGTGGTCGTACGGTAAGGGTTGGCTCACATGGTACATCACTTATTATCATTTAGCAAATATATTCCATAGTCCTTAGTCAAGATTATTTTCCTTCATAAAACCCCCATGTAGGAGAAATCTCCAATTCAAGTTTTCAAGTTCAAGTTACTCATTTCAAATAGGGTTCCACTTAGAGATGGCCTCAATTTTATTAGCGACTAAGCAACTACATTGAGTAATGATACTACTAAATAGGGTTGGATAAACTCAGCTTGATGCTCTTGCTAAGCAAGATATCACTACACATCTATCATTCTACTCTAGCAATTCAATCATGCAATTTACTTAAAACAAGTAGAATGCAATAGTAAGACTAGGCATTTGGAGTATGATTCAAAAGATGGCTTGCCTTGGTTGGCAAAGTGTCCGGGGTAGTCTTCTTCTTCTTGATAAAATTCCCCCCTCAATATCCTCCTCAGCAACACTAGCGTCTAATAATGAATAAACACAAAGCACACAATCACTACACAATACTAACAACACTCCAAGCACACATACTTGTTTTCAAACAATAGAATTCATGTTGGATTTTATTGAGTTGTGTTGCAAGTTTTCATTAAGTGGGTAAGTTAGCTTTTCTTATCATGTGCCATGTGTTGTTTACTTTTTAAGTATGAGTATGAAACTAGGGTATTAGGGCTAGTTCAAGTGGAGATTGACTAATTAAGTAAATTGGTAGAGATGGAAAAATTAAGCTAAGTGCATAGTGGGGGTCTATCATTTTATGCTACACACTAGGGTTGGATTAGGGTCTAATTGATAGTACTAACAAAGTGTTAACTGATTAGGGTTGGACTAAACAGTAGACAAGTTAACTAGTGAGTTCATAAACCAAGTTTTAAGATTTTAGGAGGTTTAAACCATTTTCTAGAATTTTCCTAAGATTAATAGGGCTATGGTTAAAGTATTCTTATTGAATTAAATCCCTAACTCAAATTGGATTCTAACTAGTTTCAGAGGCTAGATAATTTCCTAAGCTTTCCAACGCATATTTATTTGCTAAAAACGGATTTCTAAAACTCTTGGAATTTAAGTTTGAAAATCATATCTGAAACATATTTGGAACAATTCAAAATGAGCGGGAAATAATTAAAAACGATTCGGACCGAATTCTAGCGAGAACTGGGCCGCACCGAGGTTTTCCGAACGGGCCGGCCCAAATACCGCTTCGCGGGGCGGGAGGCCTTTCTAAATTTAAACCTGACAGGTGGAGCCCACCGGTCAGGTCACTTAAGTCACCCGAATCGGTACGCGACCGATGGATCGAGATCTAACGGCTCACAGGCGTCGTCTACCTCGGCTAGGGCTGGAGCTCACCGGCATGTGCAGAGACAAGTGTTCGACGGCGGGGGCTCGACGGAGAGGAAGCAGGGGTCATCGGCGATGACGCAGAACGGCGGCGGCAGCTCGACTCCTCCGCCTGGCACCGGCGGCGTGTCCAACGGTGGCCGGACTCCTCCAGAACGCGGCGGCGCTCTCTTGCAGAGCTCGGATGATTCTGAGGGAGAGAGGAAGAAAGAAGAGTGGGAATCGGTGGCGGTGAGGGTGTGCTGCTTCTGGGCGTCGACAGGGGGTTTTATAGGCACGGGAGGGCGCGGGAGCTAGGGTTTCTAGTGGCATGCTGGGGGCGATGTCTGGCGGGGTGCGCGAGCAAAGCCGGGTGCGGCGGCCTTGGGGGCGTGCTGGCGGGGCTTGGTCGCGGCGACGGGGTACTGTGGGTCGGCGTTGGCGAGGCCACGACGGTCGGCATCGTGCAGAGAGAAGAGGGACAGAGAGGGGGGGTCCGGGCGGTGTCTTCCTTCTCCTTCCATGTCGCACGACCTGGGTCGGGGCAGAGGGGGCTGGGCTCGACAGCGGAGGACTCCACGAGCATGGCTATAGGATCAAGACGAACGGGAACAGGGTTGGTCACAGTAGCTCCGATTTTCTGGATTTTTGCCCACCACATGCTCGACATAATGCCCGCAAGAAACTCAAATTCGAATTTTTGAAATTTTTCACTTTGGGTGGTCAACATATTAGACAAGGATTCCAGAACTATTTTTGTTCTGAAGAAATATCATGTTTTGCCGAAATCACATTTGAATTTTGGGGTATGGTCACTGTTTCAGATTCAAACTTTGGTTGAGGTTTGAGTTAGGTTAGGATTTGAATTTTTGTTTGAAAATTCTTGGTTGAGTTAGTATGTAGCTTGGTCAAGCTCAACTAACTGACCATACCCTTACTTGAGTTACAGATTCCTTAACCTAAGTGTCCAAAGTAGGGTAGTCAATAATAATTTCTAGATCAACTTTTTCTTCTCTTTTTATTTCTTTCTTTTGTTTCTGGTTTCTTTGGCTCTTATAATTCTTCTCTAATGCTTCTGTTGGTTAAGTTAGAATTAACTAACTATTGCACAACAATTTATAACACACATGAAATCATAAAAGACATAATAATAGAAATCTATTCAAACATGCAATATGAATGAAAAAGTTTTATCTTGGTCCAAAAATTTGGCACTTTAATTAATAGGAAATGGATTACAAATATTTGGGTTGTTACAGCCATCCAACTGCATCTATGACTAAAAATCCACTCGCGGGGAGTCATCCGAGAACCCCTTGAGTATTAAGTTGCGAACAACAGATAATTGCATTAAGCAAAGTGCGTAATGTAAACAAAGCAAATGTCCTTGGACACAAGAATGTTGTTTTCTCCCTAGTGGCAACAGCACATCTACAACCTTAGAGGTTTCTGTCACTCCCCCAGATTACTAGAGGCATGAACCCAACTATCGAGCATAAATACTCCCTCTTGGAGTTACTAGCATCTACTTGGCCAAGATAGCTGCTAGCAACGGAAAGCATGCAAGATCATAAACAACATAGAGATAACATAAGATATATAATTCAGCTCATCAACTTAACATAGTACCAATACTCATCGGATCCCAACAAACACAACATGTATGATTACATAAAGGTGATCTTGATCATATAGGGCAGCTCACAAGATCTAAACATGAAGCACATGGTGGAGGAGACAACCATCTAGCTACTGCTATGGACCCATAGTCCATGGTAGACTACTCACACATCACTCCGGAGGCGACCATGGTGGTGTAGAAGGCCTCCGGCAGGGTGCCGGGAAGAGCTCCTGGATCCTCCCGATCTCGCGACGGTGACGGCGGCGGCTTGCAGTATGTTTCGTGGAAATGAAATCCATCCCCTAGGTTTTTCCCGTCGAGGGGAACTTATAGGCGAAAGGGCATCGTCAGGAGGTGGGCCAGGGAGGCTCACCCCCTGGTGGCATGGCCAGGGCCTGGGCCGCGCCACCCTAGGGTGTGGCGAGCCCCTGGCTCCCCTCCATCTCATCTTCGAACTTCGTCTTCGTGTCAGGTAATTAGGGACTTCAGCTTTTGTTTCATCCAATTCTGAGAATATTTCCTGTGTAGCTTTTCTGAAACACAAAAACAGCAGAAAACAGGGAACTGACACTGTGGCATCTTGTTGATAGGTTAGTTCCGGAAAATGCATAAAAATGCCACGAAGTGTAACAAAACACAAAGCAAATGGTGTATAAACAAGCATGGAGCATCAAAAATTATAGATACGTTTGAGACGTATCAAGGAGCTTTAGTAAACTTAGAAAAATTAAACTCATAAGATTTTCCGTCAAACTTAGTCAAAATTTTCTCCTTCTTACAATCTATAATAGTGCCACAAGTATTTAAAAAGGGTCTACCAAAAATAATAGGGCAAGTTTTACTAGCAGCTTTACCAAGTACTAGAAAATCAGTACGGTATTTAGTCTTACCGCATAAAACTTCCACATCCCTGACAATACCAATTGGAGAGATAGTTTCTCTGTTAGCGAGCTGAATAACCACATCGATATCTTCTAGTTCACAAGAACCAATTTCATGCATAATTTCTTTGTAAAGCTCATACGGAATAGCACTTGAACTTGCACCGATGTCGCATAAACCATAATAGCAATGATCACCAATCCTGACAGAAAGCACAGGAACACTTGTTTTCCTAGGTCTACTAGGATGTGAAACAATGTTAGAAGCATCTTCACAAAAGATAATATATCCATCTTCTACATTTTTAGTAACAAGGTCCTTCACTATTGCTACAGGAGACTTAACAGTTATTTGCTCATCAGGTTTTAAAGCTTTCCTTGCACTTTTATTAAGCACACTAGTTAAAATAGAATTCTCCTTTACCTTAGCAGGGAAAGGCGCTTTCTCAAAATAAGGCTCAGGCAAAATGCAATCAACAGTACAAACTTTAGTAGTTCTAGCAGGAACACAACTAACATTATCTTTATAAGGCGCATGGTACTTGTTCCAATCCTTCTTTGGAACATCAAGATAAGAGGCAAAGGCCTTAAAACAGTTAGCAAGTATTTGAGAATCAAGACCATAAACAGCACTAACATTATGAAAGTCATCAGTTCCCATAAAAGCTTTAATGCATTCATAATCATAATTTATACCTGACTTTCTACCTTTGTCATCCTCCCATCCTTCGGTATTTTCTTGAATACGGTCAAGAAGATCCCATTTAGCTTCTTCTTTCATGCGTGTAAATGATCCAGAGCAGGAAGCATCCAATAAATCCTTGTCGTGAAGAGTAAGCCTTGCATAAAAGTTATTAATAACAATATTACTGGGGAGCTCATGAGTGGGGCATTTGAGCATTAGTGACTTCAATCTCCCCCACGCTTGGGCAATACTCTCTCCATCATGAGGCCAAAAATTATATATTTGATTCCGATCTTTATGAATCTCACTTGGAGGATAGAATTTGGAATAAAAGAGAGGTACAATTTCCTCCCAGCCAATAGAAGGACCATCCTTTAGCAGCCTATACCATTCCGCAGCTCTGCCCTTCAGTGATAAAGATAATAGCTTTCTCTTAACCTGGCTTGATGAAATACTTGCACACTTGAACAACTCGCATAATTCATGTATAAAGAGTAAATGATCACCCGGATGGACAGTTCCATCTCCTGAATAGCAGTTATTCATAACACGTTGAACAATTTTCATAGGTGTTTTAAAAGGATCTAATTGAGCAGGCGGTGGTTCATCCACTAGGCAATAGTATTCCCAAATAGGGAACCAAATGGAGACTTCTCCATAATAAAATAAAATAAAAGACAGAAATAAAAACAATACTCACAGCGAAAGTTACCTTTACCAATTCTACTCTTCAATAGCGCTTCACTCCCCGGCAACGGTGCCAGAAAATAGTCTTGATGACCCACAAGTATAGGGGGTGTATCATAGTACTTTCGATAAATAAGAGTGTCAAACCCAACAAGGAGCAGAAGGTGTTGACAAGCAGTTTTGATCAAGGATTCACTATAAATACTAGCAAACGGGTTTTCATGGGTATTTGGTAATGCAGATAAATAAAGTACGAGTAAATAAAAGACAATAATAATTGCTGCAAGTGGCCCGATCCTTTCTAGAGCAAAGGACAAGCTGGTTGTGTAACTTATAATTACCAAACGTTCCTGAGGACACACGGGAGTTTCTGTCGAGTGCTTTTGCTTCATGCAGCTAAGTAATCTTTATTGGTTTGATAAGTGTTATGGGGGTGAACCTATGCTAGTGCACTATCCCAACTTGGACTAATACACACTTGTGATTATACCCCTTGCAAGCATCCTCAACTACAAGAAAGCAATTAAGATAAATCTAACCACAGCCTTAAACTCTGAGATCCTACACTCCCTGGTGCAATGGTTTCCTAACGGGGGTTTAGGTTTCTGTCGCTCCGACAACCCCACAATTAGTAGCCAAATACACAATGCATTCCACTAGGCCCATAATGGTGAAGTATCATGTAGTCGACGTTCACATGACACCACTAGATGAATAGCACCACAATATATAAATATCAAACCATTAAATATTACTCGACATAGTTTCACTACTAACATCTCGACTTCTCCCATGTCCTCAAGAACTAAACGAACTACTCACAAGACATCATATGGATCATAACCAGAGGTGAAATGATGGTAAATAACAATCTGAACATAAACCTTAATTCAATGGTTCCACTCAATAGCATCAACTACAAGAGTAATCAACACCGGGAAAGTTTCCCCTAAGAATTGGACAAGATTCAACCCAAGATGTTACAGCGGGATGGCGTGGTGATGGTGATGATGAAGGTGCTGGTGATGATGGTGATGAAGATGATGATCTCGATGAAGTCTAGCTCAATGGCAATGACAATGGCAACGATCTCCCCTCTCCGGGAAGGAATTTCCCTGGCAGATTTCTGCCTGCCAGAGAGCTTTCATTCTCTCGGTGTTTTTTCTGCCCCGTAGAGGCGGCGGAGTCTATCTCTGATCCCCCTTGACTTAGGTTTTCGGGGACGACAATATACGCAAGGGGGAGATGGCAGAAGTGGGCCAGGGTGGCCACACCACTGGGTGGAGCGGCCAGGGGCTAGGCCCGCGCCACCTGGTGGTGTGGGCCCCCTGCTGCTCCTCTCGCTCTCTCCTTCTGGCTACTTTCATCTTCTAGTAATATATGAATTTCTGGGTATTTTCCTGGAATTGATGATCTTCAGAAATATGGTGTCTTGACGGTCCTTTTTCTAGCAGAATCCTGATTCTGGCAGCCAGTCCTCCAATAATCATCAAACATGTAAAAGCAGAGGAAACAATGTAAGTATCAACTCTAAATATGAAATATATCAATGAATAACAGTAAATTATGATATAAATTAGTGATGCAAAATGGACGTATCAACCCCCCCAAGCATAGACCTCGCTTGTCCCCAAGCGAAAACTGAACTTGGTAAACATGACCACAGGTTTATGGAGTGAAGTGTTGATAAACAAAATACGGACAAGAAGTATCACACTTACCAAGGCACAAATCATAGTAGACAACAACTTCCCTTCATATAACTAGACTTTCAATAGGCAAAGGGAATCACAATAAAGATGCACAAGGTAAATCATGATTGGTAATGGCAAACCTTTGTTCTTGGGTAGAGAACAATGAACAGACTGTACTTATATTTTGATCGGAGCCTTTTATAACAGAGCTCAAATAGTAAAAATCACACGCTCAACCATAACAATCTCTTTACAATCATAGAAAGCTTTCAAAGATATATTCTTTCAGATAAAAGCATCGTACTAAACAAAGGAAGATAGTAAACATGATCGAACAAATCAACATATGGATGAATGAAACATAACAACTCAAATGCTTGCTTGAGATAAAGGGGAATAGGTTGACTCAACATAAAAGTAAAAGATAGGCCCTTCACAGAAGGAAGCAGGGATTAAACGTGTACTAGAGCTTTTCATTTGTAAAATACATGTAAAAGTTGTTTTGAGAGGTGGTTGTGTTTGTCAACGACTAGCAATGGAGTTCTTGCTATCTTCCATACTAAACAAGTGAGATCGGTTCCGAGATGTTGAATTAATTGGCACAATTGTGCTCTTTTATAGTTTGGCACTCCTCCCCACTTTTCCTTTCTCAAACCATGGCTAACCGATTCAATCGGGTGCCCACCAACTTTCACATACCATGGAGGAGTGCCTTTTTCTTTTCTTTTTCTCTTTTTTTAGATTACAATGGTCTCCCTTGCAAAATTAGTGACGAGCATATGAAGCATGCAAATCAAGGGACACTCAATTTAGTATGGAAGATAACAAACCCAACCACTACGTCCTCATGAGCTAAAAACAGTGGCACAAAATGAGAAGTAGTTGAAAGTTTTTGAAAGGTAGCACATGAAAATTTAATTGGAATGGCTTGAAATACCATGCATAGGAATTTATTGTGGACTCTTTGGAAGTAACTTGGTTTTTTGGGAATTGGATGCACGAGAAGTATTCCTCTTAGTACGGGTTTTTGGCTAGCAAGGCTGGGTAGCAAGCATAAGAGTTGCATGAAACAAACAAACATATATTTGATAGAAAACAATCATGCAAACTTCCTTGAAAGTACAAACGACTTTAGCTTGAGAATACTAATGATTATGACCCAATCATGAAGGAAAGATGAAATGATGTATCTACTAGTATTTCCCTCTTTTCTACTCAAGCCTCAAGGTATTGTTGCTACTGACCATTGCTAAGTTTGCCAAAACCAACTAGATTTACTCATGCTCCCAAAGTGATACCAATACTAATCAACAGGACTAATCATATAAGAAAACATTGCAAACTAAAATAAAGTGTGTGGAAAGTAAATGATAAGACTTCTCATTAATATTTCACAACCGCAACTCACACCAAGGGATACATAGATAACCAACTAAAGGAGGATACTTCCACACTACAAACTATTCTATAAGATAACTTCTCTATTCATGATATGACTCTACTTGAAAAGTAAATGGGTAAAAGGTAATGATGTGATACCGAGGCACTCCCCCAAGCTTGGAACAAACCAAGGGGATGCCAATACCAATGACGAATTACTCCTTTGGTGGCGGTGGTGAGTCTTTATCATCATCAGACTTCCAAGGCAGAGGTTCCCCATCAAGAAAGGATGACTTGGTCTCCAATATCCTGAAACTGGCAGCAGCACTCATTTGTTTAAACCTAGTCTCATACTCATAGTTTTAATTTTGCAAGTCGTAGAGTTATGCTTGTAATTTGTTGGTAGTCTCATGGAGTGACGAGATGTCATCCCAGAGCTCTGCAGTCTCCTTCTTGTGCTTGGCGATGAGTTCTTGATTTATCCTACGGATGATATCCACCTCGCGTTCCGCCATCTTCTTGTATTTAAAGACTTCTTGCTCCAACGCTTCCATCCTGGCTTCAAGAGTTCCTTCTCATGTAGGGCCCTGAACATCTTCTATCTACAACTTCCCATCCTTGAGCGACAACTTCTTTGGATGCATCTTCAGATCCCTCATGTACGGATTAATGAAATAAAATAAAAACAATACTCACAGCGAAAGTTACCTTTATCGATTCCACTCTTCAATAGCGCTTCACTCCCCGGCAACGGCGCCAGAAAATAGTCTGGATGACCCACAAGTAAAGGGGGTGTATCGTAGTACTTTTGATAAATAAGAGTGTCGAACCCAACAAGGAGTAGAAGGTGTTGACAAGCAGTTTTGATCAACGATTCACTGTAAATACTAGCAAACGGGTTTTCAGGGGTATTTGGTAATGGAGATAAATAAAGTACGAGTAAATAAAAGACAATAATAATAATTGCTGCAAGTGGCCCAATCCTTTCTAGAGCAAAGGACACGCCGGTTGTGTAACTTATGATTACCAAATGTTCCTGAGGACACACGGGAGTTTCTGTAGTGCTTTCGCTTCATGCAGCTAAGTAATCTTTATTGGTTTGATAAGTGTTATGGGGGTGAACCTATGCTAGTGCACTATCCCAACTTGGACTAATACACACTTGTGATTATACCCCTTGCAAGCATCCGCAACTACAAGAAAGTAATTAAGATAAATCTAACCACAACCTTAAACACTGATATCCTACACTCCCTGGTGCAATGGTTTCCTAACGGGGGTTTAGGTTTCTGTCGCTCCGGCAACCCCACAATTAGTAGCCAAATAAACAATGCATTCCACTAGGCCCATAAAGGTGAAGTATCATATAGTCAACGTTCACATGACATGACTAGCGGAATAGTACCACAACATATAAATATCAAACCATTAAATATTACTCAACATATTTTCACTACTAACATCTCGACTTCTCCCATGTCCTCGAGAACTAAACGAACTACTCACAAGATCTCATATGGATCATGACCAGAGGTGAAATAATGGTAAATAACAATCTGAACATAAACCTTAATTCAATGGTTCCACTCAATAGCATCAACTATAAGAGTAATCAACACTGGGAAAGTTTCCCCTAAGAATTGGACAAGATTCAACCCAAGATGTTACAGCGGGATGGCGTGGTGATGGTGATGATGAAGGTGCCGGTGATGATGGTGATGAAGATGATGATCCCGATGAAGTCTGGCTTGATGGCGATGACGATGGCGACGATCTCCCCTCTCCGGGAAGGAATTTCCCCAGCAGATTTCTGCCTGCCGGAGAGCTTTCTTTCTCTCTTGGTGTTTTCCGCCCCGTAGAGGCGGCGGAGTCTATCTCTGATCCCCCCCTAACTTAGGTTTTTGGGGACGACAATATACGTAAGGGGGCGATGGCAGAAGTGGGCTAGGGTGGCCACACCACTGGGTGGCACAGCCAAGGGCTGGCCCGCGCCACCTGGTGGTGTGGGGCCCCTGCTGCTCCTCTCACTCTCTCCTTCTGGCTACTTTCGTCTTCTGGTAATATATAAATTTTTTGGGTATTTTCCTGGAATTGTTGATCTTCAGAAATATGGTGTCTTGACGGTCCTTTTTCCAGCAGAATCCTAATTTTGGCAGCCAGTCCTCCAATAATCATCAAACATATAAAAGCAGATGAAACAACATAAGTATCAACTCTAAATATGAAATATATCAATGAATAACAGTAAATTATGATATAAAATAGTGATGCAAAAAGGACGTATCAGACATCCAGGAGATCAAGGTGATGACAGAAACTTTCTATGGCAATCTTTTCTCATCAAAAACGTGTGTCTCGGATGATGTAATTGCTTCTATCTCGGCCAAAGTAACAGAGGATATGAATGAAGAACTTTCTAAACTGTTTACAGACAAGGAGATTAAAGCAGCTTTGTTCCAGATAGGACCGACCAAGGTACCCGGACTAGATGGCTTCCCGACTCTATTTTACCAAACATATTGGGATTTTCTTAAGAAGGACATTTGTTTGGCTGTCCGGGGTTTTCTATTGGGTGATGAGAATCCTCAAGGTTTTTGTGATTCGGTCATTGTCATGATACCAAAGGTAACGAACCCAAAGCATCTTAAGAATTTCAGACCCATTAGTTTGTGTAACGTGTTGTACACAATAGCGTTTAAGGTTTTAGCCAATAGACTTAAAGTGATCTTATCAGTGGTGATTTCAGAACACCAAAATGCCTTTGTTACCAACAGGTTGATCACAGACAATGCATTGATCGCTTATGAGTGTCTACATACGATCAAGAATCAAAAGGTGAAGAGGCCGTTCTTTGCGCTCAAGATCGATATGATGAAGGCGTATGATCATGTGGAATGGGACTATTTATATAGATGCCTATGTAAGTTGGGTTTTGCTCAGTCATGGATCACGATGGTGATGAGATGCGTCACTCATGTCAGATATGCAGTCTGTGTGAATGGAGAGCTCACCTCACCGGTTACCCATCTCGGGGAATTCACCAAGGGGATCCTATCAGTCCCTATCTTTTCTTACTTTGCGACGAAGGATTGTCAAGTCTGTTGTTTATGAAGGAGAATGTGGGGGTTCTACAAGGAGTTTGTAATGGTCGCACCGGCCCGCCTATTTCCCACCTCCTCTTTGCAGACGATAGCATTTTCTTCTTGATAAGTGATATGAAAAGTGTAGAGGCTCTCAAAGAAACCCTTGAGTTGTACTGTCAAGGCTCGGGCCAAAAGATTAATATGGACAAGTCTTCGATCTTCTTTGGTCGACACTATGACAACCAAGTGAAGATGAATGTTATGAACTGCTTAGGGGTGACTAATGAAGCATTATACGTCTCAAACGTATCTATAATTTTTGATGCTCTATGCTTGTTTATGCACCATTTGCTTTGTCTTTTGTTTACACTTCGTGGCATTTTTATGCATTTTCCGGAACTAACCTATTAACAAGATGCCATAGTGCCAGTTCCTTGTTTTCTATAGTTTTTGTGTTTCACAAAAGTTACACTGGAAATATTCTCAGAATTGGACGAAACAAAAGCTTAAGTCCCTAATTACATGACACGAAGACAGAGTCCAAAGGAGAGCAGGAGACGGACCAGAGGCCGGCCGCACCTACTGGTGGCACGGGCCCCCCTTGGCCGCGCCACCAGGGGGTACCAAGGTTTCTAAAGCTGAAACTAGTATTTCGTCCTTGTCTGATGCGCAATCTTCTTTGATTAATCGAATGGCTGCTAAACCTGATCCCTTTGCTGTTACTAATGCCATTCAAGTTAGAATTGATGATAATGTTAGGATGTTAGTAGAACTGCATGCTAGATGGGAAAGAGAAGATGAGATGGCTAGAAATATGAAGGTTTGTACTATTACCATCACTAGTGATGTTGTTTCAAATTCTAGCAATCCTCTTACTTTGATTGGTGTAGATAAAATTCCTACTCCTTGTGCTAAATTGCCTAAAACTGTAAAAACTTTTTCTAATAAAAGTGCTGAAATTTTTCGGAGTATGGGAGACAATAGTTCTACTACCTTTAATGATTTTGATGTTGATGGTTGCAATATTTCTGAAGTAATTTTGTTTTTGCAAAATCTTGCTAGAAGTCATAATGCTAGTTCTATGAATGTTGCTTTTACAAAGCATATTACGAATGCTCTCATGCAAATTAGAGAGGATAAGTTGAAACAAAAAGTTTCTATTCCTAAGAAGTTAGAAGATGGTTGGGAGCCCATCATTGAGATGAATGTGAATGATTTTGATTGCAATGCTTTATGTGACCTTGGTACAAGTATTTCTATTATGCCTAGAAAAATTTATGATATGCTTGGGTTACCACTGATATGTCTCAAACGTATCTATAATTTTTGAAGCTCCATGCTTGTTTTACACCAATTGCTATATGTTTTGTTTAGACTTCGTGGCATTTTTATGCATTTTCCGGAACTAACCTATTGACGAGATGCCACGGTGCCAGTTCCCTGTTTTCTGCTATTTTTGTGTTTCAGAAAAGTTACGCAGGAAATATTCTCAGAATTGGACGAAACAAAGCCCGAAGTTCCTATTTTCCCCCGACACGAGACGGAGTCCAAAGAAGAGTCAGAGGGGGGCCAGGAGGTGGCCACACCACCTGGTGGCGCGGGTTCCCCCTAGGCGCGCCACCCTGTGGTGTGGGACCCCCTGGTGCCCTCTGACATCGACCCTCCGCCTATATAAAGCCTCCGACGCGAAAACCCTAAATGAATCGGTGTTTTCTCCCAGAAAAGTTCCGCGGTGCCGCCGTCGTCAAAGACCAATTTCGGGGGACAGAAGTCTCTATTCTGGCACCCTGCCAGGACGGGGAATTGCCCCCGGAGCCATCTCCATCGACTCCACCACCATCTCCATCGACTTCACCGCCATCTCCCATGATGAGGAGGGAGTAGTTCTCCCCCGGGGCTGAGGGCTCTACCGGTAGCTATGTGGTTCACCTCTCTCTCCCATGATGTGATCTATATGTGATCATGAGCTTTGTATCTAATTGGTAGATGTTGTTCTTCATATATTATGCTACTCAAGTGCTTTATTATTTTAATCTCCGGAGACACCTTGTACCATGATGTGAAGGTGACAGTGTGCGCATTATGTGTGTCTCTTTGGCTAGTGTCTCTATGAATTGTTGGTGTTTGTTGGAACCATCTAGTGCGCTCAAGGTGATAGTGTGGGGCAATCTAGTTTGGGGAAATACGAACTTTGAGGAGTGCTTCGTAGCCCTACACATGATTAGTGTTCGTTATCCATCGGAGAATAGTTTAGAATGGCATAGTGAAGATAGATATTTATGTATTCAATTATGTTATCTTTGTTGAGAGTGTCCACTAGTGAAAGTATGATCCCTAGGCCTTGTTTCTAAGCATTGAAACACCATTTACATTCAGTTCTGTTAGATGTTTGCTCGCAGCGATATTTATTTCAGATTGCATCTACTACTTATAATCGTCCATATTACTTGTATTTCACTATCTCTTCGCCGAACTAGTGCACCTATAAATCTGACAAGTGTATTGGGTGTGTTGGGGACACAAGAGACTTCTTGTATCGTAATTGCAGGGTTGCTTGAGAGGGATAACTTTGACCTCTTGCTCCCTGAGTTTGATAAACCTTGGGTGATCCACTTAAGGGAAACTTGTTGCTGTTCTACAAACCTCTGCACTTGGAGGCCCAACACTGTCTACAAGAATAGAAGCGTTCGTAGACATCAAGCTCTTTTCTGGCGCCGTTGCCGGGGAGGTATGGTAAAAGGTACTCACATCCATCTTCTAATACTATTGCTGGTGTGTGGGTGCTCGAAGTTATTTCCTTTAGATTTTGCAGTTATAACTTTTTGTTTCTTGTTTTTATTTTCACTAGTTAGGCTTTATGGAAAACAAAGAGCTTTATAGTATTTTTCTTGAGTTAGGACATGAATTGTTTGAAGAGAAAATTGAAATACCTATGGAACTTTATTTGCATAATAATAGTAATGTTGTTAGTATGAATTCTGTGAACACCGTTATTGCTAATGCTATAGAAAAGTCTAAGCTTGGGGAAGCTGGTTTTGATGGGCATGATATCTTTAGTTCCCCAGCTTTAGAGGAGAAAATTCACTCTAATGATACTTTATCTCCCATATGTGATAATTCTAATGATGCTTGTGATCCTTAGACTGAAAATATCTCTTTTAAAATACCTATGAAAATTGTTGAATGTGCTATGAATAACTGCTATTTAGGAGATGGAACTATCCATCATGGTGATCATTTGCTCTTTATACATGAATTATGCGAGTTGTTCAAGTGTGCAGGTATTTCAACAAGCCAGGTTAAGAGGAAGCTATTTTCTTTATCACTAAAGGGCAGAGTTGCAGAATGGTATAAGATGTTGAAGAATGGCCGACCCATTGGCTGGGAAGAAATTGTACCTCTCTTTTATTCTAAATTATATCCTTCTAGTGAGATTCATAAAGATAGGAATTATATTTATAATTTTCATCCTCATGATGGAGCAAGCATTGCCCAAGCGTGGGGAAGATTGAAGTCACTAATGATCAAATGTCCCATTCATGAGCTTCCCCGTAATATTGTTATCGATAATTTTTATGCAAGGCTTTCAGGACATTACAAGGACTATCTAGATGCCTATTTTGAGGGATCTTTCGCAAGCAAGGAGGTTGAAGCCAAGTGGGATTTGCTTGAAACAATTCAAAGCAACACCGAAGATTGGGATTGTGACAAAGGTAAAGAATCAGGTATAAACTATGAGTATGATTGCATTAAGTCTTTCACTGAAACTGCTGATTTTCAAGAGCTTAGTGCTAAATATGGTCTTGATCCTCAAATTATGGTTGATTGCTATAGAACCTTTGCTTCTCATATTAATGTTCCTAAAGGAAATTGGGACGTGTATCATGAATCTTTTAAAGACACTTGCATGGAAAGTGAAATCGTTATTGATGATTGCAATAAACATGCTCAAACTTCTGAAAGTGCTATTTCTTATAAGCATGTTAATTTTTGTGGAGCATTTAGACCTTGTGAAAAGAATCAAATCAAAGAAGATTATTGTATCCACCAAAGGAATGAAAATACTAGAATGTGGGACAAGGCTCTAAATGAGCTCGGTGAAAAGGTTTGTGCCCTCTACCCTTTTATTTGTGAACTTTGTTATAAAGTGGGTCATTTCAATTTTCAATGCTCAGGATATGATAGTAGCCTTTCTAATCCAATGAGTACTGCAAGTTTGTATTGTGATGACCTGATCACTCCTAATCAGCTTGATGAGCTTACTTTATTTTTGGGGTGTGAAGAGTTATCAAGAAAAACTTCTTTAGTAGATATGAGTGATTTTGATATGAATAGTGTCCTGCATGGTTGCCATCTTTATTGTGTTGATAATTGCCACGCAAATACTTACATACAAAATGTTATAAAAGATGATGATTTGCCAAAATATGATAGGACTAATATGAGTTTTGTTCTTATTAATGAAAAGGAGGAATCCTCCAAAGTTTCTTCTATCGTTTCTGTCAATAAACCAGGGTATGTGGAGAAGCTTCCTTTCAAGCCTCTCCCTCTTAAAGAGGAGAAGAAGAAGAAGAAGAAGAAGAAGAAGAGGAGGAGGAGGAGTAAAAGGAGAGAGGAAACGGTATCTTCCCCTAAGCATGTTACTCCTATTATAGTTTTTGCTAATGAGTCTAAACTCGATGATGTTCCTATGCCTGTTACCTATAGTAGTGATCATGATTGGGAAAAGCACACTACTTTTGATATTGAAAATCTCTTTGGTACCAATTCTAAAAATGATGATATTAATAATTGTTGTACTATTAGTACTATCCATGTTCCTTCCAATTATGATATGTTTTCAAATGAACACATTTTGGAAGATAGCTATTCTATTGCTTATGATGATTACAATGATGAGTATGATATTTTCAGTCCACCTACTATTGAGGGGAAAACAAGGTCTAATTACAATATGCCTCCTATTTTTGATGATTATGGTGATGAGAATAATATTGATAGCTATTTTGTTAAATTTGCTCCCACTACAATTAATAAGAGTGATTATGTTCATGTGGGGAGTATTAATTCTTTTATGCATATGGCTCATGATAAGAAAGTTTTATGTGATAGTTATATTGTTAATTTTATTCATGATGCTACTGAAGGTTATTATGAGAGAGGGAAGCATGGTTTTATGCATCTCAACAATATTAAGTTTCCCCTCTTTATGTTAAAAGTTTTGATGTTGCACTTGTTTTGCTTTCCTATGCTTGTTGCTTTGTGTTTCCATGACTTGTTTCTTTACAAGATTCTTTTTCATAGGAAGTGGTTTAGACTTAAATGTTTTTTGTATTTGCTTTTTGATGCTCTCTCTTGCTTCAAGTTCTTTTCTGGCGCCTTTGCCGTAAGCTCTTTTCTTGCGCTTATATGAGCATCTTCTCAAATTTCTGCGCCTAGCTCAAAGGCGTTAAAGAAAAGCAGTCTTGGGAGATAACCCATGTTTTCTTTCAGTAATTTTTCTTTTGTTGAGTCTTGGAAGTTATTACTACTGTAATGACCTTTCCTTATCAGTTTTATTTCATTTTTGTGCCAAGAAGAACTTCTAATTGGAGGAAGGTAAGATTTGGGGAAGTTGCTGTCATGAAACAGATTTATGTGCTGTACCATAAAAATTTGTGAAAATTCTCAGAATGTCTTTTTGGTCTACGTTTTCTTGTGCACATACCCCAGGTTATTTTCTAACTTTCATTAGTTTTGCACTTTTCGATTTGAGCAACAGAAGATTTTCAAAAAAAATGATCTTTACCAGCTGTTCTGTTTTGACAGATTTCTGCCACTATTTGCATTTGCCTCTTGATCTCTTTCTTTTTGAGTTATTTTGATCACGGAACTTTTTGAGGAAGTTGCTACAGTAGATGATGTGTTAATATGTGTTGCACTTGAGGTGAAACTGAACCAAAAGTGGATCTACTATCTTACATACACTAATGTTGCTAATAAGAATTGTGTGAAGTTTTGTATAAAGGAAGTTTTCAAGTGTAGGGAAAGGAGAATGATGAGATGAGATGAAGTATGGACAAAAGCTCAAGCTTTGGGATGCCCATGTCACCCCAATAAATATCTAGGAAGTACAAGCGTCAAAGCTTGGGGATTCCCAAGGCACCCCCTTATTCATCAACAAAATATCAGGTCATCTTTCAAGACACTATATTTTTATTGCTTCATATGCTATGTGTTTTTTTTGGAGCATCTTTATTTTTGTTTTCAGTTTTGTTTTGTTTTGTTTGCTGTAATAAATGGTTGTATCACAGCATGTTTGTTTTGGAGAGAGACACACTCCGTTTTCATTGCCTAGAACATTCTAGTTTTCACTCTTATCGTTCTACGAGTGTTCTCTTTTTCTAGTACTGCGTTTAGCTTTTATTTTTCGCCTTCATTCTTGTTCAGTACTTGTTAGTTCTTTGTAGCTAGGTGTGTTTAGACCTTTGGTCTTTGTTGGTTTTCATCGTGGAGAGTTGTTTCAAAAAGGTTGATTGGTGTTGGAAAAGAGTAAAAAGTTTCATGTTTATAGTGATGCAAAAAGGAAGCTTGTTTAGACTGTGGCTTAGACTTTAGCATGGCATGCTTGGTATTATTTTGATTATATGCTTAGTTGTTGTTGTTGTAGCATGACTTGTCTCAAATGACCGAGAGTGCTTAATGTGCCTTTGAAAGAATCATGCGTTGTTTTTATCTTATAGAGCATATTTTTGTGGTATTCTCCTTTGATGCTTTATTTGGGTTGACTTGGTGCATGCTTACACCATGTTTGACTTTAAACCAGTCGCCTCAAGCCTCTATGATCATTTGGTTTTTGACTTGTGATACCACTTTATGCTTTGGTTAATAATGTTTTATCGCTATGCATGATTATGGCCGTTATTGCTCTCTTAGTTGGTCGCTCCTAGTCTTTTGCTAGCCTTCACCTGTACCGAGAGTGAATACTTCTCGTGCATCCAACTCCGAAAAACCAAAGTTTTCCAATGTGTCCACCATATCTACCTATTAGCAATTTGCTATTCCAAGTACATTCGTCTTGCTTTTATCTATCTTCCAAATTAAACTTTTTGTTATGTGAAAATTAGTTAGTACAGCTCTCACGAACCTGACGGCACATTTACCTTATTGCACTTAATAAACTTGACCATTGTGGCTCTCTTATGTTGATTATATTCTTGCAAGTTGTAAGTTGGGAGTTAGCTCAGCCATGCTGTCATGGGGCACGCTTTCAACATTGCACTTATTTCTTATTTAGTTGATATCAAGATCTTTTGTTTATGGATGCCTAGCGATGTGAAATAAGTTGGAAACTTGTGAGCTCATGGAGTTTGTATATGAGTTAGAGAATAGCCTAGGCTGCTAATCTAAACCATGCATCATTCATGGTGGAAATTTACAGCATAATGATACGTCTCCAACGTATCTATAATTTTTGATGATCCATGCTTGTTTATGCACCATTTGATTTGTGTTTTGTTGCACTTCGTGGCATTTTTATGCATTTTCCAGAACTAACCTATTAACGAGATGCCACAGTGCCAGTTCCCTGTTTTCTGCTATTTTTGTGTTTCAGAAAAGCTACATAGGAAATATTCTCGGAATTGGATGAAACAAAAGCCGAAGTTCCTATTTTTCCCGACACGAGACAAAGTCCAAAGTAGAGACGGAGGGGAGCCAGGGGCCATCCACACCATAGGGCGGCGCGGCCTAGCCCTTGGCCGTGCCACCAGGTGGTGGGGCCACCTGGCCCACCTCCTGACACCACCCTTCCGCCTATATATTTTCCTCGGCGAGAAAACCCTAAGGCCCCGATCAATTTTCCAGAAAACATACTGCAAGCCGCCGTCATCGTCGACGCGAGATCGGGAGGGTCCAGAAGCTCTTCCCGGCACCCTGCCGGAGAGGGGAATCACCACCGGAGGCCTTCTTCATCACCATGCCTACCTCCGGAGTGGTGTGTGAGTAGCTTGGACTACGGGTCTATAGCAGTAGCTAGATGGTTGTCTTCTCCTCCATGTGCTTCATGTCTAGATCTTGTGAGATGCCTATCATGATCAAGATCATCGTTGTGTAATTCTACATGTTGTGTTTGTTGGGATCCGGTGAATATTGAGTACTTTGTCAAGTTGATTTATTGATTTATCATCTCTATGTTGTTTATGATCTTGCATGCTCTCCGTTGCTAGTAGATATCTTGGCCGAGTAGATGCTAGTGACTCCAAGAGGGAGTATTTATGCTCGATAGTGGGTTCATGCCTCTAGTGATCTGGGGGAGTGACAGAAACCTCTAAGGTTGTAGATGTGTTGTTGCTACTAGGGAGAAAATAACAATCTTGTGTTCAAGGACATTTGTATTGTTTACATTACACACTTTTGTTAAGGCGATAATCTGTTGCTTGCAACTTAATACCCAATGGTTGCTCGGATTACATCCGGCGGGTAGATTATTAGTCATAGATGTAGTTGGATTACGGTCTGTGTATTATGTTGTAATGCCCAAGTGAATCTCATAGTGATCCTCATGACATATGTATGCTTTCTTTATTCTGTCAATTGCCCAACTGTAATTTGTTTACCCAGCATGTTATTTATCTTATGGAGAGACACCTCTAGTGAACTGTGGACCTTGGTCTATTCTTTTACATTCTTATTACCGTTTACTATTTACTCACATTATTTACATTCTCACAAACTACTATCTTTTACCACACGATACATTTAATCCTTTGTTTACAGCAAACCGGTGAGATTGATAACCTCACTGTAAGTTGGGGCAAAGTACTTTGGTTGTGTTGTGTGCAGGTTCCACGTTGCTGCTGGTGCAAAGCTACGCCCTAGATAAGGCGCCATATATAAATTGTCTGGAGCTGTCGCCAAGCCAGCGAGCATCAACCTTCGGAAGTTGGTTCTTTCTCCTACTGGTTCGATAAACCTCAGTTTCATACTGAGAGAAGACTTGTTGTTGTGCTCATCATACCTTCCTCTTGGGGTTCCCAACTGGGTGCCTAACAAGCACTATCAAGCAATTTTTCTAGCGCCGTTGCCGGGGATTGAAGAAGAAGAAGCTCCCACGTCTACTACACGTCAGCAACAATTTTTCTAGCGCCATTGCCGGGGAGAAAGAGGATTTCTGCAAGGGGGTCTCTCGCTTCCAATCTTTTACTTTGTTATTTTTTTGCTTTACTTTATTTTTGCTTGCATCTTTTTTATCAAAAATACAAAAAAATTAGTTCCTTTATAGTTGTTATTTTTGCTTATCTGCTTTTAGTTTTGCTAGAATGGGTACTCCTGAGAACACCAAGTTGTGTGATTTTACTAGCACCAACAACAATGATTTTATCTGCACTCCTATTGCGCCACCTGCTCCCGAGGAAAAAATTTATGAGATTAAACCTGCTTTGTTGAATCTTGTTATGAAATAGTAATATTCTGGTGTTAGTACTGATGATGCTGCAGCTCATCTCAACAATTTTGTTGAGCTATGTGAGATGCAAAAGTATAAGGATGTAGATGGTGATATTATTAAGCTTAAGTTGTTTCCTTTCTCTTTAAGAGGAAGAGCTAAGGATTGGTTGCTATCTTTGCCTAGAAATAGTATTGATTCTTGGGTTAAGTGTAAGGATGCTTTTATTGGAAAATATTATCCTCCTGCTAACATCATAGCTTTGAGAAGTGATATTATGAAGTTTAGACAGTTTGATAATGAACATGTTGCTCAAGCTTGGGAAAGAATGAAATCTTTGATAAAGAACTGTCCCACTCATGGACTGACTACTTGGATGATTATCCAAACCTTTTATGCAGGACTAAATTTTTCTTCAAGAAATCTCTTGGATTCAGCTGCTAGAGATACTTTTATGTCCATCACCTTGGGCGCCGCAATGAAGCTTCTTGATAATATGATGGCAAATTATTCCGAGTGGCACACCGAGAGAGCTCCACAAGGTAAGAAGGTAAATTCTGTTGAAGAAACCTCTTCCTTGAGTAATAAGATTGATACTATTATGGCTATGCTTGTTAATGATAGAGCTCATGTTGGTCCTAATAATGTTCCTTTGGCCTCTTTGGTTTCTCAAGAAGAGCATGTTGATGTAAACTTTATTAGAAATAATAATTTCAACAACAGTGCTTATAGGAACAATTTTGCTAGCAACAATTATAGGCCGTATCCTTCTACCAATGGTAATGGTTATTGATACGTTTCAAACGTATCTATAATTTTTGATGCTCCATGCTTGTTTATACACCATTTGTTTTGTGTTTTGCTACACTTCGTGGCATTTTTATGCATTTTCTAGAACTAACCTACTAATGAGACGCCACAGTGCCAGATCCCTGTTTTCTGCTGTTTTTGTGTTTCAAAAAAGCTACACAGGAAATATTCTCGGAATTGGACGAAACAAAAGCCGAACCTCCTATTTTTTCAGAACACGAGTCAGAGTCCAAATCAGAGACGGAGGGGGGCCAGGACCTGGCCACACCCTAGGGCGGCGCGGGCCAAGCCCTGGCCACACCACTGATGGCATGTAGATTACACCCGTTGGGAACCCCAAGAGGAAGGTATGATGAGCACAGCAGGAAGTCTTCCCTCAGTTGTGAAACCAAGGTTTATCGAACCAGTAGGAGAAAGCCAAACTTCAGAAGGTGATGCCTGCTAGCTTCGCAACAGCTCCGGATAATTTATAAGGTGCCTCATCCAGGGCTTTGCTTTGCACCAGTAGCAACATGGAACCTGCACACAACACAACCAAGAACTTTGCTCCCAACTTACGATGAGGTTGTCAATCTCACCGGTTTGCTGTAAACAAAGGATTAAGCGTATCGAGTGGTAAAAGGTAATAGTATGTGGGAATGTAAATAAGCAAGTAAATAGTAAACGGTAATAGCAACGTAAAGGAAATTGGACCGGGGTCCACAGTTCACTAGTGGTGTCTCTCCATAAGATAAATAACAACATGCTGGGTAAACAAATTACAGTTGGGCAATTGATGGAGTAAAGATAACGTACATATGTCACGAGGATCACTATGAGATTCACTCTGGGCATTACGACAAAATACATAGACCGTAATCCAACTGCATCTATGACTAATAATCCACCCTCCGAATGTCGTCCGAGCAAACATTGGGTATTAAGTTGCGAACAACGGATAATTGCATTAAGCAAAGTGCGTAAAGTAAACAAAGCAAATGTCCTTGGACACAAGAATGTTGTTTTCTCCCTAGTGGCAACAACACATCTACAACCTTAGAGGTTTCTGTCACTCCCCCAGATTACTAGAGGCATGAACCCAACTATCGAGCATAAATACTCCCTCTTGGAGTCACTAGCATCTACTCGGCCAAGATATCTACTAGAAACGGAGAGCATGCAAGATCATAAATAACATAGAGATAACATAAAGATAATATTCAGCACATCAACTTAACATAGTACCAATACTCATCGGATCCCAACAAACACAACATGTAGAATTACATAAAGATGATCTTGATCATATAGGGAAGCTCACAAGATCTAAACATGAAGCACATGGTGGAGAAGATGACCATCTAGCTACTGCTATGGACCCATAGTCCAAGGTAGACTACTCACACATCACTCCGGAGGCGACCATGGTGTTGGAGAAGGCCTCCGGCAGGGATTCCCCTCTCCGACAGGGTGCCGGGAAGAGCTCCTGGATCCTCCCGATCTCACGACGACGACGGCGGCGGCTTGCAGTATGTTTTGAGGAAAAGTGATCCGTCCTTTAGGTTTTTACCGTCGAGGGGAATATATAGGCGAAAGGGCAGCGTCAGGAGGTGGGCCAGCTGGCCTCACCCCTTGGTGGTGCGGGCTACGGGTAGGCTATGCCACCCTAGGGTGAGCCTGGCTCCTGGCCCCCCTCTGTCTCATCTTCGGACTTTGTGATGCTTCAGGAAAAATAGAAGGTTTGGCTTTTGTTTCGTCCAATTCCGAGAATATTTCCTGTGTAGCTTTTCTAAAACACAAAAACAGCAGAAAACAGGGAATTGGCACTGTGGCATCTCGTTAGTAGGTTAGTTCCAGAAAATGCATAAAAATGCCACGAAGTGTAACAAAACACAAAGCAAATGGTGTGTAAACAAGCATGGAGCATCAAAAATTATAGATACGTTTGAGACGTATCAAGCATCCCCAAGCTTAACTCCTGCTCGTCCTCGAGTAGGTAAGTGATAACAAAAGAATAAATTTTGAGGTGACATGCACCATCACAATCTTGATCAACAATGTAAAGCATTGAGTGCTGGGATCAAAGAACTTAAAACATGGGCATAAGAGACATAATCTTGACAATAAAACTTAGCAACCATGTTATAACATGAAAAGAAACACAAACGAAAGATCATGAATAATGAAACAATGAAAGTCAAACGTGTGTTCAAATCATATGGAAAAACATATCAAGTGGTTTTCAGCTTGTCCTTCATGGAATAGCAAAACATAAATGCATAGGACACCTTCAAGTTTAAGAGGGCGACTAGATACAAATAATTTAAGAACAAGCAAAACCATAATCATGAATCAATCAATGATAAACTTTGGGACTATGCACATTAAACTTAGAATGATAACTATGCTCTCTTAGACGGTGCATAAAGGTAGAAGGTGGAGACTGATATGTCTCAAACGTATCTATAATTTTTGATGCTCCATGCTTATTTTTACACCATTTGCCTTGTGTTTCGTTACACTTCGTGGCGTTTTTATGTGATTTCCTGGAACTAACCTATTGACAAGATGCCACAGTGCCAGTTCCCTGTTTTCTGCTGTTTTTGTGTTTCAGAAAAGCTACACAGGAAATATTCTCGGAATTGGACGAAACAAGTTCCAGAAGTCTTATTTTTCCCGGACGAAGGACGAGGACCAAACGAGAGCCAGAGGGGGGCCAGGGGCTGCCCACACACCAGGGCGGCATGGCCCAGGCCCTGGCCGCACCCCCTATGTGTGAGGCCACCCTGGCAGCCCCCTGATGACGCCCCTTCGCCTATATAAAGCCTCGGGACGGAAAACCCTAAGGGAGTCGGTGAAATTTCCAGAACAGTTCCGCAGCGCCGCCGCCATCGAAGCCAAATTTTGGGGGACAGAAGTCTCTGTTCCGGCACCCTGCCGGGACGGGGAAGTGCCCCCGGAGCCATCTCCATTGGTCTCCATCGCCGTCTCCGCCGTCTCCATTGACCTCACCGCCATCTCCATCAACCTTGCTGTCTCCTATGATGAGGAGGGAGTAGTTCTCCCCCGGGGCTAAGGGCTCTACCGGTAGCTATGTGGTTCACCTCTCTCTCCCATGATGTGATCTTTATGTGATCGTGAGCTTTGTATCTAGTTGAATTGGTAGATGTTATTATTCAGATATTATGCTACTCCTATGCTTTATTATTATACTCTCCGGAGATACCTCGTATCATGGTGTAAAGGTGACTAGTGTGTTGATGTCTACGCACTTCTATTCTTGTAGACACTTGTTGGGCCTCCAAGTGCAGAGGTTTGTAGAACAGCAGCAAGTTTCCCTTAAGTGGATCACCCAAGGTTTATCGAACTCAGGGAGGTTAGAGGTCAAAGCTATCCCTCTCAAGCAACCCTGCAATTACGATACAGAAAGTCTCTTGTGTCCCCAACACACCCAATACACTTGTCAGATGTATAGGTGCACTAGTTCGGCGAAGAGATAGTGAAATACAAGTGGTATAGATGATTATAAGTAGCAACTGTGATGTGAAATAAATATCGCTGCGAGCAAACAAGTAACAAAATAGCAAGTAAACGGTGTGCAATGCTTGGAAACAAGGCCTAGGGATCATACTTTCACTAGTGGACACACTCCCAACAATATAACATGATTGAACAAATAAACAACTTCTCTCCACTATGGTACTCTGAATTACTCTCCTATTGAATAACACTAATCATTGCGTAGTGGCTACAGAAGCACCCCTTAAAGTTCATCAAGTACTTGACAAACACCACTCATAGAGACATCCAAATCAAAGCACAACTCAAGATAGATATCATTGCAACTTAGACCAAGTACTAACACGGTGCACACACTGTCAACTTTACACCATGAAAGGAGGAATAGATCACTCAAACTATCATAGCAATAATTATTCTCATAATCCACAAGAGATCACAATCATAGCCTAAACCAAGTACCACCATGATGCACGCACTGTCACCGTTACACCAAGGCAGGAGGAATAGATTACTTTAACAATCACCACTAGAGTACACATAACATCTGAATAATAACATCTACTTGTTCAACATGATACAAAGCTCACGATCACATAAAGATCACATCATGGGAGAGAGAGGTGAACCACATAGCTACCGGTAGAGCCCTCAGCCCCGGGGATGAACTACTCCCTCCTCGTCATAGGAGACAGCAAGGTTGATGGAGATGGCGGTGAGGTTGATGGAGACGGCGGAGACGGCGATGGAGATCGATGGAGATGGCTCTGGGGGCACTTCCCCGTCCCGGCAGGGTGCCGGAACAGAGACTTCTGTCCCCCGAAATTCGTCGGTGGTGGCGGCGGAGCTGCGGAACTCTTTCTAGAAAATTGTCGACTCCCTTAGGGTTTTCCGTCCCGAGGCTTTATATAGGCGAAGGGGCGATGTCAGAGGTGGCCCCAGGCCTCCTCACACTAGGGTGGCGCGGCTAGGGCCTGGGCCGCGCCAGCCCTATGTGAGGGTGGCCTGTGGCCCCTCTCCTTCCTCTCTTCGGATGTCTGGATGCTCCCAGGAAAAATAAGACTTCTGGCTTTGGTTTCGTCCAATTCCGAGAATATTTCCTGTGTATCACTTCTGAAACACAAAAACAGCAGAAAACAGGGAACTGGCACTATGGCAACTCGTTAATAGGTTAGTTCCGGAAAATGCATAAAAGTGCCACGAAGTGTAACGAAACAATAGGCAAATGGTGTAAAAACAAGCATGGAGCATCAAAAATTATAGATACGTTGGAGACGTATCAAGCATCCCCAAGCTTAACTCCTGCTCGTCCTCGAGTAGGTAAGTGATAACAAAAGAATAATTTTTGAGGTGACATGCACCTACACAATCTTGATCATATATGTAAGCATTGTGAGCTAGGATCATAAGAACTTAAAACATGGGCATGAAAGATATAATCTTGACAATAAGAACTTAGCAACCATGTTGTAAACATGCAAATGAACACAAACAAAAGATCATGAAAATGAAACAATGAAAGTCAAACGTGTGTTCAAATCATAAGGAAAAACATACAAATGGTTTTCAGCTTGTCCTTCAAAGAGAGCAGAACATAAATGCATAGGACACCTTCAAGTTTAAGAGGGCGACTAGATACAAATAATTTAAGAACAAGTGAAACCAACAATATGAATCAATCAATGAAAACTTTGGGACAATGCACATTATACTCAGAATGACAACTATGCTCTCTTAGACGGTGCATAAAGATAGAAGGTGGTGACTCAATATAAAAGTAAAAGAAAGGCCCTTCGCAGAGGGAAGCAGTGAGTAAACATGTGCTAGAGCTTTTCATTTGTAAAACAGAGAGATAAAGCTTGAGTTTTGAGAGGTGGTTGCTTTTGTCAACGACTAGCAATGGGGTTCTTACTATCTTCCATACAAAAATGAAGCAAGTTTTTGAGAGAGAGATTGGCACTTTTGTGCTCTTTTATAAAGCTTGGCACTCCTCCCCACCTTTTTTCCTTTCTCAAACCATGGCTAACCGATTCCATCGGGTGCCCACCAACATTCACATTCCATGGAGGAGTGCCTTTTTTCTTTTCTTTTTTCTCTTTTTTTTATTTTTGGAATAAGCAATATGGAAGATAGCAAATCCGACCACTACGTCCCCATGAGCTAAAAACAGTGGCACAAAATGAGAAGTATTTTGAAAGGTAGCACATGAAAATTTACTTGGAATGGCTTTGAAATACCATGCATAAGAATTTATAGTGGACACAATGGCAAACTTGGTTTTTGGGAGTTGGATGCACGAGTAGAGCTCATACTCAGTACAAAATGAGGGCTAGCAAAAGACTGGGAGCGACCAACTAAGAGAGCAATAATGGCCATAATCATGCAAAGCGACAAAGCGACATTAAAAGAAGCATAAGATAGCATCAAAAGTCAAAAACTAAATGATCATAGAGGCTATTGGCGGCTTTGTAAGAGTCTAACATGTGTGAGCATCCGCCAAGTCAACCCAAATAAAGCATTAAGGAGAAAACCAAAATAATGCTTCCATACAATAAAAACAACGCATGATTTTTTTCAAAGGCTCATTAAGCAATCTCAGTCATTTGAGCCAAGTCATGCTACAGCAAAACCACTAAGCATACTATCAAAAAGACATCAAGCATGACATGCAAAAGCCTAGGCCGCAGTCTGCACAAGCTCCTTCTTGTACCACTTTTTTGCATAAAGCTTTTTCTCTTTTCCAACACCATTTGAAATTTTTAAAGACACCTCTTTTGATGAAAACCAATAAAGATCAGAGGCAAAAATACACCTTGATGAAAAGATATGACAAGGTCTGAACGCAAATCAAGGCGAAAACGAAAACCAAAGCAGTAGCGGAAAAAGAAGAACACCCGGTGAAATTGTAAGAATGAAAAACGGAGTGTTCTTGGCAAATGAAAAGCAAGTTCATCTCCTCCAAAAGAAACATGATGTGATCTAACCATTTATTACAGCAAGCAAAACAAAAGAAAACTGAAAACAAAAGCAACTGACGCTCCAAGAAAAACACATAGTGCATGAAGCAATAAAAATATAGTGTGTTGAAAGGTGACCTGATTTTTGCCGATGACGAAGGGGTGCCTCGGGGGCATCCCCAAGCTTTGACGCTTGTACTTCTTGGATATTTCTTGGGATGATGCATGGGCATCCCCAAGCTTGAGATTTTGTCCATTCTTCAACTCATCTCATCATTCTCCAATCCCTACACTTGAAAACTTCCTTCATACAAAACTAAACACAATTCTATTAGCAACATTAGTTTAAGCATAACAAATAATCAACCTCTTTTTGCTTCAGGTTTCAACCCAAAACCACCACATATATAGCACATACTACTGTAGCAACTTCCCCAAAAGTTCCATGATCAAAAGAACTCAAAAGAAAGCGATAAAGCGGCAAACACAAATATTGGCAGAAATCTGTCAAAACAGAACAGCTGACAAAGGTCAAATTTTTGAGGGGTCTTCTGTTGCTCAAATCAAAAAGTGTTCAACTAATAAAAGTTTTGATATAACCTGGGGCATATGCAAAAGAAATCGCAGGTCCAAAAGATTTACAGAGAATTTTCAAGAATTTTTACGGTGCAGCACCGAAAACTGTTTCAGGACAGCAACATTCCCAAATCTTTACCTCACTCAAATTAGAGGCTTCTCTTGGCACAACAACGAAATAAAAATGATAAAGAGCGGTTATTACAGTAGTAATAACTTCCAAGACTCAAATAAAAGAAAAAGTATTGAAAATAAAACAATGGGTTATCTCCCAAGAGTGCTTTTCTTTAACGCCTTTGAGCTAGGCGCAGTAATTTGCAAAGATGCTCATGTGGGCGCCATATGAGAGCTTGAGGCAAAGGCGCCATATAGGAATTTAAAGCAATAGAGAGCATCAAAAAGCAAGTATGGAACACATTTAAATCTAAACCACTTCCTATGAAAAATAGTCTTGTAAAGAGACAAGTCATGAAAGCGCAAAGCAAAAAGCATAGGAAGGCAAAACAAGTACAACTTCAAGAATTGCAACATAAAGAGGGGAAACTTAATATTGTTGAGATCCATCAAACCATGTTTCCCTCTCTCATAATAACATTCAGTAGCATCATGAATAGAACTAACAATATAACTATCATTTAAAGCATCCCTATCATGAGCCACATGCATAAAAGGATTAATACTCCCCACATGAACAATAGTAGTAGGAGCAGATTCAATAGAATAATTATTCTCATCACCATAATCATCATAAATAGGAGGCATATTGTAATCATAACTAATTTTATCCTCAATAGTAGGTGAACTGAAAATATTATACTCATCATCATAGCCATCATAAACTAGAGGTTTAGTATCATCACAAGCTAAAGAACAGCTATTTCTCAAAGCATATTCATCAAACATATCATCATAAGAAGGAACATCACATATGGGAGATAAAATATTATCAGAACAAACTTTCTCCACTACAGCTGGGGAACTAAAAATATCATGCTTAACAAAACCAGCTTCCCCAAGCTTAGACTTTTCTATAGAATTAGTAATAACAGTGTTCAAAGCATTCATACTAACAAAACTATTAGCATGCGAATTAAGCTCCAAAGGTTTTTCAATTTTCTCTTCAAACACTTCATATCTAAACTCAGGAAAAAGACTAAAGAACTCATTGTTTTCCATTAAGCCTAACTAGTGAAAATAAAAACAAGAAACAAAAAGATATAATTGCAGAATCTAAAGGAAATAACTCCGAGCACTCACACAGGAGGATGCGAGTACCTTTTACCTTACCTCCCCGGCAACGGCGCCAGAAAAGAGCTTGATGTCTACGCACTTCTATTCTTGTAGACACTTGTTGGGCCTCCAAGTGCAGAGGTTTGTAGAACAGCAGCAAGTTTTCCTTAAGTGGATCACCCAAGGTTTATCGAACTCAGGGAGGTTAGAGGTCAAAGCTATCCCTCTCAAGCAACCCTGCAATTACGATACAGAAAGTCTCTTGTGTCCCCAACACACCCAATACACTTGTCAGATGTATAGGTGCACTAGTTCGGCGAATAGATAGTGAAATACAAGTGGTATAGATGATTATAAGTAGCAACTGTGATGTGAAATAAATATCGCTGCGAGCAAACAAGTAACAAAATAGCAAGTAAACGGTGTGCAATGCTTGGAAACAAGGCCTAGGGATCATACTTTCACTAGTGGACACACTCCCAACAATATAACATGATTGAACAAATAAACAACTTCTCTCCACTATGGTACTCTGAATTACTCTCCTATTGAATAACACTAATCATTGCGTAGTGGCTACAGAAGCACCCCTTAAAGTTCATCAAGTACTTGACAAACACCACTCATAGAGACATCCAAATCAAAGCACAACTCAAGATAGATATCATTGCAACTTAGACCAAGTACTAACACGGTGCACACACTGTCAACTTTACACCATGAAAGGAGGAATAGATCACTCAAACTATCATAGCAATAATTATTCTCATAATCCACAAGAGATCACAATCATAGCCTAAACCAAGTACCACCATGATGCACGCACTGTCACCGTTACACCAAGGCAGGAGGAATAGATTACTTTAACAATCACCACTAGAGTACACATAACATCTGAATAATAACATCTACTTGTTCAACATGATACAAAGCTCACGATCACATAAAGATCACATCATGGGAGAGAGAGGTGAACCACATAGCTACCGGTAGAGCCCTCAGCCCCGGGGATGAACTACTCCCTCCTCGTCATAGGAGACAGCAAGGTTGATGGAGATGGCGGTGAGGTTGATGGAGACGGCGGAGACGGCGATGGAGATCGATGGAGATGGCTCCGGGGGCACTTCCCCGTCCCGGCAGGGTGCCGGAACAGAGACTTCTGTCCCCCGAAATTCGTCGGTGGTGGCGGCGGAGCTGCGGAACTCTTTCTAGAAAATTGTCGACTCCCTTAGGGTTTTCCGTCCCGAGGCTTTATATAGGCGAAGGGGCGATGTCAGAGGTGGCCCCAGGCCTCCTCACACTAGGGTGGCGCGGCCAGGGCCTGGGCCGCGCCAGCCCTATGTGAGGGTGGCCTGTGGCCCCTCTCCTTCCTCTCTTCGGATGTCTGGATGCTCCCAGATAAAATAAGACTTCTGGCTTTGGTTTCGTCCAATTCCGAGAATATTTCCTGTGTATCACTTCTGAAACACAAAAACAGCAGAAAACAGGGAACTGGCACTATGGCAACTCGTTAATAGGTTAGTTCCGGAAAATGCATAAAAGTGCCACGAAGTGTAACGAAACAATAGGCAAATGGTGTAAAAACAAGCATGGAGCATCAAAAATTATAGATATGTTGGAGACGTATCATGTGTGCATCAAGTGTATCTTTTTGGTTAATGTCTCTATGAAATGTTGGTGTTTGTTGGAACCATCTAGTGCGTTCACGGTGATAGTGTGGGACAATCTAGTTTGGGTACATACGGACTTTGAGGAGTGCTTCGTAGCCCTACGCATGATTAGTGTATGTTTTCCATTGGAGAATTGTTTTGAGTTGCGTATTGATGATAATATCTATTGGTTCAATTATGTTATATTTGTTGGGAGTGTGTCCACTAGTGAAAGTATGATCCCTAGGCCTTGTTTCCAAGCATTGCACACCGTTTACTTCCTGTTTTGTTACATGTTTGCTCGCAGCGATACTTATTTCATATTACATTTACTACTCATAATCATCACTACCGCCTGTATTTCACTATCTCTTCAACTAACTAGTGCACCTATACATCTGACAAGTGTATTGGGTGTGTTGGGGACACAAGAGACTTTCTGTATCGTAATTGCAGGGTTGTTTGAGAGGGATAGCTTTGACCTCTTCCTCCCTGAGTTTGATAAACCTTGGGTGATCCACTTAAGGGAAACTTGCTGCTGTTCTACAAACCTCTGCACTTGGAGGCCCAACACTGTCTACAAGAACAGACGCGTGCGTAGATATCAGAGACTCAACATAAAAGTAAAAGAAAGGCCCTTCACAGAGGGAAGCAGAGATTGCAAGTTTTATAAACCTTCAAAAATTATGGTACTTACTAGCTTTGAGCTCTCATTGCTCCCATCATAGGCATCTTGAATGGTTAAAGTTAATACGAGTACAATTACGAAGCATATTCTTAACAAATCATAAGTTGAAAAACTCGTGTCCCGTGAAGTACGTATACCCAAACCTCATGCTACTCGACTTAGGTCCCAAGCAAGCTCTAGTCATTGTAAGTATTCACGTATCATCGAGAACTACCAATGGGGTACCTCTTGCCCGATGACATGGAACAAGCTCACATCAAAATGACAAGACAAATAGACAATGAACACCTCAGCATCTCTTTTATTTACCATTGGTATAGCTTTTTATTGTGAGATGCGTCATCGAATGTCCACTATGGGCATGCTGTAAATTTCCACCATGAATGATGCATGGCTTAGATTAGCGGCCTAGACATTTCTCTAACACATATACAAACTCCATGATCTCGCAAGATCCCAACTTATTTCACATCGCGAGTATCCATAAACAAAAGATCACAATATCAACTCAAATGAGAGAAAGTGCAATGTTGACGGCATGGTTTGGCTAATTTCCAACTTACAACTTGCAAGCATAACATCAACATAAGAGAGCCACAATGTCAAAATTTTAAAAGCGAGAAAAGTAAAGTGTGCCGTCAGGTTCGTGAGAGCTTTACTGACTAATTTTCACATAACACCAAAAAGATTTTAATTTGAAGGATAGATAAAAGCAAGTCAAATGTACTTTGGATAGCAAATTGCTAATAGGTATGTATGGTGGACACATTGGAATAACTTGGTTTTTGGGAGTTGGATACATGAGTAGAGCTCATACTCAGTATAAAATGAAGGCTAGCAAAAGACTGGGAGCGACCAACTAAGAGAGCAATAATGGCCATAATCATGCATAGCGACAAAACATCATTAAAAGAAGCATAAAATGGTATCACAAGTCAAAAACCAAATGATCATAGAGGCTTATGGCGACTTGTTAGAGTCAAACATGTTGTAAGCATGCGCCAAGTCAACCCAAATGAAGCATCAAGGAGAAAACCAAATAAATGCTTCCATATAATAAAAACAACGCATGATTTTTTTCAAAGGCTCATTAAGAAATCTCAGTCATTTGAGACAAGTCATGCGCTACAGAAAAAATCACTTAGCATACTATCAAAATGCCATCAAGCATGGCATGCAAAAGTCTAAGCCGCAGTCTAAACAAGCTCCTTCTTGTACCACTTTTTGCATGAAACTTTTTCTCTTTTCCAACACCATTCAAACCTTTTTGAAACAACTCTTTTGATGAAAACCAACATAGACCAGAGGTCTAAATACACCTTGATGCAAAGATATAACAAGATCTGAACAAAAATCAAGGCGAAAAATGAAAGCTAAACATAGTTCTAGAAAAAGAGAACACTCGGTGAACGATAAGAGTGAAAAATAGTGTTCTTGGCAAATGAAAAGTGGAGTGCATCTCCTCCAAACATGTGACGACCCGCCTTTTACTAAAGGCAAATCTCCTGTGTATCTGTGCCATTCCTTGGATCAGTAGATAGCACCACAGTACAAAATATAGTAATCATTGCAATAGCATCAATATTACATCGTAAATCCAGTTACATAGGTCTTCTACCTTATGAGTACACAGCATAAAGCATAGTTGCAGTGAGCTTCCATCTTCATCAAGTGCCACAGGCAGACGTGTTGGAATGTAAGCTCGAGATCCTACTCCTGGTTCCTTACTCGAAATAAAACCTGCACGTTTGAATATGCAGCCCCAGAGGGGTCAGTACAATGATGTACTGGCAACTGACACATATCTGGTGGCATTTTTGTGGAAAGACTATACTACATGACATTTGGCTGGTGGATCTCAAAGGCTGATTTGCATAAAGCCAATTTTATCCTATAATCCATTTTAATACTTTCTTTCAACAAATTTTATTTTTCAAGGGTCAAGACAACCCCCATACACTACATACTGGCCGGTATGTAGTTCTGGGCGCAACTCAACAAAGTTCGGAACCTCAGGCACCACCACCCCTTGGAGTGTATGGTCCTTAGTTCCTACCTAGAGGTTTCTAGACAAATTTTAATAATTCAGAAATGGTGATGAGATTATTCCGTACATTCCATGTCTAGAGACTCAATTGTCCATAACCGAGGACACGGCTAATCGATTAGATTTAAAAACACCTTGCAAGGGTTGTGCACTTTCACCTTACGATTCATTTTATGCCCATACATAAAATGAAACGAGACCTTTTAGAAGGAGAGGACAACTAACTTGGCAAGCACCGTTCCCAACCTATAATTTGACTACCACCACTTCTTGCCGACAAGTTGCACTCCCACATTCTAATCAGTCAAGACAGAGCCCATAATGTCATAAGGCTGCACTGGAAGTACACCTAGCATGGAAGACATAGCCATCTCTTTGTTCCTGGGTGGCCAACCACAAGTGTACGCCCAGGCAGCAACTACACAAAGTGTAGCCCCAGGTCGCCACTCAACACCACCTCCATTATCAAACCAATCCACCCAGGTGTTTCATTTTAGTTGAAGTTCTTTAACTTTTCATGAAACACTTTTCAAGTGACCTTAGCATGGCATCAAAGTTAACAGGGTAATTAGCATCCTATCAGGTGGGGTTTGAGGGGTAGCTACACACTACTAGGATCTAAGCAATTGATAAAACAGTTGAGTAAAACACCTATCATGCATACTACAAGAGGTGAATATACTAATGCATAATAAAATGGGTGAGGGAACATGTGTGTCACTTGCCTTTTTGAAGATCACGACGTTTTCTCTTCTCTCAACTAAGCACGTAGCTCTTCGCACAAACTATAACACAGAAATAGCATACCATAAACAATCCATACAAACATAATCAAACAAAACAAACAATTGAAAAGTGTTTGTTTAACAATTTAGATGTATTGAGATGTTATGACAAGAAGGATATGGTAAAGGATCATGATTTGGGAGATGTGAATCGGAGAGCTTAGTTGGGAGAGATCAACTTGACTGGAGAGAATTGGACTAGGCAAGGTATAGTTTATGAAGTCCTTATGCTTTACTAAAGCATGAATGAGTTTCAGAATAACTCATGTGAAATGGATCACATAGGTGTGGGATAGTGTAACCACAATACTATTTGAATAAGTGTAACAACATATATTCTTTAAATAGCATATATCACACTTAGGCACTAGGCTAGGTTTTAAGAATGCTTGAACAACTCAATTAGCACATTTGCAAGTTGAATAGTTCAATACATGTGAACAAAACTAAGCAGGCATTGGATTGGGATGGTCAAGTGATTGAAAAAGGATTGATCCTCCAAGATTACAATGTAATGATAATAATCCTGGGCTTTGCATAGGCATGAACAGAATTTAGGATAACTCATGCGAATATATTCACATAGGTATAGAATAGTGCAACAGAACACTACTGAATAAAGTGTGACAACACTTATTCATAATAGTATAAGTTACACATAGGATTGGGTGTGTATGATTGATATTTGAGGACACGGCTCAAATGGTTCATTGATCAACATGGTGTATAACACATACTATGGTACGGGTTATAACAACTCCACATTAATAGAACCTAAGTTTGAGATGAATTCATATTCTACTCAAGTAGCACAATTGCAATTTGAATATAAATATGAATTAGACAAAAATATGATGAGTGAGATCTTTATGCTTTATCAAAGCATATTGAATCTTGGAATATCTCATGTGGGTAAATCACACAAGAGACAACATAGTGCAATAGCAATACTATTGAATAAGTGTGATAACAATTATTCTTAAGTAGTATATATTACACTTAAGCTTAGGCTAGGATTCTTATAACATTGAAGTACTCAATTAACTCAAATGCAAATTGAATAGTTCAATGCAAGGCTAAGATTGAGTAGACATGAGTAAATGGCTATAGGTAATGGATATGTATAGATGATGTTTGAAAATATGGCTTAAGGTTCCTAATGAGTAAATGAGATTTAGTTAGGTACTATGATGTTGATTTGATCAATACCATAGTAGCAAAGGTAGAAACTAAGATTGAAAGTATCACACTTTACTCAAATGACACATTTGTAATTTGAATATGTGTGAACTAGACAAGATAGATCTAAGTGAATATGATCTTGATCAAGATGTTGTTTAGATAACATTGATGACTAGGTATAATCGTAGGGTTTTCTAAAGTAGAAGGAATAATTGATTGAAATAGAAATAGAATTTATCTATATAGGAATACTCAAATTCTCATATTAGAATTTGAATAATAGTGAAGTGTTTCAATCAGATATGGGAGTGATACTACTGGATAGTTTGCAGTAATACAAAGTCACTGCAAGTGGAATCATTCTAAAATAAATTTTAGAACTCAAGATATGGTCAAATTAGTGATTTGAATAGATTTGAATGCACAAAGTGTGTGCACGTATCAAATTTGATATTTCTTGATCCTATGATGTTCTACAAGTTGAGGGGATTCCAAAGACTACAAATTTGTAATTTTTGGATTAACAGAACTAAAGATATGGATTTAACCAGCTAACAGAAGGTTTGATTCCAATTTGAAAATAGTTTCAAATTGAACCCATGAAATATAAGATTTTATTGTACCACTGGATTCTACAAGTCTCAAGGATTCCAACGAGGTATTATTTGCTAATTTTGGATCTACAGAACATTTTAAATGGATTTTACAAGTTGCAGCCTATTTCAAAGGATTTTGAATTCTGTTTGGTTACAGGAAGGCCACGGGGTTGTTTCTGATTGGAGGGTACCTCTTCGTTTGGATCCGTGATGTGAGCCGCTGGATCTAAAGGGGAGTGGACGATCCAGATCTGCTGATACCTGTTCACTCAAGTGAATTAATCGGGTGCCTCAGATCGAGATCCAACGGTGGGAAAATAAGATGAGGGGGGCCTCACCGTTACGTGTTAGGTTTCCGGCGAGGTCACCGGCGTGGCGCACTGGAGGTTGATCTCCGGCGAGCTTCGGCGGTCTCTGGGAGACGGCGAGATGCGGACGGTGTGCGCAGGGGAACAGCGAACCTGGGGATGGCGCCAAGATGCTCGATTGCTTCCAGACGTGGAGCGGAGGGTCGACTGGAGATGGTCCCTGGCGACGAGCGCTTCAGGCGAGGGCGATGTCGTCGTTCTGGGGTTCCCTAAGGCAGACCAAGGCGGTTAGGACATGCGCGCGGAAGAGGGAGAGGGAGAGGTGCAGAAAAGGGGCGGCGGAGCGGCCTGGTTTCACCGGAATTTGGAGCTTCGAGCTCCCAGCAATGGCGGACATTAGCGAGAAATCTGGGCGGCCTGGGGGCTCTCTGGTGGAATTGGAAGAGGGGAAACGGAGAGGAGAGAGAGGGGGTTCTATAGCTGCGGTTAGGCGTCGATTAGGGCAGGGAGTAAATGGATTTTATGAGGGGAGTAACGGCGGGCTCGGGCGTGCTCGCAGGCGAAGATTCCGCTGGAGGAGGAAGAACCTGACAGTGGTGGTCCACCCGTCAGCGAGGAGGAGAGAGGGGAGGCGGTACCGTTTCGGGACTGAGGCGATTTGGGCCGTGGACCGAAACTGGCGCTGGGCCGAAAGGCTTCCCCGAGGCCTTTTACCCCTTTTCGAATTCTTTTTCCTTTTCTGTTTTACCAATTCCTTAATAACTTTTGCAAATTGAATCCAAACAAGGTCAAACCAAGTTCTAAATTTTTGTAAAATTCAACTTAACATTCTAAGACAGTAAGAAACATGTTTTCATAAATAAAACTAATTTCCAAATAAAAACTCTATAATTCAGGCAAAGGGTTTATTTGCATAAACCAAAGTAGAAATAGGATTTTAAAGTAATTCTTTTAAAATCAGAGAATAAACTCTATAAAAATAGTTTTTGAAATATATTTGTAAAACATTCCTTTGGCATAGAAAACTTTATAAACCATTTTGTAAATGTCCCTTTGCAAGATAGCTTGCATAGGTTTGAATAAACACAAAGTAGTATTTTGAAACTTGATCTTTCTCAAAGAAGTTCTTCATCAAGAAATAAATAGAGGATTTTAAATAGTTTTCAAACAAAGCTTTCAAATAAACTCAAAAAGTTTTAAATCCCAGTGAATTTTCAATCAACACAAGCAAAATAAAAACGAAAATTTTCCCCCAAAATTTGATAAAATCTTGGGTCGTTACAAAACGAAATTTGTTGGGGTCCAACCATTTATTGCAGCAAACAAAACAAAAGATAACTGAAAGCGAAAGTAAAGATGCTCCAAGAAAAACGCATAGTGCATGAAGCAATAAAAATATAGTGTGTTGATAGGGGACCTGATTTTTGCCGATGAAGAAGGGGTGCCTCGGGGGCATCCCCAAGCGTTGATGCTTGTACCTCTTGGATATTTCTTGGGGTGACATGGGCATCCCCAAGCTTGAGCTTTTGTTCATACTTCATCTCATCTCATCACTCTCCATTCCCTACACTTGAAAACTTCATACAAAACTTCACACAATTCTATTAGCAATGTTAGCATAAACATAATAGTAAATCAACCCTTTTGGTTCAGATTTCAACCCAAAAACACCAAATATAAATCATATACTACTGTAGCAACTTCCTCAATAGTTTCGTGATTAAAAGAACTCAAAAAGAAAGCGATTGAGAGGCAAACACAAATAGTGGCAGAAATCTGTCAAAACAGAACAGCTGACAAAGGTCGATTTTTTCAAGGACCTTCTGTTGCTCAAATCAAAAAGTGAAAAACTAATGAAAGTTTGGATATAACCTGGGGCATATGCACAAGAAATCGCAAATCAAAAAGATATTGTGAAATTTTTCATGAATTTTTATGGTGCAGCACCGAAATCTGTTTCAGGACAGCAAATTCCCCAAATCTTACCTCCCTCAAATTAGAGGTTCTTCTTGGCACAACAACGGAATAAAAAGGATAAGGAGAGGTCATTACATTAGTAATAACTTACAAGACTCAAATAAAAGAAAAATTACTAAAAAGAAAACAATGGGTTATCTCCCAAGAAAGTGGACATCAAGTAATATCAAGCGATGAAGCATCAAGTTCATAATTTGCTCTAAGAATAGAGTAAAAAAGTAATTTCTTCCTTCTTCTAGGGAAGTGTTCCATACCTTTATTGAGTGGGAATTGATATTTAATGGTGCTTTCCTTCATATCAATGATGGCACTTCCCAAAATAATAGGACATGAAGCATTGCATTCAACATCCATAACAAGAAAATCAATGGGAACAAGGTTATTGTTAACCATAATAAGAACATCATTAATTCTTCCCAAAGGTTTCTTCTTAGCAACATCAGCAAGAGGAACATCAAAATAACACTTTTCAAGTGGTGGTAAACCAAGCATGTCATAAATCTTTCTAGGCATAATAGAAATACTAGCACCTAGATCACATAAAGCATGGCAATCAAAACCATTAACATGCATATCAATGATGGGCTCCCAACCATCTTCTAACTTCTTGGGAATAGAAGCTTTTTGGTTCAACTTTTCCTCCCTAATTTTCATGAGAGCATTTGTAATATGATTTCTAAAAGCAATATTCAAAGAACTAGCATTAGGACTCAAAGCAAGCTTTTGCAAGAACAAAATAACTTCAGATATATTGCAGCCATCAACATCAAAATCACTAAAAGAAATAGAGCTATCATCTCCCATACTCCAAAAAAATTCAGCATTCTTTTGAGAAAAAGTTTTTGCAGTTTTGGGCTTTTTCGCACAAGTAGGAGATTTATCTACACCAATCAAAGTAAGAGGATTGATAGCATTTGGAACAATATCATTAGAGGTGGTAACAGTATATACCTTCATCTTTCTAGCCATCTCATCTTCTCTTTCCCACCTGGCATGCAATTCTGCTAACATCCTAACATTTTCATCAATTCTAACCTGGATGGCATTCAAAGTAGTGCTTTCTTTCACATTATTAGGCAACACTTTTAGTTTCAGAAGTTCAACATCAAGAGTAAGGCTATCAACTTTAGAATCAAGAATATCAATTTTACCCAACTTTTCCTCAACAGACTTGTTGAAAGCAGTTTGCTTACCGATGAAGTCCTTGAGCATTACCTCAAGCTCAAAGGGCGCGCCCCTAGTGTTGTTGGCGGAATTACCATAAGAGTTATCATAACCATTACCATTGGTAGAAGGATATGGCCTATAATTGTTGCTAGCAAAATTGTTCCTATAAGCACTATTGTTGAAATTATTATTTCTAATGAAGTTTACATCAACATGCTCTTCTTGAGCAACCAAAGAGGCCAAAGGAACATTATTAGGATCAACATGAGCTCTATCATTAGAAAGTATAAGCATAATAGCATCAATCTTATCACTTAAGGAAGAGGTTTCCTCAACAGAATTTACCTTCTTACCTCGTGGAGCTCTCTCTCTGTGCCACTAGAATAATTTACCATCATGTTGTCAAGAAGCTTTGTTGCGGCGCCCAAGGTAAGTGACATAAAAGTGCCTCCAGCAGCTAAATCCAATAGGTTTCTTGAAGAAAAATTCAGTCCTGCATAAAAAGTTTGGACAATCATCCAAGTAGTCAGTCCATGAGTGGGACAATTCTTGACCATAGATTTCATTCTTTCCTAAGCTTGAGCAACATGTTCATTATCAAACTGTCTAAACTTTATAATATCACTACGCAAAGCTATAATCTTAGCAGGAGGGTAGTATTTTCCAATAAAAGCATCCTTACACTTATCCCAAGAATCAATACTATTTCTAGGCAAAGATAGCAACCAATCCTTAGCTCTTCCTCTTAAAAAGGAAACAACTTAAGCTTAATAATATTACCATATACATCCTTATACTTTTGCATCTCACATAGCTCAACAAAATTGTTGAGATGAGCTGCAGCATCATCAGAACTGACACTGGAAAATTACTCTTTCATAACAAGATTCAACAAAGCAGGTTTGATCTCATAAAAAATTGCCTCAGGAGCAGATGGCGCAGTAGGAGTGCAGATAAAAGTTTTTGGTGCTAGTAAAATCACACAACTTGGTGTTCTCAGGAGTACCCATTCTAGGAAAACTAAAAGCAAGCAAGTAAAATCAGCTATAAAGGAAGCTAATTTTTTTGTGTTTTTGATAAACCGATGCAAGTAGAAATAAAGTAAAGCAAAACAAAAACAAAGTAAACGATTGAGCGTGAGAGACTCCCCTTGCAGAAATCTTCTTTCTCCCCGGCAACGGCGCCAGAAAAATTGCTTGATGGCGTATAGATTACACCCATTGGGAACCCCAAGAGGAACGTATGATGAGCACAGCAGCAAGTCTTCCCTCAGTTGTGAAACCAAGGTTTATCGAACCAGTAGGAGAAAGCCAAACTTCAGAAGGTGATGCCTGCTAGCTTCGTGACAGCTCCTGACAATTTATAAGGTGCCTCGTCCAGGGCTTTGCTTTGCGACAACAACAATGTGGAACCTGCACACAACACAACCAAGAACTTTGCTCCCAACTTACGATGAGGTTGTCAATCTCACCGGTTTGCTGTAAACAAAGGATTAAGCGTATCAAGTGGTAAAAGGTAATAGTATGCGGGAATGTAAATAAGCAATTAAATAGTAAATGGTAATAGCAATGTAAAGGAAATTGGACCGGGGTCCATAGTTCACTAGTGGTGTCTCTCCATAAGATAAATAACAACATGCTGGGTGAACAAATTACAGTTGGGCAATTGATAGAGTAAAGATAACATACATATGTCACGAGGATCACTATGAGATTCACTCTGGGCATTACGACAAAATACATTGACCATAATCCAACTGCATCTATGACTAATAATCCACCCTCCGAATGTCGTCCGAGCAAACATTGGGTATTAAGTTGCGAACAACGGATAATTGCATTAAGCAAAGTGCGTAAAGTAAACAAAGCAAATGTCCTTGGACACAAGAATGTTGTTTTCTCCCTAGTGGCAACAACACATCTACAACCTTAGAGGTTTCTGTCACTCCCCCAGATTACTAGAGGCATGAACCCAACTATCGAGCATAAATACTCCCTCTTGGAGTCACTAGCATCTACTCGGCCAAGATATCTACTAGCAACGGAGAGCATGCAAGATCATAAATAACATAAAGATAACATAAAGATAATATTCAGCACATCAACTTAACATAGTACCAATACTCATCGGATCCCAACAAACACAACATGTAGAATTACATAAAGATGATCTTGATCATGTAGGGCAGCTCACAAGATCTAAACATGAAGCACATGGTGGAGAAGATGACCATCTAGCTACTGCTATGGATCCATAGTCCAAGGTAGACTACTCACACATCACTCCGGAGGCGACCATAGTGGTGGAGAAGGCCTCTGGCAGGAATTCCCCTCTCCGGCAGGGTGCCGGGAAGAGCTCCTGGATCCTCCCGATCTCGCAACGACGACGGCGGTGACTTCCAGAATGTTTCGAGGAAAAGCGATCTGTCCTTTAGGTTTTTCCCGTCGAGGGGAATATATAGGCGAAAGGGCAGCGTCAGGAGGTGGGCCAGCTGGCCTCACCCCCTAGTGGCACGGGCCAGGGGTAGGTCGCGCCACCCTAGGGTGAGCCTGGCTCCTGGCCCCCCTCCGCCTCATCTTCGGACTTCGGGATGCTTCGGGAAAAATAGAAGGTTTTGCTTTTGTTTCATCCAATTCCGAGAATATTTCTTGTGTAGCTTTTCTGAAACACAAAAACAGCAGAAAATAGGGAATTGACACTATGGCATCTCGTTAGTAGGTTAGTTCCGGAAAATGCATAAAAATGCCACGAAGTGTAACAAAACACAAACCAAATGGTGTGTAAACAAGCATGGAGCATAAAAAATTATAGATATGTTTGAGACGTATCAGCCGCCAGGGGGTGAGCCCCCCTGGTCCACTTCCTTCCACCGCCCTTCCGCCTATATATTCCCCTCGACGGGAAAAACCTAAACCCCTGATCAATTTTCCATGAAACCTACTGCAAGCCGCCACCGTCATCGACGCGAGATCGGGAGGGTCCAGAAGCTCTTCCCGACACCCTGCCGGAGAGGGGAAACACCACCGAAGGCCTTATTCATCACCATGGTCGCCTCCGGAGTGATGTGTGAGTAGTCTACCTTGGACTACGGGTCCACAGCAGTAGCTAGATGGTTGTCTTCTCCACCATGTGCTTCATTTTTAGATCTTGTGAGCTACCTATCATGATCAAGATCATCGTTGTGTAATTCTACATGTTGTGTTTGTTGGGATCCGATGAATATTGGTAGTATGTCAAGTTGATGTGCTGAATATTATCTTTATGTTATCTCTATGTTGTTTATGATCTTGCATGCTCTCCGTTGCTAGTAGATATCTTGGCTGAGTAGATGCTACTGACTCCAAGAGGGAGTATTTATGCTCGATAGTGGGTTCATGCCTCTAGTAATCTGGAGGACTGACAGAAACCTCTAAGGTTGTAAATGTGCTATTGCCACTAGGGAGAAAACAATAATCCTGTGTTCAAGGACATTTGCATTGTTTACTTTACGCACTTTGCTTAATGCAGTTATCTGTTGTTCGCAACTTAATACTCAACGGGTGCTCGGACGACACCTCGAGAGTGGATTATTAGTCATAGATGCAGTTGGATTACGGTCTATGTATTTTGCCGTAATGCCCAGAGTGAATCTCATAGTGATCCTCATGACATATGTATGCTTGCTTTATTCTATCAATTGCCCAATTGTAATTTGTTTACCCAGCATGTTGTTATTTATTTTATGGAGAGACACCAGTAGTGAACTGTGGACCCCGGCCCATTCTTTTACATTGCTATTACCGTTTACCTTTTACTTGTTTTATTTACATTTCTTGCAAGCTACTACCTTTTACCACTCGATACGCTCAATCCTTTGTTTACAACAAACCGGTGAGATTAACAACCTCACTGTGAGTTGGGACAAAGTACTTGGTTATGTTGTGTGCAAGTTCCACGTTGCTGCTAGTGAAAAGCTACACGCCGACAAGTTTCCTAGCGCCATTGTCCGTAGTGTTGCAAAGCTAGCGGGCATCAACCTTCGGAAGTTTGGTTCTTTCTCCTACTGGTTCGATAAACCTTGGTTTCATAACTAAGGGAAGACTTGCTGTTGTGCTCATCATAGCCTTCTCTTGGGGTTTCCAACTGGGCGGTTATATATATAATTCCTACATCAACACTGCACCACTAGTTATGGAAACTCTTATGGTAATTCCTCCAACAAAACTAGGGGCGCGCCCTCTGATCTTGAAGTCATGCTCAAAGACTTCATTGGTAAACAAACTACTTTTAATAAGTCTGTTGAGGAAAAGTTGGGTAAAATTGATGTTCTTGCTTCTAAAGTTAATAGCCTTGCTCTTGATGTTGAACTTCTAAAACTAAAAGTTTTGCCTAATGATGTGAAAGAAAGCAAGACTTTGAATGCCATTCAAGTTAGAATTGATGATAATGTTAGGATGTTAGCAGAATTGCATGCTAGGTGGGAAAGAGAAGATGAGATGGCTAGAAATATGAAGGTTTGTACTATTACCACCACTAGTGATGTTGTTTCAAATGCTAGCAATCCTCTTACTTTGATTGGTATAGAGAAAACTCCTACTCCTTGTGCGAAAAAGCCTAAAACTGGAAAAACTTTTTCTACAAAAAGTGCTGAAATTTTTCGGAGTATGGGAGACGATAGCTCTACTACCTTTAATAATTTTGATGTTGATGGTTGCAATATCTCTAAAGTAATTGTGTTCTTGCAAAAGCTTGCTTTAAGTCCTAATGCTAGTTCTATGAATGTTGCTTTTACAAAGCATATTACGAATGCTCTCATGCAAATTAGGGAGGAAAAGTTGAAACAAAAGGTTTCCATTCCCAAGAAGTTAGAAGATGGTTGGGAGCCCATCATTGATATGAATGTGAATGATTTTGATTGCCATGCTTTATGTGATCTTGGTGCAAGCATTTCTATTATGCCTAGAAAGATTTATGATATGCTTGGTTTACCACCGCTTGAAAATTGTTATTTTGATGTTCCTCTTGCTGATGTTGCTAAGAAGAAACCTTTGGGAAGGATTAATGATGTTCTTATTATGGTTAACAATAATCTTGTTCCCGTTGATTTCTTTGTTTTGGATGTTGAATGCAATGCTTCTTGTCCTATTATTTTGGGAAGACCTTTTCTTAGAACTGTTGGTGCCATTATTGATATGAAGGAAGGCACCATTAAATATTAATTCTCACTCAAGAAAGGTATGGAACACTTCCCTAGAAAGAGAAAGAAATTACTTTTTGACTCTATTCTTAGAGCAAATTATGAACTTGATGCTTCATCACTTGAAAATACTTGATTTCCACTTTCTGCGCCTAGCTCAAAGGCGTTAAAGAAAAGCACTCTTGGGAGATAACCCAATGTTTTCTTTTCAGTACTATTTCTTTTTGTTGAGTCTTGGAAGTTATTACTACAATAATGACCTCTCCTTATCATTTTTATTTCATTTTTGTGCCAAGAAGAACCTCTAATTGGAGGAAGGTAAGATTTGGGGAAGTTGCTGTCCTGAAACAGATTTCTGCGCTGTACTGTACAAATTCGCGAAAATTATCAGAATGTATTTTTGATCTGCGATTTCTTGTGCACATGCCCTAGGTTATTTCCAAACTTTCATCAGTTTGCACTTTTCGATTTGAGCAACAGAAGATTTTCAGAAAAAACTGATCTTTACCAGTTGTTCTGTTTTGACAGATTCTGCCACTATTTGTGTTTGCCTCTTGATCGCTTTCTTTTCGAGTTCTTTTGATCATGGAACTTTTGAGGAAGATGATACAGTAGATTATGCTTTAATGGGTGCTTTACTTGAGTTGAAACTGAACCAAAAAAGTAGATTTACTATCGTGCTTACACTAATGTTGCTAATAGAATTGTGTGAAGTTTTGTATGAAGGAAGTTTTCAAGTGTAGGGAAAGGAGAATGATGAGATGAAGTATGGACAAAAGCTCAAGCTTGGGGATGCCCATGTCACCCCAAGAAATATCCAAGAGGTACAAGCGTCAAAGCTTGGGGATGCCCTGAGGCACCACTTCTTCATCGGCAAAACTCATGTCATCTTTCAAGACACTATATTTTTATTGCTTCATATACTATGCGTTTTTCTTGGAGCGTCTTTACTTTTGCTTTCAGATTTCTTTTGTTTTGTTTGCTGCAGTAAATGATTGGACCCCAACATGTTTCCTTTGGAGAAGACACACTCCGTTTTTCATTACCAAGAACACTCTAGTTTTCACTCTTTTTATTCAATGAGTGTTCTCTTTTTCTAGAACTGTGTTTAGCTTTCGTTTTTCACCTTGATTTTTGTTCAGATCTTGTTATTTCTTTGTATCAAGGTGTATTTAGACCTTTGGTCTATGTTGGTTTTCATCTTTAAAAGTTGATTCAAAAAGGTTGATTGGTGTTGGAAAAGAGAAAAAAGTTTCATGCCTCTAGTGGTACAAATGGGAGCTTGTTACTATGGCTTAGACTTTTGCATGTCATGCTTGATGTTATTTTGATAGTATGCTTAGTAGTTTTTGCTTGTAGCATGACTTGTCTCAAATGACTGAGATTGCTTAATGTTCCTTTGAAAGAATCATGCGTTTTTTTATTATATGGGAGCATATTATTGTGTTTTTCTCCTTTGATGCCATATTTGGGTTGACTTGGCGGATGCTTACACCATGTTTGACTTTAACAAGTCGCCTCAAGCCTCTATGATCATTTGGTTTTTGACTTGTGATACCACTTTATGCTTTGGTTAATAATGTTTTGTCGCTATGCATGATTATGGCCGTTATTGCTCTCTTAGTTGGTCGGTCCCAGTCTTTTGCTAGCCTTCATCTGTACTGAGAGGGAATACTTCTCGTGAATCCAACTCCCAAAAACCAAGTTTATTTCAATGTGTCCACCATATCTACCTATTAGCAATTTGCTATTCCAAGTACATTTGTCTTGCTTTTATCTATCCTTCAAATTAAACTTTTTGTTATGTGAAAATTAGTCAGTAAAGCTCTCACGAACCTGACGGCATATTTACTTTCTTGCTCTTAATAAATTTGACCATTGTGGCTCTCTTATGTTGATGTTATGCTTGCAAGTTGGAAGTTGGAAGTTAGCTCAGCCATGCTGTCATGGGGCACGCTTTCAAAATTGCACTTACTCTTATTTAGTTGATATCATGATCTTTTGTTTATGGATACCTAGCGATGTGAAATAAGTTGGAAACTTGTGAGCTCATGGAGTTTGTATATGTGTTAGAGAAACGCCCGGGCCGCTAATCTGAGCCATGCATCATTCAGCATGCCCATAGTGGACATTCGACGATGCATCTCAGAATAAAAAGTTATACCAATGGTAAATAAAAGAGATGCCGAGGTGTCCATTATCTGTTTGTCTTGTCATTTTATGTGGGCTTGTTTCCATGTCATCGGGCAAGAGGTACCCTGTTGGCATTCTTGATGATACATGTATGCTTACAATGACAAGAACTTGCTTGGGACCTAAGTCGAGTAGCATGAGGTTTGGATATTCGTATTCACAGGACATGAGATTTTCAACTTATGATTTGTTAAGCATAGGCTTCATACTTGTACTCGCATTTACCTTAACCATTCAAGATGCCTATGATGGGGGCAATGAGAGCTCAAAGCTAGTAAGTATCATAATTTTTGGAGGTTTATAAAACTTGCAATCACTGCTTCCCTCTATGAAGGGCCTTTCTTTTACTTTTATGTTGAGTCTTCACCTTCTACCTTTATGCACCTTCTAAGAGAGCATAGTTGTCATTCTGAGTATAATGTGCGTAGTCCCAAAATTTATTATTGATTGATTCATGATTATGGTTTTGCTTGTTCTTAAATTATTTGTATCTAGTCACCCTCTTAAACTTGAAGGTGTCCTATGCATTTATGTTTTGCTACTCCATGAAGGACAAGCTGAAAACCACTTTGCTATGTTTTTCTATATGCTCGAAATTCAAAAAACACACTTGACTTTCAATGCATCATTACTCATGATCTTTTGTTTGTGTTACTTTTCATGTTATAACATGGTTGCTAAGTTTTATTGTCAAGATTATGTCTTTTATGCCCATGTTGGAGTACTTTGATCTCAGCATTCAATGCTTTACATTGTTTGATCAAGATTGTGTTGGTGTATGCCACCTCAAAAATTATTGTTTTGTCATCACTTACCTACTTGAGGACGAGCAGGAGTTAAGCTTGGGGATGCTTGATACGTCTCCAACATATCTATAATTTTTTATGCTCCATGCTTGTTTATGCACCATTTGCTTTGTGTTTTGTTGCACTTCGTGGCGTTTTTATGCATTTTCCTGGAACTAACCTATTAACGAGATGCCACAGTGCCAGTTCCCAGTTTTCTACTGTTTTTGTGTTTCAGAAAAGCTACATAAGAAATATTCTTGGAATTGGACGAAACAAAAGCTGAAGTTCCTATTTTTTCCGACATGGGACGGAGTCCAAAGTAGAGACGGAGGGGAGCCAAGGGCCAGCCACACCATAGGGCAGCACGGCCTAGCCCCTGGCCGCGCCACCAGGTAGTGGGGCCACCTGGCCCACCTCCTGACACTGCCCTTCCACCTATATATTCTCCTCGGCGAGAAAACCCTAAGGCCCTAATCAATTTTCTAGAAAACATACTGCAAGCCGCCACCGTCATCGATGCAAGATCAGGAGGGTCCAGAAGCTCTTCCCGGCACCCTGTCGGAGAGGGGAATCACCACCGGAGGCCTTCTTCATCACCATGCCTGCCTCCGGAGTGATGTGTGAGTAGTCTACCTTGGACTATGGGTCCATAGCAGTAGCTAGATGGTTGTCATCTCCCCCATGTGTTTCATGTTTAGATCTTGTGAGCTGCCTATAATGATCAAGATCATTGTTATGTAATTCTACATGTTGTGTTTGTTGGGATCCGATGAATATTGAGTACTTTGTCAAGTTGATTTATTGATTTATCATCTCTATGTTGTTTATGATCTTGCATGCTCTCTGTTGCTAGTAGATATCTTGGCCGAGTAGATGCTAGTGACTCCAAGAGGGAGTATTTATGCTCGATAGTGGGTTCATGCCTCTAGTAATCTGGGAGAGTGACAGAAACCTCTAAGGTTGTAGATGTGTTGTTGCTACTAGGGAGAAAGCAACAATCTTGTATTCAAGGACATTTGTATTGTTTACATTACACACTTTGCTTAAGGTGATAATCTATTGCTTGCAACTTAATACCCAACGGTTGCTCAGATTACATTCGGCGGGTGGATTTTTAGTCATAGATGCAGTTGGATTACGGTCTATGTATTATGTTGTAATGCCCAAGTGAATCTCATAGTGATCCTCATGACATATGTATGCTTTCTTTATTCTGTCAATTGCCCAACTGTAATTTGTTTACCCAGCATGTTATTTATCTTATGGAGAGACACCTCTAGTAAACTATGGACCCCGATCCATTCTTTACATTCTTATTACCATTTACTATTTACTCGTATTATTTACATTCTCACAAACTACTATCTTTTACCACACGATACGTTTAATCCTTTGTTTACAACAAATCGGTGAGATTGACAACCTCACTGTAAGTTGGGGTAAAGTACTTTGGTTGTGTTGTGTGCAGATTCCACGTTGCTGCTGGTGCAAAGCTACGCCCCATATAAGGCGCCATATATAAATTTTCTGGAGCTGTCGCCAAGCCAGCGAGCATCAACCTTCGGAAGTTGGTTCTTTCTCCTACTGGTTCGATAAACCTCGTTTTCATACTGAGGGAAGACTTGCTATTGTGCTCATCATACCTTCCTCTCGGGGTTCCCAACTGGGTGCCTAATAAGCACTATCAAGCAATTTTTCTGGTGCCGTTGCCGGGGATTGAAGAAGAAGAAGCTCCCACGTCAACTACATGGCAGCACATAACCATAGTGGACATTCGACGATGCATCTCAAAATAAAAAGCTATACCCAATGGTAAATAAAAGAGATGCCGAGGTGTCCATTGTCTGTTTGTCTTGTCATTTGGATGTGGGCTAGTTTCCATGTCATCGGGCAAGAGGTACCTTGTTGGCGTTCTCGATGATACATGTATGCTTACAATGACAAGAACTTGCTTGGGACCTAAGTCGAGTAGCATGAGGTTGGGGTACTCGTATTCACGGGACATGAGATTTTGAACTTATGGTTTGACAAGCATATATCTCATATTTGTATTCGCATTAACCTTAACCACTCAAGATGTCTATGATGGAGGCAATGAGAGCTCAAAGCTAGTAAGTATCATAATTTTGGAAGGTTTATAAAAACTTGCAATCACTGCTTCCCTCTGCGAAGGGCCTTTCTTTTACTTTTATGTTGAGTCTTCATCTTCTACCTTTATGCACCGTCTAAGAGAGCATAGTTGTCATTCTGAGTATAATGTGCATGGTCCCAAAATTTGTTATTGATTGATTCATGATTATGGTTTTGCTTGTTCTTAAATTATTTCTATCTAGTCGCCCTCTTAAACTTGAAGGTGTCCTATGCATTTATGTTTTGCTACTCCATGAGGGACAAGCTGAATACCACTTTGCTATGTTTTTCTATATGCTCAAAACAAACAATTGACTTTCAATGCATTATTACTCGTGATCTTTTGTTTGTGTTACTTTTCATGTTATAACATGGTTGCTAACTTCTATTGTCAAGATTATATCTTTTATGCACATGTTTAGAGTACTTTGATCTCAACACTCAATGCTTTACATCGTTTGATCAAGATTGTGTTGGTGCATGTCACCTCAAAAATTATTGTTTTGTTATCACTTACCTACTCGAGGATGAGCAGGAGTTAAGCTTGGAGATGCTTGATACGTCTCAAACGTATCTATAATTTTTTATGCTCCATGCTTGTTTTACACCAATTGCTATATGTTTTGCTTACACTTCATGGCATTTTTATGCATTTTCCGGAACTAACCTATTGACGAGATGCCACAGTGTCAGTTCCCTATTTTCTGCTGTTTTTGTGTTTCAGAAAAGTTACACAAGAAATATTCTCGGAATTGGACAAAACGAAGCCCGAAGTTCCTATTTTTCCCCGACACGAGACGGAGTCCAAAGAAGAGTCGGAGGGGGCTAGGAGGTGGACACACCACCTGGTGGCGCGGGTGCCCCCTGGGCGCGCCACCCTAGGGTGTGGGACCCCCTGGTGCCCTCTGACATCGCCCCTCCGCATATATAAAGCCTCCAACGTGAAAACCCTAAATGAATCAGCATTTTCTCCCAGAAAAGTTCCGCAGCGCCGCCGCTGTTGAAGACCAATTTCAGGGGACAGAAGTCTCCATTCCGGCACCCTGCCGGGACGGGGAATTGGCCCCAGAGCCATCTCCATCAACTCCATCGACTCCACCGCCATCTCCATCGACTTCACCGCCATCTCCATCGATGTTGCTATCTCCCATGATGAGGAGGGAGTAGTTCTTCCCCGGGGCTGAGGGCTCTATCGGTAGCTATGTGGTTCACCTCTCTCTCCCATTATGTGATCTATATGTGATCATGAGCTTTGTATCTAGTTGAATTGCTAGATGTTGTTCTTCATATATTATGCTACTTAAGTGCTTTATTATTGTAATCTCTAGAGACACCTTGTACCATGATGTGAAGGTGACAGTGTGCGCATTATGTGTGTCTCTTTGACTAGTGTCTCTATGAATTGTTGGTGTTTGTTGGAACCATCTAGTGTGCTCAAGGTGATAGTGTGGGGCAATCTAGTTTGGGAAAAAATGCGAACTTTGAGGAGTGCTTCGTAGCCCTACACATGATTAATGTTCGTTATCCATCGAAGAATAGTTTAGAATAGCATAGTGAAGAAAGATATTTATGTGTTCAATTATGTTATCTTTGTTGAGAGTGTGCACTAGTGAAAGTATGATCCCTAGGCCTTGTTTCTAAGCATTGAAACGCCGTTTACATTCAGTTCTGTTACATGTTTGCTCACAGCGATATTTATTTCAGATTGCATTTACTACTTATAATCATCCATATTACTTGTATTTCACTATCTCTTCGCCGAACTAGTGCACCTATACATCTGACGAGTGTATTGGGTGTGTTGAGGACATAAGAGACTTCTTGTATCGTAATTGCAGGGTTGCTTGAGAGGGATAGCTTTGACCTCTTCCTCCCTGAGTTCGATAAACCTTGGGTGATCCACTTAAGGGAAACTTGCTGCTATTCTACAAACCTCTGCACTTGGAGGCCCAACACTATCTACAAGAATAGAAGCGTTCGTAGACATCAACCACCGTTAGAAAATTGTTATTTTGATGTTCCTCTTGTTGATGTTGCTAAGAATAAACCTTTGGGAAAGGTTAATGATGTTCTTATTATGGTTAACAATAACCTTGTTTCCGTTGATTTCCTTGTTTCGGATATTGAATGCAATGCTTCTTGTCCTATTATTTTAGGAAGACCTTTTCTTAGAACTGTTGGTGCTATTATTGATATGAAAGAAGGCACCATTAAATATCAATTCCCACTCAAGAAAGGTATGGAACACTTCCCTAGAAAGAGAAAGAAGTTACTTTTTGACTCTATTCTTAGAGCAAATTATGAACTCGATCCTTCATTTGAAAATACTTGATTTCCACTTTTTGCGCCTAGCTCAAAGGCGTTAAAAAAAGCACTCTTGGGAGATAAACCAATGTTTTATTTTTAGTACTTTTTCTTTTTGTTGAGTCTTGGAAGTTATTACTACTGTAATGACCTCTCCTTATCATTTTTATTTCGTTTTTGTACCAAGAAGAACCTCTAATTGGAGGAAGGTAAGATTTGGGGAAGTTGCTGTCCTGAAACAGATTTCTGCGTTGTACCATAAAAATTCGTGAAAATTCTCAAAACGTCTTTTTGATATGCGATGTCTTGTGCACATGCCCCAGGTTATTGCCTAACTTTCATTAGTTTTGCACTTTTCTATTTGAGCAACAGAAGATTTTCAAAAAAATCGATCTTTACCAGCTGTTCTGTTTTGACAGATTCCTACCACTATTTGCGTTTGCCTCTTGATCTCTTTCTTTTTGAGTTCTTTTGATCACAAAACTGTTGAGAGAGTTGCTACAGTAGCTTATGCTTTAATGGGTGTTATACTTTAGTTGAAACTGAAACAAAAGAGTGGATTTACTATCTTCCATGCACTAATGTTGCTAATAAGAATTGTGTGAAGTTTTGTATGAAGGAAGTTTTCAAGTGTAGGGAAAGGAGAATGATGAGATGAGATGAAGTATGGACGAAAACTCAAGCTTGGGTATGCTCATGTCACCCCAAGAAATATCCAAGAAGTACAAGCGTCAAAGCTTGGGGATGCCCCGAGGCACCCCTTCTTCATCGATAAATATCAGGTCATCTTTCAAGACACTATATTTTTATTGTTTCATATACTATGCATTTTTCTTAGAGCGTCTTTATTTTCTCTTTCAGTTTTCTTTTGTTTTGTTTCCTGCAATAAATGGTTGGACCCCAACATGTTTCTTTTGGAGAAGACACACTCCGTTTTTCATTGCCAAGAACACTCTAGTTTTCACTCTTATCGATCAACGAGTGTTCTCTTTTTCTAGTACTGCATTTAGCTTTTGTTTTTCGCCTTGATTTTTGTTCAGAACTTGTTAGTTCTTTGTAGCTAGGTGTGTTTAGACCTCTGGTCTATGTTGATTTTCATCTTTAAGAGTTGTTTCAAAAAGGTTGTTTGGTGTTGGAAAAGAGTAAAAAGTTACATGCCTATAGTGGTACAAATGGGAGCTTGTTTAGACCGTGGCTTAGACTTTTGCATGTCATGCTTGATGTTATTTTGATTATATGCTTAGTAGTTTTTGCTGTAGCATGACTTGTCTCAAATGACTAAGAGTGCTTAATGTGCCTTTGAAAGAATCATGCATTGTTTTTATTATGTGGGAACATATTATTATAGTATTCTCCTTTGATGCTTTATTTGGGTTGACTTGGCGCATGCTTACACCATGTTTGACTTTAACCAGTCGCCTCAAGCCTCTATGATCATTTGGTTTTTGACTTGTGATACCACTTTATGCTTTGGTTAATAATGTTTTGTCGCTATGCATGATTATGGTTGTTATTGCTCTCTTAGTTGGTCGCTCCCAGTCTTTTGCTAGCCTTCATCTGTACTGAGAGGGAATACTTCTCATGCATCCAACTACCAAAAACCAAGTTATTTCAAAGAGTCCACTATAAATTCCTATGCATGGTATTTTCAAGCCATTCCAAGTAAATTTTCATGTGCTACCTTTCAAAAAAAACTTCGAAATACTTCTCATTTTGTGACACTGTTTTCAGCTCATGGGGACGTAGTGGTCGGATTTGCTATCTTCCATATTGTAACCTTTCAAAAAAAGAAAAAAAAGGAAAAAAAGGCACTCCTCCATGGTATGTGAAAGTTGGTGGGCACCCGAAGGATTCGGTTAGCCATGGTTTGTGAAAATAAAAGTGGGGAGGAGTGCCAAGCTTTATAAAAAAGTACAAATGTGCCAATTTCTCTCAAAACTTGTTTAGTATGGAAGATAGTAAGAACCCCATTGCCAGTCGTTGACAAGAACAACCACCTCTCAAAACAATTTTTATCTCTGTTTTACAAATGAAAAGCTCTAGCACATGCTAAATCCCTGCTTCCCTCTGGGAAGGGCCTTTCTTTTACTTTTATGTTGAGTCTTCACCTTCTACCTTTATGCACCGTCTAAGAGAGAATAGTTGTCATTCTGAGTATAATGTGCATAGTCCCAAAATTTATTATTGATTGATTCATGATTATGGTTTTGCTTGTTCTCAAATTATTTGTATCTAGTCGCCCTCTTAAACTTGAAGGTGTCCTATGCATTTATGTTTTGCTACTCCATGAGGGACAAGCTGAATACCACTTTGCTATGTTTTTCTATATGCTTGGAACAAACAATTGACTTTCAATGCATTATTACTCATGATCTTTTGTTTGTGTTACTTTTCATGTTATAACATGGTTGCTAAGTTCTATTGTCAAGATTATATCTCTTATGCCCATGTTTAGAGTACTTTGATCTCAGCACTCAATGCTTTACATCGTTTGATCAAGATTGTGTTGGTGCATGTCACCTCAAAAAATATTGTTTTGTTATCACTTACCTACTCGAGGACGAGCAGGAGTTAAGCTTGGGGATGCTTGATATGTCTCAAACGTATCTATAATTTTTGATGCTCCATGCTTGTTTATGCACCATTTGCTTTGTGTTTTGTTTACACTTTGTGACATTTTTATGCATTTTTCGGAACTAACCTATTAACAAGATGCCACAGTGCCAGTTCCTTGTTTTCTGCTGTTTTTGTGTTTCAGAAAAGTTATACAGGAAATATTCTCAGAATTGGACGAAACAAAAGCTGAAGTCCCTAATTACCTGACATGAAGACGGAGTCCAAAGGAGAGCAGGAGACGGACCAAAGGTAGGCCGCACCTACTGGTGGTGTGGGCACCCCCTTGGCCATGCCACCAGGGGGTGTGACCGCCTATTCCACCCCTGACATCGCCCTTCCGCCTATATAATCCCCTCGACGGGAAAACCCTAGGAGCCCGAACTCTTTTCCAGAAAACATACTGCAAGCCGCCGCCGTCGTCAATGCGAGATCGGGAGGGTCCAGAAGCTCTTCTCGTCACCCTGTCGGAGAGGGGAATCACCACCGGAGGCCTTCTTCATCACCATGCCTGCCTTCGGAGTGATGTGTGAGTAGTCTACCTTGGACTACAGGTCCATAGCAGTAGCTAGATGGATGTCTTCTCCTCCATGTGCTTCATGTTTAGATCTTGTGAGCTGCCTATCATGATCAAGATCATCGTTATGTAATTCTACATGTTGTGTTTGTTGGGATCCGATGAATATTGAGTAATATGTCAAGTTGATTTTTGATTTATCATCTCTATGTTGTTTATGATCTTGCATGCTCTCTGTTGCTAGTAGATATCTTGGCCGAGTAGATGCTAGTGACTCGAAGAGGGAGTATTTATGCTCGATAGTGGGTTCATGCCTGTAGTAACCTGGGAGAGTGACAACAACTTCTAAGGTTGCAAATGTGATGTTGCTACTAGGGAGAAAACAACAATTTTGTGTTCAAGGATATTTGTATTGTTTACATTACACACTTTGCTTAAGGCGATAATCTGTTGCTTGCAACTTAATACCCAACGGTTGTTCGGATGATATTCGGTGGGTGGATTATTAGTCATAGATGCAGTTGGATTATGGTCTATGTATTATGTTGTAATGCCCAAGTGAATCTCATAGTGATCCTCATGACATGTACATGCATTGCTTGCATTCTTTATTCTGTCAATTGCCCAACTGTAATTTGTTTGTCCATCATGTTATTTATCTTTATGGAGAGACACCTCTAGTGAACTGTGGACCCTGGTCCATCCTTTTTATATTCATATTACCATTTACTTTCTACAAGCATTATTTACTTTCTTGCAAACAAATATCTTTTACCACATGATATGTTTAATCCTTTGTTTACAGCAAACCAGTGAGATTGACAACCTCACTGCAAGTTGGGGCAAAGTACTTTGGTTGTGTTGTGTGCAGGTTCCATGTTGCTGCTGGTGCAAGAGCTACGCCCAGATAGGCGCCATAAACAAATTGTCTGGAGCCGTCGCCAAGCCAGCTAGCATCAACCTTCAGAAGTGGTTTCTTTCTCCTAGTGGTTTGATTAAACGTTGGTTTCATACTGAGGGAAACTTGCCGCGGTGCTCATCTTACCTTCCTCTTGGGGTCCCCAACTGGGTGGCTAGCACCGCCAATCAAAGCACTACAGGAATCCTACATCGGCATGCCTACATGTGTTGGTCGATCTCCTACAGGTTCTTTCAAACCGATTCTTGACAGGGCGTGGAAACACATGAACGGTTAGTCAGACCAACCGATGTAAAGATCAGCGAAGGAAACACTACTCAAGGCAATAATTCAAGCAATACAGTATATATTATGAGTTGTTTCCTGCTTCCTATATCAATGTGTGACTCGCTTCGGAAGGCCATAGCAAATCACTGGTGGGGTTTTGAGGATGGAAAGAAAAAGATGCACTAGCATAGTTGGGAGTGGCTCTCTACTCCAAAATCGCTGGGGTCTTGGTTTCCAAGATTTCATGTTGTTCAATCAAGCGATGCTTGACCGCCAGGGATGGAGGCTACTCACTGATCCAAACTCTCCGTGTGCGAGGGTGTTGAAGGGCAGGTATTTCCCGAACTGTGATATACGGGATGCACCACAGCCTCGATCTGCATCTTTTACATGGAGAAGCATCTGTTCTGGTATGAAGCTAGTGAAGTTTGGTGCTCGATGGAGTGTTAGGGACGGAAAAACCATAAAAGTGCTTTCTGATTATTGGATACCAAATGTGAGACCTGAAATGCTACGCCCTCTGATGTCGGTTCCAGCGGGCGCTACTGTTTCATTCTTGCTCTGCAAGAACTATAGTGCATGGGACGCGGACGTTGTCCGCACTGTTTTTGAAGAGGAGGTGGCTAATCAGATACTACAAATCCCAATTAGCAAGAGGGTCGATGCAGATTTTATCTCCTGGCCCTATACAAAGTTGAATGACTACACTGTCCGCCCAGCCTATCACATTGCAAGAATGGAGAAGTTTTTTTGCTGATCGAAGCAAGGTGGGTGGTGGTGCTTCTTCCAATGCTCAAGATGATGGTCGGCTTTGGAAGAAACTTTGGGCAATCATGGCCCCAGGTAAAATGAAAATCAACCTCTGGAGGTTTGCTCATGACTGTCTACCAACAGGCGTACAACTCACTTGGCAACACATTTCAACGTCCCCGGTGTGTTCTACTGCCATCGAGAGGAGACAGCTGCCCACACCTTTCTGTTCTGTCCTTTCGCTAAGGAGGTTTGGCGGGAAATGAAGCTGGTCTATGGTTTCCATCTACACCGCAAGAGCTATACGGAGCCCAAGTTCTGGGTATTTGACTTCCTAGCAAGATCTACGGACAGAGAGTGCACGGTGTTGGCCGTCGTTATTTGACATTTGTGGCTGGCTCGGAACTCAGTTAAAAATGGTAAGATTTTGAGACATCCACATAGTGTTGATGAACAGTGCAAAGCCTACGTCAAAATGATTGAGCAACATCTTTTCAAGCCGGATCCCTCTACTAGGCGTGAGTCCATCATATCTATGCCCCGCTGGTCTCCGCCGCCTAAAGGTACGGTCCATATCAATGTTGATGCTGTCCTTTTCACTCCTTCTTGACAGATGGGAATAAGCATCGTAATCCGAAACCACAGTGGCAACTGTCTGATTGCTAGCAGCGAACTAGTTAAGGAGGTTACGACGCCAGAAATTGCTGAAGCTTTGGCGGTTCGCCACGCTCTTTCCCTTGCTGAAGAAGAAGGTTTTGACAAATTGGTGATTGCATCTGATTGCTTGTCTCTGGTGCAACGGATCAACTCTTCAGAGCTGGATCGAAGTCAAGTTGGGGTGGTGGTTCAAGACATCAAAGCAATGGCTGCAAACTTTGCTTCTCTATCTTTTATCCATGTTTTTCGTCAATGTAATGTTTTGGCACATGTCTTAGCTTGCTCTGCGGAGCGTTTCATTTCTGTTATTTTTAGAGATACTATTCCGGATTGCATTCGGCAGACATTTTGTAATATATTATCATGATCAACAAAGTGTCGTATTCCCTAATTTTTTTTGGATACTTCTATGTCTCATTTATCTATACACATGTATCTAGTACTCCCTCCAACCCATAATACTCTTCGCTAATGTGGATGTATCTAGACACATTTTAATGGTAGATACATCCATATTAGGGAAGATTAATATGGGTTGGAGGGAGTAGATATACTAGCACAATACTCGTGCGTTGCTACGGGTACAACAATTATTCCAAACATCTTTAGCAAAATGACTACTTTTTCTCTATTGGAACGGCATCAATTTCATTGGATTATGAACTTAGCAAGATTGCTGGTCATCAGCACCATTATTTAGTGTGGTAATCTTGTGTCACCACAAGCCATGATCCCCGCTGACTCGCACCAATTGCCGCTAGAGCATGTGCATCATTATTACAATCATAAAGGTTATACAAAAACACAATAGAGCTAAAATTGAGGGAAACAAAGACACAAATATAGCACAATTGATTGACAAAAACTGGACATTCCTACAAACCCAAATTAAGACATGTTTGGTATGTAGCTATTTAGTTCACTGTGGTCAAACTCTCTATTCATTTGTTGTACTAATAGAAAACAAATCTCTCGATTCTTCATAAGAGATATTTCCGCTGTGTGCTCTCTCTGTCATGAGGATACCCATGGTATCGCTGTAGCTCCAATGCCTTGATACAAATTAATGAAGTATCCTGCTGCCCACAACGTGAGGGTCCGTTTGTTCTTCGGGCACATTAATATGATCCTCCTTCACACCAATCATTTTTCCTCACAACAATTGCTAGCTGATCAATCTGATTTACAAAAGGGGCACAAATTTCATCAGCTTCAAGTTTGATTTCAAATACTACATACGTTATAGGTTATTAGACCATAAATGATAGCAAGAAAAGAACATACTTGAACCAGAAAAAAATAACCATTTATTGTTTATTATTGAACTGGCCCCATTTGGTCATTTGGTGTATATTGCTGAGCTGATACACCGAAAAGTACCTTGCTGCCATGCTTGAACTGGTGGTGTGCTTCTAGATATATGGATTTAAATGGATGCCATGAAATGGCTTAGGAGATGGCGACTCAAACTGTCGCACATTACTCGTTCTGTCAGTTCGCTTATTCTTGAAGGAGAAAATTGAAGTTCATTCACGATCCCTCCACGGATAGAAGAAGGGAACACTCTAGGACCAGGCACGAAAGAGGTGTCGCATTGATGCTTATTAGGATGAACTTTCTTATATGCATAGCCATCCAGTCGATCCGCACCCATGCGTACGCCTGTGTTGTTTTATTTTGTCACACCTAGCCAGAGGTAACACATGCCTACTGCTTTCTTAAACACCAAATCCCTCATCTAGTGTCAACAAAAGACCTTCTCCTTTCCATAATTCCCTTAGAAAGGGATTTTCTTTTACTTAATTACCTGAAACTATCTAATTTACTAAATGGCCTTAAACTTTGATGAGAAACTGACAGTAGAATCAAAGAGACCATCTGATTTCCATAATTCCATTAGAAAGATAGACACAAGTCTTTTCCTGTGAAATCTTATTTTACTTAATTACCTGAAACTATCTAATTTAATCAATGGTCTTAAACTTTGAAGAGAAACTGACAGTAGAATCAAAGACATACACACACACACGTGTAGTGACTTCTGTAGTGTTTAAACCCATAAATTTGATAAATACAGAGTCACACTTTTCAATAGTCTACAAAGAAAAGAGGAGGAATCGGTGGATCCTCCACGAACAACTCATCCTCCACGATCCCTTCCTACCCAGGAGCAACATCAGTAGCAGGGTTATCCAAGTCCATTGCAAAAATACAAATACTAACAGTACAATGGACTGGAGCAAACTAACAGTCCCAACAATGCTGCCATTAGACAATACCAGCAACCCACTCACCACAAAACATTAGGTAATATATTCGTATACACCAATTCAAGGATCCTAAGCTTACTCCCCTCTGCAAGAAAAGTGAGAAGGTAATTGGACAACACATTGCTTGACTGAATACCAAACATCGAACATGTCAATTTGGTTCAGACTTCAGAACCAAGTCGATGGCATCATGAAACATCTGAAGCTGAACATCAATAGGGCAGTTCCAGGCACGGGAATTTCCTTTGTTGTCGCACACGGAGGAGCTGAGCCTTAGGGTGCTCAAACATCATGCCCAGCGGCCGGGCCATTCTTGAAGTCACCTGGATTTGGAGTAGAAGGGCGAGCTCCCCGACGTGCATCAAGTGGTTGGGGAAGGGGAGACCGACGGGTAGACATCGGGAGGCCTACATGGCGTACATCAGCGGGGGAAGGCAGTGCGGATGCGGGATTGCAAGCCCGATGGCGGGCATGGGCACCGTGGTGGCTGGAGCGTGACGGGAGGCAGGAGGGTTGGGCCCGAACGACAAGCAGGAGCACCGGGGTGGCAGGATGGGAGACGGGAGGCCGGGCGCTGCCCGACGGCAAGCAGTAGCATGATACGTCTCCAACGTATCTATAATTTTTGATGCTCCATGCTTGTTTTTACACCATTTGCCTAATGTTTCGTTACACTTCGTGGCACTTTTATGCATTTTCCGGAACTAACCTACTAACGAGTTGCCACAGTGCCAGTTCCCTGTTTTATGCTGTTTTTGTGTTTCAGAAGTGATACACAGGAAATATTCTCGGAATTGGACGAAATAAGTTCCTGAAGTCTTATTTTACCCGGAAGCTTCGAGAGATCCGAAGAGGAGTAGGAGAGGGGCCACAGGCCAGGCTCACACATGGGTGGCGCGGCCCAGGCCCTGGCCGCGCCACCATGGTGTGAGGGCGTCTGGGCCCTCCTCTGACATTGCCCCTTCGCCTATAAAGACCCCCCGACGAAAAAAACCTAAGTACCCGATCACTTTTCCAGAAACACATCGCGATCCGCCGCCGTCGTCGACCCGAGATCGGGAGGGTCCAGAAGCTCTTCCCGGCACCCTGCCGGAGAAGGGAATCACCACCGGAGGTCTTCTTCATCGCCATGCTTGCCTCCGGAGCGATGAGTGAGTAGTCTACCTTGGACTATGGGTCCATAGCAGTAGCTAGATGGTTGTCTTCTCCACCATGTGCTTCATGTTTAGATCTCATGAGCTGCCCTACATGATTGAGATCACCGTTATGTAATTCTACATGTTTGGTTTGTTGGGATCCGATGAATATTGGTGTTTATGATTGAGTTGCTGTACTGAAATATATCTTTTGTTATCTCTATGTTGTTTATGATCTTGCATGCTCTCCGTTGTTAGTAGCTATCTTGGCCGAGTAGTTGCTAGTGACTCCAAGAGGGGGTATTTATGCTCGATAGTGGGTTCATGCCTCTATTTAACCTGGGGGAGTGACAGAAACCTCTAAGATTGTAGATGTGCTGTTGCTACTAGGGAGAAAACAACATTCATATGCTCAAGGGCATATGCTTTGTTTACATTACACACTTTGCTTAATGCAATTATCTGTTGTTCGCAACTTAATACTTGTGGAGTTCTCGGATTGATTCGCCACAAGTGGATTATTAGTCATAGATGCAGTTGGATGGCGGTCTATGTATTTTGTTGTAATGCCCAGAGTAAATCTCATAGTGATCTTCTTGACATATCACGTTTATCTTTATTATATCAATTGCCCAACTATAATTTGTTTACCCAGCATGTGTTATTTATCTTATGGAGAGACACCACTAGTGAACTGTGGACCCCGGTCCTATTTCCATCATATTGCTATCACCTGTTTACTTTACTCGCACTATTTACTTTACTCGCACTGTTTACTTTACTCGCACTGTTTACTTTACTCGCATACTTTTACTGTTTTCCACTCGATGCACTCATAACCTTTGTTTCAAGCAAACCGGTGAGATTGACAACCTCATCGTAAGTTGGGAGCAAAGTACTTGGTTGTGTGTGTGCAGGTTCCGCGTTGCAGCTAGCAAGCAAAGCTTGGACGAGGCGCCATATATAAATTGTCCGAAGCTGTCGCAAACTAGCAAGCATCACCTTCAGTCGTTTGTCTCTCCTCTCCAAGAACGATAAACCTTGGCTTCTTAACTGAGGGAAAATCTTGCTGCTGTATTCATCACACCTTCCTCTTGGGGTTCCCAACGGGCTGGACATTCAACTAGGCACCAACTCTTTTCTGGCGCCATCATCCCAGCAATCATAGCACCGGGGAGGTGGGAGGCTAGGCGCCGCCCCGTGGTCGCCGTGCTGGGGGAGCCGGGTAAGCTGTTGCCGGCCTTTCCCCGCCTTGCCGGCCTCCTCTAGGAGCTCTACCCAGGCATCACCGTCACCTTCGTGTCCACCCGGTGCCTCCTCTCATCCATCTTGCTCCTAGCCACACATCTCTCATCCGCTTCCACGCTCTCCCATTTGCGCCTCTCGACCAAGGCTGACCTCACCGGCACATCCGCATCTTCCATCGGTGGGGAAGGAGTAGCTTAGGCGCCTGCGCGAGGGGGCGAGGAGGGCGGGGGACAATGCATCGCAAAGCTCATGGCGGCAAGGATTTCCTTCCTCTGCCAGACTAGGTAGGCGGAGTCGGTCGCCGGGGATCGACCTGACGGCGGCGTGGGCCTGCTCGCTTGGTGAGGGATAGCGAAGAGAAGAGATGAAGGCTCGAGCCAGGTTTTAAACGTACCGAGCAATTTTTTGACGTACAAAAGGTTTTAATCCGGTTTTTTTGACGTACCATGGTCTATGAACATCACGTCCTTAAGCAATACTAGTTGAATGCCCGTGCGTTGCTACGGCTTACTAAAATTAAAAAAATCAAATAATATAATGAATATACTGTTTTCTTATATATATTTCATGTCATTGCTGCGCTTTTATACAATCAACCTACTCCGTGTATGTCCCTCTTGCATGTGTTCCCATCTATGCAAGAAAAAAATGTTTAACTTTGTCCTACCTCCTCCCTCTCTCCGTCCTCACTTTCTGCGTTGTGTGTGTGTGGTTCTAAACTATTTCATCACCATAATTAGATAGTAAGGAATGTGCAACAAGAAAATTTGATCAATATATTCTCCCATAAAAACTTGTCAAATTTGTAGAAAACAAATTTCCAGCATATGGCATTGAAAGTTTATCCACTTGCACTTCGAATATAGACCTTAGAATCTCAAAGTAACAAAATATAGTGTAAAAAAATTCCATTATGGTTAGTTGACAGATAAATATTTAAAATGCCATATGTTAATCACTTTGATTCTATGTCTGGATCATTATCCATCTTTAAAAAATAAATGCAAAAGCCCCAATGTATGTTCCATATGAAGATGTAAATTGAAGAGGAACGACATTTGGAACATTTGACTTTTCGGTTGGCATTTAAACTACATGGTGATAATAGAAAATCCAGTGTTATTGGTGCATCTAAAAGGGAGGATGTATGAGCACTCCTTTTTTACAAGGGAAAAAACATTTTATTGCACGATTATTGTAAAAGTAATACATACTTGTGGTGCACTCCTTTTTTACGAGGGAAAAAAATATTCTATTGCACGACTATAGCAAAAGTAATACATACTTGTCCAACAAAAGGTTGTAATTCTGGTGTCTCGCCGTGCCATACGCCTTTGACATCTAATATTAGGCTGGTGAGAATTTCTAGCTCCTCATTGATGGCCAACGCAATGTGCTTGGTGGCAATGGTCTCCTCCAGCTTGTCCAAACTCTCCTCTTTCTCTATCTATTATAATAAGACTAGGAAATATGCCCGTGCGTTACACTGGGAGAAAAAACTCTTACTAAAAAATCACAACACCCGCATCTTACCCTCTTTGCCATTGTTGATTGTGGCTGATGAGTGATTACCATGGGATCGAAGGGGGTCGTTACCAAGGCTGGATATGAGAGCCTCCATCCAATCTATGAATTCTCTAATTACATTGATTTGTTTCTGTATCCATAGGCCGCTAATGAGATTATGCGGCTATTTTAGTATTCTACTTTAAAAAATATTATCACAATTAAAACCAATTATAGAGGAAAAAAGGACATATAGAGTTTAGAAAAAAACTGATGCAAGCTACTACCTCACGTGATTGAAAAAATTGTCGTATAGACATGCACGTGACTAATCTTTCTCTTGCACCTCTCGGCCGCCTGCAAGACCGTTCCTCTAATGATCGCTCCAACTCTTGCATAATCATGAGCCTTAATTTGCTCCACAACACGACATGGATGCATCAACTTTTTTCCATTTCGTACATTGCATTTAGCCTCCCAAATATGTCAGTATGTAACTGCGAAAACATTAGCATGAACATCAGACGCCTTGGACAACCACTGAATGAGCCACTGTAAGATTGTATGTTCAGATCTTCAGATGTACACCGAATTCAGTCTTAATATTGCTCCAAACTTCATCAGATGCAAATTGACATAATAGGCGATTCAACAACGGCCATAAGGGTAATAGTTTGACAGGCTATCAGGTATCGACCAGTCATGCAACAATAAACTTATAAATTGATCAAAGAAGAACATTGTGCGTCAGCACAGATACTGAACCAGACATGCCACGGAGATGGGAAGGCATCATATTTGTTAGGAATGAAGCAATAAAAAACCAACGTGTCGTGATGATGTAACATAACAACTGATGATCCGAAACAAACAACAACCAATCCTGGTAAGCTAGCGCTTCCTTGCCATCATGCACAGAAGGATGGATCGTCTTTCCTCCGCTTCAATCGAGAGGAGGAGTAGGCCATGGCCAGTTGTCGGCGGCGTGTCCTCCTCCTATCCCCTCCACCGTGCCCATCCTAACACGGCACAGTGCGGACTGCGCCAGCAAGGTGCGGTGGCTCAACGCAGCGGTAGACGGTAGGCTAGTGTCGGTGGTGCCACGCGGCTGGACGGCGGGTCGCTCCTGCGGCTGATTTTGATTAGGGCAAGCTTCTGCTTCTCCCCTATTTTCTCTTCCATGGGGATTTTGGTACGGCCGACGAGCTCGCCAAGATGAGATCGGAAAGTAGGGAGGCGACGGGGGCGATGGACGCGACTTGGGGGAGGGATTGATTAAAAATCTGGACTGCGGGTTGATTCAAGAAATTACGATGGGCTTTTTTATAAAACGTCCGAACGGAAGAACCAAATTATGGAACCCTTGCATACTTTATTATTAGGTAAAGATTATGTGAGTTGTTTTTCATACTTCAAAACCAGCGTGCGTATTATGTTTTCTTGCTCTTCTTTCCTTTGATCATTTTCTCGAACACTTCACGTGCATGGTTCACAACAGAGAGTAGTCAGATTGAGGGACGTGCAGGCATACCTGATGAGTGTCATGCAGACGAGTACGATGCGCATCCATGATATCCATGGCACTCAGTAGAGGCACTGCAACGGGCGAACTGCTCCCTCGGCTCGTCGGAGTTCGTGGGGCCCAGCAGGCACTGCCCACCGATTCGAAGCGCCTTCTGGATCTGCTCCCAACTTGTGGTACCCCCCGCTACTTCTTTTGGCCATGGACATGCTCCTTCTCCTAGCTACACATCGTGATCTGCCCGTGGCTCGTCTTCGGCCACCTGCTCTCCTGCATGGACCTCGCCAAGCGCCTGGCGTCGCGGAGCCACCGCGTGTCGCTTGTCTCCACGCCGCGGAACATCTCGCCAGGCGCTGCATCTCGCGGCTCCCGCCCGTGCGCCCTCTCGTGGCGCCGCTCATCGGTCTCGTGGCATTGCCGCTCCCACGCGTGGCGGGGCTCCCAGACAGAGCCGAGTCCACCCATGAAGTCCCCTCTGGCAAGTTCGACCTCCACCTCAAGGCCTTCGACGGCCTCGCCGCGCCCTTCTTCGAGTTCTTGGAGTCCCTGTGCGCCGCCGAGCCCGGCAGAAAGAAGCCAGACTGGATCATCGTCGACTACTGCAACCACTGGGCCGCCGCCGCCGCCGCAGTCCGACACAAGGTTCCATGCTCTCTGCTTGTCCTGCTCGCTGCCACCGTGGTTGCCGCATTGGACATCCGACTGTCCCAGTCGGCAGGAGCGCCAATCTTCCCCTCCCGCGCTAGGTGTGCTCTCCGGAGACAGAGCATCAAACCTGCGTCAGCCACCTCCTCCCGTCCCGTGTGGTCCTTGTCTGTGGTCGGTGGACCCGCGCCTGGTCCGACCGCGTTCGAGGACCACTGGATGTCGTGGGCATCCCTCCTCTAACGGCGTCTACACCATACGGGCTCTGACGCGTTGCCAGTCATGGCCGGATCAGGTTGTCCCCTGTGTCGTCAGTCATGGCCGGACTGGGGTTCTCGACGGCGCCATCGGTTTCCGGACGCGTTCGCTTCGCCCCCACTGCCTAATTTTCTTCTAGAGGGTTCACTTGAGATTGAAGCGCATAGGCCGACAAACTGAAGATGGAGCACTGAGATAGAGAAGTAGAGGCAGCGTCGTCCCGAGCCTCCTCGCTTTCCCCAGCCGTCGGCCAGACGCAAGGAGGGATTTCTGGATGATAGAACCATTTTTTGGCTGAGGGGTGACATTACTTGTAATTTTTCTGGAACCGAACAAAAGCGCATTTTAGGTGAATTAAAAGCGTATTTGCGACCGCCACGGACCAAACCTGTAGCAATATTATTATAGAGACTAGGTGGATGCCCGTGCGTTGCCACGGGTTTTTGCATTTTTACCTCTCATGAAATTCACTTAAACACGATGCATGTAAAAAATCATGTGCATAAAAAAGTGCCATCACTTATTGAGATGTTTCAATTTAGTTACTGATAAGCAATCTGAATGACATAACCGAGAGAAAGTTGCAGGGATCGCTTGCAGAATGAAATATCCATAATAAAGGTATAACTTAGTTCAAAACCAGCTGGACAAAGGCAACATATAACTTGTTAGTCATTCCTAAAAACCTCCTAATTATTCGCCATGTGTGTCAATATACTGAACCGTCCAGGCTCCCCAACCCATTGATCCAGCCCTAGACCCCAGTGTCCTAGGTCTACCGTGTCGTTGGGTGCGTGCAGCCGACCGTCCGGCTGGAGTGCACATCCACCTCCGAGAGGCCAGGAACTAGGATAACGTGTGTATGTGCTGATTGCGAGGCCGCCAGAGTTGTGGTAAGTTTTTAACTCTCCATTAAACAAGATGATGCTCCTGGGTGTTTTTAATCGTGGTCAAGAACCTATTCTTGATCATCGAAAGCAAGAATGAGAAAAAAAATTGAAAATCTGAACTTGAACTGAAAAACGACATATATTCAAACTGAAAGCGCCATGTGTTCAGAAAATGATTACAATTTGTTGATCCCATACACGGAATTGGACCAAGGAGGTAAAGCAGATGATTTTTTTTATCAGTAGTACTGGTAGACATATGGCACCAAACTGCACCAGAACTGGAAGAAATGTGTCTTCTGTCAAGCATATCGTCTCCGAGCAAAAATTGCAGCAAATCTATAAAGCGAAACCTACACAGGAGACACGAGATGTAATTAAAATATGTCATGCAACGCAAGAACAAGACCTACAATCCTTGACGACACATGTGATACGTACTCAGTTGAAACACAAAATCCACACATCAATACACCAGTGGGTTCTTTGCACTGTAACAGTGTAACCCCGCCCAAAAGATTTTCACAAGAACACAACTTGAGTTTCCGGGGCCAAAACTCGCGTATGGATTTCAGTTTGAATTGCAAATCTCAAATTGACCCCGGCCCATCGATGCCATGCTGAATCGGAGGAACAAAAAGTCAGACCACTGTTTAGACATTAGACCGAACATGTTATGGGCGACAAACACAAGAAATTACGCAGATGAGATCAGTGCAATATATACTTCTGAATTATGATACTGAACGTGATACGTCGTGCTAGAAACATTTGAAGGATTGGAATGCCAATACCTGTGGAATGGTGGGTGAGGATCGAACGGAAGAGCTGGTCCAATGCCCAGACGGTGAGGCGGACGTGCGGTTCCGGCTGGTGACGTCGACGCTGTCCTTTTCCGTCGGGCGACGGGACGGGTCTGCAGGGTGACTTGTGTTGAAGTGTATAAGTGAATTGCATAGCTCTTTTATCAGTTCGGACTTTTGGTTGTGTTGGCTAGTGTATGAAGCTTGACATGGTATCAGAGCCCAGGGTCTCGAGTTCGAGTCCTGGTTTTCGCAATTTATTGTAAAATTGCTGTTGCCCCCTTTGTGTCCACGTGTTGACTTTCTCTTCTCCTGTTTGTGTCCACGTGTTGACTTTCTCTTCTCCCGTCTGTGTCCACGTGTTGACTTTCTCTTCTCCCGTCACACGTGAGTGTGGGTGTTGAAGTGTATAAGTGAATTGCATAGCCCTTTTCATCAGTTCGGACTTTTGGTTGCGTTGGCTAGTGTATGAAGCTTGACAACTTGCTCGTCTGGGAAGGTTGGGGGAAGCAGCTACCTGAGAGTTGCGAGAGAACATGCCCAGGAAGCGACAACAGTGGCAATGTGGGCAGGGAGCGGGCAGCTGGCATGCAGGGCGATGGGCAGGCGGTGGCCACTGGACGACCGAGTCATGGCAGCAATATGCTAGTGCTACACGGGTGTTGCGAGGGAACACGCCCAGGAAGCGATAGCAGCGGCAATGTGGGCAGGGGCGGGCAGCTGGCATGCAGGGCGATAAGAAGGCGGTGGCCATGGGACGGCAAAGTCGTGGCAGCAATATGGGGGTTTGGGCGACTCTCGCGGCAGGGAATTGTTCGTCGTCGGCAGCGATGCTCGTGCGGCGGAGGCCAGCCGGGGCAAGGGCGCTCGCGTGGTTAGGGGCGGCCGTGATAGAGAGGGCTTGAAGGGAAATCGAGGAGCGAGAGGGGATAAGACAGGGTCGCAATAACTGCGAACGGACGGAGGAAGGGCACGACCTATCAGCGCGACGATAGAACAAGAAAAACGTTTCGGGCTAGGTGGACGAAAGCGTATTTAGGTGAATTGAAAGCGTACTTACGACGGTCACGGAACATACCTCTAGCAATATTATTAGTAGAGATTTCGGGGTATAATCAGCCATGGGAGTACTATCCTTGACGAGTGGGCCCGAAAGCAAAACCTCTAATCAAGAGTTCTGGTGCTACTTCTACGGTTCTACCCTCCGCGGCCCACACTAGTCGTCTCCTCAAACCCTAAACAAGACCGTCATTATCCTCTCGTCGTCTCCTCCCCGCATCATTATCTTCCGATCTCCATCGCCGCTGCCGCCGCTGCGGCCGTCCTCCCTTCTTCGCCGCCCCGAAGGCCTCCTGCCGTTCCCCTCGATTCGCTCCCGTCCGCCCAACCCGTGCTCCCGGTGTCTTCTTGGTACGTTCCTGCTTCAATCGCCGTCGCGTCGGTCCCTTTGTGCCGATGGGTTCTACAATCTTGTCCAATTCCGGTATCTCCTGCCTGAATTCGCCATCTCCCCTAGGCCAAGCGCTTGTTCTCGCGTCCCTGGATGTTCTTCCTGGGTAATCTTTTTCGCGATCCGCACGGTTTAGTTGCGGGTTTGACCCCCAATTCCTGAGCTGCGCATGGAAAAGTTAGGGTGGAAGAAGTATTTACAATTCAGGCTTGCGAATTGCATATGTTAGGGTTAGGGTTCTGACTTCACTTGTGCCGCGTGGCCTAGGTCTCCTCTTCTACTCTCTGCTGATCCCCTGAGGTGCTCTCATTCCCAGGATAGTTCAGCCGGTCATTTATGAGTCGACTAACTACCACTCCCTCCGCCCGAACTTTGACCACCAAGTCGTCAACAACATATAACTCGCGACTAAATTCTAGAAACTTTTTGAATACAAATTTAAAGTTATAATTTGTGACATATAAACCACGTTTTATTGGTCAAACTTGACCCTCGAAGTGTGTCGGTGCCACGTAAATTGTGACAGTGCACGCTGGTGATCTTTTCATCATCATCCAGACCCCCTTTTGGTTTTATGAATTCGGTGTTTCTTGAAGGGGATCATAAACCTTGTCCTGTTGGTGCATCTTGAATAGTTCATTGTCGTGTTTCTCTAACTAGGCCTGTCACATTTATCCTGGAATCCAGTTTCTTGTCTTGTTCTGCCTATTAATTCTATCACATTCATCATGGAAGCTTAATTCTTTGACACGGGTTGGGTATCAGTTGATATGTATCAGTCATCACTGTGTTGAGTTCGTTGGGCCTTCATGGGAATGGTCACATGCCTTGTGACTGCATATTCGTGCCAATTAACTTGACCGCGTATGTCTAATTTCCTTTTTCAACTCATCTGTTATGGTGCATAGTTCATTAATATTATCCGATTCTTTGATATGTTGTACTGGTTGTCGTTGGTGTAACTGTTGTATTTATGACCTTACACTGCTTATGCATTCCCATTCTCTTGCATGTGCTGATTAATGGTTAACGTAATTGCATGAATAACCGATTCACTGGAATCGTGGCACATTTTTGCTAGCACATGCACATGCATTGTAGTGATACTTGGCCCATTGATTTGATTCTTTGTCATTCTGCTCTATCATGCTTGTTGAATGCATTGATGCTATATCATGGATGTTTATATTGATATGTAGCTGCTATGTATTTCCATTTTCATTTTTATAGTGCTTGTCATTAATTTTATTGTGCATTTTCTTATGCAGTTAGTTAAACCATGAGGCAAGCCGGCAAGCGTACTAGCCAACACAGGGATCATGACAGAGAAGACAGGGACCAAAAGAGGAGACCAGCCACCCACACCCACGAAAGCTCCAGTGTTGATGAATTGGTTGTTTACCGCATACTTTGTCCAGACAAAGTGATTGGTAGTGTAATTGGCAAGAATGGCAAGGTGATAAATTCTATCCGGCAACAGACGAATGCCAAAGTCAAGGTTGTTGACCCTTACCCTGGTGCTGACAAAAGGGTTATTTTAGTATATTGTTATGTCAAGCATAGGGACCTCACACATAGCGACATAGATGTTGGTGACGATGATAGGGAGCCTGTTTGCGCAGCACAAAATGCCTTACTCAAGGTACATGATGCAATTGTTGAAGCTCTGTCTATCAATAGTGACTCTGAGGATGAAGAAGCCAACATTCTTGTACCGGCTAGTCAAGCTGCAAGTGTTATCGGAAAATCTGGTGTTGTCATCAAGAGACTTCGCTCAATTTCAAAATCATTCATTAAAGTCAAACCAAAAGATCCAAGCGAAGCTACACATTCGTGTGCTATGAATTTTGATAATTTTGTTCAGGTACATTTCTTCCATATAATAATTTGGTGAAGCTATGCCAACATAACATGAGATTAACTATTATTTGGTTTTGAGCACATGTTATTGTTGTATGTAAGCATGTTTTTGTGCTATGTCAAGCAGCAAATTCGTTCAGCACATGTTATTGGTTTATGTAAGCATGTTATTATTCATTCCTTTGCCATGCCAAACAGCAAATTCGTTGGTTTTCAGCACATTGTTACAATGTAGGCATATATCATTGTTGTTTCTCAGTCTCTAGCATGATGCAGGAATCAACTAACTGTTTATTACTGTAGTCATGATTCCTAGTGCAATAATTTATAATTTTATTGTTCTTCATGCAAACTTATATTATGTTTCCCATATTAAACCAGTTGATAATTCTGTTTGTTTTCTGTTTGTGTGTTGCACACACTTATACTGTTCATGGCGAAGAATTCCAACCTTTGAATTCTGCTATGTTCTTCAGCATCCATTCTTCGTTTCATGTATTTTGCTAATTGTTACTATTTTTATCAGATAACTGGGGATGCTAGGGCTGTCAAGAAAGCATTGTTTGCTGTGTCAACAATCATCTACAAATGTCCATCAAAAGAGAACATTCCTCTTGAAACATCTATTCAAGAACTTCCCCCAACCATTATACTTCCTTCGGAACTTCCTGTTTATCCGACTAGTAATTTATACCCAGTTTCAGATGCCGCTATGCCTTCAGGACATCCAAGTCTAGCTATCTTAGGGGCAACACGTCATGGTTCTCATGCTCCTGAATTTACTGTGTCCGCTGATGCTCATGGGAGATTGCCCATTTATCAATCTATGGTTCCTGCTATTCCTACTTATAACACACCAAAATGTTCAGGAGAGCTGTTGCTGCGTGTTGTATGCCCTGGTGACAAGATTGGTCTGGTTATTGGTAAAGGTGGGGTGACAATAAAGAGTATAAGGAAAGAGAGTGGTGCAAGAGTGGATGTTGATGACGCAAAGAATGACAGGGAGGAAAGTATAATCACCATTGAATCCACTGAGGTTGGACCACACTTCCAGCTTGCTAGCTGAACTTTGTCACTTGTACCAAATTTCTTGTTTTTTATATGAGGTGACTCCTTCCATTTCAGGCCACCGATGATGTTAAGTCTGCGGCAGTGGAAGCTGTTTTGCTGCTTCAAGCAAAGATCAATGATGAAAATGAAGATAAATTGCGTCTTCGCCTTCTTGTTCCGGGTAATGTAATTGGCTGCCTTATCGGCAAGGGTGGTTCAATCATTAATGATATGCGGAGTAAGTCTAAGGCAACCATCTACATATCAAAGGGCAGTAAGCCCCGGAGGGCATCTTCCAGTGATGAGCTCGTTGAGGTTTGCCCTCTATGTTATTGTTTGAGTTATTTTGTGTGTTCAATCTAGGTTTGTTTACGTTTTATTGCTTGTAGGTGTTTGGGGAAGCGGACAAACTGCGTGATGCTCTTGTTCAGATAGTTCTAAGACTTCGGGAAGATGTTCTGAAGGACAGTGTGGAGAGGCAGAACTCTGGAAAGGATGGGAAGCTAACTGTTGCCACCACTGAACCTGTGTATTCAAGCAGCTTTTCGATGCCAGCATTGTTACCTTACAGCCAACAAATCACTCCATTGCGCTATGATCAAAGGAGTGAAGTTGAGCGTGGTCCAGATGTATATCCGCGTAGCAGCTCGTATGGATATAGCTCCATGCAGGTACAATACTCTGCTTCAACGTGATTTTTTTTGTTTCTCTTTTGATCTTTATAATGAGATGTACATATAAGGTTGTGATATTAACTTAACCAGTGATATCTTCCATCAGTCTGTAGATGATGGGTTTGGAGCACGCTCCTCATATTCATCGAAGGCATATGGAAGGTAGGTCACAACTGAACTCACCATAAGCTGTTTCTCAATCTGTGATCCTTCCGTGCAGGCTTCCATGGATTTATAGTTGTTACTTGGCCTCTATTTTTAATCCTTACTTTTTGCTGATTACGATTGGCCAGACGCCTCCCGGACATGGAAATGATTATTCCTTCTAGTGGTCTGTCAAAAGTAATGGGAAAGCACGGCACAAACTTGGAAAACATTAGAAAGGTCAGTTATTTCATATTACTGTTGCTTTGCACTTTGAATTAAGATGCTAGCTTTGGTATGTTCAGCATCAAGTGAAGATTTGGAAAAGAGGCATGGTTAGATAGCATAAACTTTAAATGGAGACCAAACATGGCTGCCTGAAAGATTGCCCTTGAACTTCAGTTGTAATTTTGTTGTCTCCTGTAATATGTAAATCCAGTAGTACACCTGTCCTAAAAAAGCGTTACTTCTCTAGTTATTCAGATCTTTGACTACTAATTTTATTTCAATTTAAGATGGTAAATTTATCTATGACTAAGATGAAATATGTAACGTAATGTGTGTATACAAACACTAAGACTGGGTTGTTCTGAAGCGAGATTTGTAGAAAGACTGTAAAGTTTGCAACATTAACATCTTTGAACATATGGAAGAAAGAACCAGTTATACTACATCTTGAATGGTCTACATTTAAAATTACTTCGTTGGTAGGATATGTTTCTTCTTAACATTGATGTTGCGATTCTTGGGTATCACTGCAGATTTCTGGAGCTGACGTTGAAATTATTGAATCAAAATCATCTCGTCATGACCATGTTGCTCACATATCTGGCACCTCTGAGCAGAGGCAGTCGGCAGAGAACTTGATCAAAGCTTTTATAATGTCTACGTAAGGTTCCTGCTGTAGTTTCAAGGATATCTGTCGGGACTTCACTCTGTTCTATCGGAGTTCTCTTGCCATCCCGTAATTTCCTTAGGTTTGGATAAGTTGATAAAAAACAGAGTGTTCTCCATCCCTTCAACTCTGGAATGAACCTCATGCTTATCTGGGAAAGACAAATCACTATGTTCCTTAGGGTCTCAAACATGACCTATTTATGTAGACTTATCCATGTTAATTATTGGCATGTTCTGATATTCCCAGCTAATCTGCTTCAATCTTTGTTCTTCACATCCGATTCTTTATCCTGTCAGCGATGATAGCTGATTCTTTCTGTCTGCCCGCATGGGGACCCCTTATTCCTCTGCTATTTGCATGCAATGCTAGTCTTGAATCAGAACATGCAATGCACGTTTTTTTTCCAGTGATTTGCATGGAGGCAATATCATCCTTAGCTATCTTATGAGTGTTCTAATATTACAATTTTAAGAAATCTTCTTATCATTACTAAGGGTAACTCTTATCCTTCTCTTGTTTCAAAAATTCTTCTCAGTTAGGTTACCTTAGTAATGGCCCTAGAATTATGTATAATCTGTAAATAGGCTCTGTACTCCTCTTCCCGTTCATCATCTCAACTTCTGCAGTCATTCCTTAACCATCTATGCTATAGATATAATTATGTTTCTGTCATCAACTGAATAGTACTAGGTAGGTAGTCAAGGGAAATTTTTGTAAATAATTTCCGCGTATGCGGTTGGCGGCTACTGTTAGCGCAACACCATTAGTTGGGTTCTGCCTAATGTAAATAGAGAAACATGGGATGCTGAAGTTTTGTGGCAATCAGTTGATTTCGTTTTTGTGTTCTTGTTCAATGAGTGTTGTCGTTTGTGTGCTTTGGTGAGTGGTGTACCCTTTCCACCGCATTCATGATTTGATCCTTTCCCCTCCCTAAATGTGATATATATGTGGAACTGTCGTTACAACCTTTTGATATGCATCGGGTTTCATTGTATTTGTAGCTTCAAAAGGAATGTGACCAAAGAAGCACACTTGTCTAGGTGATATGATTTTCTTCCTAATGGACTAATAATAATTTAATTTTGAGTACATTATTGCAGGAAATCTTGAAAATGTACTTGCAATAAAGCTACATATATACATGCATAACATCACTAGCTAGTGTTTTTGATTCCGTTAATATATATGCGCATCCTCAAGTTCATGTAATTTGTACTTCTGGAATGCGACCTTGTCTTTTAGTCATTTATATATTGCTACATAATCTTAGTTCAACTAGTTATTTGCATAGACACATCTTAGGTACTTTATTCTCGATATATTCCTTTTTCAATGTTTTCTTCCATACCCATTTATTGGGTAAATCTCCTAACTGTATTGGAAAATTGGTTAGTAATCCATAAGTTAAAACCTCGTAGCTCTAACTGTTCATTTTAGAACCTAGATGTATGTAACATATACTGCTGGCATGGGCTCTGCCTTGTTCATACGAATGGAGGTATTCCCTGTCGGGAAAAAGTGTTATATGATTTAGCATAACTTAGCCATTGACACTTTTTCTGATAGAAGGAAGTAGTATTAGGGCATGGGCTCTGTATTTGATGTATTGTAGTAGGCCACACTCTTATGACTCCCGTCTTTGATGTATTATTGTATTAATAGGCCACACTTTTTGATGTATGTTATTTTAACTGTCAGCTCGATTTCCACTTGATGAAACACTCTTTGGTTCTTACAAACACGAGCAAATGCAAGAACTCGGATAGACGGAATACCCCCTTCTTATCGATGGCTTATAAGCTAGGACCAAAATAGAAATAAAGCTCAACAATATTCTTCGCAAATCAATCATAGAAAAATGAGGCTGACATCTCTTGTTTGTGGTCTCTACCTTTAAGTCTAAAGAAGCCCGTCACAAAAGCCACTTCGAAAGAAAAGTCCAAATGATACTCAACACCTTAGGCTATTTTGCAGTGGCCTCAATAGTAAGTTTCTTAGTGGGTTCTAAGAGTGTGCTTCTCAGTATCTATCTTGGTACCCATCCTCCTCCTAGCCTTCATGAAAAATATTTCTTTGATACAATAATACAAAATATAGATGCATGTAGTAGACAATTCTCAAGAAGATTTATATGCTCAGTCAAGTAGGATTCACCCAATTTTGTATTCATCTAGCACAAACTCTTGTAATTGGTCTTGTCGTGCAACATTAAGAATGTCAGTAGGGATGTTCTCATCACATGTACTCATGAATTTCATCAACATCGTTGGTTCGTGTACCACCGCCGTCTTACGTCTATTTTAACCTGATACAATTGTGTGTTACCAAATCTCCAAGTTGCTTTGGTATCCCTAAGTGGTTATATGCCACGTAAATTATGTATGTTGTATGCAACCTTGCTATTCTCTTCTATTGTAAGCCTTGAATTTACCTTAGTGGGAGTAATTTACTATTTACACACTTTTAAGAACTTAGACCTACATATACTTTAGTTTTTTTTATGTCCAGCAACTTTGTATGCTGTTAGAAATGATACATTATTGTTTATTTGAAATGTTGAAGTATTTAAGATTGAAGGGAAAAGCTAAGCAGAGTCAACATCACCACTCTCTCCATGTGGCGGTAGTTTTTTGCTTGTATTTTTTCTTATAGGAAGAGCACATGCATGCATGTCGAAATCTGTTACCTCATGGATGACATTATCACGTTAATTGTAAAATCTGAAATCTAAATCATTATTTCAATTAGTGAACCATTTGCATGATAAGTTTGTCTCGACGATGGCTTCAAAAGTTGAACCCATGTTGTTATATTTCGGTGATTTTATCATCACACAAATTGCCGTAGCTGTACCTAACAGTGCCATATAATTTTACATGGTTACTGAATAGTTTTACATGTTTTTAAAACATTGCAATGCCGGTAGTACAGAGTAACGCTAAGGATACCCCACAAGGAAAATAGCAGCGATACGACACACACTTATAATAACTTGCGCGTGGGAATGAGGCCTGCGCGACCGTGCGGGCTACGACCTGCGCAAGATCGACAGCGGACATTTATGAATGACCGTATTCTAGTTTTAGGAAATAATTTTTCTCATATTTCAATTTCATACTACTTTTATGGACATAACTATAGTTTGTACCTATGCTTAGCTATGTATTTGGAATTAAATAGGGAGTCTTTGATCTTGACAGCAAGTTTGACAAAGAGGTGATTTAGAAAACCATGATGCGGCTACTCGAGCCTCCTGCCACTCCGAAGATTTTATAAGGTGGCCCAAGCACGTCTTATGAATGCTTGATTGCGTGTGAAATATAATAGGTGTGGGGAAACAAATATTATTTAGAAATTCGAAAATAGAACACCAAAAAGCGTCACCGAAGAGGTGGCCTCTTAGGCAACAGAGAGATACCTCCGTTGCTGAATTAAGGCTACATCAGAAATGGAGAAAAACTAAGTGGCCTAGGAGGTCTTCACATGAGTCACCAGGTTATGGACACGAGCCCTTTTTCGTTGTCGACGGGTTTTTAACCCGTGTCCATATATAGCGTCGCTTTGTACTAGTGTGTTATGCACAACTACAGAGGAGATATGACTCATTAGTCACACCAGCTAGCATCAACTAGTTACCACCATCATAGTACGTGGTTATTAAATAACTTTTTTACATGGTTTTAGACATCATAGCTAGAGAGCGGATGTTATAGTATCCCCAAGACCGAAGAACTGATATTATTCCACAAAAATTAATATCATGCACACTTAAATATTTTGCAAATCCACGTACAAGAACCGATGAACCAAGTTATTAGAATCTGACAACTAAGTAGTGAATAATCTTATAAATTAGTGATAACAATGTGCCAATTACTAACAAGAAAGTTCTAAAAAGATGTTAACATGGGATCTAGATTCAAAGTTCTCGTTGCGAGAGTAAACCAACAATGAGAATACTGATTTTCATTTGAATTAGTGGTTCAATAGATAAAGGTTTTTAATTTAATTAAGTACCGAGGGGGATCTAAACCATGTCAGCATATGTCACAATATGCATGGCACTAGAGAGGGATTAGCCGCCGCCCGCACGAGCCGACATACATGCAGGTTGCAAGGCCCAGGATTGAAACTTAATAGTAAGGGTAGACAATTATGCTCCTTTTAGATTGTTCACTACTCCATCCGTTTTATAAATATAAGATGTTTTAAGTTTGTGAAGCAAATATATCTAGACAAGTTTTAGTGTGTATATTCGAGTGAACCTACACACTAAAAAATGTCTAGATATATTTACTTCACTAAGCTAAAACATCTTATATTTATAAACGGAAGAAGTATATTATTTCATGATAAGAGCAGACTATCACTGGTGGAAAAAGGGCCATTAATCCCGGTCTGTAACGGCCTTTTGTCCCGGTTTCCAAACCGGAACTAGCAAAGCGCGACTAAAGGCCAGCCTTTAGTCCCGGTTGCAAACGAACCGGGACTAATGGCCGTCCACGTGGGCACGGCTAGGAGCGCCGTCTCGGGGACCTTTAGTCCCGGGACTAAAGTGTTCTGTTTTTATTTTTATTTTTATTGCTGTTTCAGATTATAGGTTTAGGGTTTATGCTTAATTAGGGTTTATTTTAATTTCAAACGAGTTTCCGTACCTATATTCCACGACTAGTACATACACATTACACGTTGGTGCATGCATATATAATATTATATGATGTCTTGCGACTGTATATACTACAATTTCAAACAAGTGTATGTACAACTATTTTTCAAACAAGTTTCAAAACAAACTAAGTTACACGGAGATCACTAAATTACAGATAGCGTTCTTCGTCATCCACATAGTGTTCTCCTTTCTCACAGAGGACCTCCCTCATGATGAATCCTGCCAGCTCCTCTTGAATTGCTTTTAGGCGCTGGGTTGGTACGAGCTTCTCCCGCATCACATACAACTTTAAGAAGATCGATATGGATATATATAAGTTGGATAAAACTCAACACAATTGATTATAATAAAAGAAAACTGTGAATATTATTTACGTACATCAAAGTCCGTGGAACGTGCTCTCCGCTCACTGGTGTACCACCGGATGAACTCGCAGACGTAGAATCCACAGAGATTGGTCCCCGGTGGTTGCTGCAAACCCTTTATCTTTTTAAAAGTTAGCTGTTCTTTGAATTCACCTATTACCGACATTCTGAAACGTGTCCAAACGCTACAGGGCAAAGAAAATGAGCAAATGAGTTATTAAATACTTGATATCAGGAAATTAATGAAAGGAGCTGATATAGTCGGGTAATGATTGAAATTACTTTTGCAGCATTTCTTTCATGTCGCTAATCAGGACGTCGGGCTTATCCAATGAGTCCAAGATATGAACAGTTGATGTGTCCAATTGAATCTTTAGCAGAATCCAGTGGTAACTGCAGACACGCATGCATAACTCATCAATTACACTTAACATCGAGTAAGCAAAAAAGAATGTCTAGAAGATAGAAACACTCACTTGAAGTTGTAAGGAAATAGAAGTTCTCTTTTAAGACTTTGCTTGACAAAAAATCTGAAGAGGTCCTTCTCCACGTCTCTGGGGTGATCTTTTAACATACTTTCATTAATGATATATGGGTCAATGAACCCAACGTCATGGATTCCCTTTTTTTGCATTCAAACATCTTAAATCTGCATAATAGCATACAAAAATCATATAGTTAATTAAGATATATAGGCAATGAACGAGCTTAGCTAGATACTTGAATATAAATCACTTACAGACAATAGCAACTGATGGTAGACTTGTCGAGATCGCGCTGATTGAATATGTGAAACAATTCGTCCATTGGAATATGTAACATGTATCTTTTGAAGTAATGCTCCTCTCTAACGTCCAAGAGGATAAAACGTTTGAAGTCTTTTTTTTGTATATGCACCTTGTACCAGCCGAGCAGATTTCGCATATGTGTTGATAGACCGCGTTCCTCCTCAGGCTTGATCAGAGCCCCCCCCCCAGTACATATTGCTCTACTACCTCTCCCACTGGCGCTTCTTCAAGGCCTAACATAACTAGAAGAGGCACATTCAAGATGTCCGCGTTCTCTTTTGCCTCCCTTACAGTTAAACCCAATAGTTGTGCAGCTGCTACTACTCTGGGGTCCAATAACAATCGGCCCTCTTCCAAATCGGCTCTGAAGGACGTATCGATATCGAGGGGGCCGACTATGAGCGGGGCGACCGATTGATTCTTCTGTTCTCCAAGCTGGGGAATTTGTTTCCCGCTTCTTTTTGCCTTGGCCAAGTCACTTTGCCTTTCAATTTCGCGTTTATAGTCTGATGGCTGATTCATCTTATATTGGGGCTCTGCAGTAAGCATACCATAAGCCCAGTCCTTTTGTTTCTCCGTGTATGTCGGCTTGGGCTCAGGCACTTTCGGTGCAAAAAATGCCTTCACTTCGGCGCGTACTATCGCCTCGTTTTCCTCGGGAGTCCGGTCATAAGCTCTCTTGGGAAGAGGCTTTAGCGATGGCTCTGGTATCTTCGTGGTCTTATGTACTACCTTATCAGTAGTACTAACCGTAGCGGACCTGCTCCGCTTTTTCCCCGTCTGAGTAGTATTGGGGGGCGGGTTCGCCTGACGCGCGGGAGGTGCACTGGGGGACGGCGTTGGCTGACGCGCGGGAGGTGCACTAGGTGGCGGCGTCGGCTGACGCGTCGCCCGAGGTGGACTCGGGGGTGGCGTCGGCTGACGCGGCGCTGGAGGTGGACTCGGGGGTGGCGTCGGCTGACGCGGCGCCCGAGGTGGACTCGGGGGCGGCGTAGGTGGACGACGTTCACCGGGGGAGGGTGGACTTGGATTCCTCGGAGTCGGTGGCCTTGGCGCTGAGCCTGGAAACTTGATGTATTTCTTTTGCCATAAAACAATTTGGCGCTTGACATCTCCAAGTCTCCGATCCCCTTCAGGTGTAGCAAAATCAAGCTCTAGGTCCTCGAACGAGCTGACTATGTCAAGCACCGAGACACGAGCATAGCCAGCCGGTATCGGGTTCCCATGGTGGAGTGCTTCAGGTAGACAAGGTAAAGCGTCGCCGCTCGCCACCTTCAAGGTCATGTTCTTCATTGGCTGATGTAGCTCACAATTTTTCATCTCCCTAACATCATCCATGGGGTAGCGAGACCCCGGTGCTTCATGCTCATCAGCTGGGACCTCCGTGGAAGCCACGCTGCTTCTCTGCTGACTATTAAGATCCAATGCTGGATCTTCCTGCAGCCGAGATCTGCCTCCCTGGCTAAGATGATGTATCATACTCTTCATGTCGGCTAATTCACGTTCTACCTTGCCGATCCGATCTACTTCCCGATCCTTCTTTCTCTTACAGCTTTTGTAACCGTACGGATCTTCGTGCTGAGAAAACCCTTCCTTCCATGGAACACCGGCGCCTTTGCCTCTTGTTCGTCCTGTGTGTTCTGGATTCCCGAGGGCGTGTGTCAGCTCGTCATTCTCTCGGTCGACACGGATCAATCCCGCTTGAGCATCCTCCATTGCCTTAACAAGTTTTACTGTGGGAGTAAAGGTCTGTTTCCGATGAACACACTCCCCTGTTGCCGGGTCTAACGATCCTCCATGTCCGTACCACCAGTGCTTGGCCCTTTCGGGCCATCCCTCTGTACCAGGAGTGATTCCTCTATTCCTCAATTCATTCTCCATAGATTCCCACTTGGGCACTGCTCTCACGTAGCCGCCTGGCCCCAAAATATGGTGATGTTCCTTCTTATCAGCATTTTTCTTATTTTTTTCCGACATTTCCTTGGCTCTCTCAGATGCCTTGAATGCCACAAATTCAGGCCACTGTTGTCTCAACTTATCGTATGCTCCTTCGAACACTGGAGTTTTCTTTTTTGCGATATACTTCGCGTATAACATTTTCTTGAAGCCCCGGAATGCTTCAGCCATCTTCTTGAGAGCGTACTGTTTAACTCTCCTTCTCCTTTCACGTCCACCCGGAATTTCATTACCATCATCATCCTTCTTGGAGTACTCCGGAGGTAGAATGAAATTTTCCATGAGCTTCCTCCAAAGGTCTTTCTTGGATCTTTTGTTCACAAAAGTAGCTCCAAGACGTGCCTTCTTTGGCTCGTGCCATTCTTGAACCGTGATCGGGATCATGTCCCTAACAATCACTCCGCATTGATTTATAAATTTTGTTGCATGCTGTTTTGGCTCCAACGGTTTGCCATCTGGAGATACTACATCGATGGTCAGCTTCTGATTCGCACTCAACTTTTGGCTCGGACCTCGTTTAGAATACGATTTGCTCGATCCGGAGGGCTGAAAAAAGAAAGAGTCGTTAATACATATATGCATATTCCCTTCGTATCACCAAAACCTAAATCTATATACCTCGCCATCGGCGTTTGTTTGCAATTGTCGTTCGACATCGGTGTTTGTTTGCCCTTCGTCGTCAAACGTTTCCATCTCCATTCCGTCACCGGAAGGGTTAAGAAACGACGAAACATCTTCTTCAAGTTCAGCTTCTCCGGCACCTTCTCGGCCGACTCCTTCTCGGCCGGCTACTCCGGGGTCTTCTCGATCGGCACCTTCTTGATGCACATATACATTCTCACGTATCATGCCAAATAAGAATTCTTCAGGGTGGCGTGGGTCATTTTGATCGTCCATGTCTCTTCTAAAGACAGGTAAAACAAGTTAGTGACACATATTTGATCAATAACCAAAAAAAGGGGGCGTTGGCCGAGCGCCGACGCGGTGGGGGGAAGACCCCCTCACCGCATCGGCGCCCGGCCAACGCCCCCTTTTAGTACACATATTTGATCAATAACCAAAAAAAAGGGGGCGTTGGCCGAGCGTCGACGCGGTGGGGGGAAGACCCCCTCACCGCGTCGGCGCCCGGCCAACGCCCCCTTTTAGTACACATATTTGATCAATAACCAAAAAAAAGGGGGGCGTTGGCCGAGCACCGACGCGGTGGGGGGAAGACCCCCTCACCGCGTCGGCGCCCGGCCAACGCCCCCTTTTAGTACACATATTTGATCAATAACCAAAAAAAAGGGGCATTGGCCGAGCGCCGACGCGGTGGGGGGAAGACCCCCTCACCGCGTCGGCGCCCGGCCAACGCCCCCCTTTTTTAGTAACAATTTTATTAACTAATTTTTCTAACTTTTTTTCTAACTATTTCTTCTAACTATTTCTTCTCGCTAATTCTTCTAACTGTTTTTTATAACTATTGTTTCTAACTAATTCTTCCAACACTAACAGTAAAATTCCTAACAGTAAAATTCCTAACACTAAAAATTCCTAACACTAACAGTAAAATTTCTAACACTAAAATTTCCTAACACTAACAGTAAAATTCCTAACACTATAAATTCCTAACACTAACAGTCAAATTTCTAACAGTAAAATCCTAACAGTAAAATTCCTAATACTAAAAATTCATAACATAGAGAGGGCGGCGGCCATACCTGCGGGGACGGCGGCGGCGCACACGGCTTCGGACAGCGGCGGCGGCTTCAGATGACGGCGGCGGCTTCAGACGACGGCTGTGGCTTCAGACGACGGCGACGCGTGGGACGGCGACGGCGTGGATGACGGCGGCGCGTGGGATGGCTTCGCTCGGATCGGACAATGGCGGCGGCGCGCGGGACGATGACGACGGTGGCGGCTTCGATCGGGCGACGGCGGCGTGGGTGACGGCAGTGTGGGCGACGGCGGTGCGTTGGACGGCGGTGCGCGGGACGACAACGGCGGTTCGCTTCCGCCGAAGCTTTCTCTGTGCGCTCGCCCTTCGTCTTCTTCGTCTGGATCGAGATGGAGAAGGCACGGGGTGGTGCGCGGGCTTATTTTCCACGGGACCTTTAGTCCCGGTTGGTAATACGATCCGGAACTAAAGACCCTTTAGTCCCGGTTCGTATTACCAACCGGGACTAAAGGTTACCCTTTAGTCCCGGATGTTAAAAAGGCCCGGGACTAAAGGCCCATTTTGGGCGGTTTCCAAAGATTGCGCGCGCAGGGACCTTTAGTCCCGGGCCGTTTCATCGACCGGGACTAAAGGGTGTTTCCAAAGATTGCAATTTAGCTTGACCGAATATTCGAATTGAATTCCTGAGAAATCTACAACTGCAAATCGAGTGATTCAAAATCCTACAAATCACAAATTTAAATATCTATCAAATGCCACTGTTCCCATATTTGTATGATAATCCAATAATTTTACATAATTAAAATACTCCAAATATGCTTATAGAAACTTTGAAAATTCATATCTAAAGATTTACAAATCTAAATTGTTTGAAATTGAGTAACTAATTCAAAACCATTTTCTATTTTCAAAACTAGAAGATTAAAATAAGTTTGAGATTACCCAACACTATTAGAGGATATGGAGTCTTTCACGGGCTTGCAGGGAAATTTTTCTGAGGCGGAGCTTCCGAAGATGCCGTAGGGCGTGAGCACCAACGACAACTTCGAGAAGCTCCGCCACGGTAGATTTCCCAACCCTTTACCCAACACTGTTAGAGGATATGGAGTCTTTCACGGGCTTGCAGGGAAATTTTTCCGAGGTGGAGCTTCCGAAGATGCCGTAGGGTGTGAGCACCAATGACATCTTTGAGAAGCTCCGCCACGGGAGATTTCCCAACCCTTTCCTCCATAACTGTTAGAGGAGATGGAGTCTTTCACGGGCTTGCAGGGAAATTTTTCCGAGGCAGAGCTTCGAAGATACCGTAGGGCGTGAGCACCAACGACATCTTCGAAAAGCTCTGCCACGGGAGATTTCCCAACCCTTTCCTCCATCCATGGGGATGAAACTCTCCCTGCCTTCGAGCTGTGCTTGCCATGGCGTATCGATGCTCCTTTTATAGGCACGGCGCCGCTTCTACTTTTGTCTTGTTCCTCCGACAGGGGCGTCGTGCGCTACATGCTTTATCTCATCGAGCAGTGCATCCACCCACGCATTCTTATCCTGCCAACAGCTTTAGTCTCGGTTGCACCCACCAGCCGGGACTAAAGGTTACCCACACGTCCTTATCCCACCGACAGTTTTGTTAGATGACACAAAAACCACCTTTAGTCCCGGTTGTACCCACCAGCCGGGACTAAAGGTTAGATGGTTTCCCGCGCCACTACGTTCCCGCCTATTTTCTTCCCGCGCTTTCCACCGCTTCCTGCCTCCGTCTTCCCGCCATTTTTCACAATATATATGTAGGCTTAGCCTCCATTTACATATCACATCTAGACTCATATCTGCATACCTCATCACTCTCTTCCATGGCTTCCATCGTATCTCTAACCCCCAGGAGGCGGAGGCGCTTTGCGCCTCAAACTACCCCTGCCCGCCGGGCTACCGCGTCCCCACCGGCTGGATGCTGAGCGTCGGAGGCGTACCGGTCCCTCCTGTCCCTCTAGGTGTGGCGCGCCAGATGGCCATCACGAACCACTACTACTTCGAGCTCACGCCAGAGCAGCGGAGGAATCCCCAGTGGCATCCCGACTACAGCCCGACTTGGGACGCCTTCTTCATCAATCGGCATGAGAGTGCGCTTGCCAGGCACGAGGAGGACGGCCCGCCTCGTTCGAACTTCAACGAGGCCGGCCGTCGGTTGTGGTGGCGCGGCCGGACTCTCCAGAGCGTCATGGCCTACCGTGGCCCCCGCCTGCGCTACCCTCAGTCTCAGCCCACGCGTGCTCACCCGCCGAGGTTCGACTACCGCGACCCCGATGCCAGCGACGACGACGTCGGCGACTACGACGACTACAGTGGCGACGTTTATAGGGCTAGGCACGACTATGACTGAATCACTCCAACATTCGAAAACAAGTTCGACCGATTGTGACTTAATCTGACCATGTACTTTAATTCCAGTTCAATCGTTTCCCCGCCTCTCGTGAGTGTTATTGTGATACATGATTAGAACAATACATTACATAAAATGTTTAATACATGATTAGAACAATATATGATTAGAACAATACATGATTACACATGATTACACATCATTTCTTCGCTAGTGTCCCTTGCTTACGATTGTGGCGTAACCATGGAGAATCTTCATTATTTAACTTGAGGCTTGTGTCAGTGTTCACTCTGAAGGGCAGAATTTCACCAAACTGATTATAATCTTGTGACATGTCTGTCTTGTCCTCCACTCCCACGATGGTTCTTTTCCCTGAAAGAACTATGTGGCGCTTTGGTTCATCACATGATGTATTCGCTTTGGTTCTTTTTCTTGGTTTGCTACTCATGTCCTTCACATAGAAAACCTGAGCCACATCTTTGGCTAGGACGAATGGTTCATCAAGGTACCCTAGATTGTTGAGATCCACCATTGTCATTCCATACTGCTCGTCCAACTTTACCCCGCCTCCTGTCATCTTCACCTATTTGCACCGAAACAAAGGAACCTTAAAGTTAGGTCCATAATCAAGCTCCCATATCTCCTGTATGTAACCATAATATGTGTCCGTTCGCCCTTTGCCGGTTACTGCATCAAAGCGGACACCACTGTTTTGGTTGGTGCTTTTTTTTATCTTGGGCGACCGTGTAAAATGTATTCGCATTTATCTCGTACCCTTGGAAAGTCAATATAGTCGAAGATGGTAATTTGGCCAGCAAGTACAGCTGCTCTTCAACAACAGTGTCATTCATGAGACGTCTTTGCAACCAAACGCCGAAAGTCGCCATGTGGAGCTGTAAAACAAAGGACTCAGGCTGCCCTGGGTTTGCTTGGCGTACAATATTCTTGTATTCCTCACTGTACGGAGCCACCAAGAGGGAATTTTGTAGAACTGTGTAGTGTGCTTGAGTCAACGAATGACCATCCCTACATATCATTGGTTTCTTTCCGATCGTGCCTTTTCCACTAAGTCTCCCCTCATGACGCGATTGAGGAAGACCAATCGGCTTAAGGTCGGGAACAAAGTCAGCACAAAACTCAATGACCTCCTCTGTTCCATATCCCTTGACGATGCTTCCTTCTGGCCTAGCACGGTTACGAACATATTTCTTTAAGACTCCCATGAACCTCTCAAAGGGGAACATATTGTGTAGAAATACAGGGCCGAGAATGGAAATCTCTTTGACTAGGTGAACCAGGAGGTGCGTCATAATATTGAAGAACGATGGTGGGAACACCAGCTCGAAGCTGACAAGACATTGGGCCACATCATTTTGTAACCGTGGTAGATCTTCTGGATTGATTACCTTCTGAGATATTGCATTGAGGAATGCACATAGCTTCACAATTGCTAGTCGAACATTTTCCGGTAGAAGCCCCCTCAATGCAACTGGAAGCAATTGCGTCATAATCACGTGGCAGTCATGAGACTTTAGGTTCTGGAACTTTTTCTCTGCCATATTTATTATTCCCTTTATATTCGATGAGAATCCAGCCGGGACCTTGATACTGTTCAGGCATTCAAAAAAGGTGATCTTCTCTTCTTTAGTAAGAGCGTAGCTAGCGCGACCTTGAAACAGTTCCGGATGTCGGTCTTCTGGGTCTTTCACATGTTGCAGGTCCTGTCGAGCTTCCTTTGTATCTTTTGTCTTCCCATACACACCCAAGAAGCCTAGCAGGTTCACGCAAAGATTCTTCGTCACATGCATCACGTCGATTGCAGAGCGAACTTCTAGGAATTTCCAATACTCAAGCTCTCAAAATATAGATTTCTTCTTCCACATGGGTGCGTGTCCGTCTGCGTCATGCGGAACAGATTGTCCGCCATGACCCTTTCCAAAGATTACTTCTATATCTTTGACCATATCGAATACATCATCACCAGTATTTTCCTTAGGTGGCTCCCGGTGATCTGCCTTACCGTTGAAATGCTTGCCTTTTTTCTTACGGCATGAATTTTGCTAAGAAATCGACGGTGCGATATGTACACATTCTTCTTACAATTAGCTAAATATATACTTTCAGTCTCTTGTAAACAGTGTGTGCATGCCTTGTATCCCTTGTTTGTCTGTCCTGAAATGTTATTAAGAGCAGGCCAATCATTGATGGTAACGAACAGCAATGCTCGTAAGTCAAATTCCTCTTGTTTGTGCTCATCCCACACACGTACGCCTGGTTTGGCCCACAGCTGTAAAAGTTCATCAACTAATGGCCTTAGGTACACATCAATATCATTGCCGGGTTGCTTCGGACCTTGGATGAGCACTGGCATCATAATGAACTTCCGCTTCATGCACAACCAAGGAGGAAGGTTATAGATGCATAGAGTCACGGGCCAGGTGCTATGACTGGAGCTCTGCTCCCCAAAAGGATTGAAGCCATCTGTACTTAGACCAAACCGTATGTTCCTTGCGTCACCTGCAAAATCTTTAAACTTATTGTCGATCTTTCTCCATTGAGACCCATCAGCGGGGTGTCTCAACATCCCGTCTGACAAACGGTCCTCTTTGTGCCATCGCAATAACTTGGCATGCTCTTTGCACCGAAACAAACATTTCAACCATGGTACTATAGGAGCATACCACATCACCTTGGCAGGAACCCTCTTTCTGGGGGGCTCGCCCTCAACATCACCAGAGTCATCTCCTCTGATCTTATACCGCAATGCAGTGCATATCGGGCATTCAGTCAAATTCTCATAGTCACCACGATAGAGGATGCAGTCATTAGGACATGCATGTATCTTCTGAACCTCTAAACCTAGAGGGCAGACAATCTTCTTGGCTTCGTACGTACTGGTGGGCAATTCGTTATCCTTTGGAAGCATATTCCTCATCATTTTCAGCAACTTTTCAAATCCGGAGTTAGATAGACCTTCCTCTGCCTTCCATTTCAGCAATTCAAGTGTGCTGCCCAGCTTTTTCAGACCATTTTGGCAGTTTGGGTATAAGGACTTTTTGTGATCCTCTAACATGCGATCCAACTTCTCCCTCTCCTTATTAGTTTCGCATTCTCTCCGTGCATCAGCAATGGTCCGACCGAGATCATCAGGGGCCTCGTCATGTGTCTCTCCTTCAGCTTCCCCTTCAGCTCCCCCTTCAGCTTCTCCCATGAAAGTATCACCATATTCAGGGAACCCAGGATAGTTGTCATCATCCTCTTCTTCATTGTCTTCCATTGTAACACCTCTTTCTCCGTGCTTGGTCCAACAATTGTAGCTGGGCATGAAACCTTGCTGAAGCAGGTGCACGTGAAGGGTTCTTGATGAAGAGTAATTCTTCAGATTCTTACACACACTACATGGACAGACAACAAAACCATTCCGCTTGTTCGCATCAGCCACACGGAGGAAATCCTGCAAGCCCTTAATGAACTCGCTTGAGACTCGGCTACCGTACATCCATTGCCGGTTCATCTGCATTATTATATAAGTATATAATAAACCAAATTAATACAAGGAATAAACTCACATTGCATATAAATCATATATACTCCCACATTACTCTCTAACGTTACAAAAATTATTGCAAATAAATCATACTAAAAAATTATTATTGTAAATCACATAAGCTCACAATTACTCCCACATTAGTTTCTAACATTAATTACTCCACAAATCCCTCTATTTTTTTGAGCATAAAAAGAGCTATATATGTGCATGACAAATTTCTACTTCATACTCATTTTGGTCAACATACAAGTACACCACCTCTACACATGTGCAAACTAAGGAATTAATTTAAGCTCAAATGCTATATAAATCAAATAAACTCCCATAATTACTCCCAAATTATAGCCACAAATCTCACCACATCTAGAGCATTATATGAGCTAAATTAGCAATTAAAGATGAGAGAGTAAAGTTGCTAACCTTTTGAACCAATTAGATAGATGAAATAACTCAAAATCTTGGATAATTTTGATAAAAAAATCGGGCATGACCTCTCCACTCAATTCAAGCTTCCGACCACCATTAGTGTACTGGCAGGCTCGGGGGAAGAGAAGCTCAATTTTGTAGGCGACGGCCTTTAGTCCCGGTCCGTGTTAAAGGCCGGGATTAAAGGTCGCCCTTTAGTCCCGGTCGTTAACACGGGCCGGGACTAAAGGCCGCCGCCCGTGGGGTTCCCGCCCGCCAATCCTTTAGTCCCGGTCCGTGTTAACGACCGGGACTAAAGGTCCATTACAAACCGGGACTATGTGCTGACCGTGCCCCAGCGGCACGAACCGGGACTAATGCCCCCTTTAGTCCCGGCCCAAATAGTTTGGGGACTAAAGGTGACGGATAGAAGCCTCTTTTTCCACTAGTGTATGCATTACGCTATCTTTCTTCCCTATGAAAACACGGTACCCTTGGTCTTGAATTATTAACCAACTTTGATAATAAAAACTACCTACTTCTCTTTCTCTTTCCTCAAACCTAATAAGAAGAGAGCATTAGCTACATCCTCTCTTTTATCTCTCGCCAACCTTCTCTCTTCGCTCCAATGTGCGTATAACAGGCACAACTGAACGCCATGGTGAGTTGGTTACTCAAACGTCGAGCCTTGTCACCGTCTATGGTACATTTGAGGAGATTGGGTCCTAAATGCACGTTAAACCAGATCCAAACCTCCATATATTTAGAGACCTAAGATTCTGAGTCTACTTTACACACTTTAGACATGAACAAATAACAAAGCAATAGGTTCTCGGTGAGAAAGCGCGTGCCTATGGGGGATCCTGGTTGGTGCAATCGTGATGAATGATGTCAACACACTCTATTTCCCCTAGTAAGAAAGCCTGTTTTGTAGTTTGAGATTTTCTAGAACTCAAAATCGGATGAAAACTGGCATTAAGTAAGAAAAAAACTACCTGGTACAACATAGAGGAATTCACTAAGCTCCCTCCTCCCGCGGTGTTCCATCGGTTGAGTATTGACAACAAAAGTTTTTCACACGAAATCCCGATTCTCTGTGCAGTTTTACCAATAAAAAACCAGAGGAGTCATTAATTCCATGTGATTATCTTTGGAGCTGACATTCTTTATGCTTCCCTTGCTTCACGACACTCACCTCTCAGATTGTCGGCAATGGGTACCCATTACCCATGTAACCGGCGGGTAAAAATCCATTAGAAGTACGGGTATAAAGAAAAAATTACCCATGAATGTGTAAATGAGACAATATCACACCCATCAGGTAGAGCAAGTACGGATATGGAATCATAGTACGCATACTGACGTACCCATTTAATCGTCCAAAAAAGTGGGACCTCTATAATATTCTAAAATACTTAATTTTCCCCTTATTAGGCATTCACCTATGTTGAAATATTGGACCATTTCAGCTTGGTCCATACTAGATTTTAGAAATTCCTAGAAATCTCAAAGCCCATGTGTGTAAGCCCATGTAACATGCAGCCCAAGTTGTTGGCTGCACAAAGGCAAGAGGTGGGAGCTAAGTTTAGTCCCACATGGAAAGTTGGGAGAGATGTAGACCAATATATAAGGTGGGGTGTTGCACCACTTGGTAAGTGAGTGAGAAGAGAAGTGCCACACGCGCGCTCCTCCTCCTCCTCGCTCGTCTCGTCTCGTCTCCAGTGGCGGAGCCACCATGTAACCATTGGGTTCACATAAACCCAATGAAATTAGCATACTCTCTCTTTAATCACTACATAGTGTGTGCTTATATATACTTTAAATCTAGTCTTACAAAGCAATGAACCCAATAAAAAGATGTGCTAGCTTCGCCCTGCTCGTCTCGACTCGACACACGACACGTCACGACGCGCGCCGCGGTTTGTGGAATTGAGCCTCGGAGCCGAGTTTATCTTTTTGCTGCACAGGAAAACTGAACGTTTGACCGAGTCCTTGACGGACGCGTCACAGCTAGCCGATTCGGGTCGCTCCCAGATTGTTGGCTATTGTAACCGACTCGGGTGTGCGACGTGGGTGTGGCCCACGTTGCCTAGGGTTTCTCCGCTGTGCCGCCTATATAAACTCTTATCCGGCTACCGCCGCACACACCCTGAAACCAATCTAGGGTTTTGCCACCTCTCGCTGCTTGCGCCGCCTCCATAGTCTACTCCATCCCGAGCACCGGCGTGCACCGGCGAACGGGAGAGCAGGTCTCTGGAACCACTCGCCTTTACGATCCTGTACGGGAGAGGGCGAATTAGGTTTTTGGGAAGCGCTCTGCGCGACTGCTCGAGTTCTTCATCACGGGTCGTCTTCCTTCCAAGTTGGGCGGTGCAGCCTACCGCCGTCTTCATCGCCATCTATTTCGACCGGTCTTCTCCAACATTGTCATCAACAACGTTACTGCTACGACTACATCTGCAAGCGAACGGTATATGCAGTCTACTGTAGTTTGTCTGTTCATCATGTTCTGCGAGTACATGTTTCACCGCTACTTGTTTCCGTTCATCTTGTTGTTCAATGCATCTAGTATGTTCGAGTTACATGTGGTAGTAGCTAGTATTGGCATGTTTAATATTCTGGAATTAACTATGGAAATTGTGCCTAATTATCCAACAATTCAAAAACCTAATTGTAGACAATTTCCTGAATTATCAATGGCTGGTTTTACCGATGCACTGAGGCCGGATAAATTTACCGGTGTGCACTTCACGAGGTGGTAGTACAAGGCTGAGCTTTGGCTGACCATGATGAAAGTGTTCCAGATTAGTAAAGGCAAACCTGAAGGAACTATGTCTGATGAGGATCAGAAAAAGTTCAAGGAAGCCAATACTGTCTTTGTGGGATGCATTCTGAGCATTCTTGCTGACCGTCTGTGTGATGTGTTTATGCACATAAAAGATGGGAAGGAGCTCTGGGACGCACTGGACGCCAAGTTTGGTGCTGCAGATGCTGGCAGTGAACTGTACATCATGGAGAGCTTTCATGATTTTAAGATGACTAAGGACTCCTATGGTTCAACAAGCTCATGAGATACAGTGCATTGCCAAAGAGCTCGAACTCCTTAAGTGTGCCTTACCCGACAAGTTTGTGGCGGGTTGCATTATTGCTAAGTTGCCCCCTTCATGGAGGAACTTCGCCACAGCTCTCAAACACAAGAGACAGGAGATATCAGTTGAAAATCTGATAGCGTCCCTTGATGTTGAGGAGAAGGCTCGTGCTAAGGACACTACTGAGAAAGGAGAGGGTCATGCTACTTCAAACTTTGTGCAGCAGAAAGGCAAATCCTCGGGCAAGAACAAAGGGAACTTCAAGCCCTCTTTCAACAAGCCTGTAAAGACTACAACCTTCAAGAAGAAGAAGCCGAACAAGGACCGGAGTGATCTGACTTGTTTCACTTGTGGAGAGCCCATTCACTTTTCCAAGGACTGCCCAGAACGCGCAGACCGCAGAGGGAAAAAGGCCAAGACTGTCACCGTCGTAACCGCTGGCAATACTGATGGGTATGGTAAATTATTTACTGTTCTTTCGGTATTTCAATCTCCCTCTTGGTGGATTGATACGGGTGCTAACGTTCATGTGTGTGCTGACATCTCTATGTTCACTTCTTACCAGGCCGCACGGGATTCCTCCGTCCTAATGGGCAATGGGTCACATGCCTCTGTTCGTGGTGTTGGCACGGTAGATCTGAAGTTCACTTCAGGGAAGATCGTGCGGCTAAGGAACGTGCAGCATGTCCCTACTATGAACAAGAATCTTGTTAGCGGTTCCCTTCTTTGCAGAGATGGGTTTAAGGTTGTTTTAGAGTCGAATAAGGTAGTCGTTTCCAAGCATGGACAATTTATTGGAAAAGGCTATGAGTGCGGAGGCTTGTTCCGTTTTTCACTTTCAGATTTCTATAATAAATCTGTGAACCATATTTGTGGCGGTGTTAGTGATGATACCAGTGTTTGGCATTCTCGTTTATGTCACATTAATTTTGGTTTGATGAATCGGTTATCCAGCATGAGTTTAATTCCGAAATTCACTATTGCCAAAGGTTCTAAGTGTCATAGTTGTGTGCAATCAAAGCAACCTCGTAAGCCTCATACGGCGGCCGAGGAGAGAAACTTGGCACCTCTAGAACTCATACATTTTGATCTATGCGAGATGAATGGTGTGTTGACAAAAGGTGAAAAGAGATATTTCATGATATTGATTGATGATGCGACTAGATTTTGCTTTGTTTACTTGTTGCGAACTAAAGATGAAGCTTTAGACTACTTTAAAATTTATAAGGCCAAAGCTGAAAATCTACTAGAGAGAAAGATCAAGCGTCTTAGGTCGGATCGTGGTGGAGAGTATTTTCCTAAAATATTTGACGAATTCTGTGAGGAACACGGTATTATTCATGAGAGGACGCCTCCCTACTCGCCCCAATCAAATGGGGTGGCCGAGAGGAAAAACCGCACGCTGTCTGACTTGGTGAATTCCATGCTCGACACTGTTGGTTTATCGAAGGCATGGTGGGGGGAGGCTTTGTTGACTGCATGTCATGTCCTGAATAGAGTTCCTAACAAGAATAAAGAGAAAACCCCTTATGAGGAGTGGGTTGGGAGAAAGCCATCACTTTCATACTTGCGCACTTGAGGATGCTTGGCGAAGGTCAACATTCCCATCCCAAAGAAACGCAAACTCGGACCAAAGACTGTGGATTGCATCTTTCTAGGTTATGCTCAGCGAAGCATTGGCTATAGATTTTTAGTAGTTAAATCCGAGGTACCTGATATGCATGTTGATACTATAATGGAATCTTGTGATGCAACATTTTTTGAGAATATGTTTCCTATGAAAGATATGCATAGCACTGCTAGATTTTCTTCTGAGATAATTCCTGAATCTAGTGCATCTAATGATTATTTTGAGTAACCACATGAGAATGTTTTTGAGGACGTTCATGAGAAAGATGACAATGAAGCTCCCACAAGGAGCAAGAGATGAAGGACTGCAAAGTCCTTTGGTGATGATTTCATTGTGTACCTTGTAGATGATACTCCCAAGTCCATTGCTGAGGCATATGCATCACCAGATGCAGATGATTGGAAAGAAGCTGTCCAAAATGAGACAGACTCAATTCTTTCTAATGGAACATGGGAATTATCTGAGCGCCCTCATGGCTGTAAGCCTGTGGGCTGCAAGTGGGTGTTCAAGAAGAAGCTAAGGCCTGATGGTACTATTGAGAAGTACAAGGCGAGACTTGTAGCGAAAGGCTACACACAGAAAGAAGGCAAAGATTACTTCGACACCTATTCACCTATCGCTAGACTAACCACCATTCGAGTACTACTTTCCATGGCTGCCTCTTATGGTCTTATCGTTCATCAAATGGACGTAAAGACAGCTTTCCTTAATGGAGAGTTGGAAGAGGAAATCTATATGGATCAGCCTGATGAATTTGTGGTAAAAGGTGAAGAGAGAAAGGTGTGCAAGTTGCTAAAATCTTTATATGGCCTGAAACAAGCACCTAAGCAATGGCATAAGAAGTTTGACAGAACTTTAACTTCTGTTGGCTTTGTCGTTAATGAGGCTGACAAATGCGTCTACTATCGCCATGGTAGGGGCAAAGGTGTTATATTGTGTTTGTACATTGATGATATTCTCATCTTTGGTACAAACATGAAAATAATACATGAGGTCAAGTCTTTCTTGTCAAAGAGCTTTGATATGAAAGATCTGGGACAAGATGATGTAATTCTGAACATCAAGCTGATTAAGAACGAGAGTGGGATTACTTTATCGCAATCCCACTATGTTGAGAAGATCTTGAGCCAGTTTGGCTTTATTGATGGCAAGTCTTCTCCAACACCTTATGATCCCAGTGTGATATTACGTAAGAACAAGAACGATCCAACAGATCAACTGAGATATTCTCAGATCATTGGTTCACTCATGTACTTAGCGAGCGCGACAAGACCTGACATCTCTTTTGCTGTGAGCAAGTTGAGTAGGTTCATGTCAAACCCGGGTATTGATCATTGGCATGCACTTGAAAGAGTCATGCGCTATCTATGTGGTACAATGAGTTATGGGATTCACTATTCAGGACACCCTGCTGTGCTTGAAGGATATAGTGATGCAAATTGGATCTCTGATGTAGATGATATCAAAGCCACTAGTGGGTATGTGTTTACCTTTGGTGGTGGCGCTGTATCATGGAGATCATGTAGGCAAACCATATTGACGAGGTCAACTATGGAAGCAGAACTTACTGCTTTAGACACAACCACTGTAGAGTCAGAATGGCTGCGTGAGCTCTTGATGGACTTGCCGGTGGTTGAAAAACCTGTGCCGGCTATCCTCTTGAATTGTGACAACCAAACAATTATTGTCAAAGTGAACAATTCTAAGGATAACACGAAGTCATCAAGATACGTCAAAAGACGTTTGAAGTCTGTCAGGAAATTGTGAAACTCCGGAGTAATAACTGTTACGTATATTCAAACAGACAAAAATCTGGCAGATTCCTTTACAAAGGGACTATCACGCAATGTGATAGACAGTGCATCGAGGGATATGGGTTTGAGACCCATAGATGTTATGCCATAGTGGTAACCCAACCTTTGTAATCGGAGATCCCGTGAATTAGGACCTGGGAAAACAAGCTAGTGGTTTAACTGAGGAGAGTATTCTGTAACCCTCTCTATGTAAAGATGCAAAACTCTCAAAATCTGTAAGGCAGGTTGGCAACATGCCTTAATGTGTTTCTGTTGGCTATGATTAGCAAAGATGCTGTCCTACAGAGCATTCTTGAAAGAACACACCTATATGAGTCCGACTGTTAAACGTCGCAGTCTATGAGATTTGGGTGATCTCTAGTAAACTCATTAAGAGACCATGGAGTACGATGCATATGCTCCAACCCGTGGGGTAGGCTACTGGCAGCCATGTACTAGTTATGACTTTAAGTGAAATCGTGACGCACCAAACTTGCAATTCAAGGCATAGTCCATTGTTCAAGTTGCTGATAGACGTAGCTTAAGGTTCTAGGCGGAAGTTCAACTTAACAGTCTCTGCTGAAACACTGGTATATAAACAAGTTGCGAGGTTTGGCAAATCTCTAAATGGGTATTTGAGATCTGGTGGGGGATTGTTGAAATATTGGGCCATTTCAGCTTGGCCCATACTAGATTTCAGAAATTCCTAGAAATCTCAAAACCCATGTGTGTAAGCCCATGTAACATGCAGCCCAAGTTATTGGCTGCACAAAGGCAAGAGGTGGGAGCTAAGTTTAGTCCCACATGGAAAGTTGAGAGAGATGTAGACCAACATATAAGGTGGGGTGTTGCACCACTTGGTAAGTGAGTGAGAAGAGAAGTGCCACACGCGTGCTCCTCCTCCTCCTCGCTCGCTCGTCTCGTCTCATCTCATCTCGACACGACATGACTTGACACACGACACATCACGACGCGCGCCGCGGTTTGCGGAATTGAGCCTCGGAGCCAAGTTTATCTTTTTGCTGCACAGGAAAACTGAATGTTTGACCGAGTCCTTGACGGACGCGTCACAGCTAGCCGATTCGGGTCGCTCCCAGATCGTGGGCTGCTGTAACCGACTCGGGTGTGCGACGTGGGCGTGGCCCATGTTGCCTAGGGTTTCTCCGCTGCGCTGCCTATATAAACTCTTGTCCGGCTATCGCCGCACACATCCTGAAACCGATCTAGGGTTTTGCCACCTCTCGCTGCTTGCGCCGCCTCCGTAATCTACTCCATCCCGAGCGCCGGCATGCACCGGCCAATGGGAGAGCAGTTCTCCAGAACCACTCGCCTTTGCGATCCTGTATAGGAGAGGGCGAATTAGGTTTTTGGGAAGCGCTCTGCGCGACTGCTCGAGTTCTTCATCACGGGTCGTCTTCCTTCCAAGTCGGGCGGTGCAGCCTACCGCCGTCTTCATCGCCTTCTGTTTCGACCGGTCTTCTCCAACGTTGTCATCAACAACGTTACTGCTACGACTACATCTGCAAGCGAACGGTACGTGCGGTCTACTGCAGTTTGTCTGTTCATCATGTTCTGCGAGTACATGTTTTGCTGCTACTTGTTTCCGTTCATCTTGCTGTTCAATGCATCTAGTATGTTCGAGTTACATGTGATAGTAGCTGGTACTTGTCATGTTTAATATTCTGAAATTAACTATGGAAATTGTGCCTAATTATTCAACAACCTATCTATGTTATCTAAAAGAAACATTCTTGGGGGAATCCTGGTCCACCCACGCTAGGAGAATCCTGGCCGTCCATTGTTGTGACGTGGCTGCTCGTAGGCCGTTCGTTTTCCAGATCCCGCAACCGTGACCGTCCGATCTGACTTAGGCTCCTGTTCACGTGGTCCGGGCCGTCCGTTCCCTGGAGGAGCATTGTGAGAGTCCTCTAATCCTACCGCTTCCACTGATGTGTGGGCCTGCTTCGAATGGGACCTGCTTGTCGGTGAGGGTAGCTACGTTCCCGGATGTGAGGTCAACACCTCAATCTATCCTCTCTCATTCCTCTCACTTTCCTCGTCTTCCTTTCCCTCGTCTCCCTCGTGATGTGGCGGCGCGTTGAGGAATGGCGTAGGTGGCGGCGGGGAGGAGAGGAGCAGATGGTGGAGGGGAGGAATGGATCCGGCCATCCGGGAGATGTCCAGCAAGCAGTAGAGGGCCATCAGGCGGTCGGACGACTCCAGATCCTCTAGGTTTTTTCGCGATGGCGGCGCAAGAAGGGGGCCAAGGTGGAGGCCAACAACTGTGGGCGGCCGGCGGCGGCCATGGAGGCCTCCTCACCGGCTCACCGCTCGTTCTACTCGTTCAGGTACGTGGAGCTCGCGGGGCAAGCAACAGCGACATCTCAGCCACCATGGAGGAGGGGAACCGCACAGGGTGGCCGAGCAATAGCCGTTGGCGGCGCCTCCTCCATCGGCTTCCCCGACGCCTCCCACGCTAAGGCGCTGCAAGTCGAGCTCGTATGGCAGGCGACGAAAGCCTGACCTACCCGACCCTGACCCCTCCTCCCATCCACTAAGAGCTGCCCTTCCGCAGCAGGTCAACAACTATTCGCGCTCTCCTTCCTCCGCCTTCTCCGCGCCACCTCTCCGTCGGTTCTTCAGGTTGCTTTGCGATGGAGTTCCCGGTCGTCGGTTCATTTGGTTGAGCTGCGGTGGGCTCGTTCTTGGTGGGATTTTTCTCCTCGTTTACGTTTTCGTCTCTCTTCCTCTGATTTCGTTTGGCTATTTCTCATGGGTACTCTCCTTATTTCTCCTGCCAGTTTGGTTACTCTACTCATTTCTTTTGCCATTCTTACGTTTGCTCTGCTTGCAGCTAGGGTGTTTGATGAAATTCTTGCCTACTAATTCAATGTTCATGTGATGCTTGTAGGTCGTCCCGCGCATGTATTGGTGTTTTGGAGTGGAGGAATGTTATTTGTTGCTTTGCTGGTTCTTCAGAGAAAGGTGCGCTGATCTACTTCTTTGGCCTACCTTCTCTATACTTTCTTTGCTCGCAGCTTACGTGTTTGATTAAATGCCTGGCTGCTAATTCATTTTTGATGTGCTGCTCCTAGATGGAACTGTACGTGCATTTGTGCTTCTGCAAAGTTCCTGCGTTCCCTTGCTTGCTATTGAAATAAAGGTACGTTTCTTGCCCTCTCACATGTGGCTCTGCTGCTATTATAATGGTATATTGGTATATGTGATGTTTTAATTTGCTCATGTCTTTGCTGCTATCTGTCTTCTGTCATTTCATAGTTCAGACGAGCCGCTTGTTCTTCTCAATGTTATTTTCTTCTCCTGTGAATCTCTCTTTTAGCTTATCTCTTTACTTATTTTTGTTGTCGCAGAACTTCTGCGTGTTTTGTGTTGGTGTGTTCTTCTTTTACCCTTGCTTACTGCTTTACTGTGCTGCTCTACAGGATGTGCAATGTTGTTTCGTTTGTTATTCCGATTTTAGAGAGCTTGCAGTGCAGTGTGTGCTGCCATCTTTGTGTTATTTGTGTGAGGTTGCGGTGGATGGGTCTGTGCTTGCTGGAGTAGAGCTTGAGCTTCCATTCAATGGTGTTGGTGCGGTGCCGCAAAGGAAGTTCTTTTGGAGTGAGGCCTGGTCTGGTTGTTTGGATGCCTATGACCAGGCCGATGTTCAGGCGATCAGGTTTTTGCAGGGTCTATACGACTTCGTTGTCCGAGACTATAACTATGACTTCATGGTAGCATATAGAGATTCTATACGTTCGGCCATTATGGTCGCGGCGTGTGCAAGTCATCATGCCGGTCGTTTGGAGAGAGATGCTTTGCGTCAGCCATTATCTGCATCCGTCGGTTCAGGTTCAGTGGATTGGCGTTTATTTAGTTCACGCCTTGTGGCGTCGCTGCGTTGTGTTTAGTTCTTGCACTTGTTCTTTGTATCGTGGACCAGGCATAATAAATGACCACCTGTTATTTCTTTGTACTCTTGTCCTGATTTGTCTGGATATATCACAATATTCTATAGTTAATGTATATGTCTTCACCGGGAAAGGAAATGGCAGGCAGACCAAGAGATTAGACATCTGAATGTAGTAATTGGCAATAAAGAGCCTTTGTTTCTCTATTGTTTTACTCAGGCAGACCAAGAGATTAGCACACCCCGAATGTAGTATTTGCTTTTCTTTGGTTCATTTCCTTTTTATGCTTCCCTGTTTGTGTCTGTTGTTCAATTTCTTGAAAACTAATAGGCGATAAAAAGAATTATAGTTTCCTCCTTGCTTTTCTTTTATTGCTCTTTACAAAACTTGCTTCTCTTGAGTGGGTTTATTTGTTGTTTGATTTATTCTTGATTCTGGATAGGTTAATAGGTATAAAGAGCCTTTGTTACTCTTTTCAGTTTATTTGTGTACCCCCACTCTTTCTTTTCATGTTGGAGATGGGTGGAAGATAGGGACCGAGGGGGATGGGAGGGACAGTGATAGAGAGGGGGCGAGCAGCCTGGTCCATGGTGTGGTCCATGGTCTGCTCAAAGAGATAGATGGCCATTGGTTCTTGATCTGAGCGGGGAGAGATGAGAGGGGCGCCTTTTGTTCGCTTGGTTAGAAGTCAGGGAGAGACACACAAAGAGTGCACATGGCGAGAGACAGGAAAAAGTGTGAGGAATGACCAAGCCATCATTTATCCTCTTTTATTTTGCTTATTTTCTTTCCATGCATGATTTTGAGAGAGAGAGATAGAGGACCAAGCCTTGATTGCATGGAAATAGACAGAGGAAACAGAGATCCCCATAGCTAATTTAAGCAATAACATTTTGACAGAATATTTTCCTGAGCTACAGTTTTAGATCTCTATGGATTGATCAGTATAGAAGTAAATCAGCCCGGTATACTACACTTTACTTGTTTTGGTGTTCATTTTTGCAGCTTGCGACATGGCCCTAAGAAGTGGGACCAAGACAAATCAATATTCCTCACATAGCTATATCTCACTGATAACCGAGCTCAGTGGATTCTGGTGAGACTGAGATGTGAGACGTAGATAGATGGTTATTCCTTGCCTAGCTATTTCTCACCAATAAGCAAGCTCAATGGATTCTGTAAGGCTGGACCTAGATATATATATATATATATATTCCTCTTTTAAGTTCACTCCACTTGACTGGTGGTACAAGTTGCATGTAAGTAAGTCACATATCTTAGTTTTCTGATATTTATGATTATTTTTCTCAGAAGTTCATCTTTCTTATACAATCACCCAACTCGGCTGCACTGGTTTACTAGAACTAGGCTACTTTTCAAAGCGAACTAATTTGTACTAGACTCTCAGTATAGTTAGCTAGATGTAAATTGCTTGTTTTTGCAATGTAGGATCGTAGTATCTTCTGTGTTGAACACCTGAACAAATCTTCTCTTTCTCAGAAATTCAGAAGTCTTGTTGTCATACCGATTAAGTTTCGTTCATCCGTTGAACACATTTCCTCATAAGATTTGCATATCTTACAGAGATTTCGTGGTTGAGGCCACTGACGACGAAGGAGAAGTGGCCGGGTGGATCAGAGGTCAGAAGGTGACACAGTTCTGCAACAGGAATTGCCATGCTTGATCGACCATCCCGGCGTCTTCAGGTCAGAGGTAAAAACTGAAAGGACATTTACTGCCATTGTTGCATGACAAGTTTGGTGAAACTAATATATCTCGTGTATCTCAGTGAATATTGAGAAGCAACATTGTATTTATGGGCCACAAATGATGTATTCATCTCCATGGCTGAAGCAAATAGACCCAAGGCCGAGGTGAGGTCCTTTCTCTATTTCTTCATCCAAGAGGTATATTTGATCGGGTGCATTAGACTAGAATTATCATGCATAGTTAGCTTCAGCTGTGCATATTTTTGTCCTCAATTTATGTTCTGACTTTGAGGTTGCAGGCATGTGCACTTCTTGTTTGCGTAAATGCTCGAAGAGCAATCCTGCTCAAGGCTTGGCAATATGAGCAAGATAGGAGTAACCCAATGGGATAATTCAGAAGGTAAGAATGCCTCTTCGACCATATCTCTATATGTCCCTTGCATCTTCTCCATGTAGCAAAATTCAAACAACGCCATAAACTGTTCTATTTTGCATTTTTGATTCATGATTGTTGGCAGGATGATGAGAAGGTGCAGTGCAAACTATTTCAAGAATTCTTCATGGAATTTTGGGCCCTGTGAAAAACATGAGTCTTATGGGAAAATCAGCTTCCTTATGTTTATTAGGTCTTAATCCGTGTCCTTATTTATGCTGTGAGGTTTATATATATCAAGTGGTTTAGCTCATGATTTTAGGTTGCTTTTGGTAATGCCGGATGCATTTATCGCCTCTTTAACCGAGGCCTCATCTTTTCGTGAAATGGATCTCTCATGCAGTTAGATCCAGATTGTTTTTTTTGTGCTTATCTTATAATGAATTTTTTTCATCAACTAAATATTGCATACCTCTGCTCTTCGGGTAATTAAGAACTATTGTGAATAACATGTCAAAACATTAGCATGAAAGCACTTGATGTTCTTATATTTTGTGAATACAATGTTATAAAGTACAGCCCTACATTTGATGAGAAATATTTAATATTTGATTCATCATGTTTAGCTTCAGTTTTTGACAATGGCACTTGATCGGAGAGAGAAGCAGTTGGTGGTTTTTCTGACCACTTCAGCAAGAAAGTTCAGTATCATTGTACGACTACAACTCGGATATTTATGAGTGCATATAAGATCTATTGTCTGGTGTCAAGGTGTACAATTTTTTTTATCTTCGTGAAATGATCTCTTTGTGATCCATTTTGTCATGTCTGACGGACATGCTGCCTATTAGAGGAAAAATATAGTAGCATCTATGATACATCAGTTCTGCAAGTTGCATGCATCCATTCACTTAGTATGGTGGCTTTATATGTAGTTTGTAACAGTTTTTACTAGGTTCTATTTATATCTGAGTGACTTCTAGCTAGGCGTTATTATAAATATGATCCCCTCTGACTTTCTGTGGTATATGCTATGTTTTGGGAATTTAAGTATACATGGTTGCATCAGGCGAATCACCTAAATGTTAGCCCAAAATGGGGTTGAGGTTTAATTTACTATAATTCTCCACTTTGATCCGAATGTCCTATAAACTTGAGTTGATGGCACATAGTCAATGAACAAATATGTGATATTATATTGGGATCATTGTTTTAGATCAGTGAATAGCATTAACCGAGTTGAGGATTGTCACATCTTCACCTTTATTGTTTAGTTAATTTGACTCGGCTTAGATAAATTATTTGTTTTCGTAGGGTTGTGAATATCTGCATGCAATGTCTAGCTGTTGAAGTTATTGTTATATCAAATCTCCTCTGCCCCAAGCGCGTCGATGGTGTGGTGCTTAACCCTAAGCACGGCGTTATGCTCCTCCCCGACCATGAGTGCCTGACGATGGTGGTCGCCTTCTCCTCCCTCCTCACGTACCGGCAAGGTATTGCTGCTCTTCATCTTCTTTTGTCTGTCTGTTGTCTGCTGAACAGCAAGGGGTGATAGCACCAATAAGCATCCATACGAGCTACCTGAGTATTTTCACCAGTGTGTCCTCTCATGGCTATCTGAATTTGGATTTGAGAGATAGAAACTCAAAAATAGTAATAGTAGTAGTAACCCATATTGTTTATTAATTATCAATTTGGCTTCATATCTGAAGTTAGAAACCTGATATCCAGTTACAGTGATTTGTTAGCCGATTTTTTAAGCAGGAGATAGGATGGACTATGTCAAGTGACAGATGTTGGTTAATAATATCCATCATAATATGTCTTTTTCCTATATTTATAGAATTGCAACTTATGACAGTGCTTAATATAGTTAAAACAACGCCTATGGAGAAGAACATCAAAGGAGAGAAGTACATGGTTGATGATGATCAGCTTCAGATAAATATTGTATACTGATTAGAGAGTTGCATATATAAGAGAGTTGCAGCCAACCATTTATGCCTATTATTAGAGCATTTGATTTCCATATAACAACAGCGGGAGAGAAGATCCACATACACGCACGATTTATTATGTTCCTGTATGTTTTCTTTTCTTTCACTAATTAAAGAAGCATATTGAAGCAATATAAGAGGTAAGTTCTATTCTAAATCTTAGGTTACTCAGCTTTATGATTTCTAAACGAATGATTGTTCTGGTTATAGGTTGCATCCAAAAAATGAGATTATTTTAGCTTATGAATCCGTGAATTATCCATTTTTCTGCTAGCTTTTTAAATTTCTTTATTAAATTGCAGGAAGTTCATGGTGATGCTTTTTTTCTGTCTATTAATGCATCAATATAAATATTCCTGACATTCACGCACTATGGTACATTAGCTTTTGATTTGACAAAGATAGAGATTCTTCAGTTATTATAGCTTGGTTTGACTTACTCATTTTAATTCTTTGTCTGTGTATTGCACGATCTCGCGCCTTTGCTGATTTAGGTTGCCCGATCTATACGTTCCATTGTATGCTACGATCTCTTCTGGTACTCTCTTCTGGTACGGTCTTATGCCCCTTCTCTCTTTGTGGTGCCCTACGTACAGACGCTTTCATGTACTATTGTAGTCTTCATCTCTTGTGCAACCTTGAACTTACCAATTTTTCTCTGACCATCAGTTGTGGAGCTTGAGGTTAGTTGTATTTTAGAACTGTTAGACTTCTGCACAATGCAGGTGGCAATTAGTGAACAATAGTAAAATCATTTACACATAGTTCAGTTTTCACTGGTTTCTTCATATGGCAGTAGCATGTCACATTATCATCTATACAAATTATAGAGCAAGCATGGTACCATCTTTGCTGAGCACCAATAGGAGCATTCAGTGTAATAATTAGAGAATACTCTATGTATAAATTGTGAGCATGATCAGATAGTGGGCATCATTTTATTCTATGTTGCCTTCCAGATATTAGAGACATTAAATTAAGTAGTTCATAGTTACGTATGCCATATACCCTATTATATTGTGTATCTGGGTTGGAGCTTCGGGAGCTTTTGAGTTAGAGGATCTTTTTTTACCAAACCTGAAAATTAGAAAGAGCTAATTTTTTAATTGGTTCAGACTGATTGAAACAGTTTCGTTGTTGGAAATTATAGAAACTGCCAACATTGATAAGTGATACTGCAAATTTCTCATTTAGTACAATATCTTGCTCTTTTATTCGGTTTTTTGGGATGGCCTATGGACGCTTTTTATCTTTTGGTCTTTTCTTGTCAGTTTTATATTGACATTTTAGGTCATGGTTTGTAGACTCTTAAAAATGGACCTAATTCTTTCTCATGCTTGTAATAATTTGACAGAACTCTCACTAATAAAACTCTAGGCTTTATGGTAGGTTCCTGTTTATTGCAGAGCATTTACCTGACGGGGATGTTTGTATAGTGAAGATTCATGCTGGATTCGCGATTCTTCTCCATTTAGGTAAGCCATATTCATTATTGTAATCATATATTTATATCATGCCTCCTGTTTTCTCCATGTTCAACAACTAAATATACCTGAGGTTTGAGGTTGTCTATCTATTAATATTTTAAATTTACCTTTGGTGTGAACTAATGGAAAATTGTAGTGTTTTACCTTTGCTCTTATGTATCATACCTTAGATATTTATTTTTTCAAATCCTCTATGTAGCTTGCAAAATCTGAGTGTACTGGTTGATGTCCTTTTGGTTAGCCTATTATCAAGAACTTATCCATGTACTACTAATGTTGGTCATAAAGCTAATTTTGCTCCAGATATGGAGGTTTGACCTTAGGATTTGTCCACTGATTTTTGTTTACCGCCATCGGTGATTATATTTAAAAATTTGCAAGCCTTCTAGCTTCTTGTAATATTTATATGTATATGCCTATTCAATGTTTCCACAAGATTTAGTTAGTATATAGGAAGGACTCTCCAGGCACATAGCAATGTGTGGAGCGGAGCCTCCAATATGATTATTTCTTCAAACGATCATTCCTATCTGGTTGCACGCTGGTCGGCCGGCAAGTAAGGCCTCCTATCTATCTTTTTTTTTTGCATATACATGAACTATGCAATTCAGCTTACCACTTTGTTCATGATGGCCGTCTAAAGAACACTACCAAATTATCCTTTATAGGAAGCAGAAGAGTTCCGAATACACTACCCAGAGGTGGACATGATAGATATACTCTGGAGAGTGATGTCTACAACTTTGCAATAGTCATATTAGAGCTTTTGACTTGACACAGACAATTTGATAGGTATTCCCTTATCAGCCGTCATAGTTATGCATCAATACAAAGGAGATGCTGGCAATCGACGAGCATCGGTAGCTCAATTTTGTTGGAGATCGAGGAGATCAAGCAACGTGGTACTCAGAGAGCTTGGCTCAGGCCAGCAACTTGGCACTCGGGTGGACAAAGGCTCGAGCTCAGACCCTAGATTCAAATCGGTGACGAGCTCGAGGGGACGGCCGCAACATGTTCTGCTTGCTTGAAACTACAATTCATTTTGTACATGCCAGTTCCTTTTATTTTGATCATGAAATTTTGCAATATTGTTTGCAATACGAAAGCTATTCCTATAACATCTGAAATTACTATTTTATTATATCATAAAACTATATTTCATTGCTTCCTTTTTTTATTACGTTTTTTATACTTGATTGCTCGCCGTTAGGCGGGCAAGCGCGCAGCAAGCTGCGCTATCCTACCTAGTATGTTAAACCTCACGCTTCCATGTCACACGATCACTGGTAGAGGCTATTCAGAATTAGGACCCTAGTTAGGATTGTTTAACCTTCTGTCCTGTGACTGCCACAATTTATATATTCTTTACGAGATGTGTTGCTGTTTATGAGTAAGTGTTGCTCTATAATATGTATGTGTTGATGTATATAATGTGTTGTTGTTTATAAATTATGGTTACATGTTATTATTTTTTGGTTAATTTAATATGTTGTAAATGTGGATATTTTTACCCGTGTGTAACCATGAACCCTACCGGTGATGAGTATATGAAAAAAAATTATACTTATTGACACGTATAGGTATGAGTGACGGCAAGATGAGAGGTGATGGTTCGAGTATGGGCTGGCTCCGCGCGTATCCACAGACATCCCTAGATTGCCCCGTCAAAAGACAACTGCTGTTATATTTTCGGATCGTTAATGCACACTCTAGTCTTAGGTAGTAAACAATGATGCAAGCCAAGCCAGACCGTTCGTACCACCACAGCATTCCAGATTGGAGGACAGCCACGGGTTCCTGTTGTTTGAGCCCTACCTGTCCAATCCAGCTACCACATGCAAAAGAATTTCATCCTGGTTATTAGGGAAATTCTACAGCAACCGACGCCGAGAGGATAACGCCATGTCACCGGCGTATCACGGGCCGGCCACACCCGCGCCGCCACGTGGCGCGTCGGCGGTCGCACCAGCGTTATCCCATCCTGGCCGCACGCAGGGTTTGGCGCCTCGGGCTGGAGTATATTGGCCCGTCGCTGCGCCATTGCTGGACGCTGTTTCTTCAGAGTTCACGAGCAGAGACAGACTTCGTGTGTGAGAAAGAGAGAGCTAGAGAGAGATGGCAGCCTCCACGATCACCTCGCCGCTGGTGGCGCCGACGAGCCTGCCTTCGCTCTCCCGCCGGGGCTCCAACTTCGCCGTCGTCCAGAGCGGCGGCAAGAAGATCAAGGTCGACAAGCCCCTCGGTACGTACGCCGACAGAGTCATACATGCTCTGCTCCGGTGATGATCGATCGATGAGATCTGTGGTTTGATCCGAGACATTCTTTCCTTGTCTGCAGGACTCTCCGGCAGCATCTCTTACGACGTCGACGCCAACGGCAGGAAGGGCACCGTAAGATCATTTCCGCTCTTAAGCCGTACTGTTTTTTTGCACAAGTGCACACGAACTTGTGCAATCCGACTAAGCAAAACATGTTCGACCCCGAGTCCTCGGTCTTGTGCATGTCGAAGAACACGCTGTAAATGACTATAGCTAGGCTTGCTAATTTTTTTCTTCTTCTTTTCTCCATGCGATGAATGATATAGGGAAAGGGCGTCTACCAGTTTGTTGACAAGTATGGTGCCAACGTCGACGGCTACAGGTAATTTAACCACGTGCAGTACCAGATGAACTCCAGATGAAATATTTTGCCCGTTAGATGTTTTGGTATTACTTATGTACCCTAGAGTAACAGTTAAATCTTGTGGCAAATTTGCAGCCCTATCTGGGCGCCAGAGTCATGGTCTGAATCTGGTGACCGCTACGCCGGTGGTAAGTAACTTTTACTTTAGTTACCTCGTGCTTAATATATATCCGCATGTATATAATGGTTTAAAAATTAAATCTTGCCCCCGGTGTTCAGTTAGACCACTCATAGCTAGCGTGCAGAAAGTTACATAGACTGTAGTCATGCATAGTAATTCTTGGGTGCATGATATCATACATGTCTACATTTATTTGGGAAATATATGGTAACATAGTATGTCAGCACCATCACCACTTTTTTCATTTAATACCATGTCATGCAGCCAATATACTTACTGCTACTTGTCATTGCATGAGTATTTGTGTATTAGTTTTTTTTTTTGAAACAAGGCAATTTTTTTGCCATTTTCATTGATTAAGAAGAAGGTAGTACTTAGAGATCTTACAAGCCAAGCCTTGGCAAAAGCCAAGACACAAATATTGCACATTACTCTCGCGGCATGATATTACTAAGCGCTTTAGCACCGGCAAGGCTCCAAAGAGCGAACTCGTCTTTGATTTTTGCCACAAGCATTGGAGCGGTTGTTGCTTTGTTGTTGAACACTCTCGCATTCCTCTCTTTCCATACTTCCCAAGAGACAAGCATCACAAGAGAGGCTAGGCCTTTCCTTTGTTCACCTCTTTTATGGATGGCATCTCGCCACCAAGTTTTCACAGAGCAGAGTGTTGTCCATTGTTGTGGTTGCAAGCCCTAGCAAAGCTTTAAAATTTATCCATATTCTTTGAGTGAAGCGACAATGAAGTAGGATATGCACCGGTGATTCTTGGATTTGATTGCAAAGCTTGCAAAGCCCACAATTTGGCCATCCTCGTTTTTCTTCTTCAAAGGCCCTCTGCATCTCAGCCCACTAGTGCCTACGTAGTTACAACTCAAAGTTATCTATCTAGTTAATCGTATTCAGTCATAGTTAGAGAAACCATTCAAAGAAAATCATATATAGCTGCAGCCTAGAGGTCTGATGACTGATGGGGAAGAGTTGAAACTTCTGCTTGCAAGATCAATGAATTATTCAAGTTGTTCATGTATATTACTAGGTAGAAATGCCTATTAAGGTACGGGCTAAGGGATCCCCGATAGAGAAGTTATCCTCAACCTTGTTTGGACATAGAGAAGATCGAAAGGGTTTTAGTTCAGAAGCTCTTGACGCCAGCTTGTATCCAAACAAGTCTTAACGATCAAGTTGCCTGTTTATTCTTCCATTACAGTCTTATAGAGCATTTCCTTCCGGCTCATGCTTGTCTGTCTTGTTCGATCGAATGCAGGAACCACCGGGCTGCTGATCTGGGCTGTCACCCTCGCCGGCATCCTCGGCGGCGGCGCCCTCCTCGTCTACAGCACCAGCGCCCTCGCCAACTAAGGAATCATCTATACGTTACAACACAGGGGCTGGTCTCTACATGCAGGAATGCAATGTCTGTAATGTAGGCAGCTACCTCCTGTGAATGTATGTGATCGACGATGCCAAGTACTTTGATCGGAACGCATGGTTTATGTACGTAATATAACACGCTGCTACTACACTTCCTACTTTGGAGTAATTAATTAATTATTGATGCAAAGTATTTAGACTAGCTTTGGGTTGTGACGGTGATGTTGGTCGACTCATCGAGGCTGCAATTGAAAATTTGATATATAAACGACAAAAGTATACGTACTAGGGGAAAACCCGGTGCTAAGAGCATATCTCCACTAGCTTGTATATTTTGAGTCCTAAAGAGCGTTTTAGGGGTGGCGAGAGAAGATAGAGACATTGTGAAACTACTCGTCTCCAGCTGTCTCCCTAGACCAATTTGCCTAAAATATTTGTTATATATATTTTTATCTATGTATTGTTCTATACAATCAAGATTTTTTTTTGAGAATGCCTATACAATCTACAACCAAACATGTATTGTAAATCGAACATTTCGCAATCATAAAGTTTAGCATCATCTAGAATGCATTAATATGAAGTCCAAATTTACCTCAAATACAAACAAACAACATAGTGCATCGTACAACACAAAGTTTTTTTAAAAAAAATAAGTTCAAGAAATAAGCCAAGCAAACATCACACACACTTTTTCCATGGAATTTCTAGCTCATCAACCAAGTCAGCTCGGAGTTTTCCATGCATCTTATGATCTTCAATCTCATGGTACACCTTCAGAAACCCACTGCTCCATTTTTCGGTCATCTTCGCCCAGACTTATTTTGCCATAGCTTCATAAGCATATGGTTGGTCAGGCTCATCCTCTATGATCATGTCGTGCAAAATTATGTCATTGTAATGATCCTCTGAGAGTATTCTGAATCTAGAACTTAGTTGGTCCTTGCAGAATTACTATGCAGGATTGCAACACTCCAAATGTTCGCTCCACAACTTTCGTAACAACAACTTGAAGTAGTATAGAAAATGCTCTTTTGACCTTGTGGTTTTGATATTGGCTTCAGAAAAGTTGACCACTAAGGGTAGATCCCATCCGTAAGATAATATCACATTGTGTACTTGTGGTCATTGAGCTTCATACTCAACATGAGGTGCCTCACCATGGGCTAACATGGTAAAGAGTGGTGAGCGGTCCAATACATGATATCATTGCAAGACCCGACAGGCGTGACATGACGTAGGATAGGCTACGCCATTGAAATTCTGAGCAGAGGAGGGGCCTCAGGCATGTAGGAAGACTGCAGGGTGCCGGTGGTTTGAAGCCGCCACCCCCTTCGAAGAGAACTCGAGTGGGCCAGGATGTTATACATGATATGGTCAACCACCAAGGGGTAGAGTCCAAGTTTCAGGGCATAGTTGGCGTGATCACTCCGGTCAAGCGAGATGGCGATGTCAAACAATCAAAGATAACGTGGGATGGGAGGTAGTTGTGTGTACATCTCTCACTCAAAAGTCTTGCACTGAGTAGCCGTCGCGTCTCATACACATTGTTGGTGTTGAATATCACCAGGATGCATGTATGTGCATACAAAATAGGTATACCCATGAGATGGGGGTATTCTGGCAAATAAGGGTGTTGCATTGGTGGTACAACCGACTGGTATACATGGCAGCTTAGCTTTCCAAGACCTAAGATGGAATCTATGTCGGCTAAAGAAGTATCTAGACAAAGAAACCCGAAGATAAGTAGCGTATCGCCTTGACGTACAAGAAACAACCCATGCCAGATTAGTCTAGGTCTCTAGCTTAGTCATTATTTATCTCTCTATAAACCCTAGGAATGGATCCCAATATAAAGCCCACCAACATGCAGCCTCAGGGCTAAGTTCAATCTCATTTGTAGACCTATACACCTGGTACCATATAGTGAATTATAGCAAAACATAGCAATCCTCCATTGAGGCATTGAGAGATCATGAGCATGGGTAACTTGTGTGCACCGATCATCAATGCCTTACATCATCTCTCTCTTATCTCACCATGAGAACCCTCTATGGCTCTCCCAGTGATGACACTATGATAGTTGGCGCCTACCATTGGGCTCAGGTGATGTGAGTTACAATCTAAGCGAGATCATTTGGAGGCATTGGCGATACCATCGCCATCGGTCGGCTTAGGCACACCAAAAAAAGACGTCCCACGATGCGCCATGGGTGTCGTCTTCCCGCAACCTCACAAGCATCACCATCATCCCCTTCAGTGAGATTGATGTCTTCATGAGATTCACTTGATCAAAAGTTGACTTCCTTGAGACCTGTGACATCCTTGAGCTGGCCCATTCACCCATGGAGCTGACAACTGATTAGAATACATATCTAGATCTACCCTCCTCGGCAAGGTCGCATATTCAACTGTTTCTCACTTAATTAGCTACATATATGTTAGCTCAAGATTCAACTCCCAGCAACCCCCTCCGAGTTTCCCCTCTAGACCATCAACAAGGAGGTCTCAGAAGATGGATTGGGATATACCCCCTATACGACGATGCAGAAGGAGACGACAACCCTTTTCGCTATAGTATGGGGGCTACTTCTCTGCTAGTGTGAGAAAGTTTGCATCGCACGCATCAAAGAGCTCTCCGATGTCAGCAATGTCATGGCATCCGATCCAAAGATCACCAATAAGGCACTGACCAACTCACAGGTCCGCCGCTACGGCGGCCAATGACCCAAAGGTTCATGTGGCAAAGGTCACGTAGCAGACGTTTCATGTGCCAAAGGTCACACAACAGATGGCTCCTAAGAAATCGGCTCATGTACCAAAGGTCGCGCAACAGATGGCTCATAAAGTCACACTGAGGTTGTGTAGGGCAGACCCATCAAATCTTCCAACCCGCAAATCCAGCCAAGGGTGAAGTTGGCTATCATGGCCCAGAGTCAATAGAATTCCAAGGCCATAGAAAACATTGAGGCTATGCATCGATAGGTGATGAAGAAAATTGTTGAGTTAGAAAAGCAACAACTGATCCTAGTGAAAGGTGCACCAGCAACAACCTGAGTTCCACAATCATTTCAAGGAAGCAGCTTGGAATCCCATAAATCTACGCTCGTGATATGGAGGTCTTGTTATGCCCATGGATTTCATGGAGCGGATACCCGCAAACTCACGGGTTGGGCAAAGGCAAATATTTTGCTCCACAGATATCTATTGGATACCAGTCTAGCATGTAGGTCCCATATGCCATTGACACTAACCCTAAACCGTATACCATAGTGTGAGATGATTTTAAAGAACTTACATCAAATGTGTGAGGAGATTTTTAAAACAAAATCATTGAGAAAAGATCTATGTGTTATTATTTTTTTGATTTTTATTTTGATATTGATGATGAGTTGATCCATGGATATCTATGAATAGTTGGATATCTGGCAGGTTTGATATGGGAACATATTTTGCCCATGGATATTTTCGTGATTGGGCAACATGTGGGCAGATGGATATGGAGGTGCTTCGCCTGGCCAAAATCCACCCTATGGTTGTCCTTATTTTTCAAGATTCTTATGGAGGATGGGGTCTGGCCTCCCGAGAGAAAAAAGGTTAGCGCAAAAGCTATCTGCAAAGTCTATTTGAAACCCTTTAGATTCATGGTTTTGGGCACGATGGTGAAGAACAAACATTTCTTCTGCTTCAGATCATTCGGTATCAAGGACGGCTCAAAAATATGGCCCATGGAGGAAAAGTGGCTGACAAATCCCCCCCCGACCAATACCTTGCTATGTATCATATAGCTTGTCATAAAAGTGATACCACCAGGTGCTGGAAATGCCCCACCAAATGTGGCATTTCAGCCAGATTTTGTTGGGACTTTGGCTTGTGAATGGGGCAATTAGCCATATCCGATTGTTGCAACACGAAGATGAATTACAATGGAATCTACACTCAAATGGCAAACTCTGTGTGGATTCCATGTACACAGAGCTAGTACATTCTGATGTGCTAGTTGATAACAAGAAGTAAATTTAGAAAATGAAGGTACCTCAAAAAAATAAGATCTTTATCTAGTACCTCGTGAAGGTGTCATCCTAATTATAAAATAACCTCGTAAAGCGCAACTAGCTTGAGAGTGCAAAGTGTTGTTTTTCTCAACATGATGATACAATTTTTTTTTGCACACACGGGGAGGGGTCTCAAAGACCCCAGACATTGCATTCCATTAAAAGTGGCAGGTATACAATTTGCAGCGAGCCCCTTGCACTACTCGCCCTAAGAACCTTGCTATTTGAAGAAAGGGGCTTACAATTTACAAAAAACACCTTACAAGAAACTGAGTCAAAGCAATCAAGCCCACAGGTGTCTCCGCCACTGGACGCCGGCGTCCTCCAGGCGTCGCCGCCGAGGATCGAGAGCAAGCAGCTCGATGGCTCCCTTCCGGCATGAATCCTCTGCCGACGGCCATCACCAAGCCACCGGGAACGAATCACTTGGTGGCGCTGGGATGTCGAGCTCCCGCAGCAGAATCTGAGGGCCTCCGCGATGGAGGTTGAATATGCGCCGCCTTGTCGGCACCAGATCGTCGAGGCGAGGATGCCCCGATCGTGGATGAGCTCAAGTCGAACAGGATCTCCCCTGCCTCCTCTAATCATGCAAGAAGTCGCCGGTGTCTCGCCCCATTCCATGCCACCGTGGCCAGGAAGAAGGGGGAGAGCAACAGCAAAAACCAGCAGCACCAGAGAAGGGCAAAAAGCCGCTTATTGAAGAAAGCGTCACCTGATCCGCCGACGCCGCCGAGCCACCACCACGATGGCTTGACGGGGAGCTTCACCTGTGGACGCCCGGTGCTGCGGCGAAGCACCGAGGCGTATAGCTTCCATGAGCGGGGGAGGACGGCCTTATTGGAGATGCTGGTCATCAGGCTCCTCCCATGCCACAGCTCCTGCCACCGGAGGAGGGCAGCGAGGCCGCCGCCGACGCAGATGCACCAGGCTCGACCGATGGAGCCCAGCATCCTACTCCGATTCGCCACCTGGGCAAACACTCTACCTAGGCTACAACTACCACCTACCCTACTAGCTCCGGCACCGCTCCTAAGCCATCTCCGGCTGGCGTCGCCGCCGAGATAGGCGTCGGATTGGTCCGGTCGCGTCGAGGCGACTCTCAATGCGGGCGGAGAGGACGAGGTGGGAGAAAGGGGACCGATGATACAATCAATTAAACGTTTTTCTTTTGGTGCAAGTCTGCATGTTATGCATGATCAGTCATCCATGTGATTTTGAACTTATCAGCCTCGTAATGTTGTAATTGTTTTTGGCAATTTGTTATGAGGCTTTGATGGCAAGTTTAGAATCCTCATCCGTATGGGAGTTGTAGCCTTGATTTGCTCGTGATTGCTACGTGAAAATGGTATGGTATTAAATAGTGAAGGACGTAGGAAAAATTAGAGAGTGGGCACACCTCTAAAAAAAATTATGCACCCCAATTATGATAAATGTTTTCCCAATAAATAATATATGTAGCCAATATATCTCAAATTAGGGGTAAAACATTTTTGCTCAAATTTTGGGGTGGGCCGGCTCACCCTGTGCGTCCGCCCCTGGTGTTAAATAGATCGCATTTTCATATAATCTACCAGCATACACATTGTCTCTCTGCTCTTGGTCTATTCTTTGGCGAGTGCAAGCTTCTTATGTTGGTGCTTACGTGGTTGGAGCAAGTGATGGTGGATGTTTCAAAATGGATGTCGGATACTATTCCGATTAGCCCTTCACTCACTTAGGGTTTCAAAAAAATTTAAAATTTATTTACAAGTTTTAAAAAATATTAAAAGGTGTGAAATCTCAATGAGATTTTTGTGTGTTCTGTGATACACAAAAATAATTTTTTGACAAATATTTTTGTTTTTTATCATACAAATTTTGTTGTTATGAAATATGCATTATTCACTACACTTAGATCCACACTTTTGACATTTTTATGTAGCCTAGAATACAAGGTATTCAACATTTATATTTTCATGTTTTTGGTATACATAATTGACTACATCGAGGATTTTTTTTCAACACTTATTAACCTCTAGAATATGTTTTTTGAAACTCTGAAAATAAAATTCTCCTAGGGCTCAGACTCCATTTGGAGTTTATGTCTCTGTTCTCGCTTATAACGTTTTGAATGCAATGGTGGCATTGAAGATACGAGTCTCCGAAACAAACTGACAGGTAAAATTCCGTACATATGAGAATTAAAATTCCAACTGGGGACAATTACTTCACCCCATCATCTCACAGGAACTGTTTGAGAAGCAAAGCCACCATCCTGAGCCTTCCGTTTTAGATCCAGCGAAAGGCTCAATAGAAGTATTGTGTGATGTTTTTCACTTGAGCACGCTATAGTACCCCGTCCCCTTCCGGGTCGGTAGCAATTAACTAACAAAACATGATTAATTTGACACAAAAGCTATATCGTTGTAATCATCTTTCAAATATGAATACAATGGTATACTTATGTTGACATATGAACCCTATGATATTGTTTCAAATTTGAATCTAGTGGTATTACTAAGATAGGACATTCATAAAGGATTCATGTGCGAGTCTTATGAGCGTGGCTGAGTTGTCATTTGGTGATGGCTGTACGTTTTCTACTGCAGTATTTATTGATCTCTTTCTCAAAGTACTGTATGATAAAATGTGAGTTCCCTGCAAGGACCATCAGCGTTAAAGACATAATGCTCGTAACAACCTTGCCCCTGAAGGATGAAGAGCCACCTCCTTCGAAAACTCGCAATGAGTGTGGGCAGCTTGGACTATACTATACTAGCAATGAACGAAATCATGGTGAGAAGCTGGTGCCAATCAACCCTAGGTTGTCGTGGGCGAGGGATACGGTTCATGATCTTCTTCATGCTCAAACTGTAAACCTCCTGTTGTTCCAACAAAACCTTAGCACCCCCTTGTGAACTTTGCCAAGGTAAATGTTGATGGAGACCATGGTGAACTGGTGTGATGCAAACCAGCGGAGGTACACGAGTTAAGCAAAGTTCAAGTGAGGCGTGTGATGCAAAGCAACACCTGCGTTATTGCTCGCCTACAGTGGAGTATACAATGCATTGTCCTCCTGTTTAACATCTCCCCATGTCCTCCTCGCTTAACATTATGAATGCAGCACTGCAGTGACTGGTGGCATTGAGAGCAAGTACAATAAGGTCCACTCAGCTGGCTATAAGGATTAAATTACTATTTTTATGATGAGTTGGATGAGAGAGAAGAAGAGAGAGAGAGAAGTGTGCTCTTATGCAAGAGCTAGCTCTAGCACATGCTCCTAGGTACTTTGTGAGAGTGTCATGTGGGCCATGTAGTCATAAAGTAAAATTGTTTTGTAGCCAACTATTGTATGTGTTAGCTATAAGTTAGCTATTGATGACATGGCAATGTCTTATAGCCAGCAGCTAGCTCTACTATTAACCTTGCTCTGATAAGACGGGGTGTCTGAAACGAACTGACGGTACTCCACATCTGAGCAATCATATGCCTGCCGGTGACAGTTACTTTCTTCAAGGGAAGCGTTGCCGGTGGCAGGCAGACTGGCAGTGCAATAAAACAGCCGTCGCAGTAGCTACCAAGGAGCAGCGATGAAAACGAAAAAACTGACCCATTGGACAAACTTCAGCACAAAATGAACCTAGTTTCAAACTATTTCACAAAATAACCCTTTTCAGTAGCGCCCACATTACCGGCGCTATGCTCCGTGGCATAACTCCCTACGCTAGGGCGCTATCCTCCTGGCCACGTGGCACCGCGGGCCCCGCATCTGGCACCATAGCGCTTGAGCCTGGGGCGCTATGCCCTTAATGGGCCGGCCCACGACGGCTGCGGCGGTGCGATGCTAGCCGAGGTGGGAGTTTAGTCCCACCTCGGAAGCTGAGGAAATTTTGCACCAACATATAAGCCGGCGTGTGAGAGGGACCCTGAGCTCCTCTCAACACACACATATGCAGGTAGACCCGTGCAGCCTACCTTTCTTTGTCCTGTGGGCCCGCCTGGCTGGGCATGCTGCTCGCGAGTAGGGTCCACCCCGAAAACTTGTGGCCCTAGCCAGGCTGGGCGGGCTTTTTTGCTGTTTCTTTTGTGGGACCCATGGTTAAGTAGCGCCCCAGTCGCCGGCGCTATGTTAATGAGGATAGCACCCTGCTCGCCGGCGCTATGCCTCCCAGGCTGGGACTTAGAATTTTTAGAGCTCGACCATCCGCGTTACAGACTATAGCACCCCACACAAGGGAGCTACTCTACAAAGCATAGCGCCGAGACCGACGGTGTTAAGACCTGTAGCGCCGGCTAATAGGGTGCTATGCTCTGATGCATAGCGCCGGCGGCCGGGGTGCTACCCTTCTACGTTTGTCTCATCGCCAATAACAGTACCAAAAAGCTCTGGGACTTAGAATTTTTAGAGCTCGACCATCAGCGTTACAGACTATAGCACCCCACACATGGGTGCTACACTACACACCATAGCGCCGAGCTGCATGGAGTTACAGGGCATAGGGCCTCCTGCACCGGCGCTGCACTGTGAAGCATAGCGCCGGCGTGCAGGGTGCTATCCTCATTAGCATAGCGCCGGCGACTGGGGCGCTACTTAACCGTGGGTCCCACAAGAGAAACAGCACAAAAGCCCACCCAGCCTGGCTAGGGCCACAAGTTTTCGGGGTGGACCCTACTCGCGAGCAGCATGCCCAGCCAGGCGGGCCCACAGGACAAAGAAAGGTAGGCTGCACGGGTCTACCTGCATATGTGTGTGTTGAGAGGAGCTCAGGGTCCCTCTCACACGCCGGCTTATATGTTGGTGCAAAATTTCCTCAGCTTCCGAGGTGGTGAAAGGACGAGATGTCGCCTAGAGGGGGGGTGAATAGGCGTTTTAAAACAATTACGGAAATGGCTTGAAGGAATGCGGAATTAAACTAACGTTTATTTTCTTCAAGCACAAGACCTAAATATGCTAGGCTCAACTAAGTGCAACAACAACAACTAGATATAAGCAAGATAGCACAAGATATAATTCACAAGTGATAAGCAAGATATAAGTACTTCAAGCACGATGGCTATCACAAGGAAATAAACTCGGGTATAGAGATAACCGAGGCACGCGGAGACGAAGATGTATCCCGATGTTCACTTACATAAAGTAAGCTAATCACCGTTGGAGAGATGCGGGTAACCACGAAGGCCCCCGAACGCCACGAAGGCTCACCTTCTTCTCCGAGTCCCCCACGAAGCTAGGGACCCCTTCTTATGGTTAGCTTTTCCTCCACTCCGGAGATGGCAAGCTCCACAACCACTTCACAACTCCCACGAAGGGGAATCCCGGGCCTCTTCACAATCTTCCACGAAGAGGTCACCGAGGCACCAACCGCCAAGCCAACTAGGAGGTCACCCTCCAAGAGTAACAAGCTCACGGTCTCTCACTCGAACAAATCGTAATGGAGAGCTCAACACTTATGCAAGAATGCAAAGCAAGAACACAAGGAAAAGTGCTCAAATCCTTCTCTCTCAAATCCCACCAAAGCAACAAATGCTATGGAGGAGTTAGAGAGGAAGAACAAGGGTGGAGGTCAACCAATGACTCCAAGATCTAGATCCCAAAGGTTCCCCTCACTTAGAGGAGGAATGAGTTGGTGGAGATTGTAGATCTAGATCTCCTCTTCCAAATCCCTCAAAAAGATGCAAGAATCATAGGAGGGATGGAGGAGGAAGAAAGCTCAAGAGGTTCAACAATGGAGGTGAGAGAAAGGCTCAAGAACACCCTAGAACACTTATCCAACCGTTGGGGAAGAAGCCCCCTTTTATAGGGCAACAAAACTGCCCGTTACAGAGATTTTTCGGTCATCCCGGAGCAGCCCGGAGCAGCCCGGAGCAGAGCCCAGAGCAGCTCCGGCCGATACTCCGGAGCGAGTACCCGGCCACTGCTCAGCCCGGAACAGCCCGGAGCAGCTCCGGATTTCACTCCGGATTTGCAAAACAGCAAAACCACTCATACGAAAAACGCGATAACTTTTGCATCCGAACTCCGTTTTTAGCAAACTTGGACTTTTTGAAAAGCTTAGAAAAAGTACTACAACTTTATGCAGAGAAACACCAAGAAATGTCAAGAGGAAAAATACCAAATGTGGAGAGGTGTGAAACCTCCCAAAGTGAAGAACCGGTAAAACTCTTCAACTCGAAAACGCAATAGACGATGCATTTGGATTCCGTTTTCGATGAACTTGGACTTGTTGGAAAGATAGCAACAAGCACAAGAACCTCACATGGAGAAACACCAAGAAGCAACAAACTAGGAAGATGCAAAGTATGCAAAGGATTGAGCTCCCTATGACGATGTGATCAAGTTACCCAACCGAAAGCCCCTCTTGATAGTGCGGCTATCTATCCTATAACCCGGTCTCCCAACAAACACCTTGAGACTGGTAAAAGGAAAACCTAGCAAGGACATACCTTTGCCTTGAGCATCCCGCTTGATCTTGATGATGATGCTTCATGCTCTCATCAAGCCGGAATGCATCACTTGATCATTGTTGCTTCGTGAAGACTTTAATTTGCTCCCCCATAAACCATTATGGGATAGCTTTATTAACACTCATCTTCACAAGTCCATTATCACCAAATGGACGACAAGCTTCAAACATATGATCTTCTTGAGATGCTTAGGGAATTCTTCATTTGATTGCATGCTCTAAGTCTTGGTCAACCATGGCTCAACTGATGAGACCATCGTGACCTCGACATAGAGCCATAACTTGAATTCTTCTCATGTAACCAAACTCTCAAGATCTTGAGACTCCTTGGCTTAGCACATAAGCTAGAGCATGGAATACTTGAGTTCTACACAAGAACAACATCTTTATTTCTTCTTCTTGATCATATTGGATTCATCTCTTCTATTCAATGATCTTGATGCCAATACTTAAGATATATCTTTATCTTCATGGCATCCAAGCCTTGAATCCAACACATGGACTTCAAGCAATTCCTATGAACAATTCCTTCATAAAAATCTCAATGAAAACATTAGTCCATAGGGATTGTCATTAATTACCAAAAACACACTTAGGGGCAATTGACCCTTACAATCTCCCCCATTTTGGTAATTGATGACAATCTCAACAAGAGGGTTTATATGATGAATGATAGAAACTAATATGCAACTTATCCGGGAATAAATTGCATACAAGAGGTTGTATTTGATATGGTCAAGTAACACAAAGCTACTACCGCATATCAAAATCAATTGTACTCACATAAACTACAAAAAAATATAGTTGATGTGAGTGCAACCAAAATATATAGAGCAAACTCCCCCACAATATATGCACGTGTGATGAACTTGAATTTCATTGCATACATTGTCAAGATAAACCTTTGATGGAGTTTACACTATATATTCAACCATGCAAAACATCTAACAAAGAAGAGATGCATGAAAGGTAAAACACTTAAGCACAAACCAAACTTAAGTATAAAAACCATTTCCCTTAAACCCTCTAAACTTCTCCCCCATTGGCAACGATTGCCAAAATGGATGAAGGAATTTAGAAGGCCAATATAGTATGAGTTCCTCCCCAAGATGTGCATTTCTCATAAAAATGAGTGAAATCATATGCACTTATCAAATTAATAATATTTGGAGGAAGTCAAACCATATTGAGGATCAAAGATTGCAAAAAGATGACATAGTGAAGGAAGCTTCAACGAATGAAGCAAGTAAGCAATCAAGAGACCCAAAGAACCAATTGGACACAAGAAGAAGAGATGATAAGAGCTACTAGGTGCTTTAAAAGAAATAAGGAAGCTCCCCAAGGTCCATGCATAAATTTGAATTTTTGTTGCATTTGAATACAATATGCACAAACATGGAATCCTCACTCCCTCTATATCATTTAAAACAAAACATGAGCACGAAAGAATACAAAAGGATCAATACGCTTATCAAAGTTAAATTTAGTCCAAAAAGATTCATGAGATATGAGTGCGAGAAGAAGCAATAAAGAATAAACAAGCACTCATAAATCAAGTTCTTACCAACACCATCAAGAACTAAATGGATAAGAAAGATGGTCGGCAAAGAACGAGGATATCAAGGGAAGAAATTAACACTCTTATGCATATATATTTCTAAGTGGACAAAAAATCATGATGAACAATCCACAAAGGAACATGTATACACAAGAGGTTAGTTGAAATTAAGGAAGACATGATATCCAAGAGAGAGTCATTGAATATACCAAATAGCTTTGCTAGAAAGCATATATAGCTCAAGGCTCCATTTTCCATTATGGTATATTAATAAACTCCCCACGCAAAATCATCAAAGCCATCACAACTAGCAATAAGGGATCAAAAGATAGTCGGGATGCTTTGAAAGGCAACAAGCATAATAAAGAAGGGTACAACTTGCAACATTATCTATATTGCACATGAGAGAGCGTTGAGGAATTAATATGCAATAAATTGCTAAAATGGCATATTTGGGATTGGTGAATCATAAACATGATTTTATATACTTCCCATCATATGCAATCATCTCAATTTGCTCACATATGAAATAAAGATATTTCTTTATAAGACCTTTGCAAGAACCGCAACATTTGCAAATAAATATTATCATGCCAAGAACCAACCTACAAGAGTTGGGATGCTAGAAAAGTATGCATGAATGTTATACTTGTTACCGAGATAGCAATGGTGTGATGTAGTAGATAAGAGTTCAACGATCGATCATCCTAGCTTGGCTCCAATAATCATATGGTGACAACACCTTCCTTATAAATGAGACAAGCATCCATTGCATCTCCAATGTACCTAAGACAACATTTAAGTACATCTTGGTCCCCAAACTTATTGGGTCCAAAGTGGTTAGACTAACCACAATACATATGATAGACTCCATAAAAATATGTGCATAGTTAAAGATGAAATTTGAATTTCATGCACATCTTAGCCATTTAGGATTTGATGGAGTATAACATATATATTGGATCAAAGAAAGCAACTAAGATACAAAAAATAAGCATAAAGAGAATATGCATGCACCTATCTTTCAAGATCCAAAGAAGATACGATTTAGACAAAAACACCAAGAATACAAGGAGGTATAAAAGGTGTGGCAAAACACATTATTTGTCCAAATGACATCAAGGGAACAAATCAACAAATGATTTATTCATAAAATTCAACAAATGAACCTAACAACTTATTGAGCATGAAAGAATAAATAAATAAAAGCATGCTCAACAATTTATCTCATTCGAGCAAATAAATCATAGAAGAAGGAATGAGATAACTAACTCCCAAAAGAGCAAGGTTCCAACAAATAAACCAAACCCTCTACACTTTTCACAATGGCACAAGTACCGAAAAGAAAAGGTTTGTCTTACAACAACACACACTTGATGGGGATCAAGAGATGAGACAAAGTCAAGCAAAAAGATCCTCAAGAAGGCAATAAGACTATGGGAGTCAAAATAATTTCTTGGCAACAAATATGGGCAATAAGATGCAAATTCCAAGGTGAAGATGATCTAGAGGAATTACCACACATATATACGAATACCAATTGTCAAAGACAAGAAGTTCATATTGGAATTATTTCCCGGTGGTGTATTGCAAAGATATTCAAGATCAACTTCACAATAAAAGGCATATGGTTAAATATTCAAATTAAGCACCATGCATGAAAAAGGATTCTTGGTAACTCCAAAAATAGTCAAACAATCATGCAAAGCAATGATTAGAGTAACTAGAAGCAAACGGCTTCCTACTTATGATATACATATAAATATATTTGAGTGAAACCGCACCAAGAATTCTTACTCAAACCAAGACCAAAGAAATGAGCAACAAAATGTTTTAAGAAAGAATGGAGCTTGTTTGAGCAAACATGCCACCTAGGAACAAGATAATTAACAATATCAACTCTAAGTGGCAATACATCGAATGTTCACATTTCCTAGGCTTGTGATATGCATAAGACATATTACTCCCCCATAATGTGATATTAAATTCTTTTCAACAAAAGGCAAACAAAATCCAACTAGAGATAATTAATGGAGATATAGAATTTGAATTTCTCATGAGCATGGCATACCACATAGTGACTAGATAATCTTGCAATATCAATACTAAGTGGTATTACTCATGTGCACACATTTATAGGATTGTGAGATGCCAATGGCAAATCACTCCCCCAAAATGGGATGTTCCATTAATCACTCAATAAGAGCCAAATAAGATACCAACAAGATGCATTAGAGGCTCAAAGCAAACACACAAGTATATGATGTAACAAACAACCAACACCTACTTGAATACACAAGTTAAGAAGGTGTAAGGAACAACATATACAAACACATACTTGGTACAAAACCAAAACATGCAAAGGGGCAAGTAACTTACAATGTAAAGAGGTTAAGTACAAGTTACCGCAAAGAGGCACATTGGATATAAGATGATAGTGTCAATGAATTGGCTTGATGAAATAAAATTAATGAAGATCCCTTAATTCTTCAAGAGGTAGCCAAGTCTCCAATGCCCTCCACAAACACCTATTGATCAAGTTTTAGCTTGTTGGTCCCCAACCAAGTTGGGTCCTAAGAGGTTAGTCACAATAGGCTTGGCAACCCAAATGGTTCTTTTCTTGACACCACTTTGAGTTCCAACAAACTTGGCAAACACATTGCCATCCTTATCTTTCCTAAGAGAATAATCAACATCAACAATGATAGGATTAGATAAGGTACCGCTTAAGCATGAAGAAGCAAAGTGCCCCTTCTCACGGCAAATATAGTGCCCCTTCTCACGGCAAATATAGCAACAAGTGCTTCCCTTTCTCTTCTTCGTTGAATTCTTGATTTGGGAAGCTTCATCTTGTTTCTTCTTGGGAAGTGGCCTATCTTCAAATTGAGGTCGTGCTTGAGCTTGACCTTGTGGCCGCTTCCCTTGTTGCTTCTCACTCAAGTGCTTCTTCTTCAATGGGCAAGATCTCACATGATGCCCTTCAATCTTGCACTTGAAGCAAACAATCTTGGCCAAATTCTTGACTTGGTCTTGGCCCTTCTTCTTCTTGTTGCTCTTGGACTTGTTCTTGTTATTGGAGTTGAATCCAAGTCCACTCTTGTCATTAGGGGATTTTTGCACACTCAAAATATTATCGAGTGTGGATTTCCCTTCATGACGCTTATCCAAGTCTTTTTCCAAACTAGTGACTTGGGCCTTGAGCTCTTTGATTTCCTCTACAAGGTTAGTAGTAATACAAGTACTAGAGGAGGTAGAAGCTTCATTATTAGAGCAACAAGGCATAGCAAGTAATTCATCACTAGATGTAGCAATATTATGCCTAGACAAATTACTTGGACTAGCACAAGATAATATAGCATTTTGGTTCAAAGTAGTGCTAATGTCCAAATGAGGCTCACAAGATGTTTTCTTAGAGATACTTGCCTCATGAGCTAACTTTAGCCCATTATAAGAGATTAAGAGATCCCCATGAGAGCCCGAGAGCTTTTCATGGCTTTTCTCCAATTTCTTATAATTGCTTGTTAGCAACTCAAGTTGAGCCCTTAGCTCAACATTCTCCTTTAATATAGATGCTTCGCAAGAAATAGAGTTAGTAGCACAAGCATCATTAATAGATTTAGCATTTGTAAGCTCATAAGATTTAATAGATTGAGATAGGCAAGAATTAGTATGCTTCTCTTCGGATAGCTCTTGCTTGAGGAGATTGAATCTCCGTTTCCCCTCATTAACAAGGGAGTTCAATTCCTTAATGGTCTCCTTGTGGTCAAACAAGGTTTCCATTAAGTGTTCGACTTTAGCACGAGCATCATTATTACCACGAAGAGAGGCATACACAATTCCCATCTCATGCAAGAAAGCTTCATTATCATCATCATTATCATCATCATCATCATCACTCTCATCATAAGGAGATGTGTCGGGATTCAAAGTAGGAGTTACCTTTGAACCGCTTGCCATAAGGCACATGTGAACTTGCGTAGATGATGATGGAACTTCAATAGAAGCACATTCTTCATTTTCGAGTGTAGGACAAGCTCTTGCGAGATGTCCATACTCGTGGCATTCATAGCATTGCCTTCTCTTGATAGAAACCTTCTTGGTTCTTCTATTGATTTCTTCTTTAATTATGTGACCCAATTTTTCTTTAATTTCCTCTACATGGTTAGTCATACAACAACTAGAGGAAATAGAATCATTTTGAGTATGGTCACAACTAGAAACAAGCATATCATCACAAAATTTAATCAAGCAAATTTTAGGAGATATGCAAGGACCTTTAACACAAGAATGAGTAAAGAATTTCTTGCAAGGAGTGTTTAGGTCCAAACTCTCTACACCATTAGGATTTATAGAAATAGAATCATTGGTGCAAAGAACAAGACAACCATCATCACATATGATTTCTTCACTCACCGTATCATTACCTTGTGACAAGTCACATGTTGGTGAAGCGGAAGAACTTGAACAATCATCATGACCGGATGTGGAAGGAACTTGGAGCTCTTCATGATGTGAAGGTGAAGAGAGCTCCTTGGGTTCACTTTCAACCTCAAGAGAAATGGACCCACCAAATGACTCTTCTAGCTTGGTCCATATCTCATGAGACGTCTTGCACTTTGAACCCATCAAGCAAACATAAACTATGGAGCTCACAGACAATAAAATTTCATTAAATACTTGAGCTTCTAGATGTAAATTTTTCTCATCCTCTATAGATAGACTTTGAGGATCCATCGGAGGAGAAAAGCCTACATCTAGAAATCGCTCTATATTTGGACACAAAGTCCGAAGATTGCAAATCATGCGATTTCTCCATAAGTTATAATTTGTGCCATCAAAAATAATTGTGTCATTGTGCACTAAATAACTAGCCGACATCTTTACTCTCAAGGCGGTGAAGCCTAAACAAGGAGAGACCTTGCTCTGATACCAATTGAAAGGACGAGATGTCGCCTAGAGGGGGGGTGAATAGGCATTTTAAAACAATTACAGAAATGGCTTGAAGGAATGCGGAATTAAACTAACGTTTATTTTCTTCAAGCACAAGACCTAAATATGCTAGGCTCAACTAAGTGCAACAACAACAACTAGATATAAGCAAGATAGCACAAGATATAATTCACAAGTGATAAGCAAGATATAAGTACTTCAAGCACGATGGCTATCACAAGGAAATAAACTCGGGTATAGAGATAACCGAGGCACGCGGAGACGAAGATGTATCCCGATGTTCACTTACATAAAGTAAGCTAATCACCGTTGGAGAGATGCGGGTAACCACGAAGGCCCCCGAACGCCACAAAGGCTCACCTTCTTCTCCGAGTCCCCCACGAAGCTAGGGACCCCTTCTTATGGTTAGCTTTTCCTCCACTCCGGAGATGGCAAGCTCCACAACCACTTCACAACTCCCACGAAGGGGAATCCCGGGCCTCTTCACAATCTTCCACGAAGAGGTCACCGAGGCACCAACCGCCAAGCCAACTAGGAGGTCACCCTCCAAGAGTAACAAGCTCACGGTCTCTCACTCGAACAAATCGTAATGGAGAGCTCAACACTTATGCAAGAATGCAAAGCAAGAACACAAGGGAAAGTGCTCAAATCCTTCTCTCTCAAATCCCACCAAAGCAACAAATGCTATGGAGGAGTTAGAGAGGAAGAACAAGGGTGGAGGTCAACCAATGACTCCAAGATCTAGATCCCAAAGGTTCCCCTCACTTAGAGGAGGAATGAGTTGGTGGAGATTGTAGATCTAGATCTCCTCTTCCAAATCCCTCAAAAAGATGCAAGAATCATAGGAGGGATGGAGGAGGAAGAAAGCTCAAGAGGTTCAACAATGGAGGTGAGAGAAAGGCTCAAGAACACCCTAGAACACTTATCCAACCGTTGGGGAAGAAGCCCCCTTTTATAGGGCAACAAAACTGCCCGTTACAGAGATTTTTCGGTCATCCCGGAGCAGCCCGGAGCAGAGCCCGGAGCAGCTCCGGCCGATACTCCGGAGCGAGTACCCGGCCACTGCTCAGCCCGGAGCAGCCCGGAGCAGCTCCGGATTTCACTCCGGATTTGCAAAACAGCAAAACCACTCATACGAAAAACGCGATAACTTTTGCATCCGAACTCCGTTTTTAGCAAACTTGGACTTTTTGAAAAGCTTAGAAAAAGTACTACAACTTTATGCAGAGAAACACCAAGAAATGTCAAGAGGAAAAATACCAAATGTGGAGAGGTGTGAAACCTCCCAAAGTGAAGAACCGGTAAAACTCTTCAACTCGAAAACGCAATAGACGATGCATTTGGATTCCGTTTTCGATGAACTTGGACTTGTTGGAAAGCTAGAAACAAGCACAAGAACCTCACATGGAGAAATACCAAGAAGCAACAAACTAGGAAGATGCAAAGTATGCAAAGGATTGAGCTCCCTATGACGATGTGATCAAGTTACCCAACCGAAAGCCCCTCTTGATAGTGCGGCTATCTATCCTATAACCCGGTCTCCCAACAAACACCTTGAGACCGGTAAAAGGAAAACCTAGCAAGGACATACCTTTGCCTTGAGCATCCCGCTTGATCTTGATGATGATGCTTCATGCTCTCATCAAGCCGGAATGCATCACTTGATCATTGTTGCTTCGTGAAGACTTTAATTTGCTCCCCCATAAACCATTATGGGATAGCTTTATTAACACTCATCTTCACAAGTCCATTATCACCAAATGGACGACAAGCTTCAAACATATGATCTTCTTGAGATGCTTAGGGAATTCTTCATTTGATTGCATGCTCTAAGTCTTGGTCAACCATGGCTCAACTCATGAGACCATCGTGACCTCGACATAGAGCCATAACTTGAATTCTTCTCATGTAACCAAACTCTCAAGATTTTGAGACTCCTTGGCTTAGCACATAAGCTAGAGCATGGAATACTTGAGTTCTACACAAGAACAACATCTTTATTTCTTCTTCTTGATCATATTGGATTCATCTCTTCTATTCAATGATCTTGATGCCAATACTTAAGATATATCTTTATCTTCATGGCATCCAAGCCTTGAATCCAACACATGGACTTCAAGCAATTCCTATGAACAATTCCTTCATAAAAATCTCAATGAAAACATTAGTCCATAGGGATTGTCATTAATTACCAAAAACACACTTAGGGGCAATTGACCCTTACAGGTGGGACTAAACTCCCACCTCGGCTAGCATCGCACCGCCGCAGCCATCGTGGGCCGGCCCATTAAGGGCATAGCGCCCCAGGCTCAGGCGTTATGGTGCCAGATGCGGGGCCCGCTGCGCCACGTGGCCAGGAGGATAGCGCCCTAGCGTAGGGAGTTATGCCATGGAGCATAGCGCCGGTAATGTGGGCGCTACTGAAAAGGGTTATTTTGTGAAATAGTTTGAAACTAGGTTCATTTTGTGCTGAAGTTTGTCCGATGGGTCAGTTTTGTCGTTTTCATCAGGAGCAGCGGCGCCCCCAAGCCTTGGTGTCAACAGAGGCACGCATGCAGGATTGCAGGACAGTGTACTAACGTTTACACTGTCAAATTGATTGCGCGCCACCATGGTCTGTTGTTGCTGGAGGTCCTTTCTTGCCCAGAGAATTCATGGCGGGCCTTCCCAAAAAAATTATGACACGTGAGGACGTATAGTACGCCGTCCTCTATTCGGACTCTAGGGCTATCGTTTGGTTTGAAAAAACGAGGACCAAGGAGATGCGTCCAAACAAAGATGGTCATGTTCATATTGACCATGACACTCCGGAGTCGATTACTTGGAAGTTTGGCGAAGATGGATGCTATTCAGCTTCTTCTGCATACAAAAGATGCAATTACTGGGTCTCACTTCCTCTCCAATGTCTTCAATGGCTTAGAAACCATGGGCTCCTCCCAAGTGCAAGTTCTTCGCATGGTTAGTTTTTCAAAATTGTGTTTCGATGGCAGATCGCCTCATGGACGGGGGTGGTCAAATTGTGGCCTTTGTAAACTTTGCAACCAAGTTCAACAATCAGCTGCTCACCTCCCATTCCATTGCTGCTTCTTTCGACTTATTTGGACAAGCTTGAAGTCATGGCTTAGGCTCATTGGCATACAACCACAAGAATGGACCATGATTCATTCCGTGAAGGATTGGTGGGGAGAGGTCATCCAAAAAAAGGGGGCAAGGGAGTAAGGCCTTGACTTCTCTTGTGATGCTAGTCTCGTGGTCACTTCTAACTTTAGGGTTTGGTTTGAAAAAACTTTTATCTTCCTTTAGGGCTCCTTTGATTTACAGGATTTTCATTGGAATTGTGTAGGATTTGGATCCTACGGAAAATTTCTTACACAAGCTATTTGATTCATAGGATCATATCTTATAGGACCATGTCCCATAGGAACTAATCCTATAGAAATTCTTAGAGTAAATTTTAGAATAAAAATGCATTAATTAGGCCATACCTCATAAAAAATCCTTTGCTCTTTGAATTCGTCTTCCCCTAGGATTCGAGTAGACATTGTTAAGGAGTATTAGTATTGGTCTAGGTCTCTAGGAGTCCGTATTTGTCTAGAGTTATTATCCTTGTACTCCAAGTCAGATATACTATATATTGTGGCTTTTGGCCCCACATATAATACAAGTTGCTATTTGTCTAACATGGTATCAGAGCCCGGGTTAGGGTTTTCTTCCGCACGTCGCAACTTCCGTGCTGCAAGTCTCGATCAGATTTTTTTTCTTCGTCTGTCGACTGCTCCGACGTCCCCGCGCGGCCATCCGCACCTGCGTGAGCTGCTCTGTCTCATATGCGTTCGTCGCCGTACCGAGCGACTGCTCGTGATGGATCTGCGATTGGATTGCTGCTACTCTTCCTGGATGGATTTCTCTGTGGTCTTCCTGATTGCTGCTTCTTCTGCGCACTGATGCACATGGCCCATGGATCGTGTGCCTCTAGCGCTGGTATCGCCCCCGTCTGCCACCTCCGCCCGTCAACTCTGCTTCGTCGCCGCCGGCCTCGTCGGCTTGTCCCTGTCGGATCTTCACCGCGTCCACCAAATCTCCGCGCCCGACCGCCGGATCTGCTTGTCGGGTGCCGTTCCTGACCATCTGCTTCGTTTCGTGGTTATCGTTGGCTTATCTCGAGCTGGTCGCTCTGCTCCTGGCTATTGCTGCATGTGGCCATCCGCAGATCAGATCGGTCGGTAAAAAAAAGTGTCATACTGTCGTGTCGTCGTTCAGTACCGTCTCCTTCTTCACTCTCCGGTGATTTTCGACGGTGTCTGTTATAACTTTATCTTGTCCGTGTGTCTTCTGTTTCCGCTGCGTCCACCAAGTTCGCTATTCTTTTGGGTCTCTTTTGTCATGCGAGTCCACTATACCTTTATCGTCAGCTTGTTTCTTCGGCCCTGGTCCTTTATGGATTTCTGTGGCTTGTTTTGCATTGTCGATCTACGCACTAGTGGAAAACCGGCCTAATATTCGAGGGCATTAGTCCCGGTTGCAATATGAACCGGGACTGATGCCCTGGGCCCCACTGCTTTTTGGGCCGTAGGACCCCAGAAACCATTAGTCCCGGTTCGTTTTGAACCTTTAGTCCCAGTTCATATTACGAACCGGGACTAAAGTCTCTGGGATAGAATCCGGCCGTTGCCAGACTCATTAGTCCCGGCTGGTAATACCAACCGGGACTAAAGACCAACCCTTTAGTCCCGGTTGGTAATACCAACCGGGACTAATGACTTCCCTATATAAAACAGCTCCTTCTTCCTCCCCGAGCCAGCCACTCCCCCTCTCCACTCTCAAGTGTTCTTCATGCAACAAACCTCTAGCTCGAGTTCATCCTCTTTGACCACCATTTTTTGTCACAAATTGATGTCCCCACTTCAATCTAAGTGGACTAAAAGGTGAGGAACTTTGTGCTTTTGTCTTTCATTGGTAATTTAGCTCATTTAATGCTCTAGAAGTAGAGAGATTTGTGATTTTTTATGGGAGCAATTATTTAGATGTTCATTTGATTATGTGTACAAATAGGTGAAGATAGAGGTAAAAATAGAGGTAGAGATAGAGATATAGATAGAATTAAAAATAAAAATAGAAGTAGACATAGCTAACATAGAAATAGAAATAGAGATAGAGATAGAAATAGAAAAATAGAAATAGCGATAGAAATAGAGATAGATGTCGTAGGGCGGAGCTTCCAAAGATGCCGTAGGGCGTGAGCACCAATGACATCTTCGAGAAGCTCCGCCACGGGAGATTTCCCAACCCTTTACGCAACACTGTTAGAGGAGATGAAGTCTTTCACGGGCTTGCAGGGAAATTTTTCCGAGGCGGAGCTTCCGAAGATGCCGTAGGGCGTGAGCACCAACGACATCTTCGAGAAGCTCCGCCACGGAAGATTTCCCAACCCTTTACGCAACACTGTTAGAGGAGATGGAGTCTTTCACGGGCTTGCAGGGAAATTTTTCCGAGGCGGAGCTTCCGAAGATGCCGTAGGGTGTGAGCACCAACGACATCTTCGAGAAGCTCCGCCATGGGAGATTTCCCAACCCTTTCCTCCATAACTGTTAGAGGAGATGGAGTCTTTCACGGGCTTGCAGGGAAATTTTTCCGAGGCGGAGCTTCTGAAGATGTCGTAGGGCGTGAGCACCAACGACATCTTCAAGAAGCTCCGCCACGGGAGATTTCCCAACCCTTTCCTCCATAACTGTTAGAGGAGATGGAGTCTTTCACGGGCTTGCAGGGAAATTTTTCCGAGGCAGAGCTTCCGAAGATGCCGTAGGGCATGAGCACCAACGACATCTTCGAGAAGCTCTGCCACGGGAGATTTCCCAACCCTTTCCTCCATCCATGGGGATGAAACTCTCCCTGCCTTCGAGCTATCCTTGCCATGGCGTATCGATGCTCCTTTTATAGGCACGGCGCCGCTTCTACTTATGTCTTGTTCCTCCGACAGGGGCGTCGTGCGCTACATGCTTTATCTCATCGAGCAGTGCATCAACCCACACATCCTTATCCTGCCAACAGCTTTAGTCTCCGTTGCACCCACCAGCCGGGACTAAAGGTTACCCACACGTCCTTATCCGACCGACAGTTTTGTTAGATGACACAAAACCACCTTTAGTCCCGGTTGTACCCACCAGCCGGGACTAAAGTTTTGTTAACTTATTCTTACTTATCAAACTAAAATTAGAGATAGAAATAGAAATTGTATTTTTGATTTGCGTTTGATATGTACTTATATAATGCAGATGAGCCGAGCATGGATGTACGCCGATCGACGCTCTGGAGATTTCATTAAAGGCGTGCATTCTTTTCTCAAGGTGGCTGAGGCAACCAAGCGGAATGGTTTTATGTGTTGTCCATGCGGTGGTTGTCGAAATGAGAAGGATTACCCCTCCACAAAGACCCTTCACATCCACCTGTTCCGGTTCGGTTTCATGCCCGGCTATAATTGTTGGACCAAGCATGGGGAGAGAGGGGTTATGATGGAAGACAACGATGAAGAAGAGAATGATGACAACTATCCTGAGTTCCCTGATACCACCGATACTGCAATGGAAGATAATGAAGAAGAAGAAGAAGAAGGTGAAGAACGGGCATCAGATGTGCCCGCTGATGATCTTGGTCAGGTCATTGTTGATGCACAGATTGACTGTGAAAGTGAAAAGGAGAGGGAGAAGTTGGAACGCATGTTAGATGATCACAAAAAGGATTTATACCCAAATTGCAAAGACGGCCAGAAAAAGCTAGGAAGTACGCTGGAATTGCTATAATGGAAAGCAGAGAGTGGTTTATCTGACAAGGGATTTGAAAAGTTGCTGAAAATTATGAAGAAGATGCTTCCAAAGGATAACGAATTGCCCGCCAGTACGTATGAAGCAAAGAAGATTGTCTGCCCTCTAGGATTGGAGGTGCAGAAGATACATGCATGCATTAATGACTGTATTCTCTACCGTGGTGAGTATGAGAATTTGAATGCATGCCCGGTGTGCAGTGCATTTCGGTATAAGATCAGGCGAGATGACCCTGGTGATGCTGAGGGCGAGCGCCCCAGGAAGAGGGTTCCTACCAAGGTGATGTGGTATGCACCTATAATACCACGGTTGAAACGTTTATTCAGAAACAAAGAGCATGCCAAGTTGTTGAGGTGGCACAAAGAAGACCGTAAGAGTGACGAGATGTTGAGATACCCCGCTGATGGGTCGCAGTGGAGAAAAATCGACAGAGATTTCCCGGAGTTTACGGAAGACGCACGGAACCTGAGGTTTGGTCTAAGTACAGATGGCATGAATCCTTTTGGGGAGCAGAGCTGCAGTCATAGCACCTGGCCCGTGACTCTATGTATCTATAACCTTCCTCCTTGGTTGTGCATGAAGCAAAAGTTTATTATGATGCTAGTGCTTATCCAAGGCTCGAAGCAACCCGGAAATGACATTGATGTGTATCTAAGACCATTAGTTGATGAACTTTTACAGATGTGGCAGACTGAAGGTGTTTGTGTGTGGGATGAGTACAAACAAGAGGAATTTGATCTACGAGCGTTGCTGTTCGTGACCATCAATGATTGGCCTGCTCTTAGTAACCTTTCAGGACAGACAAACAAGGGATACAATGCATGCACTGCACTGTTTAGGTGAGATCGATAGTATATATTTGGATAAAAGTAAGAAGGTGGTGTATCTCGGGCATCGTCGATTTCTTTTGCCCAAACATCAATTGAAGAAAAAAGGCAAGCATTTCAAGGGCGAGGTAGAAGTCCGGGGCAAGCCTAAACGCCATACTGGTGATGATATATTTGATATGGTCAAAGATTTAGAAGTAATCTTTGGAAAGGGTCCTGGCAGTCTGTCTGTTCCGAATGACGCTAGCGGACATGCACCCATGTGGAAGAAGAAATTTATATTTTGGGAGCTTGAGTATTGGAAATTCCTAGAGGTCCGCTCTGCAATCGACGTGATGCACGTGACGAAGAATGTTTGCGTGAACCTACTAGGATTCTTGGGCTTGTATGGGAAGACAAAAATACACCAGAAGCACGTGAGGACCAGCACCGTATGAAAAGAAGAGACGGCATGCATCCGGAGAATTCTAAGGGTCCTGCGAGCTACGCTCTTACCAAAGAAGAGAAGGAAATCTTTTTTGAATGCCTGAGCAGTATCAAGGTCCCATCTGGATTCTCGTCAAATATAAAGGGAATAATAAATATGGCAGAGAAAAAATTCCAAAACCTAAAGTCTCATGACTGCCACGTGCTTATGACGCAATTGCTTCCGGTTGCACTGAGGGGGATTCTACCAGAAAATGTTTGAGTACCGATTGTGAAGCTATGTGCATTCCTCAATGCAATTTCGCAGAAGGTAATCAATCCAGAAGATCTACAACGGTTACAGAATGATGTGGCCCAATGTCTTGTCAGCTTCGAGTTGGTGTTCCCACCGTCCTTCTTCAATATTATGACGCATCTCTTAGTTCACCTAGTCGAAGAGATTACCATTCTTGGTCCAGTATTTCTGCACAATATGTTCCCCTTTGAGAGGTTCATGGGAGTCTTAAAGAAATATGTGCATAACCGTGCTAGGCCAGAAGGAAGCATCTCCAAGGGCTATCTAACAGAGGAGGTCATTGAGTTTTGTGTTGACTTTGTTCCTGACCTGAACCCGATTGGTCTTCCTCAATCGCGGCATGAGGGGAGACTGAGTGGAAAAGGCACGCTAGGAATGAAATCAGCATACTGTATGGACGGACATTCTTTGAGTGAAGCACACTACACAGTTTTATGAAATTCCACGTTGATGGAGCCGTATATGGAGCGACACAAGAATATTGTACGCTCGGAAAACCCTGGGCAGTCTAACTCCTGGATTACAAAGTTGCACATGGCGACTTTTGGTGGTTGGTTGCAAACACTTCTCATAAATGACGCCACTGTTGGATATGAGCTGTCCATGTTGGCCAAGAAACCATCTTCAACTATATTGACTTTCCAGGGTTACGAGATAAATGGGAATACATTTTACACAGTCGCCCAAGATAAAAAGAGCACCAATCAAAACAGTGGTGTCCGCTTTGATGCATTACACAACAATGGGACAAAGGACACATATTATGGTTACATAGAGGAGATATGGGAACTTGACTATGGACCGTCTTTTAAGGTCCCTTTGTTTCGGTGCAAATGGGTCAAGCTGACAGGAGGCGGGGTAGTTGTAGACCAAAAGTACGGCATGACAACAGTGGATCTCAACAATCTTGCATACATGGACGAACCATTCGTCCTAGCCAACGATGTCGCTCAGGTTTTCTATGTGAAAGACATGTCTACAAAACCGAGAAAGAGAAAAGATAAGAAAACAAATACATCACATGATGAGCCAAAGCGACACATTGTTCTCTCAGGGAAAAGAATCATCGTGGGAGTGGAGGACAAGACAGATATGTCAGAAGATTATAACAAGTTTGATGAAATTCCGCCCTTCAGAGTGAACACTGACCCAACCCTCCTCTTAAACAAAGAAGATACTCCATGGTTACGGTGCAGAAGGAAACCCCAACACTAGATGGGGATGTTGGTGATGTGTAATAATGTATTAAACCTTTGATGTAAATGTATGATTTTGGGTTAGTTATTCAAATTCGAACACTTTTTATATTCCAAGTTTTGTCAGATTCTAAAATATGCAAAAAGAATTTTAATCAATAGTTTTGAATAGTTAGAATAATTGATTTTGAAAATAGAAAATAGTTTTGAATTAGTTATTCAATTTCAAACACTTTTCATATTCAAAGTTTTATCAAATTCTAAAATATGCAAAAAGAATTTTAATCAATATTGTTTTAATTGAAAATGGCAAAATAGTTAATTGTTTGAATAGTTAGAATAATTGATTTTGAAAATAGAAAATAGTTTTGAATTAGTTATTCAATTTCAAACACTTTTCATATTCAAAGTTTTATCAAATTCTAAAATATGCAAAAAGAATTTTAATCAATATTATTTTAATTGAAAATGGCAAAATAGTTAATTGTTTGAATAGTTAGAATAATTGATTTTGAAAATAGAAAATATTTTTGAATTAGTTATTCAATTTCAAACACTTTTCATATTCAAAGTTTTATCAAATTCTAAAATATGCAAAAAGAATTTTAATCAATATTGTTTTAATTGAAAATGGCAAAATAGTTAATTGTTTGAATAGTTAGAATAATTGATTTTGAAAATAGAAAATAGTTTTGAATTAGTTATTCAATTTCAAAAACTTTTCATATTCAAAGTTTTATCAAATTCTAAAATATGCAGAAGTTATTCAATTTGAAATTCAAAATTCATATTTTCAAATGAAATCTGAAAAAATCTGTGCATTGGCGCGCATTTATTACACCTTTAGTCCCGGCATTTAACCAACCGGGACTAAAGGTCTGGGACTCGGGCGGGAACCGCCGGAAAGTCTTTAGTCCCGGTTGGAGCCACCAACCGGGACTAAAGACCCTTTAGTCCCGGTTGGTGGCTTCAACCGGGACTAAAGACCCCCCTTTAGTCCCGGTTGGGGACTAAAGGGTGTGGGGTATATAAGCCCCCGCCGCCCCCTCCTTCTTCCCCACGCTCACACTTAGCAAAAATCAACCGACGCCGACGCGCAGAGGAGCTCCGCCGCCAACGCTGCGGCCGCCGGTCCGATTGGCGCCGCCGTCGTCGACGCCGCCGCCCCCGACACCCGCAGCAGCCGCCCCCGACGCCCCGCAGCAGCCGCCCACGACGCCCCGACGCCCCGCAGCAGCCGCCCCCGACGCCATCGCCGCCCGCCCCGGCCATACCCCCGACGCCGTCGCCGCCCGCAGCCGCCCCCATACGTCGCGTCGGCCCACACCTCGATCGAGGCCGGCCGGCCGAAATCTTCCCTGCAGGTGAGGCGCCCGATTGATTCTTCCCTGCATTGTGTTAGAATTATTAGTTAATTAGTGTTAATTAGAATTAGAGTAGTTAGAAAATATTAGTTAGAATTAGAGTAGTTAATTAGTGTTAAATAGACTAAGAGTAGTTAGAATTTGTGTTAGAATTAGTGTTAGAATTAGAGTACTTAGAATATATATTAGTTAGAATTTGTGTTAGAATTAGATTAGTTAATTAGTGCTAGAATTAGAGTATTTAGAAAATATTAGTTAGAACTAGAAAATACTAGCTAGTTAGCAATACTAGTTAGTAAAATGCTAGTTAGTAAAATGCAAATTTAGGGTTAGATAATAGAAATGCTATTTAGGTTAGATAATAGAAATGTAAAATGTTAAAAATGAATAGTAATAGAAATGCTATTACTATTCATTTTTAACATGTAAAATGTTATTTATGTTAGTTAGTAAAATGCAATTACTATTAGTAATAGTAATAGAAATGCTATTACTATTAGTAATAGTAATAAAAATGAATAGTAATAGAAATGCTATTACTATTAGTAAAATGCTAGTTAGTAAAATGCAAATTTAGGGTTAGATAATAGAAATGTAAAATGTTAAAAATGAATAGTAATAGAAATGCTATTTATGTTAGATATATAGATATGTTAAAAATGAATAGTAATAGAAATGCTATATAGATTTTATTTATGTTAGATTTTATTTAGGTTAGATTTTATTAGAAATAGAAATGCTATTAGAAATAGAAATGTTAGATTTTATTTATGTTAGATTTTATTTATGTTAGATATATAGAGTTAGAAAGTGAATAGATAGAAATGTTAGAAATATTGTTAGTAATATTGTTAGCAATAATAGTAATAAAAATATGGAGTAATGTTGTTGATCTATGTTATGGATTTCGGCGCCGGAAGAGAAGGTGAAGAAGAGATATTGAATATTATAGGAGAGGGTATCACCCGTGCACAAGGAGAGGGTACCACCCGTGCAGAAGGAGACGGCTCAGAATTTTTGAACGAGTCGGGTGAGGGAATGGAGGAGGAGCAGCCGCATGAATCGGAAAATGATGATTGCAAGGACGGCTCACAAGGGACTGGACGTGACTTAATAACACGGACCGGCGAGGTATATATATATGAAGACTAGCTCTATTCATGAATCAGTAGATGACGATGCATTATGTGGTATATATATTAACGAGTGTTTTCTTATTTTAGACCTCTGAATCTTCTAGAAAGAAGCGAGGCCCGGCCAAACGGCTGGCATCGAATCAGCATTACACGATTGGGCATCTCTCAAATGAAGGCGAACCGTTGGAACCCAAGAGTGTCGCAAATGCGTTCACACATCAATGTGGATGTCTTGTCAGGGACATGGTGCCGATAAGCATTCAATATTGGTATAAGCCCAATGCGGCAAAGGGAGAGCCAGCACAACCAGAGCCAGAAGAGGGTGCATCAGTCAATTATGTCACCAAGATCTTGAAAGACAGACTTTGGGATTCCCTCATTCCACATTTCAATTTGCCGGTCACCGAGTCCCTGGAAGAAGCAGAGAAACAGAAGGAGAAAGTCAGGGAGTGGGCTCTCAAGAAGATGGCTGCACAGTTCAATAACCACAAGAAGAGGTTATGGAACGCCTATGTCAACGCCGATCGACAAGCTCCAGAATTTACTGGCCCCAATGAGTTCCTGCGGGATCACTGGGACGCATTTGTGGAGTACAAGGAGTCCGAGCTGGGTAAACTAAGGAGTAAGAAAAATCAGTTAAATGTCGCGAAAAAGAAATATCACCATAAGTTGGGTCCAGGTGGCTACAAAAGGGCCGAGCCTAAGTGGGATATGCAAGAGGCCGCCCTACAAGAAAAAGGCATCGAACCAGAAACAGAATAATGGCCCAGAAGGTCAAGAAATTGGGCACTTGCCCATGGGGCTATCTATGATGAGAGAACAGGGAAATTAGTCGAAGAGAAGAAACAAATTGCTAAACCCCTGGGAGCACTTGTCAAGACAATCGCCGAGGTTCAAGAGGGGACGTTCAAGCCGGACAGAGAGAATAACGAGCTGACAAAGGCCCTCGGGAACAAAGAACACACAGGACGAACACGGGGTCTGGGTTCTGCCATTCCGTGGAGGTCTGGGTTCGCCGAAGAGAGCCAGACTTATAGAAGCCGAGAGAGAGCGAAGAAGCGAAAGGCGTAGGAGGAGGCCTCACGGATAGAGAGCATAGAAAGGCAACAGGCTGAGCTGAGAGAGTTGTATTTACTGCAGCAGAAGGCACTGGAGGAATTAAAGTCGTAAGGGGCAACTCAGCATCAGCAACACCTAGAACATGCATCAGGCGACCGATCTCAGCGGAGAAGCAGCGTGGCTTCCACGGAGGTACCGATGGATCACTACCCCGTGGATGATATCACCAAGAAGATAGACTGTGAGCTGCATGTTCCCATGAAGAACATATCGATGAAGGTGGCGGTTGGCTATGTGTTGCCATCTGGACCTGGACAAACCTGGCATGGCCGTGAGATTCGAGCTGGCTATGCTAAGGTCGGGGTGGATGCAATTGAAAGGGGGTATGAGTCCCTCAATCTTGACGTCGCTGGACCTGAAGAGGAGGAAACACTAGGAGAAGTATTGGGTGGTATAATTCTTTGGGATAAGAAACACATCGTGTTTCCAGGCTCGGCGCCAAGGCGTCCACCCTCTCCTCCGAGTCCTCGCAATTCACCACCTCCCGACGACGACAGGGACGACTACCACCATACCCCGAGTCCACATCGATCTCCACCTCAATGTCAGCCGCCTCCGCCACCTCCGCCGCCTCTGCCCACTCGTAAGTCCCAGAGTTATGGCAAGTCCGCTGCTATGTCCACTAGCAATGTCTCTCCGGAGAAACGGGCCAAGAAAGCTAAGGCGGTGCCGCCTCCTCCTATCGAGAAGACTGCTAAAGAAATTGAGGCGGAGGACAGAGCCAAAGTGAAAAGGAAGCTCGCAGCCCTACGCCCGACCCCTACACCAAAGCAGGTATATACTCTAGAACAGAAGGAGTGGGCCATTGATATGCTTACCCAACCTTCGCAATATGAATTGCGTAAGCCAGATGACTACAAGCGTTGTTTGGATAAGCAGGTAGATGCAAAAAAAGAAGCTAATAAGACAAGCGCAACTGTAAGAGGGAAAAGAGACGTTGCCCAGCTTGGAGCACAGACCAAAAAATCGATCTCCCCGCTAAAGGTCTTTGCTAGTGATGCTGGTGGGAGTGTTGCTCAACCCAATCCCGCCGACTTTGCTACTGAAGCTGGTTTGACTCTTTCTCAATTGATACATGAAGATATCCCAAAGGCGCCTATAGCACGGCAATATGAAAAGGGGAAGAGTCTGGTCCCACTTGAGATTGAAATAAATCTACCAACACAAATGCAAAAATTGCATAAGTGGTACCTGCAAGCCGCAAAGGGCACGCAAGATTTTCTCCTTATGAAAATCACAAAGGACCATTTCTTAGGTGAAGACTTGGTGCATATTGAGTTTGATGAATTCTTTCAGCTATTCAATCAAGACGCGCTCGACAAATCTCTCGTCAGTGCCTATGTTCTGTAAGTGATTCATTATTTCTATAAGTCTCTAGCTCAACTCGTTCTTTGCATGTAATTATCCTCACTATGCTGTTTATTATGCAGAATGAAGAGTATGCAATGTAAGAAAAGGAATGACTTCCAACTTGGATTCATTGATCCAAATCGAGTTAACGGAGCAATGATAGAGAGGAAACGCAAGGAGACGGAGGATATCTTGCTAGAGTTCCTACTTACGCAGGAATACCGAGCTAGAATAATGTTTCCGTACAACTACAGGTGAGTGTGACTATCTTATACACAGTTACTTTTCCTTACTCGATGTTATAAGTGTAATTGATGAGTTTATTAACTTATATAATTAAACTTGCACGCAGTTACCACTGGATTTTGCTAAAGATTGAACCTGACTATGGAAAGGTTGAAATCTTTGACTCGTTGAATAAACCACTTAATGAATACCAAAGCATCATTGATATGATGGATAGGTAATTTCAATCATTACGGCATTATATCGGTCTCTTTCGTTCATCTATAACTCATCTATTCATTTTGTTTGCTCGGCAGTGTTTGTAAACGGTTTATACGCACAGTTAAAGGTAAATGGAAAAATGAGCTGATTTACCATCAGATCGAGGTAAGTCGTACGAGCTAGGTCCACACATCCCTTTAATTCTAGTTTCAAATACCATTAAGTATATCAATCTTGATATGTCACTGACTAAAATCTATTCTCATAAAGTGTGCGAGGCAGCCATCTGGGACTAATCTATGTGCATACTACGCTTGCGAGAACCTTCGTACGCAGGTCACTGAAGGAATTGATTTTCAAACAGTAAGTAAACAATATACTGACAAATTCATTATATTGGCATCAATTTTGTTATGATGATTCATATTCATATTGATCTTCTTCTTCGTAGTTCGAAGCAAAGCGGAATCGGCTCTCACCGACTGAACGCATAGTAGGAATTCAAGAGGAAATAGCCGGATTTCTGCTTGACCATGTCATTAACCCAAAGGGTGAATTTCATGTCAGTTTCGATTAGACAATGTGTATAATTAAACACAAGTCGTGATCTTATGTGTGTGAACAAGTTGTATATATACTTGTATGTATATGCTCGGTGAACCAAATATATTATATATGTATCAGCTTATATATTATGTTGTAATGCTGTATGAATAAGTATATAAGAAAACTTGTTTGAAATGAATCAGACAATTGAATGGAGCAAAATACAAATATACCCTAAACTCTAAACCCCTAAATAACAATTAAAATCCAGAAAAATAAAGAAGCAGCAGAGGCTGCCACGTGTGGACACTTTAGTCCCGGTTCGTAACACGAACCGGGACTAAAGGTCCTACGCCCACGAGCGCCCGGCCCCTGCCACGTGGTCTCTCTTTAGTCCCGGTTCGTATAGCAACCGGGACTAAAGATTGGGCATCAGTCCCGGTTGGTTAGTCCCGGTTGCGCAACTGGGACTGAAGGCCAAAACGAACCGGGACTGATGCCCTGTTTTCCACTAGTGACGCCCATTCTTCTTGTTGTCTAGCTTGTTTGCCGATGATTTTCTTTGGGCTATGATTTTTCTACGCAATGCTTGATTCTCTTGACGTGCCATCTTTTGACAACCCATCTTCTTCTTATGGGTGTGTGTCTTTCTCTGATGCGCCGTCTGTAGCATTGTCATTGATATATGCACATTCTTTTGCCCTTAGCCCTCGATGTCCACGTATAGGCCTTTTGAGCCATACCTCTGAGTCCACATGTTGACTCGTCTTTCCGTCGCATGTGAGGGGGGTTGTTCTTATGCTATGATCTTTTGTGACATGCTGATCTTCTTTTGGCCGTCTTCTGGCTTGTGTCGATCTCTTCTTCGATCGATTGTGGCTTGACTCTATAGGTTTTGAAGACTCTTCATGCTATGATGACACTCAAGATGCGGATTTTGGATTATCATTTTTTTTGGGTAGTATTGCCTTTCTTCAAATGCAATGCTATTGCATACGCTTTGTATTTGAGGGGGGATGTTAAGGAGTATTAGTATTGGTCTAGGTCTCTAGGAGTCCGTATTTGTCTAGAGTTATTATCCTTGTACTCCAAGTCAGATGTACTATATATTGTGGCTTTTGGCCCCACATAATACAAGTTGCTATTTGTCATCCCAATCATAGATCTTTCCTATTAATTTCTATACTTTTTCTATCCTATAAATCAAGGGAGCCCTCGGTCAAGAAATGACCTCCAGTCAAACCCATCTTAATCCCACATACATCAGGTTTGATCATTCAGCGTTAGCATTTGCGGACATCTTTCTCTTATCAGACGTGAAAGAGACCAAGTGCTAGTGGGCGGTTAGCTCAAGAGTTCAGTGCTAAAAGGCTCGAACATTAATAACCAATAATGGAACATGTGGTTCGCCGGAGATCATCAATCAGAGGATGATCCTTTTGCGCCTTGAAGAAGGATCGCTGTGGATGAGTCATTGTCCCGATATCCACTAGGTTTGAACCACGCCCACCTCTAGCTGGCCATAAGAGCATATGTATCCCAGCGCCTATAAATTAGCCGCTAAAGTGGGCTTATTCATTTCCAAGTCTCAGTAAATCTAAAAACACACATGCATGTGCATGCACATGTGTATAGTATCTACGGATACGTTAACGTCAACATATTTTTCAGCTACGATCTACACAAAACAAGTCACAAAACTGTATCTTTCGCGTGGTTGTTGTCGCCTAGCCATACTTGGCTACCTGTCAATGGAGTCGTGGAGCAGATAACACCAAGTGAACATACATGGTGGTGCATTAAACTGAACCCATAGGATTTGTCTTAGCAGACGTGGCCACGCCGAGCTCCACTTATATCCAGAGATTATGTGTGGGATTAAGCTCCGACATCGATCCTAGCTAGCATGACCCCTCTTAATAATAGTAATTTGGGCAAGGGTTATGCAAGTGCACGTTACAGCAGTGTACAAGAAGGTGAAGTCAGCATATATTGTCTACATTTGGCATGTTGATTGCGTCCATTTGCTAACTTCAGTTTTTGAAAGGTACTAACATGCAAACCAGCCTAGGCCTTCATTACTCCAAGGTCCAAAACCAGCCTAGGCCTTCATTACTCCAAGATTCAAATTGATGGACCAGGATCTACCAGGATGAATTTTCTGGTAGATTCATTGATAACCTCCCCTCAGAGGCAGATACAGTTTGCTGGTTCAAACACAATAACTAATACACTTGTCATAGATGATTTTGACCCACTCGACTTTGCCTAACTATCTGATATCAGACATGTACTGAGGTTGTTTTAGTGTACCATTAGAAGAACTGAAAATGGATCTTAGAATGTGTGATTGAGAAGGAAATGGCTGTCATGTTTGATTGGCCGGCATCCCTCATAAAATCCATGTGGGTATATCCTAAACAAGTAGGTAACCGGATACATATAAATGCTTCAAAAGGAGTCTGTCGACCTATGTATATATGGTGTATCTTTCGTTGATGCGCATGTAACCTCTACTCATCTACCGATCTATCTTGGGTTAATGTGCATGTAACCTAGAGTAACCTCCACTTGTCTCCTGCTTGGTTAAGAAAAATACCAAGCCATGGTGACCACAAGTCGCCACAAACCATCTCCTACACTATCTACAATCTACTCCATTCCTTTTCCATGAAAAACGTAACACAAGATTTCTCGTGAAAGTGTGTTCCTGCATAGACAACTCCACGAATTTCAATTCTAAAACATGTGCAGTCATGTACTCCATTCCTTTTCCATGAAAAAAGTAACACAAGATTTCTCATGAAAGTGTGTTCATGCATAGACAACTCCACGAATTTTAGCAACGCATTCAATTCGTAGGAAAGTCAGGGTTGTGCGTTGAAATTTGAAATTGACGTGCAGGGTAGTGGAATAAATAATTGTCAAGCTGGCTATCGACGTCCTCTATACATATGCGACGCTGCTTACTTCAATTTGCCTCCTCTCATCAGCTGATAGGAACGCAGCGGCGGCGGCAACAGAAGCAGCCACCATGTTAGCTCGCTTCGGCTACACGTCGCCATGCAAACCAGCCAGCAGCAGCAGCTACTGCTGCAAGCCATCAGCAGCAGCAACCTGGTAACTGAGTAGCAACAAATATTCTATTCTTGATTTCAGAATGTAATGGCGTCCGTGCATGAAAGTATTATATATAACTAATTGTTGTAATCGCATCTTGCATGGTGGCGCGCAGGAGGTGCAGGAGCAGCGCGGTGCGTAGTAGAGAGGTGGGATCGACGGCCATGGTGGCCGGGCGGCGGGAGGAGGAGGACGAATGGCGGAGGTATCTGGCCCCGGAGAGGCTGGAGGTGCTGGCGCACCTGGAGCCGTGGGCGGAGGCGCACATGCTGCCGCTGCTCAAGCCGGCGGACGAGGTGTGGCAGCCGTCGGACCTGCTCCCGGACGCGGCGGCGCTGGGCGCGGACGGCTTCCACGCGGCGTGCCTGGACCTCCGCGCCAGGGCGGAGGGCGTCCCGGACGCGCAGCTGGTGTGCCTGGTGGGGAACATGGTCACCGAGGAGGCGCTCCCCACGTACCAGAGCATGTCCAACCGCTTCGAGGCCACCCGCGACGCCACGGGCGCCGACGGCACCGCCTGGGCGCGCTGGATCCGCGGCTGGTCCGCCGAGGAGAACCGCCACGGCGACGTGCTCACCCGTTACATGTCCCTCTCCGGCCGCCTCGACATGCGCCAGGTGGAGCGCACCGTGCACCGCCTCATCGCCTCCGGGATGGCCATGCACGCCCCGGCGTCCGCCTACCATGGCTTCGTCTACGTCGCCTTCCAGGAGCGCGCCACCGCCATCTCCCACGGCAACACGGCGCGCCAGGTGCGCGACCACGGGGACGTGGCGCTGGCGCGCATCTGCGGCGCCATCGCCGCCGACGAGAAGCGCCACGAGGCAGCCTACACCCGCGTCGTGGCCAAGCTCTTCGAGGTCGACCCGGACGCCGCCGTGCGCGCCATGGCGTACATGATGCGGCGCCGGATCACCATGCCGGCCGCGCTCATGGACGACTGCCGCGACGCCGACCTCTTCGCGCACTACGCCGCCGCCGCGCAGCAGGCCGGGGTGTACACGACGTCCGACTACCGCAGCATCCTAGACCACCTGATACGGCAGTGGCGGGTGGAGGAGCTCGCCGAGGGGCTGTCCGGCGAGGGGAGGCGCGCGCGGGACTACATCTGCGCTCTGCCGGACAAGATCCGGAGGATGGAAGAGAAGATTCACGACAGAACAAGCAGGGCGCGGAAGGAGCCCACACCGGTCCCGTTTAGCTGGATCTTTGATAGGTCTGTCAATGTCATGCTGCCTTGATTCGAACCAAGAAACCTTACCTCGGCTCTATCCACATACTACTACTGCCCCAGCGAGTGTGACAGACAGCTTTTTTTTTTTTTTTTGCGAAAGTGTGACAGACAGCTTTAGCCCAATAAATAAGTTTGAAGGAAGTTCTATTTCGAAAAAGAAAACGAAAAGTTGACATATACGCTGGAGTATTATTTTACAATGTACACATGCATATAGTGTGTTTTTTCATGTGTTTGTTTTTTTACCTGTTAGTCACTTTTTCGTTTATAGTGATTCCTTATTGTTCTTCTAAGTTCTAATGATATGGGTTCAGGGTATTTTGTGCAACGGAACCTCTTCGAGGCTAATCAAACGGTTCTCAGTTGCAGCTCACATGATGCACAAACAAGCACGGAGACAAGGGGGGACGAGCAGGGGCTACGCCCCCCCTATGCTTGTGATTTCCATTGGAAGATTAGCCATGCCAAGTTCTTAACTAGGCTAATTTAGCTAGCTTAGGCCCCCTCAATGAAATTACACACTTGCTTTGCCCCCCTTAAGCTTAGTTTCTGGCTCCGTCCCTATGCACAAATCACAATGCAAATCTCATTTTCTGGAGTCATCGAGCTCTAAGATAACTGTCAAGTAGATTGAGAACTACCAAAATTCAGAATCATCATAGTGAATCACCATTGTCATACATCACTTCTTCTTTCTTTCCTTTTTCTCCTTAAGCGAGGATGACATATTTATTCAAACAATAAGGGTTACAACAACAAATTTCTTGTAACTGGATGATAGCCCCTCTAACATTGTAATGTAATCACATACGAAAACAGAAACTTCAAATGGAGCTCGAGCTCCATGGAGGCCGGGTTTTTTGAAAATTTTGAAAATGGCACTTGCAAGTTTCAAAAAATCAGAACAAAAAATCTTGATGTAGATCATTATGAGATTTATTAGTGTGCAAAAATTCAATCCGTAATTCGTTTTATTTAGGCTCAGCGAAAAAGACAAATCTGCAAAAAAAAAAAATCAAACTTTGAAACAGTGCGCTGTTCACTATACTAGATCCATGTATTTGTTATTTTTGCTGAGCCTAAAATACAAGGAGTTTTGAATTGATTTTTTGCACACTAGTAGATCACATAATTATCTACATCAAGAATTTTTGTTCTGATTTTTTTGAAACTTTTAAGTGCTATTTTCGAATTTTTCGAAAACCAGGCTCTATGGAAACAAGTTTTGTAATGGAACTGAGGTAGTATAAAAGATTAGGTAATGAAAACAAGTTTTGTAATGGAATATGATATCCCATATGAAAACAAGCAATATAATGAAAAAACTCTTAGATTGAGGAGATGAAAAGGCAATATGATGAAAAATAATAATGAAAAAGGCAGTATAACTTATTTGAATGGCATGTTGAGTATGAAAACTTAAGAACACACATAGATTGAGGAGATGCATATGCAGCATTTTTTGTCAGAATTTTTTGACAATTTGTAATGTGTTAGTTTTTGTGTATGGAGCATATGCACCAGGAGCCATATTGAATTTCCGCCGAATGGAGATGTTGGAATTCACCCACGGATCAATCACATGAAACTAAACGAACACACGCGGAGACTACTTTTATTGTCAAGCATAGCATGCTCTAAACTTTTTCTTTATTTCTCTTTTTCTCCCTGCGTGTATACACGGCCGGACTGCCGACCATAATCACTTAAACCTAGTCGCATATATATATGCACTGCCACCGACCTAGGACACGTAAACCTGCTCGTACCACAAACCTTGTTTAAACCGATCCGGAATCTAAGCTAGACTTCACGATCACTTTCCTAAACTAACCACCAAACCAAACCGGACTAGTATTGACTCGATTACAACTCGAACACGTACCAGATTTTAACACGAAAAACTGACTACACTCACGTATTGGCATGTAAACCAAACTAGACGGGCTGGCGCGCTTCGCCGCGCCCACCTGTTGTTCGTTTTTGCACCATGTTTTTTGCTGCGTCTTGCTAAACCTTCTTTAAATCGCTAATAAAGGAAAGAATAAATTTGTTTGCTACATCAAGGTCCAACACTATTGTCTTCTCCATTGTATATTAGTTTTCCGTTGTGTCAGACTGTGTTCAACACAATACTCTTACAATTGATGGCCATGTAAAAGCTACTCCTGTTTGTTTAAACTCAAATTTCCTTCCCCCAGAATCACTCCAAACATGCTTTTAAAAACCTCAGGAACACTTTAAAAGCGTACAATAGCAAACATTTTCAGAGTGGCATAATGCATCTGGAGAACCCATCACTTTGTAGGTCAGGTAAGCATCATCCAGCGTTTGTCAAAAATATTGTCATCATCCAAAGCATGTAAAAGAATGACTATAAATATGATAATTATTCTACATCCATGACATCATACATGGACGACAAGCGTATAACAAAAAATGTTCTATATAAATTTAAACTAATTTGCATCAATGAATCATACATGCACCAGGAGCGTCTAATAGGATACACAAAGCAGCAGCAGGGAGAAGAAAGTCTACACGTACTTATTGTTGAGTCTGCTGAGCTAGCAAGGGAGACCAACTCAAGGCTTGTTTCTTAATTTCTTTGAATCCTAATGCCAGAATATCACCGACAGCAGAAAATATAAGCTCCCCCCTATTTCATTACATTAAGCGCCCGTGATGACAACCACAACAGAATGTCAAGCTTGGTTGATAACCATAACAGAATGTCAAGCTTGGTTGCTTTCTGATGTAGAAACTTCAACACCGCACATAGGGCATACCTGCAACATAGGCAATTGTTATATGTCACCTTCATGTTACAGAAATATTTGTCCAGTATTCAGTTTCATGAACCGTTAGTAAAAGATTCACTCCATAACTTGAGCTATTACAGGAAGATGGATAGTAAACCCATACTTCAACATCTACTACTATTAAAATTCTTTATTTAAAATGTTGTTTTACTGCATCATAACACAAAAGGGCACTTTGGGAGGATTGACATCCTACACCCTGCTGGTGGACAAAAAGCTATCTGAAATCGCATTTGATGGGGGAATGTAGAGGCTCTATGAGTTCATAGACCATCTCTTTCTATCATCATGAGCTTGGTGGTCAGGTTTCCAGATATGAAAGAAGGAACATGCTGGGTATACCTTGTTTAATTGCAGCCACTGGTTTATGCACGCAGAATGATATGAATGCTTGCAAGGAAGTCCAATCAAGGATTCACCTTCCTCAAATTCCACACGGCAAATAACACATCTGCAAATAAACTTAACAGATCAGAACTATGTAATGCCTACAGACAACTTCTTATAGAAGATAAAAGGATTTCCAATTGTGTCCATACTGTTCCATGTTGCTGTCCTGCTTATCTTGTGCCTGGAAAGTTACCGAAGGTAAATGAAGCTAGAGTGTCAGCAGAGATGCCTCTGCTTTCTGTACCAACTACTTCACCCAATGTAACCAGCCCGTAAGAACACCAAGAACATTAATTAATATTCTGGTTAACAAATAACTTCAAGCTTCTACATCACAACACAAATACGGATTCACCTGGCCCCTCCTATGATGACAGCGATATGAATAATACTCCATCATGCTAACGGTAGACCTACCCCCGGACAAAACATCATTTGCTTGAAATTTTTTAACGTCTCAGCGCATTTTTTTAGCCATCAATTTAGGCAACTTTTCACAGTGCATAATACTCTTGACTTGTCAGCTGCTCCCGCAAAGCATATTTTCTGCCCCACATTTTATACTAAAACTCTAGATATGGAAATTATTTCTATGGAACCCATCAACGAACAAGTAGTTAAGTTCTAATAGATCACATCTAGCTACTATAGAAACAAAGCACCTGGAGAATTGATAGACTAAATAAATCATAGATGGGCACCTTATAGATCAAACCAATCATGGGAGCTGCTGGACGAATTCTCTTAGCCATGTGTATCTGCACCACTCCATGGTGAACCATACCCAGCAGCTGGAACCGCATCGCCACCTGCAGCAAGACAAAAGTCACCAAATCAAAATCAAACCAAAATCTTGAAACAGATGTACTTTCCGTGCACTACCAATTTACTATTGTTGTAGCTCTCAAATCCCACAAAGAAACTTGAAGCAAATAGATTGTTTAGTACTTATGAGCATAACGTGGAACAGGCAGATGGCATGAGCTCACACACAAGCAGTCACAAAAAATTTCAGAATCTGGACGGGCTCATCCACCAATGGAGAGAAGGGAGCAGCAATAGTACACAGAGCAGCTAGCCGCGGCGGCAGCCAGAGACAACAGCTAGCAGTAGCACAGAAGCAGAGAAAGGAAGCAGCAACTGTAGCTACGTACATGTACAGGGAGAGAAACAACAGCGATGAAGAGAAATAATATCATTACCATGCATAGCCTCGCTTGGTGAAAGCGTCTGTCTTTGCGCCAAGCTTCACGGAGCAACCCGGACGGATCTGACCTCCTACTTCGGAATCCAGGGAGCAGACGCGAAGAACTCCACACCGCTCCTCTCTCTGGCCACCTAAGAACAAATCACAGATCCAAAGGAGAACAAATCACAGATAAAAAATATAGTCCACTGTTGACCTCACAGGAAGGCAGCATCGCAGCCGTCCCCAGCAAGCCCCCATTGAGCCGCTTCGCATGCAACGGGACGACGCCATGCAAGCCAGCTGGGGATTCCTGCCGGGGAGGTGAGCTCTCCGGCCGCTGCATCGTGAGAGAAGACGACCGGGTCAGTGTGTTGCGGCTGGAGCACGGGTTTTGAGCCATTGGCGAGCTCCCGCAGGCTGGACAGCCGATCCGAAAGCGGCGGCGGCTCAACCCTAGATTGGAGAGGAGAAAAGAGAAGGAGAAATAGGGCTCGGGGTCGAGTCTTGGAGGGGAGGGGGGAGTGTGCGTTTGCGGTTAATTTGTACCGACCTAATTGACGGCCAAGATCATCTAAGGAGAAGATCCAACGGCTATCAATACATGCGACAGAGATGGCCTCAGCACACACGGTCAAGTTTAAGCTTACAGCTTTAGGTAATTTGGGCACTCCCCTATGCCCTGCTCTGCCCTCCCCTATGCCCTGCTCTGCCGTTGAAAGCTAGCCAAGAGAGAGGAGTTGCTGCCATGAGCATTGCGATAAAGGCACAATCAGATGGAGGCTCCACACTCGTGAGCAAATGGATAAGCAACATCGTGTTGTCAGCGCCGAAGCACTACATGGGCGTGACGGCGATGGGGATAGTCTCTGAGCCCAGCAGGTCCGCGTGGTAGTCAATGACCTGCAGCGGGCACGACTCTCGGTCAGGTGCTGAACACCACCACGTCCAACTGCTTGGACCAAATCTTCAGACTGGGAATACAGTTGATTGAGAGAGATAGCGGTGGAGGAGAGCCCGGTGAAGCAGTCGTACCTGTGTTTCCTGTGGGACAATGGTGATGTGGCCGTTGCTGCCATGCGCGTCGAGCGATGTGGCGCCGGCTGCCAGCATACCTGTGTTTCCTGTGGGACAATGGTGATGTGGCCGTTGCTGCCATGCGCGTCGAGCGATGTGGCGCCGGCTGCCAGCTCCAAATCCCCACACCGAGGCTGACAGATGACCACCATGGTGCTTTGCTCTTCCATCCGCCGCATCTGTCCATGGTGTCCAGATCTAAAAGCGAGATTTAGGAGGGGTGGGAGAGGTTATTGAGATGCATACCTGCTCCAAGGAGAGAAGCAGCGAGTGAAAATACCAGGAGAGAGAGAGGAGAGGATGCCCTAGCCTTCCCCGTCACCATCCCGTCACCTGCGCTACCGTATGCTCCACCGCTGCCGTAATTGCCAGAGAATGAGGTGACAGATGCGAGCAGAGAAGGGTTCGAGCATGGTTTTTAAAGCGATAAGGCGTCCTAAGGCGAAACTGGGGCGCTTTGATGCCTAGGCGACGCCTAAGCGGACGCTTTAGGCGCCTAGGCACCCAAAGCGGTTGTTTTTCCAAAGCGGAGGGAGGGCGCTTTGACGCCTAGGCGACGCTTTACGGACGCCTTAAAAACCATGGGTTCGAGAGAGGCAAATGTTAGTTGTGGACGGGATAGCTGGGACGTAGCGAGGCTACCAAACGGCCCATGCGCAACGACAAAGACCAAGTCGGGCCACACGCAGCCAGCCGATTGAGCGGCAAGTGCTCTCAGCAGAGAGGCTCACCACCACGCTTAAGGCTTTAGTTAATGCGTATGGAAAAAGATAGCAACATGATAGTTCTGTAAAAAATATATTTTTAATTTGTTCAAAATGTAATATGATAGTAAAGTATAATTCAACATTATGCATACAAAGAAACAACCTAGATAATTATCTAATTCTCGAGTTAGGTGACCATTGCTACCTAATAAAACAATAAATGTACCGGTAAAATATATGGTTCTTTAGGTTGTATGGTAAAAAGAGGAAATGGTTGAAAAGAAACTGCAAGGTAGTATCATGGTGAAGTTCTCTTTATGTGAAGATACTGATGTATTTTGTGAACTGAAAGGTAGTACCAGTAGCACTATTTTCTGCTGAGATCATAAAGTCGGCATAGAGTTAAAATGAATGGCAAGTAAAGTTTTAACTGTAAAGAAAACAAAGCATTTAGTTATTAGCAGTTTAAATCTTTTACAACTCTAAAACTCACAAACTATAGAAATAACCAATCCAAGGATCAAACCTAGCTAAGACCGTTCCCAGGATTACCCAACTGAGGAACATGTGCTAAAACTGGTACTGCCACGAAGGTAAACCAATATCAGTGGTTGATGTTGTTCAACTTTGGGCACTTAAATATGAGGACTTTGTAGAACGTCAAACTTTTACGATAGGATAGCAGGACTGCATATGTTTCTTTTCACATCATCGAAACCTCATGATAAATTTTTAAAATAAAACATGATGTTTGGGATTAGAGCATTCACTACGATATTGTCAAACGTTTGAACTTCACTAAATAAGATATCACAATGGTCTGAACATTCTGATGTACTATTGTTTGAAACACATACTATTGGTTATTTTTAACAGAAAAATATATCCAAATTTCAAAATATACTGCAAGATAAAATTCTAATAAAACATGGGCAGAAATTCATAATTAAAGAAGTGAAACGACTTGTGATTGCCAAGTAAAGATTATCATAACTGAGATATTTAGAAGTATATGCTTTTTACATCTGAATGTAGATCTTCAACAGCTTTCTTGGTATCGTTAGCCAATGACTATACATTCTAAAGGTCAGATTTCATCTTTCTTGATTCTGTCGACATACTTCAAATCTGTTAGAACCATGCCAGGAAATGAGCACCTCGAGAGAGATCCAAAAATAACTCTCAGATGCACACAAAAGTAAGAATGTATATAGAAGAACTTAAAACTGAAGTCACACCAGGCATTTTTTGGAATGGATTTTTTCGTTGGAATTTCAAACGGTTTGTTGTTTTTTGCTAAAATCCTTATATCCAACACTCCAAATGGTTTATTTACCTTAGAAATGAATAGAAGGCAATAGAAGTATCCAAATTGGTGGAAACAACACTAAGCAAACCATCCTTGCAACTACAGGTGGCTACAATCAAGAGATAGATACCCCCATTATTTTGAAGTTGGGCAACATTACATCTCTTAGAGATAGACTTGATTCCAAGACAACTATTTATAGGTATGTTTAGTTAGTTGGGGCCTCCACTCAACAATGTGATAATACCTACCCCTGGTTCATCTTAAATCAAGAAAAACATCTGAATTATCCTCCCCTCAATTCCTAGTCATTCACTCGTGGTGTGGTAGACATACTTAGCAAAGTGTTGTCCTGCAAAGATCCAAGAGAGCAGGACAACCTCCATCACACTGATTACCATCCAGCGCCCAAAATTGTGGCATCAGCAACATACCTTCATTATGGTGGTCAATAACTTAGTATACATGATAGAATAGACACGTTGTAGGATCACAAGAAACGGACAGTGCCGAAGCATGAAGGACAACCATTGTTCTGTATTGGCACCAACAAAGGATGCATTATTTTCGCTAAACTCACAGGGAAAAGGCATTATCCTCATTGTTATTTGTGCTATGCTAATACACGACCTAACCACGACACATAAACATAAAATTTGTCAAGACATCCTGCTGCATTTGGCTGGAAACTACTTATACTGGAACCCCTCTTTTTAGTGCCAAGTTAGTGGTGAACATGCACACTATATCGATAGATGGAGTGCAAAAGAAAATTATCTACGTTATGTGTCCTGCTGAAACTTTGGGAATTAGAATGATTTACAGATCAGTCTTGAGAACAAAGAAGATAATATGATGTTAAGTTCTAAGCATACTCATACATGCATCTAAACTGCATATGTGACCGTATCGGCAACGAATGATGCAGTGAAAAAGACCACCAGAATCAGAAGTTCCTCAGTGTACTGATCAAGACTATGTTTATGTATCCTCAAGGTTCAGTTCAACACAAATATGTCATGTTCCTCCTCAGCAATTAGAAAAGTTAATGACCGGCAATTGGGAGAAGTAAGTGATCTAATGTTGTCTTTGTCTACCTAAAAGAATCATACGAAAAAAAATCCCAGTGCATAGTGACAATCGATACCGTAAAGATGAAATCATTAATAGATTAATTCATTCATTCATCTGTGTAGAAGAGAGTGATTATAAGTTTACGTGTGGGTCTCATGGCCGTCGCCCTGCCGGTGCTGATGAAGAAGTCTCCGGGCTTTCCAGCAAGCATTTGCTTTCCCAGAGGGAGCCTGTGGAGTCAAAGAAGGCCTTCATCTCCCTCCTGAACCACGTCAATGTCGTCCTACTCTACCCGTAAGCATCAAATCAACCCGTTCCTGCAGCTCTCTCTACATTTGGTTCTGTTATTGGATTTGCCGCAGCTACAATTTATCCTCCAAATTATGGCTAGCCAATGAGTCATATCATGAGATTGTTGATAAACAGGTGCCAAAACTGTGCACATTGCTGATTACTTTTTTGCGCATTGTCGAATGATAAATTCGCCCATTAACCTCATGATTTATATAACCCGCTAGCATTGGTTCTGCCAAATACAATCCCTGCTAGGCCAGTCAAGACTATGATAAGTATAAGTTTGATTTGGTGGATTGATCTTTAACTTGTTAAATATGAATTGATTTTGATTTGGTGGGTTGATCTTTGACTTGTTAAATAAAAAAAGTGAATTGCTGGCATGTTCGAAAAATAGTTTGCTGAGATCAGAAACCTTACCATATTTCACCAATAAATATCTAAAATCTCATCGTTATTTAGGAAGGTGTGACTGATAATCCTATATATCTGCAATTATGCATATTCTCGTATAATAGTGATCTCTTGTTATTTTCTTGGTGAGGTGTGTCTGTGTGTGTTGGGGAGGTGGTTAGAATGAATTTAATGGAAGATGCAGATACTGAGTTACTCCACTACTTCCACAATGAGAGCACAGTCATGGCGGCGTACCTGGCCGGGAACCCGAACAGCACCCTGTTGGCTTCCTCGAGCTCGGCCAGGACAGCGGGGTCTTTGGCCGGCGTCTGCATTTTCCTCCATCACGTCCGGTGAGAGCTTCTCTAGCTTCCTCAATGCGCCAGCGCCTCCACAGGTCCGTACATCAAGTAGAACACAATGTACAGCTGCACCGTCACTCCAACTCCCTTGCTGCCGAGTCTAGGGCCTCTTCAGAAGCATCCCGCGGCACCGCGTCCGCCAACGCGACCTGTGGCCGCCAGCTGACATTTCTTGCTGGGGATGCAGCTGCCCCCCTCATATCTCAGGCGTCGGTCCAACCACCGGTTAAATCAACCACAGGAAGCCAAATCACCTCCAACTAAGCCCAAGAAAGCTTCATTAAAACAAAGAACATGTTGGTATCACACCACAGTTTGCCTGCAAATTATGCATTGGACATGATAAGAGCCAGAAGAAAATAAATAGAGAGATGGACGGAGATGTTCTGCTGCACTCACATCATAAGGACCACTGACCGAGCACGGGCAGCGGCTTCTCATCGGCGAACTCCAGGACCCTCCAACGCCAATTTTTGGAATCCTTCTCCAACAGGGACGCCGGCTCGCCGCCGAGCACGACGCCGACCGAGAGCCTCCCTTTTCCCATCAGCGCCACCCGTCTTTGCGAGATCTGGACGGCGATCTTGACAAAGTGCGGGGCAGCGAAATCCTCCTAGGCGAACGCCGTAGCACGGTGCAGCAACCGATCCGAGAATGGGCGGTTGCAGAAGGTCTTGTTCAACTTTGCTGCAAGGTTCGCCAGCCAGTACGGGATCGAGAGGCTGCCGCCGGTCTGTTCATTGACGCTCCAGAGCGGTCCAGGAGCGGGAATAGGCGGCGGGTGACGGCGGCGGCTACAATCGGGGAACCCTAGAGTGCTTGAAAGAAAAGGGAGAGGTGAAAGACAGAATGACTGGGCTGGATCCTTCGGGGTCGGGTCTGGGGGCTGCGACGGTACGAACGAAAGCGGAGTTAACTTTTTTACACCACGATGGTTAACCTTTCGCTGTGAAATGTTCCCTAGTAGTAAATCGGGTCCAATGTCAGTTGCAGAAGAGACAAAGAGTGAAGTGGGTTCAATCTTACCGACCACACTAAACGGACGATTTGGATCATCTAAGATGAAGATCCAACGGCTGTAAATGCACCTTTCGGGGTGGCCTCAGCACAAAGGGTCACGACCCAACTTACAGCTTTAGTTAATACTAGTACGGACACTGCTCGTATTGGTAAGCACACCACACCAACGTGAATTCTTACCAAACTACGAAGCACAAACTAAACTTGATTAGAGGCAAGATTATGTCAACAGGAGATGCAATATCTTCTGGTACTGATATAAATTATATCGGATTTGCTAATTCTCTGCTTTACCGTCTGATTTAAAGCCGCTTTAAGATTCGCGTTTTGGGGAACTGCCTCGCGCACGCGCCAGAATGTGATTGCTTCGCTCGTGTTCCGTCTTGGGCTCGGCCCATTTATATTTTCTAGTTCGGCTTTTGTTAGACTGTTGTTTGCTTCGCTTAGATACTGATGAATAGGCTCCCGTACGTCAAGGTGCCCTTTTTTCTTTTCTTTTCTTTTTGTTATGTTTCTTTCCTTTTTCTATTTTTATTTTTGTTTTTGTTTTCCCTTTTTATAATTTTTATAATTTATTTTTATTTTCTTCTTAGTTTTTTATTTCCTTTTTATAATGAGCAAGTGTATGTTTTATTCCTTTGAGGGTGTTAAATTCTTATCACATTTTGTTGGCGACCTATTTTTTCCAGAGCGTATAATTTTGTTCCATTCTGTAGATGTGTTTTGGTTCTCGGTCGCCAATATTTTTTGTTCCTTCTTATTCAAATTTTTTTTCTCAAGAACTAAAATGATGTTCTGTTTTACATGGATAATTTTCGTTTTGCCCCACTTGCCAGTATAGTTGTAAGTAGGTTTGTTGGCTAGCTGTAAGTGGACTTGCAACTGACAGAGAAAGGCTCCAGAGTCCGTGCTAAACCTTTTTTTGTATTGCCTCAGTTGCATGTGTGTTTGCAATTGGGTTTGTTACCCAATTACAAGGAGACTTGCAACTGAGGGAGAAATGCACCAAAATCCGTGCTAAATCCTTATTTCAATTTTTTGCACCACTTGCAAGTATGGTCGCAACTAGGTTTGTTGCCTAAGTTACAAGTAGACTTGCAATTGAGAGAGAAATGCTCCCGAATCCGTGCAAAACCCTTATTCTCATTTTCTCCATTTACAATTGTGGTCGTAACTGAGTATGTTGCCTACTTGGAAGTGCACTTACAACTGAGAGAGAAATGTGTCGGAATCCATGGGCTTTTGTGTCACATTTGAGCCTTTTGGTTTGCCCTGGTTTGATGGGTTTTTGTTTTATTTGCATCATGGGCTTTTTGCAACTGCAAATAGATTTGCAACTAAGAATTTTTCTAGTTGCAAGTGTGGTTGTAACTGAGACTTTTTTCAGTTGTAAGTGTGGCTGCAACTAAGATTTTTTTTCTTACAAGTGTGATTGCAATCGAGACTTTTTCCACTTGCAAGGGTGGTTACAATCGAGAATTTTTCCAGTTGCAAGTCGAGTTATAAATGAGACTTTTCCAGTTGCAAGTTGAGTGACAACTAAGATTCTCACAGTTGCAAGTGGAGTCGCAATTGAATTTTTTTTTCCTAATTGCAAGTCGAGATGTACACTAGATTTCTTCGGTTGCAAGTTAAGTTGCAACTAGAAAAATAAGATATTTCTAGTTGCAAGTCGAGTTGCAACTCAGATTTTTCTAGTTGCAAGTCGAGTTGCAACTAAAGTTTTCGCAGTTGCAAGCCAAGTCGCAAGTCGAGTCGTATATTAGATTTTTTTGAGTTGCAAGTCGAAATGTAACTGAGATTTTTCCAGTTGCAAGTGAGATTTTTTCAGTTGCAAGTCGTGTCGTGTCGTTGCAAGTCAAGTCGCGTCCGAGATTTTTCCAGTTGCAAGTCGAGTTGTAACTGGGATTTTTCCAATTACAAGTCGAGTTGTAATTGACATTTTTCCAGTTGCAAATCAAGTCGCAATTGAGAATTTTTCTGTTGCAAGTTGAGTCGTAACAGAAATTATTCAGATTTGAAAATTGGAAATTATTCAGATTTTAAAATTGTTCAAATTTTAATTGTTTAGATTTTCAAAAAATATATTTTTGAAAATGTTAATGTTTGAAATAATTCAGATTTTCAAGAAATGTTCTTGTTGAAAATTGTTCAGATTTTTCGAAGATGTTGGGATTTGAAAATAGTTTAGATTTTGAAGAAAAAATTCATATTTAAAAATTGAGTTACACGCGCGTGCTTGCTTGCTTTGCATGGAGGCTGATCGCTTTTTCTTTAGTGAACGCTGATCGCTTTTTTCTAGCTGGATGGTGATACGTGTGAACTTGCCTAGCATCCTGGGCCAGGCCCATCTAAGCGAAGCGATCAAGCGGCGCAAGACGAACTATACCAACGATGAGGAAGAGCACGAGTGACCCGAGTCTTCTCGGCAATCTACTGAGCACTATCTTAGGGCTCAGTAAACTGAGCCCTAAACATACCCAAATTAAATTCATCTACCACAGGGTCTACATTCAATCAACAATGTCGAAGAGCATGAAGATGACCTCTACTAGTTTATTGATGTCTGAATTTTCTCAACCTGCAATCTAGGAGTAGAAAAGGCAATTCTGAGTTGTCAGCATATGTGGCAGAGAATTATGAGGCATAGAGATAGACGTGTGATTTTGATATCCTCAACTGGTGGAGACTGAATATGAACAAGTGATCTATTTTATCAGAGGTAGCACGTGTAATACTTCAAGTTTCAATTGTTGCTTCAGAATCAACGTTTACACGGGTGGTTCCTAATGAACCACCTCTGTCGTACAAGTAGTCAACACTTCGTCATAACTTCTTATTTCCTTTCTTTTTACTCCTTGGGCGAGGATGCAATCTTTTTTTAAGCAAAATATGTACATTACATCAACCACAAGTTTCTTGCTAAATGAACTATTTTGAGCAAACTAATACAGGATGCAACTATTTTCAAATTTCAAAATTTACACCATGATAGTTTTCACAAAAAAAGGTTCCACCAACCACAATCAGACGACTCACTGTTATACGCATTGCATGCACAGCAATCAAACAGGCGAAGCAACTCCTGACGATCGTTCAACACTGATCCATCTCTACAATCCTACACTCAGAAGTGATGGCCGACCTATGAATTCATCCCACAGCTGCCCACGCCCAACATTTGGCTAACCTATTTGATTCTCTAGCAATAACTACAGATTTTGCGATACCAAACCGTAACAGTTCCAGCTTGTTTTCATAGTCGCTCACAGAAGCAGTTATAGCTAAAGATCTAAAGAATGAATGAAGACGATAACAAATTTCCTCAAAAAAGAAGAGCAGACACAGTTGCTCATAGCTGAATGACTGAATCCAACACCATATAAGTTCTTTCAGTAATGTTTAGGCTCGTTGTACAATCATTTGGTAGCTACAGCCTCCTCGTACAAGAAATCAGTACTGGTACCTGGCTACTTGCAAGTGAACTAAAAAATACACAACTTTTGATAAAATGCAGCATCCTGTCAAATAGATCTTTTGGCAATTTATCACTTCTTTCCACCTCCAGAAACATTGAACTTGAAGAAGATGATGTCTCCATCCTGCACCACGTATGTCTTTCCTTCCTGCCGGTACTTTCCAGCGGCCTGCAATCAGCAACAAATGGTTAATCTCGTAGCACTTGGTCTCATCTCAGAAAGGTCAAAGTGGTCGATTAAAATATCTATACTTCGATGAGGGTGTTCATACCTTGACAGCAGACTCAGTGCCCAGCTCTTTTAGATCTTCAAACTTCATTACCTGATTCCAACAGTATAGATATAAAATGAATCATGTACACAGCTTCAAAATGAACAGACAGCCAAGTAAACAAAGCCATAGTTCCCATCTACAGTTTCGAAGCAACAGAATTGAAAAAATATGAAGTAATAGGAATGATGTTTAGCTTGTTGAACGCCGCAAACAGAATTATATCAAGTCAACATATGAAATAAACTTCAGTAAGCATCAGCATAAAAAAAACATGCCTGTCGAGTATAATGTATTGGGGATAGTACTTCGGCAGAATCCAGAATGCCGCAACTCTAACTAATGTGAATAGTACTTAACTACTATATCAGCTAATCGTACCTCGGCACATATGAAGCCTCTTTCAAAATCAGTGTGGATTGCACCAGCAGCTTGAGGGGCTTTACTTTGCTTTCTTATCTGCCAACACTTGACCTGAATAGAATTTTAGCTCGTCAGTAATTCCAAGTAAAAAGTGCCGGATTACATAATCAGAAATTCATACTGTCAAATCCAAACATGAACAGGCATTACTTTCAACTTTAACTACAACTGAACAATCTAATACATTCCTCCATTCGAAAATACAAAAGTTATAGACCTGAATCAGTGTACAAGATACAACTATGACAGTTATTTTCAATTGTATGTAGAAAATACAGAATTATGAAAAAGTGGAAATTTAAATTAAATTAGTTTCAATTGTTGAACCTCATCAGATTCTGTAAACATCGATCATGAATTTTACTTGATTGCATTATTCCTTGGACATCTTCTATTTTGAAACAGAGGTGATTAATGTACAAATAACAAGCACAAGAACTTTGCACACCAAAATTATAACAGACATCTGTGGTACCACCATTTTAGCAACATGATGTAAAAGATGGCTTATAATGGATCAGCACATGGTCTGGCAAGCACAATGTAAACACAGAGATGTACCTCATCAGGACCAGCAGTGAAGAAGTAAATAAGATGAATTGCTGAAAAACCAGTCTTGATGATTTTGGGGATCAAACTGTTCACAGTAGTCAAAGCATTAGTACCAATTAAGTAGAAGGAAAAGGTTAAACAACAAGCAAAGAGAAGTTGGTGAAGGTTAACTTGCCTTATTGTCTGGTTTTCAGCGCAATATTTAGCAGCTTCATCCGCTGGCATATCAACTAGTTTCTGTTCGAAGGCACAGCTGAAAGGAATAATAGTTTCACCACCATGCTCTTGCACCCTGAATAAAAAATAGTTTGACATTAGCTAATATATTACAATTATACCTTTTCATAGGAAACTGTAAAATACGTATGCAAATAGAACATAGTATTACAACTAAATTATTGCCCCGGCAAAGAGCATACAACTTACTTCAGAATATACAATCTATTTCACCAACTATTAGGCCATCAATCGCATCATGGGTTTTCCTCAGTATCATGGGTATGGTCCTAGGAATTAGGTTTGTCCATAGAAGGTGGGTACAATCATCTCATGGGTTTACAAGATATTCCAATCAACCGTCAGGCATTTAATCATGTCATGGGATTTTCCTTTGTATGGGCATAATGGTCCTAGGACTGAGGTCATCCATAGACGATGGGTACAGCTCCAACGAGGGAGGGTTGGCCAGCCATGGTGCCAGGTACGAGTGAGAAGGCTGAGGACGAGGATCAGCTCTTCACTAATTTACTCTTGTTCATTGCTTAGTTTGATACAGGGTGCACAGTTTCTCTTTTGTAGGGAAGACTCAACTTGACAGCTAAGCATAGGATCCCAACTTTTCTAACCAAACCATATATTTATTTTCGTAGCTAAACAGCTAGCTTTTCCTAACTAGATAGATATCAAGTCTAACTAAATAACCTACTTCCTTATCTTGTTCACGCGGGTACTGTTCACGTGAATATTAGTTCCAGCAGGGGCAACTACTAGCTTAGTACTGACACGTGCCATTCGGCCCTGACCCAGCACATGACAACTGCTGGCATTCATATGGAAGATTAGATTTCGCACGATTTTACCTTCAAAAACTGAAAACGTAAATCCAAGCATAAAAAATGGTTTACTCTGTGTTTATAAATAAGATGACTGTTCTATTCAACAAGTTGGATTAAATATCATATACAAGAAGATCTATCATGATAGAAGCATGAACGTTCTAGCAATTAGACTCTACATGAACAAAACCTCCACTGAAAATCAGAATTCACAGTTTGAACTGCATTTCCTATAGCATGAGTTGATCTATGATTCTGCTACAGCAACTAGACTAGGGTAGAAATAATACCAAGCATGTATCTTTGGTAAGAACTTGTTCTTTTTCCTCAGGTAGTCCTTCTCACTCATGTTCACCTGCACCAAATAACATACTTAACATACTACACTAAACAATACAGCTCCATTTTACTTCCGAAAAGGTTGGTGTTGATAAAAATAAGGTTAAATAGAAGGATTAACACCAAGTCAGATGAGCTGACTATACAGTTAGCAGAGTGATTAACATCCATTAGGCATGATTACTCGAGTTGAATGTGGGATGAGCCCAGACATTAATGACATATTTTTTCTTGCTGCTAGTATAATATTATTTCAAATGCCATATACAAGCAGCGTTAGTTATATATAATTGATGTACCATCATATAATGTGTACAACAACAGTATTTTTCAATTATGATTTATGCCTCCCATCTTTTTCTATTTCCCTTCCCAACCACTGAGTACTAAAAATCACATAAAAATATCTAAGCTTCATCTACCATTTCTACAGCCATCATTCTTCTATTCCCATTACAAATCCTGATGCACCTTTTGGACAAAAAGAAGAATGGTTCCATATGCAAGCATCATATATCTTGGGCTTTCAGGTTTCCTACTTCTCTCAAACTCTTGGCACTTTTTGCATAACATGTTGGTTCTTGCTCAGCCCAAGAGGGCAACCTTTAACAACTGCTTCAACTATTACAGACATCCAATGCCTTTCGGGGAAATAAAACTGGCATATGAAACTAAAATGGCCCCCCTTCTATTAACCCAAATATACCATTCCTTAACCCAAATGGGGCGATTGTCTTCTGATGGGAGCATAAGTACAGAAGCATGGATACTTCACACTTATGAAAAGGTACTTCACAGGAAGGGCATACATATCAAAAGAACTCTTACCAGATAAACAACTGGCTTAGCGGTCAGCAGCTGGAAGGTATTCAAGATCTCAATTTCAAGAGTTTTCCAATCACCTAGACGTATATCTTTCCCATCTTCGAGATGGGCCATGACCTGTTATAAGGGAAAGCTTAAACTAAATTACACATCACTCGATTAACAAAAGAACAACATTTCAGCAAAGAAATTTCAAATATCCATAAGATCTAACTAATTGATAGAGTGCAAAGCTACAGAGCTGTAAACACGCCCCACCCTCTGACATAATTCATGTTCTATCTTAAGCTGTTTGTCATTGCTCCTCTTCATTTGCTTCTCTAGGTCATCAATTTTAGCTTGCACGAACTCTATATCCTGCAGAAGTGAAACAGAACCTTATTACACCTAGGTTTAACAATTGCTCAGTTGTTGCACAAATCAAGTAAAACTCCAATCAAACCTTGAGTCTCAGTTCTTGACTAATAGTTTCCAAATCACGAACAGGATCAACTGTATCGTCGATATGAGTAATTTCTGAGTCTTCAAATGCTCCTGAAAATCGTACTCCACTATCAGTTACAGATTATAACAATAGATACAATCAAGTGAACGCCTAATCTTCTCATTTAGGTCTCCACCAATATGTCGACCCAATATATGTATCATTTTTAAGACAAAGTAATACAGATAACAACTAGCCAATGAAACTTTACTAAGAATAGCATAACTGAATAGTTCAATCATGAGATTTTAAAACAGGAACATACTCAAAACATGAAAGATCCCATCAACAGCACGTATATGGGATAAGAAGGCATTGCCCAGACCCTCCCCTGCGCTAGCTCCCCTAACAAGTCCAGCTATGTCGTTGATTTCCAGATAAGCAGACACCTGCATAGAATCTCAACAGTGACTCACTATACATCTGAAAGATCAGTCAATCAAGCTGCAGATTACTGCAGAAGTGTCAAGCAGAGCGAAAAACAAACCTCGCTCTTTGGCTCGAAAAGTTTGCAAAGCCAGTCAAATCGTTCGTCAGGAACATTTACCCGTGCCTCATTTGGTTCAATGGTACAGAAAGGGAAGTTCTCGGCTGGGATTGACAACTTTGTTACTATGTTAAAGAAAGTTGACTTGCCAACATTGGGTAACCCAACCTGCAAAAGACAGCATCAGCTACTATGATTAAAGCAAGCATCAGCTACAGAAGAGGAAATTATGTGCAATAAACAGAAGAATAGGCGACCATGAGTTATGAAATCAAAGACTCTAGAGAAGATATAAGGGCCAGCACTCTTCCACATCATTAAAGCAACTAGAAAAGTGCCACCGTGGCAGTTTGTGAGACATGTCGAGTTACCACTTGAGGAATAAGTAGTAACATGTTAATATTAAGGCCCAAGAATACTGAATTACTCATAAATAAGACTATAATTTCTTTATATTATACCATCCATCTTAGTGCATGTATCGACTAGAGAAGTGCCACAGTGGCAGCTCGTGAGACGTGTTAGATTGAGTAGTAAGTAGTAACACGTTAAAAGTGACCAGGAATACCGAATTAGTCATAAATAAGAATATAATTTATTTACACTATACCATCCATCCAAGCAACAAGAACCGAGTAAGGCTTATGCAGGAGATAACATCTGCTATACAAAGACAGCAAAGAGATGTGTTCTAGCAGGAATGAAGTAAATGGTGCGCTTTTTAAACCTGGAAAAGGCATACTATCCGGTACTAGACAGTTCTCCCACAATACATATATTTCACCAGCTCGCACCATAACAGCCACCGAAACATACACACAAGAAACCAAAGAAGTTGCTCAACAGAATCCAATCTATGCGTCCATTATAACCCCAATAGCAAATTAGTTAATCACATCTGGCGCACCATACGATCCTATGCATCTGAAAAACACCACCTCTTAGAACAACACACAACACGGAATCCATGAGAATGAGATACGCATCGGCTACGTGCCACGACCTAGCCACCAGAGATCGCCAACTAGTCCCGCGGCCCAAACCGCGTAAAAAGCGGGCTAAGCGAACTCCAAAGCCCTAACAACTAAAACCGATCGCGGCTGGGACACCGCATGCTCTCCGCTCGATCCAGTGAACGCCGCCGCACCCACCAAGTAACGGAGCCATGAATCTACTGCGAGTCCTGGCTAGGAGAGGAGGGGGCGTGGGGGATCCGGGGTTGGAGGGAGAAGAGGGGGAACGTACGATTCCGATCTTGAGATGGGAGGAGAAGCGGCCGAGGATGGGGCGCTCCGCCGGCGCGGCGTCCTTCTTCGCCTTGGGCGGCATCGAGCTGGGCTCCGCGGCGGCGAGGTGGAGTGCTGGGGAGGAATCTGAGGGGTGGGCTAGGGTTTTTGGTGGGAAATGGTTGTTGCGGCGAGCGTGAGGGACGGGCACGGAGGGATATGAGTCCCTTTGGTGAGGGCTTGTTTATATACAGTACTCTTCAATTTATTTAAATATTTTTTTAAAAAAATATTTTATCATGATGAGAGTTTTAATCTAGCTAAAAAACATACTAGCATGGAGGAGATTTGTGGAGATATTCCGGGATTATCCCCTCCAAACCCAGCCTAGTAAACAATTCATCGAAAAAAATTCGGGTACAGAATAATCTCCTCCAATCCCCTCAAATATCCTAGAAGTAAACAAGGCATGAAGGTGTTTCTGGAATACTTTTTTTCCTCTTCGAAACAATAATAAAGGTTTTCAGGGAAGAAAAACGAAAATGAAAGCCCCATTGTAAAAACAAACGGTTTTGCTAATTCTCAGTTAGCTTAGGGCTCAGTAACATGATCTACCGTGGATCAACATGCTATGATTCGTGCCAGCTTCTTCTTCTTCCCAGCGACGTGCGACCTAGAGGTGCGAACAGAGCCGCCGACGGCGCCGCTGGCCGCGATGAAGGCGGTGGAGGGAGCAAGGAAACTTAGGGGTTGGGGGTGTGTCGGCGTCGGAGCCCAGAGAAGGTGCGGCCGCTAATGGAGTTAGAGGGATGGCCGGGGAGGTGCCGGATAAACGGAGCTTGGGGCAGGGTGGGGCGGTGAGATGCGCGGCAGCACGCTGATCGTGCGCGGGGTGGACGGTTGTTCAGCTGGTGGTGGTTTCGTGGGAAGCACGAGAGTGACGGTGGTGGCTGGAGGTGGAGAAGAAAAGCTAACCTTAGTCTATTGAGCCCTAGCTAATACTTAATCCCTAGAGACATCTAGAAAGAAAAGACATTGAAGGCCCTTGTTGTACAAAATGAAGGCACCTATTTTTTCTATTATTGTAAGTTCAAGTGCCTAGGGTTTGCTTGAAGGCACAAAAATGTAAGAAAGATATGGTTGGGTTCTACCAAGCAGGTATGCCCATGATATGGAGATATTCGAGCAAGCCAGAGTGACTCACTCGTGGAAGTGTCGGTTGGTCGACCGGGTGGCTCAGCTCGCTAAGTCCAAGAAGGAGGCAATATCTTAACCCCCTCTTGCTCGTCACTGATGTCTGCGCACGCGTCTATTTTTTGTAGACAGTGTTGGGCCTCCAAGTGCAGAGGTTTGTAGAACAGCAGCAAGTTTTCCTTAAGTGGATCACCTAAGGTTTATCGATCTCAGGAAGGAGGAGGTCAAAGTTATCCCTCTCAAGCAAGCCTGCAATTACGATGCAAGAAGTCTCTTGTGTCCCCAACACACCCAATACACATGTCAGATGTATAGGTGCACTAGTTTGGCGAAGAGATAGTGAAATACAAGTAATATGGATGATTATAAGTAGTAACTGTAATCTGAAATAAATATCACGGCGAGCAAACATGTAACAAAACTGAATGTAAACGGTGTTTCAATGCTTAGAAACAAGGCCTAGGGGTCATACTTTCACTATTGGACACTCTCAACAAAAAATAACATAATTAAACACATAAATAACTATCTTCACTATGCCACTCTAAACTATTCTCCAATGGATAACCAACACTAATCATGTGTAGGGCTACGAAGCACTCCTCAAAGTTCGCATTTACCCAAACTAGATTGCCCCACACTATCACCTTGAGCGCACTAGATGGTTCCAACAAATACCAATAATTCATAGAGACACTAGTCAAAGAGACACACATAATACGCACACTGTCACCGTCACATCATGGTACAAGGTATCTCCAGATATTGCAATAATAAAGCACTAGAGTAGCATAATATATGAAGAACATCATCTACCAATTCAACTAGATACAAAGCTCACGATCACATATAGATCACATCATGGGAGAGAGAGGTGAACCACATAGCTACCGGTAGAGCCCTCAGCCCCGGGGAAGAACTACTCCCTCCTCATCATGAGAGACAGCAACGTTGAAGAAGATGGCGGTGAAGTCGATGGAGACGGCGATGGAGGCGATGGAGTCAATGGAGATGGCTCCGGGGGCACTTCCCCGTCCCGGCAGGGTGCCGGAACAGAGACTTCTATCCCTGAATCTCGTCAGTGGTGGCGGCGGAGCTGCATAACTCTTTCTCGAAAAATGCCGATTGATTTAGGGTTTTCGCATCGGAGGGAACTTATAGGCGGAAGGGCGGTGTCAGAGGTGGACCAGGGGCTCCACACCATAGGGTGGCGCGCCCAGGGGTCCACCCGCGCCACCCCCTGGTGTGGTCGCCCCCTGGCCCCCCCCCCCCCGACTCTTCTTTGGACTTCGTTTCGTGTCGGGGGAAAAAATAGGACCTTCAGGCTTCGTTTTGTCCAATTCCGAGAATATTTCCTGTGTAACTTTTCTGAAACACAAGAACAGCAGAAAACAGGAAACTGACACTGTGGCATCTCGTCAATAGGTTAGTTCCGAAAAATGCATAAAAAATGCCACGAAGTGTAAACAAAACACAAAGCAATTGGTGTAAAACAAGCATAGAGCATCAAAAATTATAGATACGTTTGAGACGTATCAGTCACCATCCCTCCTTGGCAAAGGAAAATTGAGCATGCTTGGAGACATGAAGACGTCTTTCAGTTATGTTTTGAAGTCAACTGAGTCATTACTAATGCCCTAGGTTACTCCTCTTGCTGAAGTACTTGTTGCACTTGATCTCATACTTCACTTGTCTCATACTGACACATTGCAAGCTTTTCATAAACTAATCCTCAGCGACCGTTTATTCTAAGAACTTATCGAGCTCCCCATGGCGTTAAGGAATTAATGGTGTTTTTGGTGCCGAATGAGAAGAATGGAATCTGATTCATATTACATGTGATTGGTGTGTTGATAACTTTCAGTTGTGTTTGGTATCCTAAGAACTTGTTCTGTTGTACTATTGAACATAAGAGTATGTAACATGTGAGGACTTCTTACTCTCTTGACTATGTCGCTTGTGATGGATTATGCATGGCACTTGCTATTACGTTGTTGTTGCCAATATGTGATGTTGTCAACATATTATTTATTTGTTGTCGTGATTACTATAATATTGTGGATGTTGCATACAATTTCCTTTTTTAAGCTATATAAGATGAAGTGGCAATTATATACCATATTATATTTTCCTACTTATTTTATGTGATAAAATTATTTAGACATATTCAGATGTTAAAAAACATCATGTATAGAAGAGTATAATGATCATAGCTCATACAACTGCAAATTATCACTTTAACCATTCAAACAACATGACATTCAACCTTAATATAAGTATGGGCTCCGAATACCTAAACATCTAAACAAAAATATTGGCTTTCATTTTCAATATTATTATCACGTGGTATTGATATTCAAGCCAATGCAATAACAAGCCTCCAAATCATAAATCCAAACGAGGCCATAGAGAAAAGACAAATCCATTTGTGAACAATGTCACATGACAAAAATGAAGCCAGAATTTCCACACTATTCATAGTTGAATTTATCTTTTTTGTTTCCTTTATATAAAAGTTGGCTTTGAAATTCTATGGAGTTATCGACACATATCTTGCCAATCTACTTAATTGATTTTATAAATAAAACTCTTTAGGGATCTACCGTGGATCTCTCACCCAATACACTGCTCCTGGGCCCTTGTCAAGGTCCTGCTCTGTTTCCTAGAGACTAGACAGGATTGACATGGATTGAAGGAGGTTAAATCCCAACTAAGTCAAAATCCCTCTTAATCGCCTCCAATCAACTTTGGAAGTGGATTAACCGAAAAAGGCCTAAGTTGGATATCCGGAATCAATCCCTAATTAATTTCCCAGTGAGGTGTGCAGAAGACAGAGCAAATACATGAAATTTTGTCGCACATAAATTATACAGAAAACCATACATCCAGTACTTTCTTTTCGCTACAATTCCCACTGAAATGACCACAGTTTTGGATAGCCTATTGAAATTTTACTTAATTAGTTATGATCTTTCATAGCTGCACGTGCCAAAGGTAGCTTCCGCCTACAGGTCCCTGTTTACATTCTGTATAAAGCTTGGTGAGCTGTGGCCTACAGGTCCCTGTTAATGGAGGATGGCCATGAAAGCCTCCTCTGGTTCATACCATCGAGTCCATCGCTTTCAGCATTTACATCATCCACTTGCTTCCAGCTATTGAGCATCGAGCCCTCTCTCCACTGAGGCGGCGTCAAGAACTTTGAATCGTCACTGGCGCCACCTGGGGTCATTGACAGAGAAGAATGGCCGACACGTAATGCTTGAAGAGTAGAAAAAGATTCCCTCATCGCAGACATGGCCTCGAAGAACCGGGTGCATGATGCAAGCGCAGCTGGTATCGGTCGCAGCATTTCCTTCAAGTAAATAAAAGAAACCATTAATCCTATCTGACAGAGTATAGGGCTATGCAATAAGAATGCACAAATCATCCTATACTGACATGATAAATCATTTCTTAATTAGACCTGACACTGGTAACACTAACATTTGCCCGTAGTGGAAGTTTTTGTGCAGAAGATGAATTTTCTAAGAGTATTACTACTAGTTCACTTAATTAGAAAAGACATTTTCTACTTACACCCCACACAGCAGGCGACTCTCTGAAGTTTTGACTCCACTGGAAATCTCCAACTGATGCTGTCAATGCCCCATAGTCACTTGCTGCTTTCAGAAGTAGCTCCGAGAATTGTTTCTAAGGACAAGCAAGCACAGTGAGTATGAAAATGTGTGTTCCGCTCAGAAAACCAGAAGTTTAGTACAGAAATCGGCTAAATAGGTGCAGCTATTGGAAGAATATGAATAATCAGAAAGCTGGATGTAGATTGCTACAGTTAGTACAAGATTTTCAGTTTGCATGTGTAAATTCATGACTGAATGGTATATGTGCAATAACAAATCAGCAGTTGAAATGATCAAGGACCTGACCTGGTATTCAGCTTCAACAGGAATGCAATCAAGCGAGTAAGGCTGTTGCAGACGGGCAATAATGCGATCCTGATAGAAAAGGGTTGTTATTTTAATATCCGGATCTTGTAAACTGATCTATTTATAGCGTACTCCCTCAGCAGCCAGTAGCACATGAAGAGTTGTCTTCACATAATAATCTGATAAAGAAAGAAAGAAAATAGTGCTTTCTAACTTGCAATACCTTATTTTGGATAACATCTTTCAAAATAGCAGTAATTCTGGCCAACGATTCACACTTTTTTTCCATTTCACTAACATGAGTCAAATGAGCAATGTTTTTATCATCCTGCAATATCAGAAGTTCATAAATATGATCAACGAAGATAATGGATATAGAGTAAGACAAAAACCCTGAAAAAGATACAATATGAATTTGATAGCATTTGAAGATGATATACATACAGCAAAGTTTATGAGTGAAAACAGAAATTGCATGTTAAAAGGGCATAAACAGTCCAAAGTTCAAAACATCACCAGCTCAAAGCTTTAGCCTTACGCATTTAGAGATGGTCGAACGTTTTGACTCACTTTTCAAGCATCAAAACATGGATAAAGTAAGTGTAACACCTACCAGATATATGGACAGATATAAAATCAAAATTTTGACTTAAGAGTAAAAACAGATCAATGTTACATGCTCTGATAGCAAAGACATTCACCATAATAGTCAAAGTGTACATATTGATCTAAACAAATGCATCTCCAAAATCCTCTAATTCTCCATGAGGTTCTCATTTCTACCTAGAATGTGAATGTCCTAGCATGAATTTCATAATATTGCAATCACAATTAGAGAATGATAAGGGTATTCACCATGTCCAAACAAAGTGATGAAATATGAAAGTGGTGGTCTAAAGTCAAAAGTATTATTGTGTAGTAGGGATCTGAAAAGGTAACAACAGATACGGACTGCATAGGATTGGTGTAAACACACAGACACTAACAGCACGTCGTCAATCCATTACCTTTCTGCCTTGTAGCTCCACCTGCAAATTGGCGATATTCCGTTGCACGGCAGTCAGCTCCCTTAATACCTTAACCAGGTCATCGCTTTTGTCCGAGGTGCTCTGATCTTCCTGCAATGGTAAAAGAAAGTGTTTAAGAAACATGCATGTCCATATTCTGCAAAATAAAAATAAAAATCCTTTCATCACCATCTGGCAAGTTGCAAACACAGATCACTATGCCTGACATAGAGAGCCATAAATTTCGTAACACAGCAACAGAGGGAGCCTAATGGAGCAATCTTAGCTAACAGTTTCAGATGGGTTACAACAAGCTCCGAGATAGCTAGGTTTCATCGTTAGATAAGATCCCTCCAGCCTCCAAAGTTAGGAGCACATCCCCATAGATGCTCCTCGCAAGACTACACAATCCTCTGCCACTCGCGCGGCCCTAAATGGTTAGCCCGCACAGAACCTGCGGAAACTGCAGATGCTTCTAATTCAGGAGCGGCGCTTTGTTCGAAGCCTACATTTCATAATCCCCGGCGACAATTCACCAGGTACAGAACCCTGCAATTGCCTCCGAATACACAGCAATTCCATCCGGAGATTTGGATCTCGCGAAATGGAGACAGACTGGAGCAGGATTTGGGGGAGATGTGAATCGAGACAGGAGCGGGGGGAAGGGGTGGGGGGCAACCTGCGCGGGAGGGGCCGGGAAGCCGAGGTCCCCGGCGATGGCGAGCGCCTCCGCCATGCCGCCCAGCCGCTTCGCCGGCTTCTGCGCCGCCGCCATGGCCTCCCTCCGGCTTCGGGCGCGACGAGTACGCCGTACGCGTCGTGGTTTGGTGAGTTGGTGTGTGTGTGTTTCGCTTTCGCCTCGCCGGCCGGTCGAGCTTTTTGCTCTCTGAAACTCTCGGGCCTCGGCTGCCGATTTTGAACCGAGATGCCTCCAAATGTCCAAATACTACAGCTGACCTGGCCTTATGCTATGCGTATCACCCCGCCATCACAATAATTTTTCAAAATAAAATTTATTCAAACTTTCCGTACAAAAATAACAACATGTCTTGCTCGCACCAAAATGTTTCTTTCTACAAAACGAGATACTGTACGATATTCTAGAAAAAGGATAACAACAGTTTGGCACCACTACAGAGTACAGTATATAACGTCTAAGACAAGTGATGAAATATGAAAGCGGTAATATGAGAAAAAAAAAGGAAATGTCACATTAGCAGAGAACTGGGGAGTCAATATGAACAGAGGATTTCCTCTCATGAATGCAAATTTACACAAGTTGGCAACCCACCAATAGTTTTAGCACTTGCTGTGTATTTTACTCAAAAAAGTATTTTCTAGAAAAAGGTTAACGACAGCAACCCCACTACAGAGTACAGAACGTCTAAGCAAAGCAAGGAATATGAAAGTGTCGTATGAACAGAGGAGTGAGGATTCAATATATACAGTGGAGATCCTTTCATGAATGAAATTTACACACGTTTGCACCGATATCCTTTCATGAATGCAAACTTAAAAGTTACAACTAACAAGTTACAGACCCTTTGTTGGGCAAATGAAGCATCAGCAAGAAGATGATACTATGGTACACAGACATGAATACACAAGATGGCAGGGCCCCCATTCAGACGACCCAAAGACATGAATACAAAGTGAGGGCAGCCCCCCATTCAGATGACCCAGAACCAAGCAACAAAAGAACCAATGGCCAGCCCAATCACAAGGAACAACACTATGACTATTCCGGCAGTCTCAGAGTGGTGTATGGGAACAGCCTTGGGCGCGAGGATCATGAGCACGGAGGTCAGGTACCCGTTGGTGAGTCCGAGAAGGCATGTCAGCACGGTGACCGGGATCTCGGTGCGGAAGAAGCTGGGTCCGTGCAAGCAACCATAGAAGAGAGGGATAAACAGGAGCCTCGCGAAAGATCCGGCAACAGCAACCGTGGCGTTCTGGAGGAGATAGACGGCTGGCAGGCACTTGCCAACAAGATCAAACACGTTGTAGGCGCTGATGAGCATGATAGGGTACCAGTCCCTGAGTGCCTCGGAGTGCACATCCTCTGTGATGAACCCTGGGAATATGGACAGGGTGACTCCGTAGATGAGAACAACTCCCACCCCATACCACTTCACAGTCCCGACGATGCTCCACAAGGTTGACCTCCAGGCAGACCCCGTCATGCCGCCGCCCACCTCTGCCTTCTGAGCCCTCCTCTTGAGGTTCTTGTAGTACACTACAACCGGGAGCCTGTCAGCCACATTGTAGCACACTATGCAGATGATCATGACCACGATACCGACGATGAAGTACAGGATTGCGCTTTGCCTTAAGCCATGGACGTCCTGAGGGTAGCTCGCTTTGGTAATTACTCTCATCGCTGAGACGAGCACACCTGTGGAATGCAAATCATGAAGAAAATGCATCTAGCGTTAGCGCCTATCCATCAAATGCATCCTACATTTGAAAAAAAATGCATGAAACAAGTGGACTGATAAGGTGCTAGCAAGTTCCAAAGTCTTGTAGTATCTGAATTTTCAGTTTCTACGCTCAAGCTCTTGTCGGTTTAATCACATTAAAGTACCCAGCAGTTGTTACTCAGTTAGGAGTAGATAACTTTGGAATCACCTAACGTCTGCTCCGATTGCTCACCTCACATCTTGCAATATGTTAACTAGTACCATCGATGTCAATTTGGTGCCTGATTTGTGAGCCCAAAACAGCTTCTAGGGGAGCAACTGAAGGAACTACTACATAGCTGAAATGGACTGAAAACAAAGGAACCAGGAGAGACATAGAGGTAAAGTGGACCTGAAGCGGCGGTTCCGGCAATGACGGCCTGCATGTACCGCTCGGGGAGATCCCCGGCGAAGCCGATGACGCCGCCCTGCACGAGCGCGTCTGCGACGCCGGACACGGCGGTGGCGGCGACGGTGACGTCGAAGGCCCCGTAGAGCCTCGGCGTGCCCTTGACGTAGACGGCGTCCATGACGGGCACGACGAGGAGCGCGAGCGTGAAGAGCGCGAGCCCCGTGTTGATCCGCGCGGGCGCGCTGGACTTGGGGAAGACGAGCACGATGAGGAGCAGCGGGAGCAGGCAGGAGAGCATGTAGGAGACGGAGAAGACGCGGTCGACGGGGGCGCCCGGGTAGAGGTAGGCGAAGTAGTCGACGGCGGTGATGTAGGCGTTCCAGGGGAGCAGGAACCCGGCGCCCAGCGTGAAGAAGATGAGGTAGCCCACCCCGAGCCGGTCCTCCGGCGGCGGAGGGCGCTCCGCCTCCTCCGACCCCGCCGGCAGCGGCAGCAGCAGCGCCGCCTCATAGTCGCCGCCGGCCATTGCTTCGTCGAGCGGATTTGGGATCTCGGATGCGTGGGTGGAGTGGACTCGTTATTTCTCTGTCTCCCCCTGCTTTGTGCCTTTCGTGTAGAGCTGGAGTGGTTCGTTTGCCTATAGGCTTCTGCAGGTGGATAGGTGCGATTCCTGTGTCGCTGACATGGTGGGCCAACTGAGCATAGATGCTCTTTAATTTGTATTTTGTATGCGTATGTGGAGAATCTTTTTTTAATTAATAACTGGTATAAGTCATTTTCATAAACAAAATAAATCATCTGTGTCCAACTGCATCTGGTTACTATACTTAAATACTTAAGCATAATATGATTATACTTCTTTATTAAGAGGAAGATGCATGAACAATATCGCATGGATGGTGATCTGATATTTCGATTAATAAATCCCACGTTCTGTGCTTGCAAGTTGTGGTCGCTGGGCTGGGGTGGGTAGTGGTCGTCACAGATCGCGTGCTAAATGGTGCACCGGTTATGTGAAGCAACTTCTCACTATGTACCTTCCCATGTTAGAGCATCTCTAGTGGATGGTCTATATAGACGTGTATAGCAAATATACACGATGCTAGCCCAAAAATAGCTCCCAGCAGGCTCGTGCAAACCGGCGTGTAAAGATGCACGTCCAAGCCACGACGGTACGAGGCGTGGACATTAACACGACCCAGCCACGCTCGTGAGCTCGGGAAAAGGCAAGGAAATCTTCCTCCCGCGGCCCGCCCGGAGCAAGGATCGGAGGAGCTCGGCCAGAAGAACGCCGTCGCGATTCCTCTCCGCCCGCCGCCCAAGAGGTAATATTTTTCGCGAGCTCTAGCGGGAGCAGAGGGGCGGCGCGCGCACGCCCTGCAGCAAGATCTGGCGGCTGGGCGGCTGGGCGGGCGGCTGCGGGGCGCTGGGCGGCTGGGCGCCATGTGCGGGCGGCTGCGGGGCGCTGGGCGGCTGCGGGGCGCTGGCGGCTGGGCGCTGGGCTGCGGCTGCGAGAGGTGCTGGGCTGCGGGGTGCTGGGCGAGGCGCTGGGCGGCTGCGGCATGCTGGGCGACGCGGCTGCGGGGTGCCGGGCGACGCGGCAGCGGGGTGCTGGGCGAGAGGGCGGCGGGAGGTTGCGTGAGCGGCGGGCTGGAGGGAGAACGGGTGGGGGGCGCTCGTGGTGGCCAAGGCGGAAGAAGGGGGTGGCGATTCAGGGATTGGGGACGGGGAGAACGGCGGCTGTGCTGGGATGTGGAACGGGCTGTGCTGGGATGGGGACTGTGAGAAATTTCGGTGGACACCTGATTCTTTTTGCAGATTGTGCTTATTTCCTTTGTACACCTGTGTTTAATTTCTGAGTGTATGTGTGGATAATTTGTTGATTGTTTAATTGAATTTTCTGTGTATGCCATGTGCTTAATTTCTGTGTGCATTTGTTGATTGTTTGCAGATGGATGATGAAAATTTCTTTGACACCGTGGGTTTTGGTTACACACAAACACAACCAGATAGCCCAATTGGAGAGCAACCAACTCCATCAACTGAGCATCATGCACCAACAATAACAGAGAAAGGAAAGTCGAATAAAGGAAAAAATTGGTCTAGTGATGAGGACAAGGTTCTCATAGCAGCATGGGCAAATACAAGTTTGGATATTGTGCATTATGACACAAGCTTTCATGACATCAGTGATTTCTTTACGTTTCCATCCTTTAGCAGGTCCACGAACAATGGCAAAACAGGATTGCAGAACTCCAAAGGCCCGTTGGAAATATAGCCGTTGGAAATATAGCCGTTTGAAAATATAGCCGTTGGAAATATAGCCGTTTGAAAATATAGCCGTTGGAAATATAGCCATTTGAAAATATAGCCGTTGGAATATACACGTCCTAATTTACACGTTCCACTGAAAAACTGGGAACGTGTAAATTTAGCAAGGTGTATATGGACGTGTATATGGAGATATACACGTCCAAATTTACACCATCCACTAGAGATGCTCTTAGCATGCTCACAAGTAACACTTTTTTAGAGGATATAAGTAAGTTATGAAGTTGTATAAATATCTCCTAAGGTAGTATCAAAAGTCAACAGATGGAGTGTGGACTCACATTTCTTACCACCCTCCTTTTCACGCCCCACAACATTTTGATTTACTAAATATTGGTGACAAAACCAGCATCCCTATAGGCTTATAATATAGGTATTGTAAGAGCCTACGGTTCAGAGGATTTCCACAGAGAGGTTAAATTCCTGGAGGTTTTTTATGTATGTGTTGTTTTGTTTTTGTTTCATCAAATTCCATATGGTCTTTTTTACTAAAAAATTCATTTGCCCCACAACTAAGAGAATTGAGTTCTCCACTATTCTTCTATGAATGAAACAAATGAGTGACATAGCAAATATCAACAAGTAAACACATGGCGCAAACACAATCCTTTAGGAATCAGTTGATCATCCTTTTGTGATCCTTCATATTTCTTTCTACCCCATGTTATTTGAAAACTAAGAATCTAAGGAGCCTCGAGTTTTTCCAACTAAAACTTGAATATAAACATGAAGAGTGTCGGTCCCGCTTTACCTTACCTAGCTAGTTAATATAGCAAGGTAATCATCGGAAAACCACTTTGGCTCTAGGTGTAGATGCACTCACTGGCTAGAAATCATTTTTTTAAATGTCTAAAAATTCTGAAAAAAATTGTTAGCATGCATGTACACATTTTATGTTCACTCACCAAGTTTTGTAAGAAAAGGATATTTTTTGGGGCCTATGTAAAAAAGACAAATTTTTATGGTACAAAATTACTATTTACGTAGCATTTTTTTTTGTCTTTTTATACATGCCACAAAAAATGTCTTTTCACACCAAAACTTTCGTGGATGAACATAGTATGTTCAAATGCATATTCAGAATATTTTGTCTGAATTTTTTAATTTTTTTAAATGTGATAAGGGGTGGCCCGATCTTCTCAGCAAGCAGGTGGATGTTGTCGAGGGCGATGGCGAAGGCGATGGCGATGGGGTGATAAGCGGCAGTATGACGCTGACGAACTCTCTCTCTCGACCGAACCTGATGCCAGTGCAACAGCTCCAAATCCTATGGATATTCGCAACTCCACACTCTGACGACGTAGTACGAGACCACGCGCTTGAATAACTTGCAATTCTCCAATTCCCAGTGGAACGACAAATCACACTCAGATTAGGGTAGGATCAACATCAATTCGACATGAATCTGATGCACAAGTGTCTCACAGCAAAACTAAGTTTCTCTAAAACAGGGTCTCATCTCTACATGGGGCTGCCTCTCATATATATGAGGGCTGATGCGCCTAGGGCTGGGAGAGCTCCTAGGCGCCACTCCCCTGGTTGGGCTGGGCCCAACATGGCCAAAGCCCAACCGACTTAAATCTGTCTTAAAAAAATACTGTTCGACTCAAACTGATACAAACCGGCCAAAATTTGGATGGCTCGGCCTTATGGCTCGCAGGCCCGACGTATGGCGCGCCTTAGACTCATGACGTCGTGGCGTTGGCTGTCCTGGTGCGCCATCTCGCTGTCCTGGTTCTCCCTCATTGACGGTGTGCGTCGTCCTCCCGCTCCTCCCTCGCGCAGCCGTCAATGTGCGTAGCAGCCTCCTCATGTCGCAGGCCGCCTCCTCCTCGTGCGAAGCTAGTCTCCTCCGTAAACCTGATCATACAAAGATACATCGACTTAGGTAGTATAAAGTTCTCATTAATAAATATATTAGGTTCAGCTAGGAATGAATTCACCTGTTGTTCAAGTAGTTTTGCACGAGCTCTAGTCATCGGTCCAATCCTAACATCATTGGACGTATCCTTTGCCGCTGCTGGTGTTGGTGTAGGGATGTCCTCATCATCTCCCCCCCCCTTCAAAAAGCGTCGACCTCGACGCGGCAAGGTCTTCTCCAGTATACGGTGTCAAATCAGCAACATTGAAGGAATTACTGACACCAAACTCATCCTTTGGAAGATCTATCTGGTAGGCATTATCATTGATCTTGGACAAAACTTTATATGGTCCGGCGCCGCGTGGCAGAAGTTTGGAGCGGCGTGCATGTGGAAACCTATCCTTGCGGAAGTGAACCCAAACCATGTCGCCTAGTTCAAACAAAACCTCCTTGCGCCGCTGGTTTCTCTTTATAGCAATGTTCTTCCCCTTCTTCTCAATAGCCTCTTTCGTCTTGATGTGTATCTTCCTCACATAATCAGCACGCTTCGACACCTCCATGTTGGTGCGCTGGTGCAATGGAAGTGGCAGCAAATCAAGCGGCGTAATGGGTTTGAAACCATACACCACCTCAAACGGACACAGCTGCGTTGTAGAATGCACAGCCCTGTTGTATGCAAACTCGACATGGGGCAAGCACTCCTCCCACTCGCGCAAATTCTTCTTGATCATCGATCTCAGCAACGTCGACAACGTCCGATTCACAACCTCCGTCTGACCATCAGTTTGGGGATGACATGTAGTACTGAACAGTAGCTTTGTTCCTAGCTTTCCCCAAAGTGTCTTCCAAAAGTAGCTCATGAATTTCACGTCCCGATCAGAAACAATCGTCCTAGGTACTCCATGTATGCGCACGATTTCCCTGAAAAACAGATTAGCAATATGCGACGCATCGTCGCTCTTGTGGCAGGCAATAAAGTGTGACATCTTAGAAAATCTATCCACTACCACAAATATTGAATCATGGCCTCTCTTAGTTCTAGGCAATCCTAACACAAAATCCATACTTATATCTTCCCAAGGTGTAGTAGGCGTAGGTAACGGAGTATACAAACCGTGGGGCTTCAACTTGGATTTGGATGTGTTACATATGATGCAGCGCTTGACGTAGCGGTCCACGTCGCGGCGCATGCGCGGCCAAAAGAAGTGATCAGCGAGCATCAACAACGTCTTCTCTCTACCAAAATGTCCCGCCAATCCTCCTTCATGTGATTCCTGCAGTAATAACAAACGCACCGACGACTCCGGAACACATAATTTGTTAGCACGAAACAAATACCCATCATGGATGTGAAACTTATCCCATGCTTTATTCAATGCACACAGCCTATATGGTTCCGCAAAATCAACATCAGTAGCATATAGATCACAAATACTCTCAAAACCAGGAATTCTCACATCAAGTTGTGTCAATAACATATGTTTCCTAGAGAGAGCATCAGCTACAATATTTTCGTTCCCTTTTTTGTACTTAATGATGTAGGGAAACGACTCAATGAATTCAACCCACTTGGCTAGGCGCCTATGCAAATTGGCTTGTGCCTTCAAGTATTTCAAAGCTTCATGATCAGAATGTATGATAAATTCTTTTGGCCACAAATAATGTTGCCAAACCTCAAGAACTCTAACAAGTGCATACAATTCCTTATCATAAATCGAATAGTTCAACCGTGCACCCGAAAGTTTTTCAGAAAAATATGCAATAGGGCGCTTCTCTTGCATCAAAACACCACCAATTCCGATGCCACTAGCATCACATTCAATCTCAAATTGTTTGGCAAAATCGGGTAATGCCAGACATGGTGCAGAAGTTAACAATTGTTTCAACATCTCAAACGCGCCTTGCTGCGCGGCGCCCCACTCAAAGGGCACGCCCTTCTTAGTCATGTCATTCATAGGCGCAGCAATGGTGCTAAAATCTTTCACAAAACGGCGATAAAAACCAGCAAGTCCTAGAAAACTACGAACTTGACTAACATTAATCGGTATAGGCCAGTTTTGGACAGATTCAATCTTACTCATGTCAACAGCAACTCCATCTTTGGAGACAACATATCCAAGGAAAATCACTCTATCCTTTGCAAAAGTACATTTAGCAAGATTACCATACAATTTAGCATGTCGTAGTACTTGCAAAACTTGTCTAATGTGATCACAATGTTCAGTTTCATTATGGCTGTAAATTAAAATGTCATCAAAGTACACAACCACAAATCTACCAATAAACTCACGCAAAACATGGTTCATCAATCTCATGAAAGTGCTAGGCGCATTAGTCAACCCAAAAGGCATAACTAACCACTCATATAAACCAAACTTTGTTTTGAATGCAGTTTTCCATTCATCCCCTTCCTTCATCCTAATTTGATGATAACCACTACGCAAATCAATCTTAGAAAAAACAGCAGCACCACTCAATTCATCAAGCATATCTTCTAAGCGTGGAATAGGATGACGATATCGAATAGTGATGTTATTGATAGCTCTACAATCGACACACATGCGCCATGTACCATCTTTCTTAGGAACTAAAATAACAGGAACAGCACATGGGCTCAAGCTTACGCGAATATAACCTTTGTCGAGTAGAGCTTGTACTTGTGCCTGAATTTCTTTCGTCTCATCGGGGTTGGTCCTATACGGTGCGCGGTTCGGCAACGTCGCTCCAGGGATGAGGTCGATCTGATGTTCAATGCCCCGCATTGGCGGCAATCCAGCTGGCACCTCCTCCGGAAAAACGTCCTCAAACTCCTGCAAAATAGTGGAAACACCAATAGAGAGAGGGGTCATATCGTTAGAAACCAAAATCTCACCCTTGTAGAGCAGCACAAGGGGGATCTTCGTCGGATCATCTCCAAGTTCTCTCAAATCCTCTTTAGTGGCCATCAGTATATAGGATCCCGTATCAGCAGTAGGTGACGTTGCAGTATCACCATCAGTCATCGCGAGAGCGTCAAGGGCTCTATCCGTGGCATCGCCAACAGTTGGCGGAAGGAGCGCGCCGTGTGTGGGTACATCGGCAAGTGCACAAGTGGTGGGACGAAGCAGCTCGGTTGGCGTTGGACGGCTCGGTGGAGCCGTTTGCTTCGGCTCGGTGGTGCAAGTCGGCGCGGCTTGTGCGGCGGGACACAAGGCTCCAACGGCACGCACGGCTGTTTTGGCAGTAAAACAACCCGATATCTCTGTGGCAGCAGCAAAACAGGCCGAAAAGTGTGCCACTGCGGATGTATTAATCGTATGCACCGCCAAATTTGTCTCCTTGTCATTTGCTTCAGTTGGCTTGACTTCAATCTTCTGTCGAGACTCATTTATAATGTCTTGCGGTGTCATTGGAGATAATTTGATCTTCTTGCCCTTATGCTCTAAGTGATATGTATTGGCACGACCATTGTGTTGCACAGAACGATCATATAGCCATGGTCGACCCAGCAATAAGTGACAAACTGTCATAGGAACCACATCAAAATCAATGGTATCGGTGTACGGCCCTATGGTGAACTGAACTTGTACCATGTGATCAACCTTCATCTCGCCGGCATCACTCAACCATTGTATGTAGTATGGCGATGGATGTGGTATATATTTCAATTTCAGCTTCAAACATAACTCCTTACTGGCCAGATTACGACAACTGCCTCCATCAACAATCACCTTGCAAGCCTTCGTTGCGGTAACCAACGCCCTGGTTTGAAATAAATTGCAACGCTGACTTGGAAGAGGTGTAGTAACGCTGAGCGCACGCTGCGAGACTACTATCGTGTGTGCCGTGGATGGCATAGCATCATACTCGGTATCGTCGTCGGACACCTCCTCTTGTTCATCCGGATTCGCCTCATCACCTGTCTCGTATCCCCCGACTTCAGTCACGAAAACAACTTTCTTGTTTGGGAAATCACGCTTGAAGTGACCTCTTCCTCCACATGAATGGCACTCCATATTGCTTATTCGTGCTGCAGAAGCATTGGAAACATTACTGCTGGCTGCAGGGGTTGGTTTCCGTGTATTGGCGACACTAGATGATGAGGTATGAGAACCCGCAGGGCGCGCATCAGCACGGCCGCTAGATGAAGGCGCGGCAGGTGCCGTCGGCACTGGGCGCGTGGGGTATGTCCTCCCCCCGGTATATCGAGGTCTCGATTTGGCGTCCTCATTGATCTGCGATTCAGCCTCCCGTGCATGATGTAGCAGTTCATTCATTGTAGCATACTGATGGTGACAGACAACACTCTTGATATCATTGCGCAGCCCTGACACAAACCGTGTAAACGTCTGCTCGTCCGCTTCCCGTATCTTGGCTCGGCGCATCAACAGCTCCATCTCCATGTAATATGCATCAACAGTCATTAACCCTTGTCGTAAACTCTGTAGTCTGTCAAAAATTGTTCGCAAGTAATTTGTCGGGACAAACCGAGCATTCATCTCCTGGCGCATAGCACGCCAAGTGGTGATTGGCACCTGTTGTGCAGCTTCACGACCCGATACGATCATGTCCCACCAAACCAATGCGTAGCCATCAAATTCAGAGGACGCAAGCTTGATCTTCTTGTCGTCTGAATAGTTATGTAAACGCCACAGTTTCTCTATTTTCAACTCCCATGTGAGGTAATCTTCAACAGTGCCCTCACCCGTGAACTTGGGAATTGAAAACTTGGGTTTACCCAACATATCCTCCTCTATAGGCTCACGTCCGCCACGGTGCAGAGGATATAATCCACGACCAACTCCAGGAGGTCGCTGCTGTAGTACGTTGTCGCCATGTTCACCATTAATCCCTTGTCGCTGCGCGGCAAGCTGTGTGCGCAGTCCCTGAAGTTCTGTAGTCAAAGTGTTGATGTTGGCTTGCATAGCGGTCACAGAAGTGTTCAGTGCAGTTATTTCATTATTGGCATCTTGCACGGTCAACCGAATATCTTGTATTGCACTGTCAAGGTGTTCTCCTTGTTGTTGGATGGCATTCTCAAAGTAGGCGTGTAGCTCCTTCAAAGATCCCCAAAGAACGCAGTCATCGTCCGGCTTTCCCTGCACACTAAACGAAACAGAACTAGGAGCCATTGATTAGTAGGTTAGTCCAATAAATCAAATGGTGGTGCTCACTCACAACTCACGCTACCACAAATAAGGTGGATCTTACAGTTCCAAAGTGAATTGTGAAGCTTACCCAGCGAATGGCGACGACTAGTGTACTGGTGTGAAAGAAACGAATACCGAGGATAGGAGTAGTCACACGACAATCAGGAATATATGGTGGAGCGGTAGGTATGGTATCCTAAGTACACCGCAAATAAGTCCTAGTGCTGATCGTATGACAAGACCCAAGGAACACACACGGTGGAGAAAAGCGGGGCAAAGCAACTCTGAAAAGAGCTCAACGGATATAAGTGACAAGGCACAAAAGCTCGTGTTGCAATGCACAAGAGAGACGCTAGCACTGGCTCGATGAACAGGCACAAGATTGCGCACACGGCAGCAGCCTGATGAGCACAAAGTAGCTAGTCTCGTATGGGTAAGCTCCTAACACGATGCTGTAGACAGGCTGTAGCTAAAGCGATCAAAATCGTGTAGAAAGGACGCTATGTGAACACCGTGGTAACACGCTGTCGCGGCAGAGAAACCGACGAAAAATATGTCAACGGCAGAGATGTGCGACGCCGGAAACACACGGCAGCGATGCGAAATGGATAAACCAGTTTGTCTTTTTTTTTATAAACTGAAACTTGGCCCAAAAAAAGTTGGGCCGATCTGGCGCCGGACCACAGAGAATGTCTGAGGTCGGGCGATCTGCGCCCAGCGTGCGACGCGAGCTCGCGCTCGACCACAGAGGCAGTCTGTGGTCGGGCGAGCGGACAAGGCGCGCGTGTCCTTTTTTTTGACTACTAGCGATTGGTGCCAAGCTTTGCAACAGCGTAAGATTATTTGAAGGAACTGATTGGTCCTGGAACCAGCGATCGGATCTGGCTATGTTTTTTTTTAACTCAAACCGATCGGATCTGGTACTGGAAAAAAAAGGAGACGATCGGATCTGCTTATGGATCGATTGTTTTTTGGAACACGCAGCAGAACCAGGCAAAAGGAAAACGATCTCGAGACTGCAAACGAGATCTAAACTCGGAACAAATATGCAGAAAAGATTGCTAGACTGAGACTCCTACGGATAGAAGAAAGAAACGCGAAAAACGATCAGCTACTAAAACTCAAGAACGGTGCAATCTAGGCTATGGCAGAAACTAAGAACCCTAATTTTTTGGCTTTTTCTGGATAGGACTGAAAACAAAAACGAATTGTGGGGTGGAATTGTGGATGCTCACCGAGTAAACCGTGGAAATCTGATACCAAGATGATAAGGGGTGGCCCGATCTTCTCAGCAAGCAGGTGGATGTTGTCGAGGGCGATGGCGAAGGCGATGGCGATGGGGTGATAGGCGGCAGTATGACGCTGACGAACTCTCTCTCGACCGAACCTGATGCTAGTGCAACAGCTCCAAATCCTATGGATATTCTCAACTCCACACTCTGACGACGTAGTACAAGACCACGCGCTTGAATAACTTGCAATTCTCCAATTCCCAGTGGAACGACAAATCACACTCAGATTAGGGTAGGATCAACATCAATTCGACATGAATCTGATGCACAAGTGTCTCACAGCAAAACTAAGTTTCTCTAAAATAGGGTCTCATCTCTACATGGGGCTGCCTCTCATATATATGAGGGCTGATGCGCCTAGGGCTGGGAGAGCTCCTAGGCGCCACTCCCCTGGTTGGGCTGGGCCCAACATGGCCAAAGCCCAACCGACTTAAATCTGTCTTAAAAAAATACTGTTCGACTCAAACTGATACAAACCGGCCAAAATTTGGATGGCTCGGCCTTATGGCTCGCAGGCCCGACGTATGGCGCGCCTTAGACTCATGACGTCGTGGCGTTGGCTGTCCTGGTGCGCCATCTCGCTGTCCTGGTTCTCCCTCATTGACGGTGTGCGTCGTCCTCCCGCTCCTCCCTCGCGCAGCCGTCAATGTGCGTAGCAGCCTCCTCATGTCGCAGGCCGCCTCCTCCTCGTGCGAAGCTAGTCTCCTCCGTAAACCTGATCATACAAAGATACATCGACTTAGGTAGTATAAAGTTCTCATTAATAAATATATTAGGTTCAGCTAGGAATGAATTCACCTGTTGTTCAAGTAGTTTTGCACGAGCTCTAGTCATCGGTCCAATCCTAACATCATTGGACGTATCCTTTGCCGCTGCTGGTGTTGGTGTAGGGATGTCCTCATCAAAATGCATTTAAATTGTACTTCCATAATAGGAGCATTTGCTCCTATGAACCAAAACACCATGTCCGGTAATCATGGTATACTTTTTTTTATGCAAACCATGAATACTTCTAACGAATAGTTTCGGTAAGCCAGAAAATTATATTTTAAAGTTAAGAAAATCACATGTTCAACTACTAATGAGCGAGTATGCATTACTCCTAGAAAGGAAGTTGTGCTACTCGGCCAACCAAGGCGGGCAAAACCATCTTGCCCGCTCGTTTCACCTTCAGTAGTAGAATTGCATCACCACCTTTTAACAGCAGCCGTCCGATGCAGTAAATATTTGTTTACCTTCAGCTGCTCGTTCACAGTCTATGATGTCTGGGGCTCATTTCGTGCGGGACCGACAGCAAGAGGCAGCGGCAGGCGCTCGCTCGCGTCGTCGTTTTCCAACGCACATGGATAGCTCCTTGCTTGTCGTAGGCCGGTGGTGGATAGCGTCACGTCTACATCAGGGCTCACTGCTTGTGCTTTCTTTTTTACTAGTGACCGGCACTATGGGGTGGTCAGGCGCAGACGTGGTGGGGCCTCCCAAAGTGGTGGACGGCCTGTCGTTTATCTTTTCGTACGCGCATTCTCTTTTTTGCTCTTTCTGCACATGGGCCAAGGAACAGCCACGACCACTTGATGGGCAGGTCTTTGTGCCTTCATCGCTCAAATGGTGAAAGGGTGGATGGTCTAACCTAGAGGGGGGGGGGGTGAATAGGTTTCTACAAATTTTACTTCTCTTTTCACTAGTTTTAGGTTTTGTGGAATATGAGTGTGAGCCTAACAACTAGGTGAGCAATCTATATGATGCTATGCAAAGTACTTCAAGCACGAAGGCTATCACAAAGGTAAAACACAAGTAAAGGGACTCAGATAGAAATAACCGAGGCACGTGGAGACGAAGATGTATCCCGATGTTCACTCTCTTGGGGGAGAGCTAGTCACCGTTGGAGAGGTGTGAATCCCCACGAAGGATACTCAAACGGCACGAAGGCTCACATTCTTCTCCTTAAGCCTCCTCCACGAAGTAGGAGCCCAATCACTTGTGGTAGACCTTAGGGTGGTCTCCAAACCCTCACAACCTTTCCACGGGGCAAATCACAAGCCGAATGCCTCCGGGCGACCCTAGCCGCCTAGGGTTTCCCACAAACCCAAGAGTAACAAGCAATACTCGATGAACATAAGGGGGAATGAAATTTGGCTTTGTGGAAACGTAGATTGGGGTCTCCTCTATCTTTCTACCAAAGGGATTTGGATTTGAGTGGGTAGAATGGGAGATCCTCAAGATTTGTATGCTCTTTAATGGAGGAGAGAGAGAGAATGAAGGCAAGGATATGATTTGAATGGCAACCTTATCCTCTCCAAGGTAGGTGAAGGGGTATTTATAGTCCGGAGGGAGAAGTAGCCGTTTGGAGCAGAAAAATCGCGCCCAGCCGGTGCAAAGTCGACGCCGCAGGGCCCTGCGCCGGACCAGCCGACGCACAGGCCGGTCACACCGGGCGGCACCGGGCGTCCGGCGCATAGCCCGGTCGCACCGGACCTGTACCGGGTACCCAGTGCATGCCGAGCCTTAACACCGGGCGCACGGCGAGTGCATCGGCCCCGAATCGAAACCCTGTACTGGGAGCAATTCCGGTCGGGGCCCGGCGGCTGTACCGGGTGGCCCGGCGCAGAGGCCGGTCACGCCGGGTTCATACCGGGTGCTCTTTTTTGGCTTTGAACTCCCTTTCTTCCTGTGAACTTTGTCGAAGTGTTTAGGCTTATTTGAGTGGTAGTGAAAGGATCGGTACGGGCGACTAGAGGGGGAGTGAATAGGCGCTAAGTCAATTTTTAATCTTTTTCAAATTTAAGGCTTGACACAAAGTAAATTCACTAGATGTGCAACTAGGTGAATTTCCTATGAGTGGCAAGCATGCAAGTAAACAAGTAACTAGCAAGATACAAGTAAGGGAAAGAAATAACCGAAGAGTGGAGACCGGAGACACAAGGATGTATTCCCGTAGTTCCTTCCTTTTGAGGGGAAGTACGTCTACGTTGGAGAGGTGTGGTGACACGGAGTCGACCAACGCCACAAAGGCTCACCTTGTTCTCCGGTAAGCAAGCCACGGAGGCTAGCTCATTTCCACTAAGCGGTGGTATTGGAGGAACCACGAATCCCTTACACGGAGCTTGGGGCACAACTCCACAACTCAATTGGAGGCTCCCAAGAAAGCCACGGGGGCAAGAATCACCACAAAGATGAGTTAATCAACCACTTACAACACCTAGGGTCACAAGATCCCCTATGTTCAAATCCTCCAAGTAAATGGAGGGGGAAATGAAATTCCTTCGGTGAAGATGTAGATCGGTGCCTCCTCCTTCAATCCTCCAAAGATCAAGAGCTTTGGTTGGCTAGAAGGGGAGATCTATGGAATTTGGTGTTTTTGCAATGGGGGGAGGTGAGAGCTTCAAAGATGAACAATGGTTGGTGAAGTTCTAACCCTACCCCAGCTGGAAGAAGGGGTATTTATAGGTGGGTGGAAATATGGCCGTTGGAGGCAGCCCGAGCAGCAATCCGGCGGTAAGTCCAGCGGCGCCGGCCTCTCGGCCGGACGCTCCGGCGGTAAGTCCGGCGGGACCGGACTGCTCGCCGGGAGTCCGGCGGCCCGCCGGGTGGATTCGGCGACCTACCGAAAAGCGGTTCAGAATAGCCGTCCGACGGCTCCGCCGGACTGGCCCGGTCTGCCGCCGGATGGTCCAGCCAGGGAACCGGCCAGACCAACCTGGGCCACTTTTGGCAGGCGATTCCACCATCTTTATTTTTGTGCATGAAAACCCCTTCACATGTGAACTTAAACTTGTACGCATACATTTCAAATATTAGTTCACACAAAACATAGTCATGTCATTGTAAATCAAAAAAGTAGAAACAGACATATGTCCTTTCAATCTCCCCCTTTTTGATTTACGATGACAAACTATGATAGAGTCTCAAGGAGTGATATAGCATGGTATCTAATGAATAGTGAGAGTGCTCCCCCATAACATATGCACATGGTAGAATTTGCTTTTGGAATGTAAGGTGCAAAATTCAAAATTATAGGGAGCTCCCCCACCATCAATAGGAACCAAGCATGGCATCGACAAGATAATATCATGGATAGATAATAATATACGCAAGCATAGACATATCAAACATAAACATAGAGTGCGTAGTGACATAATTAAGGTACACACTTGTCCACACACGAGATAAGGTTCCACGAAGTTTGAGGGATAAAACGGCAAATAAAAGCGCAAATGGACACAAGCCACTTAAGAACCAAGGAAAATGAAGCTAGGCTTGTGTCATGCAACGTTATTCCTAGAGACTCTACACGCTTCTCCCCCTTTGGCATCGAAACACCAAAAAGGGTCAAGAGAGTAGAAGATGCTAGCGCTCAAAAATCTTCACTAGGGACAGGAGAACGCTCGCGATCATCTTCTCCACGAGCACCTTCATCTTCATCAGCACCTTCTGGCTCAGAGGGTGGCTCAAAGTCTCCAAAGTCTTCAGCACCAGTAAACATGTCATCATCAAGAGGCGGCATGACAAAGTTGACATACGGGACCGGATCCAACTCGGTTCCAACAGGAGGAACAACACTGCCCCTAGCAGCCAAGAAATCATTCTGCCTCTTCCGAGTCTCCTGACTCATCTCCATGCTCCTATGAGCCACATCATAAGTGTTGCGACACATATCCCACATATTCTTGAAGAAAGCAGCAACACCCTTCTTGCGAGAGGACCTATGGTGGCGAAGGTGACGACGATGACTAGATCCAGAGCCAGAGGCATGGTGAGGATCAGGAGCATCCATGGTGTGACCTCTAGCCCTGGCACGGAGCAAGCTGGGAGCCTCTTCAAAACCGCCCTGGAAACCCACTGAGAATGTCTCCATGTCAACAATCTGTCCACGCACCTGAGCAGTCGGAGTCCTGGGCTGTTTGTTGATCAAACGCTGCACATACTGATAATAGTTGGGAGTCATGCGCTTCAGAGTGGCTCGCTTGATTTTCTGAAAGATGAAGTCACATCTGAAGGAAATATGCCCTAGAGGCAATAATAATATTGTTATTATCATATTTCTTGTTCATGATAATGTTTATATTCCATGCTAGAATTGTATTAAGCGGAAACATTAATACTTGTGTGGTTTATGAACAAACACCGTATCCCTAGTAAGCCTCTACTAGACTAGCTCATTGATTAATGATGGTTAAGGTTTCCTAACCATAGACATGAGTTGTCGATTAATAATGAGGTCATGTCATTAGAAGAATGACATGATGGACAGACCCAAATTAAGCACAGCAATTAGATCATGTCATTGTGTTCACAATTGTGTAGCTTTTTCTATGTCAGTATCATATTCCTTAGACCATGAGATAATGCCACTCCCTGGTACCGAAAGAGAGCTTTGAGGTCATCAAACGTCATCCTATGAGAGGGTGATCATAAATGTGTCTCTCAGGTAATCGGAAAGTACTTGTTGGGTTGCATGTATCGAGATTGGGATTTGTCCCTCCCATGTCGGAGAGATATACTCCGGGCCCACTCGGTAATCAATATCATACACCGTTTGCAAACACGTGATTAATGAGTTTAATCACAGGGTGATATTGGATTGCGGAACGAGTAAAGAGTACTTGCTGTGAACGAGATTGAACTAGGTATGGCGATACCGACGATCGAATCTCGGGCGAGTAAAATATCGCGAGACAAAGGAATTTGTATACGGGATTAATGAATCCTGACATCATGGTTCACCGATAATGATCTTCGTTGAATATGTGGGAGTCAATATGGATTTCCAGATCCCGTTGTTGATTATTGATGGCGATCATGTCCACGTATTCTCGAACCCGTAGGGTCACACACTTAACGCTCATCGACGCTAGGGTAGTTTCGGGATTTTTGGAAATTGTTTCGGAGAGTTACGGAATTGTTCCAGGAAGATGATTAATGATTTATTAATTAATTGAATTAATAAATATTAATACATATATTTATTTACTAAAAATAAATAGGACTAAAAAGTAGTCCGTGATTAGTTTTGCTAACGGACTAGTTTAGTAGTCCATTTAGACAAACTAATAGATAAAGAAAGGCAAAACAGAAAAAGAAAAGAAAAGGCTGATGGGCCGGTCGGCTGGGCCGAACGCATCGCCAGGAGTGGCCGCCCGCTCGGCCAGGGCAGCACTCGATCGATGAGATCGATCGTGGCTGAGGCCAGGCCCTAGCACGCACGCACGCAAGGCAGCAAGGCATGTGCCTTGGCTCGTACATTGCAGCTAGCGTAGCTAGCTTGCCGATCGGGCACGCAAGCTTTGCCTTGTTTTACAAGTTGCATCGCGGTGCACGTTTATAAAAAGAAAGAAGACCGGCGGCACTTTAGGTTTTGACCTAATACTGAAAGTTGTTTCAGCTGGCGCCATCTCTGTCTTTTGTAGTATTTTCTTGTCCTAGTTTGACTAGTTCTTTTGCCAATCTTCTTCCACCTCACGCGCGTAGGCGAAGCCCTGCCCGTATATACTCTCCACCATAAGCATCACGCCGTCGTGCTGCTGATCCCATCTACCACTCCATCGCACCTTGCTGGACTAAGGAGGAGGAGGAGTCGCTGCGCTGTACGTGTGCAACGCTCGGAGGCGCCGCCTGTTGTGGCGCTTGGATCGGATCGGATCGCGAGGAGGAGACGCTAGTATGACTACGCCGACCACGTTCTAGCGAACGTTTCCGCTGTGCGATTTCTTCAAGGGTATGAAGATCTCATCTACCTCTCTCATTGATTACATCTCCTAGATTAGATCTTGGCTTTCTTGTTCGCATCCATAGGAAAATTTTTGATTTACTATGCTGCGAAACCCTTCAGTGGTATCAGAGCTAGATCTATGCGTAGATGTGTTTCACGAGTAGAACACAACATGCTTGTTGTGGGCGTTGATGTTTTCTATTGCAAACCTCTTTGCTGCGTATTTCTTATGGCGCGGCATAGTGAGATCGAAGCGGTACAGGCCAACTTTACGCGACCTCGTTCGCGAGACCGGCTCTGCACTTGACGTGTGGCTTGTTCCACACATGCGGCTGGTGGATGCTGATGTCTACGCACTTCTATTCTTGTAGACACTTGTTGGGCCTCCAAGTGCAGAGGTTTGTAGAACAGCAGCAAGTTTCCCTTAAGTGGATCACCCAAGGTTTATCGAACTCAGGGAGGTTAGAGGTCAAAGCTATCCCTCTCAAGCAACCCTGCAATTACGATACAGAAAGTCTCTTGTGTCCCCAACACACCCAATACACTTGTCAGATGTATAGGTGCACTAGTTCGGCGAAGAGATAGTGAAATACAAGTGGTATAGATGATTATAAGTAGCAAACGTGATTTGAAATAAATATCGCTGCGAGCAAACATGTAACAAAACAGCAAATAAACGGTGTGCAATGCTTGGAAACAAGGCCTAGGGATCATACTTTCACTAGTGGACACACTCCCAACAATATAACATGAATGAACAAATAAACAACTTCTCTCCACGATGGTACTCTGAATTACTCTCCTATTGAATAACACTAATCATTGCATAGTGGCTACAGAAGCACCCCTTAAAGTTCATCAAGTACTTGACAAACACCACTCATAGAGACATCCAAATCAGATCACAATTCAAGATAGAAATCATTGCGACTTAGACCAAGTACTAACACGGTGCACACACTGTCAACTTTACACCATGAAAGGAGGAATAGATCACTCAATACTATCATAGTAATAATTACCCTCATAATCCACAAGAGATCACGATCATAGCCTAAACCAAGTACCACCACGATGCACGCACTGTCACCGTTACACCATGGTAGGAGGAATAGATTACTTTAATAACATCACTAGAGTACACTATAACATCTGAATAATAACATCTACTTGTTCAACATGATACAAAGCTCACGATCACATAAAGATCACATCATGGGAGAGAGAGGTGAACCACATAGCTACCGGTAGAGCCCTCAGCCCCGGGGATGAACTACTCCCTCCTCATCATAGGAGACAGCAAGGTTGATGGAGATGGCGGTGAGGTCGATGGAGACAGCGAAGACGGCGATGGAGACCGATGGAGATGGCTCCGGGGGCACTTCCCCGTCCCGGCAAGGTGCCGGAACAGAGACTTCTGTCCCCCGAAATTCGTCGACGGCGGCGGCGGAACTACGGAACTCTTTCTGGAAAATTGCCGACTCCCTTAGGGTTTTCCGTCCCGAGGCTTTATATAGGCGAAGGGGCGTTGCGAGAGGGCAGCCAGGGGCTCCTCACACATGGGTGGCGCGGCCAGGGCCTGGGCCGCGCCACCCTAGTGTGAGGGCAGGCCCTGGCCCCTCTCCGGCTCTCTTTCGGATGTCTGGATGCTCCCGGGTAAAATAAGACTTCAGGAACTTGTTTCGTCCAATTCCGAGAATATTTCCTGTGTATCACTCTGAAACACAAAAACAACAGAAAACAGGGAACTGGCACTGTGGCAACTCGTTAATAGGTTAGTTCCGGAAAATGCATAAAAGTGCCACTAAGTGTAACGAAACAATAGGCAAATGGTGTAAAAACAAGCATGGAGCATCAAAAATTATAGATACGTTTGAGACGTATCAAGCATCCCCAAGCTTAACTCCTGCTCGTCCTCGAGTAGGTAAGTGATAACAAAAGAATAATTTTTGAGGTGACATGCACCTACACAATCTTGATCATATATGTAAGCATTTGTGAGCTGGGATCATAAGAACTTAAAACATGGGCATGAAGATGTAATCATGACAATAAGAACTTAGCAACCATGTTGTAAACATGCAAATGAACACAAACAAAAGATCATGAAAATGAAACAATGAAAGTCAAACGTGTGTTCAAATCATAAGGAAAAACATACAAATGGTTTTCAGCTTGTCCTTCAAAGAGAGCAAAACATAAATGCATAGGACACCTTCAAGTTTAAGAGGGCGACTAGATACAAATAATTTAAGAACAAGTGAAACCATAGTCATGAATCAAGCAATGAACTTTGGGACAATGCATATCACACTAAGAATGACAACTATGCTCTCTTAATGGTGCATAAAGAAAGAAGGTGGTGACTCAACATAAAAAGTAAAAGAAAGGCCCTTCGCAGAGGGAAGCAGTGATTAAACATGTGCTAGAGCTTTTCATTTGTAAAACAGAGAGATAAAAATTGGTTTTGAGAGGTGGTTGTCTTTGTCAACGACTGGCAATGGGGTTCTTACTATCTTCCATACAAAAATGAAGCAAGTTTTTGAGAGAGAGATTGGCACTTTTGTGCTCTTTTTTTATAAAGCTTGGCACTCCTCCCCACCTTTTTTCCTTTCACAAACCATGGCTAACCGATTCCATCGGGTGCCCACCAACATTCACTTTCCATGGAGGAGTGCCTTTTTTCTTTCTTTTTTCTTTTTTTTTTCTTTTTGGAATAAGCAATATGGAAGATAGCAAATCCGACCACTACGTCCCCATGAGCTGAAAACAGTGTCACAAAACGAGAAGTGTTTTGAAAGTTTTTTCAAAGGTAGCACATGAAAATTTACTTGGAATGGCTTGCAAATACCATGCATAGGAATTTATAGTGGACACAATGGCAAACTTGGTTTTTAGGAGTTGGATGCACGAGTAGAGCTCATACTCAGTACAAAATGAGGGCTAGCAAAAGACTGGGAGCGACCAACTAAGAGAGCAATAACGACCATAATCATGCATAGCGACAAAGCGACATTAAAAGAAGCATAAGATGGCATCAAAAGTCAAAAACTAAATGATCATAGAGGCTATTGGCGACTTTGTATGAGTCTAACATGTGTGAGCATGCGCCAAGTCAACCCAAATAAAGCATCAAAGGAGAAAACCAAAATAATGCTTCCATACAATAAAAATAACGCATGATTTTTTCAAAGGCTCATTAAGCAATCTCAGTTATTTGAGACAAGTTATGCTACAGCAAAACCACTAAGCATACTATCAAAAAGACATCAAGCACGACATGCAAAAGCCTAGGCCGCAGTCTATACAAGCTCCTTTTTGTACCACTATTTGCATAAAGCTTTTTCTCTTTTCCAACACCATTTGAAATTTTTTAAGACACCTCTTTTGATGAAAACCAATAAAGATCAGAGGCAAAAATACACCTTGATGAAAAGATATGACAAGGTCTGAACGCAAATCAAGGTGAAAACGAAAACCAAAAGCAGCAGCAGAAAAAGAAGAACACTCAATTTTTAATAAGAGTGAAAACTAGAGCGTTCTTTGCAATTGAAAAACTGAGTACAACTCCTTCAAAGTAAACATGATGTGATCTAACCATTTATTGCAGCAAACAAAACTAAACCAACTAAGAAAACTAAAACAACTGACGCTCCAAGAAAAACACATAGTGCATGAAGCAATAAAAATATAGTGTCTTGAAAGGTGACATGATTTTTGCCGATGAAGAAGGGGTGCCTCGGGGGCATCCCCAAGCTTTGACGCTTGTACTTCTTGGATATTTCTTGGGGTGATGCATGGGCATCCCCAAGCTTGAGCTTTTGTCCATTCTTCAACTCATCTCATCATTCTCCAATCCCTACACTTGAAAACTTCCTTCATACAAAACTAAACACAAATCTATTAGCAACATTAGTGTAGCATAACATATAATCAACCTCTTTTTGCTTCAGGTTTCAACCTAAAACCACCACATATATAGCAAATACTACTGTAGCAACTTCCCAAAAAGTTCCATGATCAAAAGAACTCAAAAGAAAGCGATAAAGTGGCAAACACAAATATTGGCAGAAATCTGTCAAAACTGAACAGCTGACAAAGGTCGAATTTTTTAGGGGTTTTCTGTTGCTCAAATCAAAAAGTGTTCAACTAACGAAAGTTTGGATATAACCTGGGGCATATGCACAAGAAATCGCAGGTCCAAAAGATATACAGAGAATTTATACGAATTTTTATGGTGCAGCACCGAAAACTGTTTCAGGACAGCAACATCCCCAAATCTTTACCTCACTCAAATTAGAGGCTTCTCTTGGCACAACAACGAAATAAAAAGGATAAGGAGCGGTTATTACAGTAGTAATAACTTCCAAGACTCAAATAAAAGAAAAAGTATAAATCTTGTTGGTGAAATAGACATTTATAACACTGATGCTAAAGGTCACAAGACAAAACAAATTTCACTTATATATGACACCACCGTTTAAGTCATATTGGAAACAAAACATGAAAGAAATTCTATATTGATAGATTTTCGAGTCATTTGATTTTGAATTGATTGACGCTTGTGAGACTTTTCCTAAAGATGATTAAACTCCTGTTCATGGGCCATGGACAGAACAAGCGACTAACTAAATGGAGATCGTACATGTTGATGTATGTAGTCCATGGTGTGAAGTCGATCATGGTGTATTTTCTATTTCATCAATGACTCAAATGGATGTATGGTATATCTACTCGATAAGATAGAAGTATGAAACAATTAAAATTGTTCAATTTATGAAGTGGAAATTATTGTAACAAGAAAAATTCAAGTTTTTATGATTGGATCATAAAGAATAATATTTGAGTTACAAGTTTAGCAAGCATCTAAGAGTTAGAGGAATTGTTCCACAAACTTGCATCGTGATAAACACCATAAGAGTATGGAGTTTTCGATGGATGTAATTAAACCTTGTTTGACATGGTTAGATCAATGATGAAATAAAACTACCAATATAATTTGTGGATTATGCTTTAGAGACTACCGCTTTTCACTGAATAGAGCACCATCATAATCTGCTGAAATGACACCGTACAAGTTATAGTTGTCTTTTCTTAAATTTTGGTATGCATGACATAAGTAAAATGTTTACAACCAAAATCGGATTAGTAAGTCTTTGTAGGGTTATCCCAAAGAATGTCGATGGGTATTTCTTCTGCCATAAACCCAACTAAAAGTGATTGTCACTGAAAGAAGTGAACTTCTTATGAAGGAGTTTTTTGTGAAAGGTTTAAGTGGGAGGAAGATAGAACTTGATGAGGTTATTGAATCCAAGCAAGATGATCAGAGTTGTGCAGCACCAGAAAATGTTCTAGAAGCGGCAACTGCATTCATAGCTCATGCGTCTACAATATGTTGTAGTCACGGCATCGAAGTTCCTATTTAACCAAGTTGGTCGTAATCAAATAGCAAGATTTGAGGACGAGATATTATTAGATAATAGTAACCAACAATATACAAAGAAGCGGTGATGGGCCCTGACTTCGTCATAAGAATTATTCTAGCAACAATTACATATTGAGATATGATAGTTGAATAAACAAAACAACGTTCCTCTACCGGAATGCACACCAAGGACGTGTACCTGACACGACCCAATGGGTTTTGTTGATTCAAAGGTTGCTAGATATGTATGCAAACTTCTATGGTAGAAGTAAGCATAGCGAAGTTGGAATCTTCAATGATGAAAATGTTAAAGTGTTAATTTCATCAAGATATTTGAAGATGCTTGTATTACAAGAAAGTAAGTGGGAGCGCTCAGACATATTTCTAATACTTTATGTGGACGACATATCATTTATTAAAAATAATGTGTTTTTCTTGATATTGTTAAGTTTTCATTAAAATTAGTTTTTGATGAAAGACTTAGGTAAAACCAGAATATTAAGCATCAATGTCTATGCAGATAGATTGAGGCACTAATATAGTTTTGCCAGAGTACATAGATGAAATATTGAATTTGTTCACTATGGAAACAATAAGAACGGTTCTTGTTGCATGGAAGAGGTTGGAGCAAGAATCAATTGTTTTGACACTTGATGAGTGAAACCGCAAGAATGATTTTATCAATCTTGTATATCATGATATGTAGATCCAGGTATATCCGATGCTCTAAAAGGTTACGAGCAATCATATGATGATCGTTGGACAATAGTAAGAATATTCTTATGTACTTTTAAAGAACTAAGAATATATTCTGTATGCAAAAGTGACAAATGTTTCATTGCAATGTGTTACATTGGCTTTGTCACATATACAGGTAAAATTTTATCTCAATTTTAAACTATTTGTTTTGAGTTAGAGCGTGGCACAATAAGATGGAAGAAAGTTTCATGATGACTTGGATGAGTTCCAATGTTAACATTGTGGCGGACACTGCAATGAGGGCTAAGTACATAATCGCTTTAGAAGCGGCATAAAAGATGCAAAGTAGATAGTGATAATCCAACTTATTTGTGGCACTGTCGTCTAGGTCATATTGGTGTAAAACGCATGAAGAAACTCCATTCTGATGGACTTTTGGAGTCTCTTGATTTTGAATCATTTGACACGTGCAAGCCATGCCTCATGGGCAAGATGATCAAAAACCCGTTCTCCAGAATAATGGAGCAAGCAACGGACTTATTGGAAATCATACATACCGATGTGTGCGGACCAATGAGTATTTCGACGCATGGTGGATATCGCTATTTTTAAAATGTGCTATGTAGTTCTATTGTATGACAATAGTGACAACATAGTCTCGGCAAAGAAACAAAGGTCTCACCAGAAGACCAAGTTTATATGATGCCATCTCATAGAAGATGAGTAATGCGTGCTAACGCAAAAGATATGCAAATACAAACGGACCTGAAATTGTCAGACCTGTAGATAAGGTTTACCACGTGCAAAGCGTATGAATAACACCGGAATGCCATAGGTGTAAAAGGCGCAAGTATTAACTAGATTATTGACTCTAGTGCAAGTGGGAGACTGAAGGAAATATGCCCTAGAGGCAATAATAATATTGTTATTATCATATTTCTTGTTCATGATAATGTTTATATTCCATGCTAGAATTGTATTAAGCGGAAACATTAATACTTGTGTGGTTTATGAACAAACACTGTATCCCTAGTAAGCCTCTACTAGACTAGCTCATTGATTAATGATGGTTAAGGTTTCCTAACCATAGACATGAGTTGTCGATTAATAATGAGGTCATGTCATTAGAAGAATGACGTGATGGACAGACCCAAATTAAGCACAGCAATTAGATCGTGTCATTGTGTTCACAATTGTGTAGCTTTTTCTATGTCAGTATCCTATTCCTTAGACCATGAGATAATGCCACTCCCTGGTACCGGAAGAGAGCTTTGAGGTCATCAAACGTCATCCTATGAGAGGGTGATCATAAAGGTGTTTCTCAGATAATCGGAAAGTACTTGTTGGGTTGCATGTATCGAGATGGGATTTGTCCCTCCCATGTCAGAGAGATATACTCCGGGCCCACTCGGTAATCAATATCATACACCATTTGCAAACACGTGATTAATGAGTTTAATCACAGGGTGATATTGGATTGCGGAACGAGTAAAGAGTACTTGCTGTGAACAAGATTGAACTAGGTATGGCGATACCGACGATCGAATCTCGGGCGAGTAAAATATCGCGAGACAAACGAATTTGTATACGGGATTAATGAATCCTGACATCGTGGTTCACCGATAATGATCTTCGTTGAATATGTGGGAGTCAATATGGATTTCCAAATCCCACTGTTGATTATTGATGGCGATCATGTCCACGTATTCTCGAACCCGTAGGGTCACACACTTAACACTCATCGACGCTAGGGTAGTTTCAAGATTTATGGAAATTGTTTCGGAGAGTTACGGAATTGTTCCGGGAAGATGATTAATGATTTATTAATTAATTGAATTAATAAATATTAATACATATATTTATTTACTGAAAATAAATAGGACTAAAAAGTAGTCCGTGATTAGTTTTGCTAACGGACTAGTTTAGTAGTCCATTTAGACAAACTAATAGATAAAGAAAGGCAAAACAGAAAAAGAAAAGAAAAGGCTGATGGGCCGGTCGGCTGGGCCGAACGCATCGCCAGGAGTGGCCGCCCGCTCGGCCAGGGCAGCACTCGATCGATGAGATCGATCGTGGCTGAGGCCAGGCCCTAGCACGCACGCACGCAAGGCAGCAAGGCATGTGCCTTGGCTCGTACGTTGCGGCTAGCGTAGCTAGCTTGCCGATCGGGCACGCAAGCTTTGCCTTGTTTTACAAGTTGCATCGCGGCGCACGTTTATAAAAAGAAAGAAGACCGGCGGCACTTTAGGTTTTGACCTAATACTGAAAGTTGTTTCAGCTGGCACCATCTCTGTCTTTTGTAGTATTTTCTTGCCCTAGTTTGACTAGTTCTTTTGCCAATCTTCTTCCACCTCACGCGCGTAGGCGAAGCCCTGCCCGTATATACTCTCCACCATAAGCATCATGCCGTCGTGCTGCTGATCCCATCTACCACTCCATCGCACCTTGCTGGACCGAGGAGGAGGAGTCGTCGCTGCGCTGTACGTGTGCAACGCTCGGAGGCGTCGCCCGTTGTGGCGCTTGGATCGGATCGGATCGCGAGGAGGAGACGCTAGTATGACTACGCCGACCACGTTCTAGCGAACGTTTCCGCTGTGCGATTTCTTCAAGGGTATGAAGATCTCATCTACCTCTTTCGTTGAGTACATCTCCTAGATTAGATCTAGGCTTTCTTGTTCGCATCCGTAGGAATTTTTTGATTTACTATGCTGTGAAACCCTTCAATGGTATCAGAGCTAGATCTATGCGTAGATGTGTTTCACGAGTAGAACACAACATGCTTGTTGTGGGCGTTGATGTTTTCTGTTGCAAACCTCTTTGTTGTGTATTTCTTATGGCGCGGCATAGTGAGATCGAAGCGGTCCAGGCCAACTTTACGCGACCTCGTTCGCGAGACCGGCTCCGCACTTGACGTGTGGCTTGTTCCACACATGCGGCTGGTGGATGCCAGTTTCTCTCACTATAGTAGTCATGGGATTTACACCAGATGTTGGCAACCATAATATCACCGTTGTGGCTTTTCGTAGGTAAGAATCGTTCTTAACTTGTTACTTCCATAAGCCACGTAAAACATGCAACAACAAAGTAGAGGCGTCCTAACTTGTTTTTGCAGGGAGTGTTTGTGATATGGTATTGCCACAAGATGTGATGTGTATGTTGATATATGTGATGTATGCAATGATCATGTTTTGTAATGTTTCGCGACTTGCATGTCGATGAGTTCACAACCGGCAGGAGCCATATGGTTGTCTTTATAATTGTGTATGACCTGTGTGTCAACTTCTTATACGCCATGTAATAGCTTTACTTTATCGCTAAGTAGTTAGCAATAGTTGTAGTTGCTATTCGTGGTGGAGGCAATCATGGTGGAGTGATGGAGATCATGCCGACGCGCACAAGATGAAGATCATTGCGCGGAGATTGGCTATACCATGTCACATAAAATTATATGCATGTGATGTTTATCCTTTTATGTATCTTATTATGCTTTGATCGCGACGGTAGCATTATAAGATGATTCCTCACTTAAAGATCAAGATAAAATTGTGTTCTCCCCTCGTATTCGCCGTTGCGAAAGTTCGTCGTGTTCAAGCATCTCGTGATGATCGGGTGCTATAAACTCTACGTTCACATACAACGGGTGCAAGCCAGTATTTGTACATGCGGAGATACTTGGGTTTGACTTGACAAGCCTAGCATGTACAGACATGGCCTCGGAACACATGGACCAAAAGGTCAAGCATGAGTCATATGGATGATATGATCAACATGTTGATGTTCACCATTAAAGCTACATCATTCACGTGATGATCGGTCTTGGTGTAGTGAATTTGGATCATGCTTCACTAAACAACTTTGAGGGATGTTGAATTTAGTGGGAGTTCATTAGTAATTTGATTAACTTGAACTAATTATCATGAACTAAATCTTAGTGTATTTGCATAAGTCGTTGTAGTCTTTGGCAACCGTTTTCCACCGACACATAGTTTTGATTGAGTTGATAAAACTATAGAATTCTGGATAATCACTTTTTGGACTAGTGCCATTTAGTTAAAATGTCAAGTTCAAAGATTAAGTCCTATTGCAGTTTTAGCAAACCTCACTTACTCCATACGATTTAATAAGTTGTATTAACCTAAGAGCAATGATTCAAGTTTAGCATCTATGATCATGTTTGCCTCCATGAGAAATTGATCTTCAAAATTGTTTGAGAATCAAAGTGATCCTGGAGCTGAAAGAATTGTTTCAGAAACAAACAAGAGGTAAAAGATATTTGATATCTAAAACTTTGATTGTTTGCAAAATGATTAAGTATAATTTAGTAAAAGAACATATGCTCATATTGTATGAATATATGCAAAGATTGAAGACGCTAGGCGTCCCGATCACCCAAAGGATTGGGGAACTAATATTATACTTGCATTTGTCCTTAAGAGCTATAATAGTTTCATCATGAAAGATGTCATGATAGGATGAATGAAAAGGTATCGGCTAAATTGTTTTGCCATACCAAAAGAATACTAAAGAATGGAATCTGGAAGAATACCAATTATATGATGATGGTGATCCACCTCAATTTGCAAAGTCCAAGGCCATTAGTATTTGACTGACATCCTTTGGACTATGTGTCAAATGATTGACGCCACTATTGATGTCGATAGATTCTTCTTAAAAAGAGAGGAAACGCTAAATAGGATCTGCAAAAATATTTGGTAGAAAAGGAAAAGACTGGAATTGTCCAGCTCAGGTATATAAATGATATACATGTTATAGATGAATTCTTTTGCTCGTTAACAATGTAATTCTTGGGTATTTGATACTGATTTGTTGGTATGAAATGTCATACAAAGCAACACAATGCAAGAAGTACAATGGCCTAAGTAACTAGTAAAAGAATATGGTAATGATGCATGTCGAGATACAAATAAAAGTATTATTGTGCTTCTCATCGACATCAAACCTAGCCTTCAAGATATTTCATGAACTTAATAATTGTTATCTTGTTCTGGTATTATGAGAACAATTGTTGTTCATGTTATTACCGTCTTCCATAATCGATGGATAGATTATTATAAATCTTGTTGGTGAAATAGACATTTATAACACTGATGCTAAAGGTCACAAGACAAAACGAATTTCACTTATATATGACACCGCCGTTTAAGTCATATTGGAAACAAAACATGAAAGAAATTCTATATTGATAGATTTTCGAGTCATTTGATTTTGAATTGATTGACGCTTGTGAGACTTTTCCTAAAGATGATTAAACTCCGTTCATGGGCCATGGACAGAACAAGCGACTAACTAAATGGAGATCGTACATGTTGATGTATGTAGTCCATGGTGTGAAGTTGATCATGGTGTATTTTCTATTTCATCAATGACTCGAATGGATGTATGGTATATCTACTCGATAAGATAGAAGTATGAAACAATTGAAATTGTTCAATTTATGAAGTGGAAATTATTGTAACAAGAAAAATTCAAGTTTTTATGATTGGATCATAAAGAAGAATATTTGAGTTACAAGTTTAGCAAGCATCTAAGAGTTAGAGGAATTGTTCCACAAACTTGCATCGTGATAAACACCATAAGAGTATGGAGTTTTCGATGGATGTAATCAAACCTTGTTTAACATGGTTAGATCAATGATGAAATAAAACTACCAATATAATTTGTGGATTATGCTTTAGAGACTACCGCTTTTCACTGAATAGAGCACCATCATAATCTGCTGAAATGACACCGTACAAGTTATAGTTGTCTTTTCTTAAATTTTGGTATGCATGACATAAGTAAAATGTTTACAACCAAAATCGGATTAGTAAGTCTTTGTAGGGTTATCCCAAAGAATGTCGATGGGTGTTTCTTCTGCCATAAACCCAATTAAAAGTGATTGTCACTGAAAGAAGTGAACTTCTTATGAAGGAGTTTTTCGCAAAAGGTTTAAGTGGGAGGAAGATAGAACTTGATGAGGTTATTGAATCCGAGCTAGATGATCAGAGTAGTGCAGCACCAGAAAATGTTCTGAAAGCGGCAACTGCATTCATAGCTCACGCGTCTACAATATGTTGTAGTCACGGCATCGAAGTTCCTATTTAACCAAGTTGGTTGATACGTCTCCAACGTATCTATAATTTTTGATGCTCCATGCTTGTTTTTACACCATTTGCCTAATGTTTCGTTACACTTCGTGACACTTTTATGCATTTTCCGGAACTAACCTATTAATGAGTCGCCACAGTGCTAGTTCCCTGTTTTTTGCTGTTTTTGTGTTTCAGAAGTGATACACAGGAAATATTCTCGGAATTGGACGAAACAAGTTCCTGAAGTCTTATTTTACCCGGAAGCTTCCAGAGATCCGAAGGAGAGTAGGAGGGGGGCCACCAGGGCCCCACACACAGGGCTGGCGCGGCCAGGGCCTGGGCCGCGCCACCCTGGCGTGAGGGCGCCTGGCTCCTCCTCTGACATCGCCCCTTCGCCTATAAAGACCCCTCGACAGAAAAAACCTAAGTACCCGATCACTTTTCCAGAACACATCGCGATCCGCCGCCGCCATCGACCCGAAGATCGGGAGGGTCCAGAAGCTCTTCCCGGCACCCTGCCGGAGAGGGGAATCGCCACCGGAGGTCTTCTTCATCGCCATGCTTGCCTCCGGAGCGATGAGTGAGTAGTCTACCTTGGACTATGGGTCCATAGCAGTAGCTAGATGGTTGTCTTCTCCACCATGTGCTTCATGTTTAGATCTCATGAGCTGCCCTATATGATTGAGATCACCGTTATGTAATTCTACATGTTTGGTTTGTTGGGATCCGATGAATATTGCTGTTTATGATTGAGTTTCTGTACTGAATATTATCTTTTGTTATCTCTATGTTGTTTATGATCTTGCATGCTCTCCGTTGTTAGTACCTATCTTGGCCGAGTAGTTGCTAGTGACTCCAAGAGGGGGTATTTATGCTCGATAGTGGGTTCATGCCTCTATTTAACCTGGGGGAGTGACAGAAACCTCTAAGGTTGTAGATGTGCTGTTGCTACTAGGGAGAAAACAACATTCATATGCTCAAGGGCATATGCTTTGTTTACATTACACACTTTGCTTAATGCAATTATCCGTTGTTCGCAACTTAATACTCATGGGGTGTTCGGACGATATCCCCGTGAGTGGATTATTAGTCATAGATGCAGTTGGATGGCGGTCTATGTATTTTGTTGTAATGTCCAGAGTAAATCTCATAGTGATCTTCTTGACATATCACGTTTATCTTTATTCTATCAATTGCCCAACTGTAATTTGTTTACCCAGCATGTGTTATTTATCTTATGGAGAGACACCACTAGTGAACTATGGACCCCGGACCTATTTCCATCATATTGCTATCACCTATTTACTTTACTCGCACTGTTTACTTTATTCGCATACTCTATTGTTTTCCACTCGATACGCTCATAACCTTTGTTTCAAGCAAACCGGTGAGATTGACAACCTCATCGCAAGTTGGGAACGAAGTACTTGGTTGTGTGCAGGTTCCGCGTTGCAGCTAGCAAGCAAAGCTTGGATGAGGCGCTATATATAAATTGTCCGAAGCTGTCGCAAGCTAGCAAGCATCACCTTCAGTTGTTTGTCTCTCCTCTCCAAGATCGACATACCTTGGTTTCTTAACTGAGGGAAAACTAGCTGCTATACTCATCATACCTTCCTCTTGGGGTTCCCAATTGGCTGGTCATTCACCACGCACAAGGAATCTTCTGGTGCCGTCACCCACGCGCCAGCAGCAAATTTTCTGGCGCCGTTGCCGGGGATTGAAGAAGAAGCTCCCACATCAACTACACTTTCCCATGTCAACTTGGCACCAGCATTGGTCATAATCAAATAGCAAGATTTGAGGACGAGATATTATTAGATAATAGTAACCAACAATATACAAAGAAGCAGGTGATGGGCCCTGACTTCGTCATATGAATTATTCTAGCAATAATTACATATTGAGATATGATATTTGAATAAACAAAACAACGTTCCTCTACCGGAATGCACACCAAGGACGTGTACCTGACACGACCCAATGGGTTTTGTTGATTCAAAGGTTGCTAGATATGTATGCAAACTTCTATGGTAGAAGTAAGCATAGCGAAGTTGGAATCTTCAATGATGAAAATGTTAAAGTGTTAATTTCATCAAGATATTTGAAGATGCTTGTATTACAAGAAAGTAAGTGGGAGCGCTCAGACATATTTCTAATACTTTATGTGGACGACATATCGTTTATTAGAAATAATGTGTTTTTCTTGATATTGTTAAGTTTTCATTAAAATTAGTTTTTGATGAAAGACTTAGGTAAAACCAGAATATTAAGCATCAATGTCTATATAGATAGATTGAGGCACTAATATAGTTTTGCCAGAGTACATAGATGAAATATTGAATTTGTTCACTATGGAAACAATAAGAACGGTTCTTGTTGCATGGAAGAGGTTGGAGCAAGAATCAATTGTTTTGACACTTGATGAGCGAAACCACAAGAATGATTTTATCAATCTTGTATACCATGATATGTAGATCCAGATATGTCCGATGCTCTAAAAGGTTACGAGCAATCATATGATGATCGTTGGACAATAGTAAGAATATTCTTATGTACTTTTAAAGAACTAAGAATATATTCTGTATGCAAAAGTGACAAATGTTTCATTGCAATGTGTTACATTGGCTTTGTCACATATATAGGTAAAATTTTATCTCAATTTTAAACTATTTGTTTTGAGTTAGAGGGTGGCACAATAAGATGGAAGAAAGTTCCATGATGACTTGGATGAGTTCCAATGTTAACATTGTGGCAGACACTGCAATGAGGGCTAAGTATATAATCGCTTTAGAAGCGGCATAAAAGATGAAAAGTAGATAGTGATAATCCAACTTATTTGTGGCACTGTCGTCTAGGTCATATTGGCGTAAAACGCATGAAGAAACTCCATTCTGATGGATTTTTGGAGTCTCTTGATTTTGAATCATTTGACACATGCAAGCCATGCCTCATGGGCAAGATGATCAAAAACCCGTTCTCCAGAATAATGGAGCGAGCAACGGACTTATTGGAAATCATACATACCGATGTGTGCGGACCAATGAGTATTTCAACGCACGGTGGATATCGCTATTTTTAAAATGTGCTATGTAGTTCTATTGTATGACAATAGTGACAACATAGTCTCTGCAAAGAAACAAAGGTCTCACCAGAAGACCAAGTTTATATGATGCCATCTCATAGAAGATGAGTAATGCGTGCTAACGCAAAAGATATGCAAATACAAACGGACCTGAAATTGTCAGACCTGTAGATAAGGTTTACCACGTGCAAAGCATATGAATAACACCGGAATGCCATAGGTGTTAAAGGCGCAAGTATTAACTAGATTATTGACTCTAGTGCAAGTGGGAGACTGAAGGAAATATGCCCTAGAGGCAATAATAATATTGTTATTATCATATTTCTTGTTCATGATAATGTTTATATTCCATGCTAGAATTGTATTAAGCGGAAACATTAATACTTGTGTGGTTTATGAACAAACACCATATCCCTAGTAAGCCTCTACTAGACTAGCTCATTGATTAATGATGGTTAAGGTTTCCTAACCATAGACATGAGTTGTCGATTAATAATGAGGTCATGTCATTAGAAGAATGACGTGATGGACAGACCCAAATTAAGCACAACAATTAGATCGTGTCATTGTGTTCACAATTGTGTAGCTTTTTCTATGTCAGTATCCTATTCCTTAGACCATGAGATAATGCCACTCCCTGGTACCAGAAAAGAGCTTTGAGGTCATCAAACGTTATCGTATGAGAGGGTGATCATAAAGGTGTCTCTCAGGTAATCGGAAAGTACTTGTTGGGTTGCATGTATCGAGATTTGGATGTGTCCCTCCCATGTCGGAGAGATATACTCTGGGCCCACTCGGTAATCAATATCATACACCGTTTGCAAACACGTGATTAATGAGTTTAATCACAGGGTGATATTGGTTGCGGAACGAGTAAAGGGTACTTGCTGTGAACGAGATTGAACTAGGTATGTCGATACCGACGATCGAATCTCGAGCGAGTAAAATATCGCGAGACAAAGGAATTTGTATACGGGATTAATGAATCCTGACATCGTGGTTCACCGATAATGATCTTCGTTGAATATGTGGGAGTCAATATGGATTTCCAGATCCCGCTGTTGATTATTGATGGCGATCATGTCCACGTATTCTCGAACCCGTAGGGTCACACACTTAACACTCATCGACGCTAGGGTAGTTTCGGGATTTATGGAAATTGTTTCGGAGAGTTACCGAATTGTTCCGGGAAGATGATTAATGATTTATTAATTAATTAAATTAATAAATATTAATACATATATTTATTTACTGAAAATAAATAGGACTAAAAAGTAGTCCGTGATTAGTTTTGCTAACGGACTAGTTTAGTAGTCCATTTAGACAAACTAATAGATAAAGAAAGGCAAAACAGAAAAAGAAAAAGAAAAGGCTGATGGGCCGGTCGGCTGGGCCGAACGCATCGCCAGGAGTGGCCGCCCGCTCGGCCAGGGCAGCACTCGATCGATGAGATCGATCGTGGCTGAGGCCATGCCCTAGCACGCACGCACGCAAGGCAGCAAGGCATGTGCCTTGGCTCGTACGTTGCGGCTAGCGTAGCTAGCTTGCCGATCGGGCACGCAAGCTTTGCCTTGTTTTACAAGTTGCATCGCGGCGCACGTTTATAAAAAGAAAGAAGACCGGCGGCACTTTAGGTTTTGACCTAATACTGAAAGTTGTTTTAGCTGGCGCCATCTCTGTCTTTTGTAGTATTTTCTTGCCCTAGTTTGACTAGTTCTTTTGCCAATCTTCTTCCACCTCACGCGCGTAGGCGAAGCCCTGCCCGTATATACTCTCCACCATAAGCATCACGCCGTCGTGCTACTGATCCCATCTACCACTCCATCGCACCTTGCTGGACTGAGGAGGAGGAGTCGTCGCTGCGCTGTATGTGTGCAACGCTCGGAGGCGCCGCCCATTATGGCGCTTGGATCGGATCGGATCGCGAGGAGGAGACGCTAGTACGACTACGTCGACCACGTTCTAACGAACGTTTCTGCTGTGCGATCTACAAGGGTATGTAGATCTAATCTCTCTCGTTCGTTGTTTTGCATCTCGTAGATTAGATCTTGGCTGTTTCTGTTCATCTTCATACGAATTTTTTTGTTTTCTATGCTGCGAAACCTTCAACATCCATCTATCTTCCGAAGCTTCTCGGGCTGGCAATAGTACAGCAGATTCCTGTGATAGCCCCTGACACTAGCATCATCTCTAGCCTTACTCACAAGATTCTGACGGAAGAGCTTGGCAAGAGCGGTGTAGTAGTAGTACATCCCTAAAATGGCAGGAGCAGGTAGAGATGGCTGATCGGGATAGCAAATGCGAGAGATATTCTCCACGGTAAAGGGCCCCTCAGAGTGAATCTTGAAACCACGAGCCCTACCACCACCATATCCCAATGCATCACAGAAATCAGCAAAAGTGGCAGTGAAAACATCTTGGCCAGTCATCCAAGAGAAAGACTCATCAGGGTCATTATGAAAGAACATAGTGCAACAGAACTGACGGACCACCAAAGGCTGAATAGGCTCCGAGAGGGTGACAAGGTCATAAAGATCCATCTTGAGAAGAGCCTCATTGATGAAGCGAAAGTCCTTGGAGACATACTACTGAAAGTGCCCAACATTGAGGGATTTAGGCACCACATAGAACCCACTCTTCATATGCTCAGACACATCATAGTAATCATCCCACATAGCACGCTGAGAATCAGTCCAGAACTTCTTGTCACTGCCTATGTACTGCCTCTCATGAAAGCGGTACGGGTTTGCAAGGCAAAGGTTACGCCAAGTGTTGATGTGAGCTGAACCCAAGTTCTTCGTGATCTCCTATTCCTTCTCCACGTCCACCAGGCCACGGTGAGCAACCTTGCCCTTCCGGGATGGATGAGGCCCACGAGGCTGAATAACCTTGGTCCTCACATGCTGCCCTGCAGAACTGCTGTCTTCAGCTGCGGACTTCCCTGTCTAACGGGTACGACGCAGAGGGCGTCCCCCAGCTTCATCTAGCTTCCTCTTCTTTATCTCAAAGGCTCGAGCATCTTCTTCATTGTCAATCCGGTAATCACTGTCCTTAGTCGAGAAAGAGTCTGAAAACGCAAACAAAAAGAAGCAACACCAGATAAAGATACATGTCACGGAAAAAGGAACTCAAGGTCGGAAAGGAACAAGTGCAAGATGGAAAGGTAGTTTGAAAGAGAGGTTCGGCGCCAGGTCCGGCGGGACCGAACTGGGGGCCGGACTGTCCGGCGGGCTGCCGGGCCATTCCGGCGACGCGCCGAACTGGCATACAGAACACCAGTTCGGCGGGTCCACCGAAACGGTCCGGCTGTCCGCCGGGCGGTCCGGCGCCAGGTCCGGCGCCCGCCGAAAATTTCGCCGAAACCACAATGTCAAACTACCTTCAATCATGACTCAAATAACTTGTTCCTACCAACTTTAAGGATACATGGATGCCAAGGAACAAGCACTAGGCCATCAAAGGACGAAACCCTAAACAATCTATCCCTAGACAAATTGGATCTAACCCTAGATACACCCTAGATCTACTGATACAAAGGCATGAACAAACTGAGTGTGAGGCGAGGGCTAGAGGAAGGAAAAGACACAAGGGAGTTACCCGAAGACATGGTGCACAAGAAGATGAGGACAAGTCCCGATCTCCCAATGCGGTTGACGAAACGCGAAGATCTTCGGAGGAAAGCTTCAAAAACACCCGATCTACACCCGATCTAAGTTTGGAAGAGATTGGTTGGGTGGAGAGGCTAGGGGGAGGAGAAGCTTGAGGAGGCGACGGCCATGGAGATGGGGGCGGGCGTGGGGAGGGGGAGGAGAGGGGAAAAACTGTTGGGAGGGCCTCCCCACGCGATTTATATAGGCCGACCAGTTCGGTGGAAAGTCCGGCGGGACCGGGCCATAGGCCGGACGGTCCGGCGGGCCGCCGGGCCATTCCAGCGATGCCACCGAACTGGCATTCAGAATACCAGTTCGGCGGGTCCGCCGAAACGGTCCGGCCGGCCGCCGGATGGTCCGGCGCCAGGTCCGGTTTCGCTGGGAGGACCGCCGAACGACTTTCAGGAATTAGAAAAAGGTCATGGAAAAACATCAAGATGAGATGTGACATGTATCAATCAAGAAAAACAAGGTGTGCAGAAGAAATCAACAACCATCAAACAAGTTTGCAAGAAAATCAACTTAGATTGCATGCCTTCCAAAGAAAAGCATCAAAAACACGAGATTTGAAGACATGCAATGGTGGGGGATTTCTCCCCCTATGTGTGACCACCAATGTCGTGACACCGCGAAGAGACATGCTTGGGCTCAAGTGACATTAGCGGTCTTATGATGTCGCACACTTGAGTATGCATCGTGCCATTAATTAACACGATGACTATCCTCAACTATGCGCATCTAGACTAGAGAAACACACTATAATATGGGAACGAGTGCACACGATCAAGCCACATTGCAAGAGTCTAAGATATTCAATTCATGCCTCAACTCTCAGAATCTTGCTTCATCAAGAGGCTTCGTGAAAATTTTGGCGAGTTGGTCTTGTGTACCTACATAAGATAGGTTAATCTCACCTCGGTTGACATGGTCACGGATGAAGTGGTGGCGGATCTCGATATGCTTGGTCTTGTTGTGTTGAACCGGATTATGAGCGATCTTGATGGCTGATTGCTGGGATGATGGCGCCAGAAAAGAGTTGGTGCTTAGTTGAATGTCCAGCCCGTTGGGAACCCCAAGAGGAAGGTATGATGAATACAGCAGCAAGATTTTCCCTCAGTTAAGAAACCAAGGTTTATTGTTCTTGGAGAGGAGAGACAATGACGACTGAAGGTGATGCAGACTGGCTTAATAACACTCCAACAAGGGCGCCGTTAACGATACTTGTTGACTCGTCTTCGGCCAGTAGCAACGCGGAACCTGCACACAACACAACCAAGTACTTTGTTCCCAACTTACGATGAGGTTGTCAATCTCACCGGTTTGCTTGAAACAAAGGTTATGAGTGTATCGAGTGGAAAACAATATAGTATGCGAGTAAAGTAAACAGTGCGAGTAAAGTAAACAGGTGATAGCAATATGATGTAAATAGGACCGGGGTCCACAGTTCACTAGTGGTGTCTCTCCATAGATAAAATAGCACATGCTGGGTAAACAAATTACAGTTGGGCAATTGATAGAATAAAGATAAACGTGATATGTCAAGAAGATCACTATGAGATTTACTCTGGGCATTACAACAAAATACATAGACCGCCATCCAACTGCATCTATAACTAATAATCCACCCCCGGGGATATCAATCCGAACACCCCAAAAGTATTAAGTTGCGAACAACAGATAATTGCATTAAGCAAAGTGTGTAATGTAAACAAAGCATATGCCCTTGAGCATATGAATGTTGTTTTCTCCCTAGTAGCAACATCACATCTACCACCTTAGAGGTTTCTGTCACTCCCCCAGGTGAAATAGAGGCATGAACCCACTATCGAGCATAAATACCCCCTCTTGGAGTCACTAGCAACTACTCGGCCAAGATAGCTACTAACAACGGAGAGCATGCAAGATCATAAACAACATAGAGATAACAAAAGATATAATTCAGTACAACAACTTAATCATAAAAACCAATATTCATCGGATCCCAACAAACCAAACATGTAGAATTACATAACGGTGATCTCAATCATGTAGGGCAGCTCATGAGATCTAAACATGAAGCACATGGTGGAGAAGACAACCATCTAGCTACTGCTATGGACCCATAGTCCAAGGTAGACTACTCACTCATCGCTCCGGAGGCAAGCATGGCGATGAAGAAGACCTCCGGTGGCGATTCCCCTCTCCGGCAGGGTGCCGGGAAGAGCTTCTGGACCCTCCCGATCTTCGGGTCGACGGTGGCGGTGGATCGCGATGTGTTTGGAAATCTGATCGGGTACTTAGGTTTTTTCTGTCGGGGGGTCTTTATAGGCGAAGGGTCGATGTCAGAGGAGGGGCCAGGCGCCCACACGTGGGCCCCACGCGGCCAGGGGGCTAGCCGCGCCGCCCCTATGTGTGGGGCCCTGGTGGCCCCCTCCTACTTCTCTTCGGATCTCTGGAAGCTTCCGGGTAAAATAAGACTTCAGGAACTTGTTTCGTCCAATTCCGAAAATATTTCCTGTGTATCACTTCTGAAACACAAAAACAGCAGAAAACAGGAAACCGGCACTGTGGCACTTGTTAATAGGTTAGTTCCGGAAAATGCATAAAAGTGCCACTAAGTGTAACGAAACAATAGGCAAATGGTGTAAAAACAAGCATGGAGCATCAAAAATTATAGATACGTTTGAGACGTATCAAGCATCCCCAAGCTTAACTCCTGCTCGTCCTTGAGTAGGTAAGTGATAACAAAAGAAATAATTTTTGAGGTGACATGCACCTACACAATCTTGATCATATATGTAAGCATTTGTGAGCTGGGATCATAAGAACTTAAAACATGGGCATGAAGATGTAATCATGACAATAAGAACTTAGCAACCATGTTGTAAACATGCAAATGAACACAAACAAAAGATCATGAAAATGAAACAATGAAAGTCAAACGTGTGTTCAAATCATAAGGAAAAACATACAAATGGTTTTCAGCTTGTCCTTCAAAGAGAGCAAAACATAAATGCATAGGACACCTCAAAGTTTAAGAGGGCGACTAGATACAAATAATTTAAGAACAAGTGAAACCAATCATCATGAATCAATCAATGAACTTTGGGACAATGCATATCACACTAAGAATGACAACTATGCTCTCTTAATGGTGCATAAAGAAAGAAGGTGGTGACTCAACATAAAAGTAAAAGAAAGGCCCTTCGTAGAGGGAAGCAGTGATTGCAAGTTTTATAACCTTCAAAAATTATGGTACTTACCGGCTTTGAGCTCTCATTGCCCCCATCATAAGCATCTTGAATGGTTAAAGTTAATGCGAGAACAATTATGATGCATATGCTTGACAAATCATAAGTTGAAAACCTCGTGCCCCGTGAATACGAGTACCCAAACCTCATGCTACTTTACTTAGAGTCCCAAGCAAGGCTCTTGTCATTGTAAGTATATGCATATCATTGAGAACCGCCAATGGGGTACCTCCGTGCCCGATGACATGGAACAAGCCCACACCAAAATGACAGGACAAGCAGACAATGAACACCTCGACATCTCTTTTATTTGCCTTTTGTTTAGCTTTTTATTGTGAGATGCGTCGTCGAATGTTCACCATGGGTATGCTACAAATTTCCACCATGAATTATGCATGTCTTAGATTGGCGGCCCGGCGTTTCCCTAACACATATACAAACTCCATGATCCCCACAAGATTCCCAATTCATTTCACACCGCGGGCATCCATAAACAAAAGATCACGATATCAACTCAATTAAGATGTGCAATGTTGAAAGCTTGCCCATGACAGCATGGCTGGGCTAGAATCCAACTTACAACTTGCAAGCATAACCACTCAACATAAGAGACCACAATGTCAAATTTTTAAGAACAGGAAAAAGTAAAGTGTGCCTTCCGGTTCGTGAGAGCTTTACTGACCGAATTTCGCATAACACTGGTAAGAGTTTAATTTGAAGAGAAAATAAAAGCAAGTCAAATTTACTTGGAATAGCAAATTGCTAGTAGGTATGTATGGTGGACACTTTGGAAAACTTTGGCTTTTAGGAGTTGGATGCACGAGTAGAGCTCATACTCAGTACAAGGCGAGGGCTAGCAAAAGACTGGGAGCGACCAACTAAGAGAGCAATAATGGCCATAATCATGCAAAGCGACAAAGCGACATTAAAAGAAGCATAAGATGGCATCAAAAGTCAAAAACTTAATGATCATGAAGGCTATTGGCGACTTTGTAAGAGTCTAACATGTGTGAGCATGCGCCAAGTCAACCCAAATAAAGCATCAAGGAGAAAACCAAAATAATGCTTCCATACAATAAAAACAACGCATGATTTTTTTTCAAAGGCTCATTAAGCAATCTCAGTTATTTGAGACAAGTCATGCTACAGCAAAACCACTAAGCATACTATCAAAAAGACATCAAGCATGACATGAAAAAGCCTAAGCCGCAGTCTACACAAGCTCCTACTTGTACCACTATTTTGCACAAAGCTTTTTCTCTTTTCCAACACCATTTGAAACTTTTAAAGACACCTCTTTTGATGAAAAATGATTGCTGGGATGATGGCGCCAGAAAAGAGTTGGTGCTTAGTTGAATGTCCAGCCCGTTGGGAACCCCAAGAGGAAGGTATGATGAATACAGCAGCAAGATTTTCCCTCAGTTAAGAAACCAAGGTTTATCGTTCAGGAGAGGAGAGACAATGACGACTGAAGGTGATGCAGACTGGCTTAATAACACTCCAACAAGGGCGCCATTAACGATACTTGTTGACTCGTCTTCGGCCAGTAGCAACGCGGAACCTGCACACAACACAACCAAGTACTTTGTTCCCAACTTACGATGAGGTTGTCAATCTCACCGGTTTGCTTGAAACAAAGGTTATGAGTGTATCGAGTGGAAAACAATATAGTATGCGAGTAAAGTAAACAGTGCGAGTAAAGTAAACAGGTGATAGCAATATGATGTAAATAGGACCGGGGTCCACAGTTCACTAGTGGTGTCTCTCCATAGATAAAATAACACATGCTGGGTAAACAAATTACAGTTGGGCAATTGATAGAATAAAGATAAACGTGATATGTCAAGAAGATCACTATGAGATTTACTCTGGGCATTGCAACAAAATACATAGACCGCCATCCAACTGCATCTATGACTAATAATCCACCCCCGGGGATATCAATCCGAACACCCCAAAAGTATTAAGTTGCGAACAACAGATAATTGCATTAAGCAAAGTGTGTAATGTAAACAAAGCATATGCCCTTGAGCATATGAATGTTGTTTTCTCCCTAGTAGCAACAGCACATCTACCACCTTAGAGGTTTCTGTCACTCCCCCAGGTGAAATAGAGGCATGAACCCACTATCGAGCATAAATACCCCCTCTTGGAGTCACTAGCAACTACTCGGCCAAGATAGCTACTAACAACGGAGAGCATGCAAGATCATAAACAACATAGAGATAACAAAAGATATAATTCAGTACAGCAACTTAATCATAAACACCAATATTCATCGGATCCCAACAAACCAAACATGTAGAATTACATAACGGTGATCTCAATCATGTAGGGCAGCTCATGAGATCTAAACATGAAGCACATGGTGGAGAAGACAACCATCTAGCTACTGCTATGGACCCATAGTCCAAGGTAGACTACTCACTCATCGCTCCGGAGGCAAGCATGGCGATGAAGAAGACCTCCGGTGGCGATTCCCCTCTCCGGCAGGGTGCCGGGAAGAGCTTCTGGACCCTCCCGATCTTCGGGTCGACGGTGGCGGCGGATCACGATGTGTTCTGGAAATCTGATCGGGTACTTAGGTTTTTTCCGTCGGGGGGTCTTTATAGGCGAAGGGGCGATGTCAGAGGAGGGGCCAGGCGCCCTCACACGGGGGTGGCGCGGGCCAGGGCCTGGCCGCGCCGCCCCTGTGTGTGGGGCCCTGGTGGCCCCCCTCCTACTCCTCTTCGGATCTCTGGAAGCTTCCGGGTAAAATAAGACTTCAGGAATTTGTTTCGTCCAATTCCGAGAATATTTCCTGTGTATCACTTCTGAAACACAAAAACAGCAGAAAACAGGAAACTAGCACTGTGGCACTTGTTAATAGGTTAGTTCCGGAAAATGCATAAAAAGTGCCACTAAGTGTAACGAAACAATAGGCAAATGGTGTAAAAACAAGCATGGAGCATCAAAAATTATAGATACGTTTGAGACGTATCAAAAACCAATAAAGATCAGAGGCAAAAATACACCTTGATGAAAAGATATGACAAGGTCTGAACACAAATCAAGGCGAAAACGAAAACCAAAAGTAGTAGCAGAAAAAGAAGAACGCTCGATTTTTAATAAGAGTGCAAACTAAAGCGTTCTTTGCAATGAAAAACGAGTACATCTCCTCCAAAGGAAATTTGTTGGGGTCCAACCATTTATTGCAGCAAACAAACAAACTAAACCAACTAAGAAAACTAAAACTACTGACGCTCCAAGAAAAACACATAGTGCATGAAGCAATAAAAATATAGTGTCTTGAAAGGTGACCTGATTTTTGCCGATGAAGAAGGGGTGCCTCGGGGGCATCCCCAAGCTTTGACGCTTGTACTTATTGGATATTTCTTGGGGTGATGCATGGGCATCCCCAAGCTTGAGCTTTTGTCCATTCTTCAACTCATCTCATCATTCTCCAATCCCTACACTTGAAAACTTCCTTCATACAAAACTAAACACAAATCTATTAGCAACATTAGTGCAAGCATAACATATAATCAACCTCTTGTTGCTTCAGGTTTCAACTCAAAACCACCACATATATAGTAGATACTACTGTAGCAACCTCCCCAAAAGTTCCATGATCAAAAGAACTCAAAAGAAAGCGATAAAGTGGCAAACACAAATATTGGCAGAAATCTATTAAAACTGAACAGCTGACAAAGGTCGAATTTTTGAGGGATTTTCTGTTGCTCAAATCAAAAAGTGTTCAACTAAAAAAAGTTTGGATATAACCTGGGGCATATGCACAAGAAATCGCAGGTCCAAAAGATATACAGAGAATTTTCACGAATTTTTACGGTGCAGCACCGAAAACAGTTTCAGGACAGCAACATCCCCAAATCTTTACCTCACTCAAATTAGAGGCTTCTCTTGGCACAAAAACGAAATAAACAAGATAAGGAGCGGTCATTACAGTAGTGATGACTTCCAAGACTCAAATAAAAGAAAAAGTACTGAAAATAAAACATTGGGTTATCTCCCAAGAGTGCTTTTCTTTAACGCCTTTGAGCTAGGCTCAGTAATTTGAGAAGATGCTCACATAAGAAATATGAATGGAAACCAAAAGGAGCATCAAGGAGCAAATATAAAACACATTTAAGTCTAACCCACTTTCTATGCATAGGAATCTTGTAAGAAAATAAATCAAAGAAGCACATAGTAACAAGTATGGGTAGATAAAACAAGAGCAACTTCGGAGTTTTCAATATAAAGAGAGGTGTTTTAGTAACATGAGAATTCCAACAACCATATTTTTCTCTCTCATAATAATTTTGAGTAGCATCATGAACAAACTCAACAATATAAATATCACACTCACCCTCTTTTGTTAAGCATGGAGGGCGATCAAATAAGGTATTAGTTAGAGAGTTACTCTTATTGGGAGGTAGAGATGGGTAACTCCATTCTTCCTCCACTTGGTCATCACTCTCCTCCTCTTTTTCATCCAATGAGCTTCCAGTTTTAGCAATTTCTTCTTCCATAGGCTCCTTCATGACATTAGTCTCTTCCGTTGGAGAGCATCTATTAAGATATTTAAGAATATAGCCATTTCCTTCCTTGTAATTATCAAAGCAAAATGTGAGTATATCATAAACCTCATATTTATAAGGTGCATCATCAGTATTTTCAAGCAAATAAGCAAGTTTGAATGCACCCTTCCAAGCAATAAATTCTTCAATTTGTTCCACATCATAAAAGTCATAATTTCCATTAATATAAGAAGATATGGTAACATCATCATTGTACTCACATTGAAAAGGGAGGTGTTTATATCTCCTACAGCAACAAGATTCATCAAAGCAATAGGCAACATTATAAGTAGAGCACACATTTCTAGCAATGATATACAATCTATTGATTTGTTCCCATAAGTGTTTCCCTTTTTGTGACAAGCGGTGTTCCTCATAATAATTTTGCTGCTCTTCCGTGAACCCACCTTGCCAAAAAGATTTAGTTTCTAAGAAACCAACCATTGATAGAAAGCATGATAAAGCAAGACAAGTAAAAACAACTACCAAGGATTCTAATTTTTTTGGGTTTTTGATATAAAGCAATGCAAGTAAAATAAATACAGTAACGCAAAACAATAAAACAAAGTAAAGGATGTGTGTGCGAAAAACTCCCCTCGCAGAAGTCTTCTCTTCCTCCCCGGCAACGACGCCAGAAAAGAGCTTGATTGCTGGGATGATGGCGCCAGAAAAGAGTTGGTGCTTAGTTGAATATCCAGCCCGTTGGGAACCCCAAGAGGAAGGTATGATGAATACAGCAGCAAGATTTTCCCTCAGTTAAGAAACCAAGGTTTATCATTCTTGGAGAGGAGAGACAATGACGACTGAAGGTGATGCAGACTGGCTTAATAACACTCCAACAAGGGCGCCGTTAACGATACTTGTTGACTCGTCTTCGGCCAGTAGCAACGCAGAACCTGCACACAACACAACCAAGTACTTTGTTCCCAACTTACGATGAGGTTGTCAATCTCACCGGTTTGCTTGAAACAAAGGTTATGAGTGTATCGAGTGGAAAACAATATAGTATGCGAGTAAAGTAAACAGTGCGAGTAAAGTAAACAGGTGATAGCAATATGATGTAAATAGGACCGGGGTCCACAGTTCACTAGTGGTGTCTCTCCATAGATAAAATAACACATGCTGGGTAAACAAATTACAGTTGGGCAATTGATAGAATAACGATAAACGTGATATGTCAAGAAGATCACTATGAGATTTACTCTGGGCATTACAACAAAATACATAGACCGCCATCCAACTGCATCTATAACTAATAATCCACCCCCGGGGATATCAATCCGAACACCCCAAAAGTATTAAGTTGCGAACAACAGATAATTGCATTAAGCAAAGTGTGTAATGTAAACAAAGCATATGCCCTTGAGCATATGAATGTTGTTTTCTCCCTAGTAGCAACAGCACATCTACCACCTTAGAGGTTTCTGTCACTCCCCCAGGTGAAATAGAGGCATGAACCCACTATCGAGCATAAATACCCCCTCTTGGAGTCACTAGCAACTACTCGGCCAAGATAGCTACTAACAACGGAGAGCATGCAAGATCATAAACAACATAGAGATAACAAAAGATATAATTCAGTACAACAACTTAATCATAAACACCAATATTCATCGGATCCCAACAAACCAAACATGTAGAATTACATAACGGTGATCTCAATCATGTAGGGCAGCTCATGAGATCTAAACATGAAGCACATGGTGGAGAAGACAACCATCTAGCTACTGCTATGGACCCATAGTCCAAGGTAGACTACTCACTCATCGCTCCGGAGGCAAGCATGGCGATGAAGAAGACCTCCGGTGGCGATTCCCCTCTCCGGCAGGGTGCCGAGAAGAGCTTCTGGACCCTCCCGATCTTCAGGTCGACGGTGGCGGCGGATCGCGATGTGTTTGGAAATCTGATCGGGTACTTAGGTTTTTTCCGTCGGGGGGTCTTTATAGGCGAAGGGTCGATGTCAGAGGAGGGGCCAGGCGCCCACACGCGGGCCCCGCGCGGCCAGGGGGCTGGCCGCGCTGCCCCTATGTGTGGGGCCCTGGTGGCCCCCCTCCTACTTCTCTTCAGATCTCTGGAAGCTTCCGGGTAAAATAAGACTTCAGGAACTTGTTTCGTCCAATTCCGAGAATATTTCCTGTGTATCACTTCTGAAACACAAAAACAGCAGAAAACAGGAAACTGGCACTGTGGCACTTGTTAATAGGTTAGTTTCGGAAAATGCATAAAAGTGCCACTAAGTGTAACGAAACAATAGGCAAATGGTGTAAAAACAAGCATGGAGCATCAAAAATTATAGATACGTTTGAGACGTATCAATGGCACTCTCATTGTCACATAAGAGTGGCACCTTGTCGAAGTGAATACCATAATCCTCCATGGTTTGCCTCATCCAAAGAAGTTGAGCACAACAACTCGCGGCCGCCACATACTCGGCTTCGGCGGTGGAGAGAGACACACAATTTTGCTTCTTGGAAGACCAACTAACCAAAGACCTACCAAGAAATTGGCAAGCCCTGGAGGTTGACTTCCTATCCACTTTGTCTCCCGCCCAATCCGAGTCCGAGTACCCAACAAGCTCAAAGCTTGAACCCTTCGGGTACCAAAGGCCAAAAGTTGGGCTATCAATCAAATATCGAAAGACTCTTTTGACCGCCATTAAATGGCTTTCCTTAGGGGTGGCTTGATATCGTGCACACATTCCCACACTAAGCATGATATCCGGTCTAGATGCACAAAGATAGAGCAAAGACCCAATCATAGAGCGATAAAGTTTTTGATCCACTTCTTTACCATTAGGATCGAGATCAAGAGTAACCTTTGTAGGCATGGGAGTCTTGGCTCCCTTTACTCCGGTGTCCATCTTGAACTTATTGAGCATGTCTTGGGTGTACTTGGCTTGATTGATGAAGGTGCCACCCTTCAATTGCTTCACTTCAAAGCCTAGGAAGAATTTCAACTCCCCCATCATAGACATCTCAAATTTGTCGGTCATTAGCCTTGCAAATTCATCATTGAAAGATTTGTTAGAAGAACCAAAAATGATGTCATCTACATAAAGTTGGCATATGAAAAGCTCCCCGTTGACTTTCTTAGTAAAAAGAGTGGGATCAATGAGACCTATCTCAAACCCACGGTCTACAAGAAGCTCTCTAAGGTGCTCATACCACGCACGTGGGGCTTGTTTAAGGTCATAGAGTGCCTTATCGAGCTTGTAGACATGGTTCGGAAAGTTAGGATCCTCAAAGCCCCGGGGTTGCTTTACATACACTAACTCATGCAAAGGACCATTTAGGAAAGCACTCTTCACATCCATTTGTTGCAACTTAAAATTATGATGTGATGCATAAGCAAGAAGGATACGGATGGACTCAAGGCGAGCCACGCGTGCAAAGGTCTCTCCATAGTCAATGCCTTCAATTTGAGAGTACCCTTGAGCAACCAAACGAGCCTTGTTCCTTACAACAATCCCATTTGCATCTTACTTGTTCTTGAAGATCCTTTTGGTTTCAATGACATTGCGGCAATCCTTGGGCTTCTCCACTAATGACCAAACTTTGTTGCGCTCGAAGTTATTGAGTTCTTCATGCATGGCCTCTACCCAATCCGGGTCTTCAAGTGCTTCAAACACCTTTTGAGGTTCCACACAAGAGATATAGGCATGGTGGCTACTAAAGTTTGCCAATTGCCTCCTTATGGACACCCCTTTCCTCACACTTCCAATCACACTCTCCAAGGTGTGGCTACCTCTACGGAGAGTTGATGCTATCTTCATGGCACGGCGAGCTTGAGCTTCTTCAAGAGATTCTTGAGAAGCCACTTGGTCATCTCCATGGTTTTGGTCCTCGCCTTGACCTTCAATCCGAGCATGCTCTTCAACTTGAGCTTGCTCTTCATCTTGAGCTTGATCTTGATCACCACTTGGTGAAGAATCACCATCATGCTCATGGTCTTGATCTTGATCATGCTCACATGGTTGAGGGGCTTGAGCTTGTCTTTGGCTAGCATCAAAGAGGCCTTGTGGAGCTTGTTGTGTTTGAGAGGGTGAAGGCTCCACTTGAGTAGAGCATAGTCCTTCTCCTTCCGCCAAAAGGTGTCCCTCAACGGGTATGAGATGTCCCACACCCATTCTTCTTATGGCAAGAGGAGGTATTTCGTCACCTACATCAAAAACACCACGTTGCTCCACACGGGAGCCATCATTCTCGTCGAATCTCACGTTAGAAACTTCAACAACTCGAGCGGAGAGTTTGTCAATGATTCTAAAGGCGTGAGATTCGGCGGCATAGCCAACAAAGGTACCCTCAAGAGCTTTTGTATCAAATTTGTACAAATGGACACCTTTCTTAAGATAGAAGCACTTACAACCGAATACCCGAAAGTACTTGATATTAGGCTTCTTTCCAGTGAGGATCTCATAAGGAGTCTTGTTCAAGCCCTTGCGGAGATATAACCGGTTTGACGCATGACATGCGGTATTAATGGCTTTGGCCCAAAAGTTATACGGAGACTTGAATTCCGCTAACATGGTCCTAGCCATATCAATGAGAGTCCGGTTCTTCCGCTCGGCTACACCATTTTGTTGGGGAGTGTAGGGAGATGAGTATTGATGGCGAATCCCCTCGTCACTGAGAAAATCATTCAAGGTGTAGTTCTTGAACTCGGTGCCATTGTCACTTCGGATCATCAATATGTCTTGACCATATTGGCGTTGCACTTCATTGGTGAAGTATTTGACGGTTTGTTGAGTCTCACTCTTGTGTGCCAAGAAAAAGACCCAAGTGTATCTTGAATAGTTATCGACAATCACCAAGCAATACTTCTTTCCTCCAAGACATTCATAAGTGGGAGGGCCGAAGAGATCCATGTGAAGGAGCTCTAGGACCCTCTTAGATGAAATGATGGTCTTGCTAGGATGAGGAAGTTCATGCATCTTTCCTTCAATGCAAGCTCTACACACACGATCTTTTGAAAAGGTTAGATCGGTTAGTCCTAGGATGTGGTTGCCTTTGTGGAGACTTTGCAAAGTTCTCATATTGACGTGGCCGGGATGCCAAAGCCATCCCACGTCAACTTTAGCCATGAGGCATGTCGCGGCTTTAGTGACCTCCTTCGAGAAGTCGATCACATATAAGCCATTTTCGACATGCCCAACATGAGCTACATTAAGAGACTTGCTCCACAAAAGAACTACAATCCCAACATCCAAGAAGGTTGCAAAGCCCATATTAGCAAGTTGAGCAATGGAAAGAAGATTATATAAAAGGGACTCAACAAGCATGACATCTTCCACTGTAACATTGTGAGAGACAACAACCTTGCCGAGACCCAATACCTTTGACCTTGAAGAATCCCCATAGGTGACGTAGCCCGCATGGGATGAACCGGTGCGAAGCTCCTTCACCATTTCTTTGCTCCCGGTCATATGATTGGTAGCACCACTATCAATTATCCATTGTCCACCACCGGAAGCAAAGCCCTACAAGAGATCAAGTCTTGACTTTAGGTCCCCATTTCTCAATGGGTCCTTTCTTGTTAGTGACAAGGGTCTTTGGAACCCAAATAGACCATGCAACATATTCATTTGATGAACCAACAAATTTAGCATAAACATGTCCATCATGTGCATGACAAAGAACATAGCAAGGATTATATTTTCCAGCAAAGTTATTATGGTTAGGCATAGCCTTTTTGCCATTCCCAATAACTTCCCTCACCTCCTCCTCAAATACATTACCATTCTCATCATAGCATATTTCACTAGGAACATGCTTCTTTAATGAGGGAGGAGGCGCGAGGACACTCTTCTTCTTCTTCTTGTTCTTCTTCTTCTTGTTCTTCTTGTACTTGGACGTAAATCCAAGTCCCGTCTTGTCACCATGTTGCTTTTGAGCATTCAAAAGCTCATCAAGCTTCTCATTTCCCTTTAGGGGGACTTTGTCACAAGAGGGGTTAGTTGAGCATGAACTTGCAACAAATGTGCTAGAAAGAGACTTGGTTGCTTCATTAGCAATTATAAGATTTAGTTTCTCATTTTGCAACCTAAGTTCATTAGCAACGGATTGAGCAATATCACGATCACTTTTAAGTTTAGCAATATCCAAATTGTGAGATTGTTCAAGACCCAACATGGATGTCTCAAGTGACACCCTTAGGTCATGCTCTTCCTCAAGAGATTGAGTAAGAGAAGCAATTTCATCGGCATAGTCACGAGCATGCCCCTCAAGCTCGAAAATGCGTTCATCATTTTTATCATTTATTTGGATGGCTTCATTACATTGATCTAGGAGAATCTCAAAGCGAGCTTTGGTCTCCCCATGCAAGGTTGACATGAAAATGTCCATTTCATTTAGATCATCATTATCACCAACTTGTTCAACACAATCCATCAAAGATAGACTTTTAGGTATGATGGGTGTGAGAGGAGGTGATACCTTTGTAGCGTGAGCCATGAGACAAGTCGCATTGTGGTTGGTGCGCTTTGATTCATTTGCGGAAGCGAATAGGGATGATGAGGGGGTAGGTTGGGCAATGGCGATGGCGGCCCTTCCTATTTCCTCATTATCACTTGCATCATCCCCGGAGAGGTACTCTTCTTGAGTTATCAAAGCGTGAGTTGGAAGGACTCTCTTCTTGTTGGAGTTTCTAGGGTAAGACTTGGACTTCATTTGCTTGCGGACAAGCCTTCCATTGTGATCTTCAACTCTTTCATAAGGACACTCCGCAATGAAGTGGTTAGTGTTACCACAATTGTAGCAAGTCCTCACTCTACTTGTAGCCTTGGGCTTGGAGGGGCTAGATGACTTCCACTTCTTCATGAATGCCCTTTGAGCAAGTGCCATGTGCTCGGCATGAGCATACTTCATGTCCTCGGGGCTTCCACCCATGATCTCTTCCTCTTCCACCAAACTTGATTCTTCATGATATGTGACTTTGGCCTTCAAGGCAAGGTTAGGAGCACGAACACCACGAGCTCGTGCAAGAGCATCATCTGCATTCTTCTCGGAGATCTCTCTTGCCATCATCTCTTGCAAGATATCATGTGCGGACATCTTCCAGAAGTTGGCATTTCCCTTGATAGAGTTCACGGTCTCCTTGTGGAAGGGCAAGAGAGCTTGAATGAACTTCCTCTTCATCCACCTCCAATCACATTGGGAGGAACCAAGATCCGTTAGCTTCACTTGAAGTGACGAGAGACGCCTATGGAGTTCTTCGGGAGTTTCACCATCAAACATGGCAAAGTTGTCCGCTTCATTGGAGGCTTCGTCAAACTTGGATTCTTGAATGCTCTCATTCCCAATGAAGAGGTTGGTGAGAACATCCCAAGCTTCCTTGGCGGAAGTGATGTTGCGGACGAAAGCCTTGTCCTTCTCGGTAAGAGACATGTGAATGAGATGGAAGGCGGAGGCATTGAGTTGCTTGTCGATTTGCTCCCAAGGAAGCAAGTTGGTCAAGTCCTTGGAAGTTGGATGAAAACCCTGCTCAATGATCCTCCAAAGCTCAATAGACACAAAGTTTATGTGAGAGCGCATGTTATCTTGCCAATTGGCAAAGCTAGAAGCATCAAGTGGTGGCGGTGGGCCGCATGAGGCAAGGTGTGGCATTTGAAGGTGTCTTCCGGAGACATAGCTCATAGGATGTGGAATTTCCGTGCTATGCCCCCGAGAGGTGTCATCTTTCTTGGGTGGGTCATCGTTGCTCTCATCCCCATCCTTGCCCGGATCATCCTCGTTTAAGGACGGCTTATCCTTATCCGGGGTGTCAACCGGGGTTGGTGGAGTGGTACTAGATGTTCCACTAGTGAGAGCATCAAGTAGAGATTTTTGGCTTTCCATGGCTACCATCATAGCATCCATACGTGCAATTACACTATTAAGATCCGCCTTAGTGGCGGGCTCCTCTTTGCCCATAACCTCTTAGGCGGTTAAGCCCAATCAAAGAGCACTAGGCTCTAATACCAATTGAAAGGATCGGTACGGGCGACTAGAGGGGGGGGGGGTGAATAGGCGCTAAGTCAATTTTTAGTCCTTTTCAAATTTAAGGCTTGACACAAAGTAAATTCACTAGATGTGCAACTAGGTGAATTTCCTATGAGTGGCAAGCATGCAAGTAAACAAGTAACTAGCAAGATACAAGTAAGGGAAAGAAATAACCGAAGAGTGGAGACCGGAGACACAAGGATGTATTCCCGTAGTTCCTTCCTTTTGAGGGGAAGTACGTCTACGTTGGAGAGGTGTGGTGACACGGAGTCGACCAACGCCACAAAGGCTCACCTTCTTCTCCGGTGAGCAAGCCACGTAGGCTAGCTCGTTTCCACTAAGCGGTGGTATTGGGGGAACCACGAATCCCTTACACGGAGCTTGGGGCACAACTCCACAAATCAATTGGAGGCTCCCAAGAAAGCCACGGAGGCAAGAATCACCACAAAGATGAGTTAATCAACCACTTACAACACCTAGGGTCACAAGATCCCCTAGGTGCAAATCCTCCAAGTAAATGGAGGGGGAAATGAAATTCCTTCGGTGAAGATGTAGATCGGTGCCTCCTCCTTCAATCCTCCAAAGATCAAGAGCTTTGGTTGGCTAGAAGGGGAGATCTATGGAATTTGGTGTTTTTTTAATGGGGGGAGGTGAGAGCTTCAAAGATGAACAATGGTTGGTGAAGTTCTAACCCTACCCCAGCTGGAAGAAGGGGTATTTATAGGTGGGTGGAAATCTGGCCATTGGAGGCAGCCCGAGCAGCGGCGGTAACTCCGGCGGGACCGGACTGCTCGCCGGGAGTCCGGCGGCCCGCCGGGCGGATTCGGCGACCCGCCGAAAAGCGGTTCAGAATAGCCGTCCGGCGGCTCCGCCGGACTGGCCCGGTCTGCCGCCGGATGGTCCGGCCAGGGAACCGGCCAGACCAACCTGGGCCACTTTTGGCAGGCGATTCCACCATCTTTCTTTTTGTGCATGAAAACCCCTTCACCTATGAACTTAAACCTGTACGCATACATTTCAAATATTAGTTCACACAAAACATAGTCATGTCATTGTAAATCAAAAAAGTAGAAACGGACAAATGTCCTTTCAGGTAGGTTGTAGAAAAGTAAAGTAGGTCACCTTCCCACTGAGCTCATCGAGATTACCCCTCTTAATAGTGCGGAGTTCCTATAACACAAAAAGATAAATAAAGGAACTACTGCTTCTTCAAAATGAATGGGGGGGGGGGTCTCACAACTCCTTCTATCAAGCACGATGATCTAAAACCTGTGAGAAAGATTTAGCAAGACACATTAGATCGTCATTAGCTCGTGTGTCATCATTAATCAAAAAACAGTTAAGGGTAAAATACCCTTACAAATGGATGCGGTAAAAACCTAGCGAGCCAATCCTCCCCTCCTTGAGTTGAGCCATGTGCCTCTCTTTCTTCTCCGATGTTCTCTCCTCTCCTCTCACGCGGTCTCATTGTTCCCTCCACGCCTGCTCGTTGATAAGGGCGACATGAGAAGACCATGCGGTGGATTGGTCGGGAAGGACATTGCGGCGGGGAATGATGCTTGCGGTGGTGACATCTTTTCACCGTCCAGTTGGGAACCCCAAGAGGAAGGTATGATGAATATAGCAGCAAGGTTTTCCCTCAGTAAGAAACCAAGGTTTATCGATCCGAAGGGGAACAAGCCAAACGACTGAAGGTGATGCTTGCTAGCTTGCGACAGCTCAGGACAATTTATAAGGCGCCTCGTCCAAGCTTTGCTTTGCTTTGCTAGCTGCAACGCGGAACCTGCACACAACACAACCAAATACTTTGCTCCCAACTTACGATGAGGTTGTCAATCTCACCGGTTTTCTTGAAACAAAGGAATGAGCATATTGAGTGGAAGATAGTAATAATATGCGAGTAAAGTAAATAGTGTGAGTAAAGTAAACAGATGATAGTAATATAGAGGAAATAGGACCGGGGTCCACAGTTCACTAGCGGTGTCTCTCCATAAGATAAAATAATACATGCTGGGTAAACAAATTACAGTTGGGCAATTGATAGAATAAAGACAACGTGCATATGATGAGAGGATCACTATGAGATTTACTCTGGGCATTACAAAAAGATACATAGACCGCCATCCAACTGCATCTATGACTAATAATCCACTTGTGGCGAATCAATCCGAGAACTCCACAAGTATTAAGTTGCGAACAATAGATAATTGCATTAAGCAAAGTGTGTAATGTAAACAAAGCATATGCCCTCGAGCATATGAATGTTGTTTCCCCCTAGTAGCAACAGCACATCTACAACCTTAGAGGTTTCTATCACTCCCCCAGATTAAATAGAGGCATGAACCCACTATCGAGCATAAATACCCCCTCTTGGAGTCACTAGAAACTACTCGGCCAAGATAGCTACTAACAACGGAGAGCATGCAAGATCATAAACAACATAGAGATAACATAAGATAAATTGCAGTACATCAACTCAAGCATAACACCAATATTCATCGGATCCCAACAAACCAACATGTAGAATTACATAACGGTGATCTCAATCATGTAGGGAAGCTTATGAGATCTAAACATGAAGCACATGGTGGAGAAGACAACCATCTAGCTACTGCAATGGACCCATAGTCCAAGGTAGACTACTCACTCATCACTCCGGAGGCAAGCATGGTGATGAAGAAGACCTCCAGTGGCGATTCCCCTCTCCGGCGGGGTGCCGGGAAGAGCTTCTGGACCCTCCCGATCTTCGGGTCGACGGTGGCGGCGGATCGCGATGTGTTCTGGAAAATTGATCGGGCCTTTAGGTTTTTCCCGTCGGGGGGTCTTTATAGGCGAAGGGGCATCGTCAGAAGTGGACCGAGGTGGCCTCACACATAGGGGGCGCGTCCTACCCCTGGGCCGCGCCGCCCTGGTGTGTGGGCACCTCGTGGCCCCACTCCGTCTCCTCTTTGGTTCTCTGGAAGCTTCGGTGAAATTCTGGGCGACTGGCTTTGGTTTCGTCCAATTCCAAGAATATTTCCTGTGTAACTTTTCTGAAACACAAAAACAGCAGAAAACAGGGAACTGGCACTGCGGCGACTTGTTAATAGGTTAGTTCCGTAAATTGCATAAAAGTGCCACGAAGTGTAACGAAACACTAAGCAAATGGTGTAAAAACAAGTATGGAACATCAAAAATTATGGATACGTTGGAGACGTATCAGCATCCCCAAGCTTAACTCCTGCTCGTCCTCGAGTAGGTAAGTGATAACAAAAGAAATAATTTTTGGGGTGACATGCACCTATACAATCTTGATCATCTATGTAAGCGTTGTGCGCTGGGATCAAAAGAACTTAACACATGGGCATGAAAGATATGGTCTTGATAGAAGAAACTTAGCAACCATGTTATAACATGAAAATGAACACAAACAAAAGATCATGAAAATGAAACAATGAAAGTCAAACGTGTGTTCAAATCATAAGGAAAAACATACAAATGGTTTTCAGCTTGTCCTTCATGGAGAGCAAAACATAAATGCATAGGACACCTTCAAGTTTAAGAGGGCGACTAGATACAAATAATTTAAGAACAAGTGAAACCAACAATATGAATCAATCAATGAAAACTTTGGGACAATACACATTATACTAAGAATGACAACTATGCTCTCTTAATGGTGCATAAAGATAGAAGGTGGTGACTCAACATAAAAGTAAAAAGAAAGGCCCTTCACGGAGGGAAGCAGTGATTGCAAGTTTTATAAACCTTCAAAAATTATGGTACTTACCGGCTTTGAGCTCTCATTGCCCCCATCATAAGCATCTTGAATGGTTAAAGTTAATGCGAGAACACTTATGCTGCATATGCTTGACAAATCATAAGTTGAAAACCTCGTGTCCCGTGAATACAAGTACCCAAACCTCATGCTACTTTACTTAGAGTCCCAAGCAAGCTCTTGTCATTGTAAGTATATACGTATCATCGAGAACCGCCAATGGGGTACCTCTGTGCCCGATGACATGGAACAAGCCCACATCAAAATGACAGGACAAGCAGACAATGAACACCTCGACATCTCTTTTATTTACCATCTGTATAGCTTTTTATTTTGAGATGCGTCGTCGAATGTCCACTATGGACATGCTGCAAATTTCCACCATGAATTATGCATGGCTTAGATTGGTGGCCCAGGCGTTTCTCTAACACATATACAAACTCCATGATCCCGCAAGATTCCCAATTCATTTCACACCGCGAGTATCCATAAACAAAAGATCACGATATCAACTCAAATAAGAAGTGCAATGTTGAAAGCTTGCCCCATGACGACATGGATGGGCTAGTTCCCAACTTACAACTTGCAAGCATAACAACTCAACATAAGAGACCACAATGTCAAATTTTTAAGAACGAGAAAAATAAAGTGTGTCATCCGGTTCGTGAGAGCTTTATTGACCAATTTTCGCATAACACTGGTAAGAGTTTAATTTGAAGAGTAGATAAAAACAAGTCAAATGTACTTTGGAATAGAAAATTGCTAATAGGTATGTATGGTGGACACTTTGGCAAAACTTGGTTTTTAGGAGTTGGATGCACGAGTAGAGCTCATACTCAGTACAAGACGAAGGCTAGCAAAAGACTGGGAGCGACCAACTAAGAGAGCAATAACGGCCATAATCATGCATAGCGACAAAGCGACATTAAAAGAAGCATAAGATGGCATCAAAAGTCAAAAACTAAATGATCATAGAGGCTATTGGCGACTTTGTAAGAGTCTAACATGTGTGAGCATGCGCCAAGTCAACCCAAATAAAGCATCAAAGAGAAAACCAAAATAATGCTTCCAAACAATAAAAACAATGCATGATTTTTTCAAAGGCTCATTAAGCAATCTCAGTTATTTGAGACAAGTCATGCTACAGCAAAACCACTAAGCATACTATCAAAAATACATCAAGCACGACATGCAAAAGTCTAAGCCGCAGTCTACACAAGCTCCTTCTTGTACCACTTTTTTGCATAAAGCTTTTTCTCTTTTCCAACACCATTCGAACTTTTTTAATCCAACTCTTTTGATGAAAACCAATAAAGACCAGAGGCAAAAATACACCTTGATGAAAATATATAACAAGATCTGAACGCAAATCAAGGCAAAAACAAAAACTAAACGCAGTTCTAGAAAAAGAAGAACACTCGATCAAGTCCGTTTTTCACTCTATCGTTCAACGAGTGTTCTTTTTCAAATGAAAAGCAAGGCAACTTCTCCAAAAGGAATTTGTTGGGGTCCAACCATTTATTGCAGCAAACAAAACTAAACTAAACTAAAAACTAAAAACAACTGATGCTCCAAGAAAAATGCATAATGCATGAATCAATAAAAATATAGTGTCTTGAAAGGTGACCTGATTTTTGCCGATGAAGAAGGGGTGCCTCGGGGGCATCCCCAAGCTTTGACGCTTGTAATTCTTGGATATTTCTTGGGGTGATGCATGGGCACCCCAAGCTTGAGCTTTTGTCCGTTCTTCAACTCATCTCATCACTCTCCGATCCCTACACTTGAAAACTTCCTTCATACAAAACTAAACACAAATCTATTAGCAACATTAGTGTAAGCATAACATTGAATCAACCTCTTTTCGCTTCAGGTTTCAACCTAAAACCACCACATATAAAGCATATACTACTGTAGCAACTTCCCCAAAAGTTCTGTGATCAGAAGAACTCAAAAAGAAAGCGATAAAGCGGCAAACACAAATATTGGCAGAAATCTGTTAAAACAGAACAGCTGACAAAGGTCGAATTTTTAAGGGGTTTTCTGTTGCTCAAATCAAAAAGTGTTCAACTAATGAAAGTTTGGATATAACCTGGGGCATATGCACAAGAAATCTCAGGTCCAAAAGATATACAGAGAATTTTCACAAATTTTTACGGTGCAGCACCAAAAACTGTTTCAGGACAGCAACATCCCTAAATCTTACCTCACTCAAATTTGAGGCTTCTGTTGGCACAAAAACGAAATAAAAAGGATAAGGAGAGGTTATTACAGTAGTAATAACTTCCAAGACTCAAATAAAAGAAAAAGAACTGAATGTAAAAACATTGGGTTATCTCCCAAGAGTGCTTTTCTTTAACGCCTTTGAGCTAGGCGCAGAAAATTGTGAATCAAGTAATATCAAGTGATGAAGTGCTAGGATCAGCGGGTGCCTTACGTCTTCCTTTCTTACCTTTGATCTTGACTCTAGGAAAGACGTGGCTATTGCAAGGTGGTGAGATAAATCTTATATTGCCTTTTCCCACATCTATAATGGCGCCCAGGAGCTTCAGTAGGGATCTTCCAAGTGTGATTTGTCCTTTTCCTACACATTCAATAACAAGGTAATCAGTAGATATCATTCTTCCTAGGACTTTTGTAAAAACTCCTTCAGCTCTTCCAACAGGAAATATAGTGGCATTATTAGTAAGGGAAATTTCTTCTCCCCCCTCAGAAAGCTTCCAAAGACTCAAAGATTCATAAACATCTTTTGGCATAAGACAAAATTCAGACATAATATCACAACGAGCATGAAAAGTTTCACCACCAATGGTGATTTTTACCGTAGGATACCAACTCAAAGGTTCAGAATTTGTTGGCACATAATCAAAATGCTGGCGCAAAGTATTGTAGCAAGTATTCAAACTAGCAGTGCGAGTCTCAAGAGTATCAAGTCTATTAAAAATGCACAGAAGAGAGGAATCAAAATAGGTTGGCATGCTATAAATTGTAATCAACTTCTTTATAATATTGAAGGCTTGATCTCCATCACAATGAAGGAAATCTCCTTCTGCAGTAGCATCCAAAGCATATCTATAACGAAGAGCAAGTCCAAAGTAAAAGCAACTAAGAAGCAAACTCAAGGTCATTTTCGGTTTTGTTTTTCCATGCCAATCATAAATTCTAGACCAAGCTTCCTTAAAACTTTCCTCCTCTTTTTGTTTGAAAGTGAAAATCATATCCTCGGGCGACATAGTAGTAGCAACTGAACTAGACGTAATAAACAACTACAAAGGATTCTAATTTTTTTTGGTTTTTGATAAAATAATGCAAGTAAAATAAATAAAGTAAAGTAAAACAATAAACAAAGTAAAGGATGTGCGTGCAAAAAATCCCCTCGCAGAAGTCTTCTTTTTCCTCCCCGGCAACGGTGCCAGAAAAATTCTTGATGCTCGCGGTGGTGATATCTTTTCATTATCCAGTTGGGAACCCCAAGAGGAAGGTATGATGAATATAGCAGCAAGGTTTTCCCTCAGTAAGAAACCAAGGTTTATCAATGTGAAGGGGAACAAGCCAAACGACTGAAGGTGATACTTGCTAGCTTGCGACAGCTCAGGACAATTTATAAGGCGCCTCGTCCGAGCTTTGCTTTGCGAGCTGCAACGCGGAACCTGCACACAACACAACCAAATACTTTGCTCCCAACTTACGATGAGGTTGTCAATCTCACCGGTTTGCTTGAAACAAAGGAATGAGCGTATCGAGTGGAAGATAGTAATAATATGCGAGTAAAGTAAACAGTGCGAGTAAAGTAAACAGATGATAGCAATATAGAGGAAATAGGACCGGGGTCCATAGTTCACTAGCGGTGTCTCTCCATAAGATAAAATAATACATGCTGGGTAAACAAATTACAGTTGGGCAATTGATAGAATAAAGACAACGTGCATATGATGAGAGGATCACTATGAGATTTACTCTGGGCATTACAACAAGATACATAGACCGCCATCCAACTGCATCTATGACTAATAATCCACTTGTGGTAAATCAATCCGAGAACTCCACAAGTATTAAGTTGCGAACAATAGATAATTGCATTAAGCAAAGTGTGTAATGTAAACAAAGCATATGCCCTCGAGCATATGAATGTTATTTTCCCCCTAGTAGCAACATCACATTTACAACCTTAGAGGTTTCTGTCACTCCACCAGATTAAATAGAGGCATGAACCCACTATCGAGCATAAATACCCCCTCTTGGAGTCACTAGCAACTACTCGGCCAAGATAGCTACTAACAACGGAGAGCATGCAAGATCATAAACAACATAGAGATAACATAAGATAAATTTCAGTACATCAACTCAAGTATAACACCAATATTCATCGGATCCCAACAAACCAAACATGTAGAATTACATAACGGTGATCTCAATCATGTAGGGCAGCTCATGAGATCTAAACATGAAGCACATGGTGGAGAAGACAACCATCTAGCTACTGCTATGGACCCATAGTCCAAGGTAGACTACTCACTCATCGCTCCGGAGGCAAGCATGGCGATGAAGAAGACCTCCGGTGGCGATTCCCCTCTCCGGCAGGGTGCCGGGAAGAGCTTCTGGACCCTCCCGATCTTTGGGTCGACGGCGGCGGCGGATCGCGATGTGTTCTGGAAAATTGATCGGGCCTTTAGGTTTTTCCCGTCGGGGGCTCTTTATAGGCGAAGGGGCATCGTCAGAAGTGGACCGAGGTGGCCTCACACATAGGGGTTGATACGTCTCAAACGTATCTATAATTTTTGATGCTCCATGCTTGTTTTTACACCATTTGCCTTGTGTTTTGTTACACTTCGTGGCGTTTTTATGCGATTTCTGGAACTAACCTATTGACAAGATGCCACAGTGCCAGTTCCCTGTTTTCTGCTGTTTTTGTGTTTCAGAAAAGCTACACAGGAAATATTCTCGGAATTGGACGAAACAAAAGCCAGAAGTCTTATTTTTCCCGGAAGCTTCCCGAACACCGAAAGAGAGCCGGAGGGGGGCCAGAGGCCGCCCTCATACATAGGTGGCGCGGCCCAGGCCCTGGCTGCGCCACCCTGGTGTGAGGAGCCCCTGGCTGCCCCCTGACGATGCCCCTTCGCCTATAAGAAGCCTCGAGAAGGAAAACCCTAAGGGAGTCGGCGAAATTTCCAGAACAGTTCCACAGCGCCGCCGCCGTCGAAGCCAAATTTCGGGGGACAAAAGTCTCTGTTCCGGCACCCTGCCGGGACGGGGAAGTACCCCCGGGGCCATCTCCATCGGTCTCCATCGCCGTCTCCGCCGTCTCCATCGACCTCACCGCCATCTCCATCAACCTTGTTGTCTCCTATGATGAGGAGGGAGTAGTTCTCCTCCGGGGCTGAGGGCTCTACCGGTAGCTATGTGGTTCACCTCTCTCTCCCATGATGTGATCTTTATGTGATCGTGAGCTTTGTATCATGTTGAACAAGTAGATGTTATTATTCAGATATTATGTGTACTCTAGTGGTGTTATTAAAGTAATCTATTCCTCCTGCCATGGTGTAACGGTGACAGTGCGTGCATCATGGTGGTACTTGGTCTAGGCTACAATTGTGATCTTTTATGGATTATGAGAATAATTATCACTATGATAGTATTGAAGTGATCTATTCCTCCTTTCATGGTGTAATGTTGACAGTGTGTGCACCGTGTTAGTACTTGGTCTAAGTTGCAATAATATCTATCTTGAGTTGTGATTTGATTTGGATATCTCTATGAGTGGTGTTTGTCAAGTACTTGATGAACTTTAAGGGGTGCTTCCGTAGCCACTACGCAATGATTAGTGTTGTTCAATAGGAGAGTAATTCAGAGTACCATAGTGAAGAGAAGTTGTTTATTTGTTCAATCATGTTATATTTGTTGGGAGTGTGTCCACTAGTGAAAGTATGATCCCTAGGCCTTGTTTCCAAGCATTGCACACCGTTTACTTCCTGTTTTGTTACATGTTTGCTTGCAGCGATACTTATTCCATACTACATTTACTACTCATAATCATCACTACCACTTGTATTTCACTATCTCTTCGCCGAACTAGTGCACCTATACATCTGACAAGTGTATTGGGTGTGTTGGGGACACAAGAGACTTTCTGTATCGTAATTGTAGGGTTGCTTGAGAGGGATAGCTTTGACCTCTTCCTCCCTGAGTTCGATAAACGTTAGGTGATCCACTTAAGGGAAACTTGCTGCTGTTCTACAAACCTCTGCACTTGGAGTCCCAACACTGTCTACAAGAACAGACGCGTGCGTAGACATCAAGCTCTTTTCTGGCGCCGTTGCCGGGGAGGTAAGGTAAAAGGTACTCACATTCTTTGGTTACTAAGTCTTTTAGTTGCTGGTGAGTGCTCAAAGTTATTTCCTTTAGATTCTGCAATTACATCTTTTTGTTTCTTGTTTTTATTTTCACTAGTTAGGCTTAATGGAAAACAAAGAGTTCGTTAGTCTTTTTCCTGAGTTTAGATATGAAGTGTTTGAAGAGAAAATTGAAAAACCTTTGGAGCTTAATTTGCATGCTAATAGTGTTGTTAGTATGAATGCTTTGAACACCGATGCTATAGAAAAGTCTAAGCTTGGGGAAGCTGGTTTTGTTAAGCATGATATTTTTAGTTCCCCAGCTTTAGTGGAGAAAGTTTGCTCTGATGATATTTTATCTCCCATATGTGATGTTCCTTCTTATGATGATATGTTTGAAGAATATGCTTTGCAAAATAGCTGTTCTTTAGCTTGTGATGATACTAAACCTCTAGTTTATGATGGTTATGATGATGGGTATAATATTTTCAGTTCACCTACTATTGAGGATAAAATTAGTTATGATTACAATATGCCTCCTATTTATGATGATTATGGTGATGAGAATAATTATTCTGTTGAATCTGCTCCTACTACTATTGTTCCTGTGGTGAGTATTAATTCTTTTATGCATGTGGCTCATGATAGGGATGTTTTATGTGATAGTTATATTGTTAGTTCTATTCATGATGCTACTGAAAGTTATTATGAGAGAGGGAAACATGGTTTGATGGATCTCAACAATATTAAGTTTCCCCTCTTTTTGTTGCAAATGTTGAAGTGGCAATTGTTTTATCTACCCATGCTTGCTACTATGTGCCTCGTTGATTTATTTTCTTACAAGATTCCTATGCATAGGAAGTGGTTCAGATATAAATGTCTTTCACATTTGCTTTTTGATGCTCTCTATTGCTTTAAGTTCCTATATGGCGCCTTTGCCTCAAGCTCTTATATGGCGCCCACATGAGCATCTTTGCAAATTACTGCGCCTAGCTCAAAGGCGTTAAAGAAAAGCACTCTTGAGAGATAACCCATTGTTTTATTTTTAGTACTTTTTCTTTTATTTGAGTCTTGGAAGTCATTACTACTGTAATGACCGCTCCTTATCCTTTTTATTTCGTTGTTGTGCCAAGAGAAGCCTCTAATTTGAGTGAGGTAAGATTTGGGGATATTGCTGTCCTGAAACAGTTTTCGGTGCTGCACCATAAAAATTCGTGAAAATTCTCTGTATATCTTTTGGACCTGCGATTTCTTGTGCATATGCCCCAGGTTATATCCAAACTTTCGTTAGTTGAACACTTTTTGATTTGAGCAACAGAAAATCCCTCAAAAATTCGACCTTTGTCAGCTCTTCTGTTTTGACAGATTTCTGCCAATATTTATGTTTGCCGCTTTATCTCTTTCTTTTGAGTTCTTTTGATCACAGAACTTTTGGGGAAGTTGCTACAGTAGTATGTGCTATATATGTGGTGGTTTTGGGTTGAAACCTGAAGCAAAAAGAGGTTGATTATATGTTATGCCTACACTAATGTTGCTAATAGAATTGTGTTTAGTTTTGTATGAAGGAAGTTTTCAAGTGTAGGGATTAGAGAATGATGAGATGAGTTGAAGAATGGACAAAAGCTCAAGATTGGGGATGCCCATGCATCACCCCAAGAAATATCCAAGAAGTACAAGCGTCAAAGCTTGGGGATGCCCCCGAGGAACCCCTTCTTCATCGGCAAAAATCAGGTCACCTTTCAAGACACTATATTTTTATTGCTTCATGCACTATGTGTTTTTCTTGGAGCGTCAGTTGTTTTTGTTTTAGTATTAGTTTAGTTTAGTTTGCTGCAATAAATGGTTAGATCACATCATGTTTCTTTTGGAGGAGATGAACTCGCTTTTCATTTGCCAAGAACACTCTAGTTTTCACTCTTATCGTCCAATGAGTGTTCTATTTTTCTGCTACTGCGTTTAGCCTTTGTTTTTCACCTTGATTTTTGTTCAGATCTTGTTTTATCTTTAAATCAAGGTGTATTTTTGCCTCTGGTCTTTATTGGTTTTCATCAAAAGAGGTGTTTATAAAAAGTTTGAATGGTGTTGGAAAAGAGAAAAAGCTTTATGCAAAAAAGTGGTACAAGAAGGAGCTTGTGTAGACTGCGGCCTAGGCTTTTGCATGTCGTGTTTGATGTCTTTTTGATAGTATGCTTAGTGGTTTTGCTGTAGCATGACATGTCTCAAATGACTGAGATTGCTTAATGAGCCTTTGAAAAAAATCATGCATTGTTTTTATTATATGAAAGCATTTATTTGGTTTTCTCCTTTGATGCTTTATTTGGGTTGACTTGGCACATGCTTACACCATGTTGACTACAAAATAAGTCGCCAATAGCCTCTATGATCATTTAGTTTTTGACTTTTGATGCCATCTTATGCTTCTTTTAATGTCGCTTTGTCGCTTTGCATGATTATGGCCATTATTGCTCTCTTAGTTGGTCGCTCCCAGTCTTTTGCTAGCCCTCGCCTTGTACTGAGTATGAGCTCTACTCGTGCATCCAACTCCCAAAAACCAAGTTTGCCATTGTGTCCACTATAAATTCCTATGCATGGTATTTGCAAGCCATTCCAAGTAAATTTTCATGTGCTACCTTTCAAAAAAAACCTTCAAAACACTTCTCGTTTTGTGACACTGTTTTCAGCTCATGGGGACGTAGTGGTCGGATTTGCTATCTTCCATATTGCTTATTCCAAAAACAAAAAAAGGAAAAAAGAAAAGAAAAAAGGCACTCCTCCATGGAATGTGAATGTTGGTGGGCACCCGATAGAATCGGTTAGCCATGGTTTGAGAAAGGAAAAAAGGTGGGGAGGAGTGCCAAGCTTTATAAAAGAGCACAAAAGTGCCAATCTCTCTCAAAAACTTGCTTCATTTTTGTATGGAAGATAGTAAGAACCCCATTGCCAGTCGTTGACAAAGGCAACCGCCTCTCAAAACCAATTTTTATCTCTCTGTTTTACAAATGAAAAGCTCTAGCACATGTTTAATCACTGCTTCCCTCCGCGAAGGGCCTTTCTTTTACTTTTATGTTGAGTCACCACCTTCTATCTTTATGCACCATTAGGAGAGCATAATTGTCATTCTGAGTATAATGTGCATTGTCCCAAAGTTTATCATTGATTGATTCATATTGTTGGTTTCACTTGTTCTCAAATTATTTGTATCTAGTCACCCTCTTAAACTTGAAGGTGTCCTATGCATTTATGTTTTGCTCTCTACTAAGGACAAGCTGAAAACCATTTGTATGTTTTTCCTTATGATTTGAACACATGTTTGACTTTCATTGTTTCATTTTCATGATCTTTTGTTTGTGTTCTTTTTCATGTTATAACATGGTTGCTAAGTTTCTTATTGTCAAGATTATATCTTTCATGCCCATGTTTTAAGTTCTTATGATCCTAGCTCACAATGCTTACATATATGATCAAGATTGTGATGGTGCATGTCACCTCAAAAATTATTCTTCTGTTATCACTTACCTACTCGAGGACGAGCAGGAGTTAAGCTTGGGGATGCTGATACGTCTCAAATGTATCTATAATTTTTGATGCTCCATGCTTGTTTTTACACCATTTGCCTTGTGTTTTGTTACACTTCGTGGCGTTTTTATGCGATTTCCGGAACTAACCTATTGACAAGATGCCACAGTGCCAGTTCCCTGTTTTCTGCTGTTTTTGTGTTTCAGAAAAGCTACACAGGAAATATTCTCGGAATTGGACGAAACAAAAGCCAGAAGTCTTAGTTTTCCCGGAAGCTTCCCGAAGACCGAAAGAGAGCCGGAGGGGGGCCAGAGGCCGCCCTCACACATAGGTGGCGCGGCCCAGGCCCTGGCCGTGCCACCCTGGTGTGAGGAGCCCCTGGCTGCCCCCTGACGACGTCCCTTCGCCTATAAGAAGCCTCGGGACGGAAAACCCTAAGGGAGTCAGCGAAATTTCCAGAACAGTTCCGTAGCGCCGCCGCCGTCGAAGCCAAATTTCGGGGGACAGAAGTCTCTGTTCCGGCACCCTGCCGGGACGGGGAAGTGCCCCCGGAGCCATCTCCATCGGTCTCCATCGCCGTCTCCGCCGTCTCCATCGACCTCACCGCCATCTCCATCAACCTTGCTGTCTCCTATGATGAGGAGGGAGTAGTTCTCCCCCGGGGCTGAGGGCTCTACCGGTAGCTATGTGGTTCACCTCTCTCTCCCATGATGTGATCTTTATGTGATCGTGAGCTTTGTATCATGTTGAACAAGTAGATGTTATTATTTAGATATTATGTGTACTCTAGTGGTGTTATTAAAGTAATCTATTCCTCCTGCCATGGTGTAACGGTGACAGTGCGTGCATCATGGTGGTACTTGGTCTAGGCTACGATTGTGATCTTTTATGGATTATGAGAATAATTATCACTATGATAGTATTGAAGTGATCTATTCCTCCTTTCATGGTGTAATGTTGACAGTGTGTGCACCGTGTTAGTACTTGGTCTAAGTTGCAATAATATCTATCTTGAGTTGTGATTTGATTTGGATATCTCTATGAGTGGTGTTTGTCAAGTACTTGATGAACTTTAAGGGGTGCTTCCGTAGCCACTACGCAATGATTAGTGTTGTTCAATAGGAGAGTAATTCAGAGTACCATAGTGAAGAGAATCTGTTTATTTGTTCAATCATGTTATATTTGTTGGGACTGTGTCCACTAGTGAAAGTATGATCCCTAGGCCTTGTTTCCAAGCATTGCACACCGTTTACTTCCTGTTTTGTTACATGTTTGCTTGCAGTGATACTTATTCCATACTACATTTACTACTCATAATCATCACTACCACTTGTATTTCACTATCTCTTCGCCGAACTAGTGCACCTATACATCTGATAAGTGTATTGGGTGTGTTGGGGACACAAGAGACTTTCTGTATCGTAATTACAGGGTTGCTTGAGAGGGATAGCTTTGACCTCTTCCTCCCTGAGTTCGATAAACCTTGGGTGATCCACTTAAGGGAAACTTGCTGCTGTTCTACAAACCTCTGCACTTGGAGGCCCAACACTGTCTACAAGAACAGACGCGTGCGTAGACATCAGGGGGCGCGGCCTACCCCTGGGCCGCGCCGCCCTGGTGTGTGGGCACCTCATGGCCCCACTCCATTTCCTCTTCGGTTCTCTGGAAGCTTCGGTGAAATTATGGGCGACTGGCTTTGGTTTCGTCCAATTCCGAGAATATTTCCTGTGTAACTTTTCTGAAACACAAAAACAGCAGAAAACAGGGAACTGGCACTGCGGCGACTTGTTAATAGGTTAGTTCCGGAAAATGCATAAAAGTGCCACGAAGTGTAACGAAACACTAAGCAAATGGTGTAAAAACAAGCATGGAGCATCAAAAATTATGGATACGTTGGAGACATATCAGGGAAGGAGAGCGGTGCTTGTGGAACGTGCGTGGAGGAGAAAGGAGCAAGAGTAGGCGGTGCGGTCGAGACCGGCAGCGGTGAGAGCCTACCCATGACCGCTCCGCATGAAGAAGAGAGCAAGAAGAGGTGGCGTGGGGGAGACAGGGCATCTGCAACGGCGCATCGATGGGCTCAATGAGGTTGCGGGTTAGAGCTAGCCGTTCAAGCGCTTCGTCGGGGGCCGCCATGAGCGCGCCATCGCTTGGGATGAGAGGGTTGAGGCGTGGAGCAGCGATGTAGGCTTTGAATCAGGGGAGAAGATGGCTTGAGAGTCTGCCTCAGTTCGTTTTCTCCTCCTCCTCCCGAATTGCTACTTCCACGCTGCTCTCCGGTGAGTGCCTCTTTCTCCTCTTACCATTGCCATTTTTTTATTGTATTGACCCTCGCTTGGAAGCCGCCATGGAGTAGGTGGAGGCGCGGGGCAGCGATGGAGGCGTGTGAATCGAGGGAAAAGATGGCTTGAGAGTCCCCTCAGTTTGTTTTTCTCCTCCTCCCCAACTGCTACTTCCTCGCTACTCTGCGGTGAGTGCCTCTTTCTCCTCTTACCGTTGCCATTTTCCAATGGTATTGAAATTGATTCAGAAAATCCAGTTCATTTATTGCCAGTTTAGATCGATCTAATCATTGTTTTCTTCCCCATAGGATTGGGTTTCTCCCATTGGTGGAGCAGGATTTGATGGCGGAGAGATGCAAAATCTAGCTTGATTGTTGGGTTCATAATTGTCTAGACGTGATTCAGGTGTGCCATGCCTTTCCACCTCCCTTTCCCCCATTTCTCAGCACATATATATCCTCTTGATTTTTTTGAGGGTGCAAAGGGGGGCGATAGCCCACCTCATGTCTGAGTTGCGGTCCCTCGCTAACCTTGGCGGGACGCCATGGCTGATCGTGGGCGACTTCAACATCGCTTGCTTCACGGCGGACCAAAACAATGACAACTTCGATGGGAGGGCTGCAGATGACCTGAATGCTCTCATAGATGACCTGGAGCTGCAGGAGCTCCCCCTCCTTGATCACATGTTCACTTGGTCGAATAGGCGTGCCGACCCAACTCTGGTGAGGTGATACGTCTCAAAGGTATCTAATTTTTTTGATGCTCCATGCTTGTTTTTACACCATTTGCTTAGTGTTTTTTACACTTCGTGGCATTTTTATGCATTTTCCGGGACTAACCTATTAACATGAAGTCACAGTGCCAGTTCCCTGTTTTTTTGCTGTTTTTGTGTTTCAGAAAAGTTACACAGGAAATATTCTCGGAATTGGACAAAACAAAAGCCGAACATCCAGAAATTCACCGAAGCTTCTAGAAGTCCGAAGAGGAGACGGAGAGGGGCCACGGGCCAACCACACAATAGGGCGGCGCGGCCAGCCCCTGGCCCGCGCCCCCTATGTGTGAGACCGCCCTGGTCCACTTCAGACGCTGCCCCTTCGCCTATAAAGACCCCCCGACGGGAAAAACCTAAAGACCCAATCAATTTTCCAGAAACACATCGCGATCTGCCGCTGTCGTCGACCCGAGATCGAGAGGGTCCAGAAGCTCTTCCCGGCACCATGCCGGAAAGGGGAATCACCACCGGAGGTCTTCGTCATTGCCATGCTTGCCTTCGGCGCAATGAGTGAGTAGTCTACCTTGGACTATGGGTCCATAGCAGTAGCTAGATGGTTGTCTTCTCCACCATGTGCTTCATGTTTAGATCTCATGAGCTGGCTTACATGATCAAGATCACCATTATGTAATTCTACATGTTGTGTTTGTTGGGATCCGATGAATATTGGTGTTATGTTGAGTTGATGTGTGATACATCTCCAATGTATCCATATTTTTTATGCTCCATGCTTATTTTTACACCATTTGCTTAGTGTTTCATTACACTTCATGGCATTTTTATGCATTTTCCGGAACTAACCTATTAACGAGATGCCACAGTGCCAGTTCCCTGTTTTCTGCTGTTTTTGTGTTTCAGAAAAGTTACACAGGAAATATTCTCGGAATTGGACGAAACCAAAGCCAGACGTCCAGATATTTAACGGAGCTTCCAGAAGAACGAAGAGAAGACGGAGAGGAGCCACTGGTGGGCCACACCACCAGGGGGCACGGCCTAGGGCTGGCTCGCGCCCCCCTGTGGTAAGCCCCACCAGGACCACTTCTGACGACGCCCCTTCGCCTATAAAGACCCCCGACGGGAAAAACCTGAAGACCTGATCACTTTTTAGAACACATCGCGATCCGCCGCCGCCGTCGACCCGAAGATCGGGAGGGTCCAGAAGCTCTTCCCGGCACCCTGCCGGAGAGGGGAATCGCCACCGGAGGTCTTCTTCATCGCCATGCTTGCCTCCGGCGCGATGAGTGAGTAGTCTACCTTGGACTATGGGTCCATAGCAGTAGCTAGTTGGTTGTCTTCTCCACCATGTGCTTCATGTTTAGATCTCGTGAGCTGCCTTACATGATCGAGATCACTGTTATGTAATTCTACATGTTGTGTTTGTTGGGATCCGATGAATATTGGTGTTATGATTGAGTTGATGTACTGAATATTATCTTATGTTATCTCTATGTTGTTTATGATCTTGCATGCTCTCTGTTGTTAGTAGCTATCTTGGTCGAGTAGTTGCTAGTGACTCCAAGAGGGGGTATTTATGCTCGATAGTGGGTTCATGCCTCTATTTAATCTGGGGGAGTGACAGAAACCTCTAAGATTGTAGATGTGCTGTTGCTACTAGGGGGAAAACAACATTCATATGCTCAAGGGCATATGCTTTGTTTACATTACACACTTTGCTTAATGCAATTATCTGTTGTTCACAACTTAATACTTGTGGAGTTCTCGGATTGATTCGCCACAAGTGGATTATTAGTCATAGATGCAGTTGGATGGCGGTCTATGTATCTTGTTGTAATACCCAGAGTAAATCTCATAGTGATCCTCTGTAACAACCCAAATATCTGTAATCCATTTCCTATGAATTAAAGTACCAAATTTTGGACCAACAAAAACTTTTTCATTCATATTGCATGTATGCATGTATTTTCTCTTATATGTATTTTATGATTTTATGTGTGTTATTATTTGTTGTGAAATAGTTAGTTAGTTCTAACTTACCCAACAGAAGCATTAGAGGAGAATTATAAGAGCCAAAGAAACCAGAAACAAAAGAAAGAAAGAAAAAGAGAAGAAAAAGATAATCTAGAAATTATTATTGACTACCCTACTTTGGACCCTTGGAATAAGAAATCTGTAACTCAAGCAAAGGTGTGGCAAGTTAGTTGAGCTTGACCAGATCACATACTAACTCAACCAAGAGGTTTCCAACAAAAACTCAAACAAGAAACCCACTCAAACTTCTGCCAAACTTTGAATCTGATTCAGCAACCAAACCCTAATTTCAAATACAAATTTTTGCAAAACATGTTATTTCTTCAGAACAAAAATATCTCTGGAAACCTTGTCTAATATGTTGACCACCCAAAGTGAAAAATTTCAAAAATTCGAATTTGAGTTTCTTGCGGGCATTTGATCGAACACCTGGGGAGCAAAAATCGGGAAAAATCGGTTTCACTGTGAGCCTCACTGTTCCCGTTCGTCTCGACCCTGTAGCCATGCCTGGGAAGCCTCCTTGGCCGAGCCCAGCCCCCTCTGCCCCGACCCGAGCCGTGAGAAATGGAGGAGAAGAGGAAGAACGCGCCCAGGACCCCCTCTCTGTCCCTCTTCCTCTCTGCACGTTGCCGACCGCCGTGACCTCGCCAGAGCCGACCCACAGCACTCCGTCGCCGAGACAGAACCCCTCCAGCACGCCCCCGAGGCCGCCGTGCCCGGCGTGGCCTTTGCACGTCGCCAGGGCCCCCGCACCGGCGAGCTACTGGACGCCCTTGTCCCCGCCCCTTTGGCCTATAAAAACCCCCGCCGATCAAACGAACGAACTCACCCCACTCCCAGCTCGCTCCCAGACATCTTCTCTTCTCCCCGCTCGCTCTTGTTCGACGTCGCCAGCCCCGCCGGCGAGGTACTGGACACGGAAGGCGCCGCCGCGTTCGGCCTCCGTTGAGCAAGCGGACGCCGGGATCTGGAGGAGGAGTGCTGCCGGAGCCTTTTTCGCCCGTCGCCGCCGAGCCCTGCTTTCTCTGCGCGCGTCGCCGTCGCCGCCGTCTTCCTCTCTGCGCGCAGGTGAGCTCGGGTGACTTAAGTCACCTGACGAGTAGGCCCCAACTGTCAATTCCGTTTAAAATATTTCCCGCCCGGGCGAAGCGGTATCGGGCCGGCCCGTTCGGGTTCCTTCTGGATTCGGCCCAGTGCAGAAGAATTCGGTCCGATTCGTTTTTAATTATTTCCCGCCCGTTTGAATTATTTCAAATATGTTTCAGATTTGATTTTCAAACTTTAATTCCAAGAGATGTAGAAATCCATTTTTAGCAAATGAATATGCGTTGGAAAGCTTAGGAAATGCTCTACCCTCTGAAACTGGTTAGAATTCAATTTCAGTTAGGGATTTAAATAAATAAGAATACTTTGACCATAGCTTTATTAATCATAGGAAAATTCTAGAAAATTGTTTAAGCCTCCTAAAATTAGGAAACTTGGTTTGTGAACTCACTAATTAACTCCCCTACTATTTAGCTCAACATTGATCAATTAAAACCTTGTTAGTGCTATCAATTAGACCCTAATCCAATCCTAACTTGTAGCATAAAATAATAGATCTCTAATATACACTTGGATTAGTTTTTCCCTCAATACCAATGTACTTAATTAGTCAATCTCCACTTGAACTAGTCCTAATACCCTTAGTTTAAATACCAATGCTTAGAAAGTAAACCACTTATGGCACTTGGTAGAAAAATCTAACTTGCACACTTAATAAAAACTTGGAAGAAACCTTGCAACCCAACTCAATAAAATCCAACATGAATGCTATTGTTTGAAAACAAGTATGTGTGCTTGGTATGTGGTTAGTATTATGGAGTGATTGTGTGCTTTGTGTTTATTCGTAATTAGACGCTAGTGTTGCTGAGGATATTGATGGGGAATTTTATCAAGAAGAAGAAGACTACCCCGGACACTTTGCCAACCAAGGCAAGCCATCTTTTGAATCATACTCCAAATGCCTAGTTTTACTATTGCATTCTACTTGTTTTAAGTAAATTGCATGATTGAATTGCTAGAGTAGAATGATAGATGTGTAGTGATATCTTGCTTAGCAAGAGCATCAAGCTGAGTTTATCCAACCCTAATTAGTGGTATCATTACCCAATGTAGTCGCTTAGTCGCTAATAAAATTGAGGCCATCTCTAAGGGGAACCCTACTTGAACTTGGTGACTTGACTTGAAAACTTGAAATGGAGATTCTCCTACATGATGGTTTTATGAAGAAAAAAATAATCTTGACTAAGGACTATGGAACATATTTGTTAAATGATAATAAGTGAGGTACCATGTGAGCCAACCATTACCGTATGACCACACTACCCCTAAATGGGAAGGGGCTTAGTCCGTAGCTTGTTTACCCTAGTATGGGAGGCCTTGTATCATCCTTTATAGAAGTGCATCGTGCGCGGGTACTTCTGAACCGAGTGGAAATTCCATTCATCCAGCATCCTGGAGCGGGCAAAACTAGAGACGCCGGAACGGAGATGTCCGTGTCTCGGGCTCTAGGAAAGGATCCTATACTAGAGTGAGCAAGTGAAAGAGTTTGTTTGATTATCTGAACCTCGCATACTTTGTGTATGACGATCCGTGGATTTCTCCCGGCAGATGTACCGAATCTTGTGGGTAAAGTGTACCCCTCTGCAGAGGTTTCAAAACTATTCGAATAGTCGCGTCCTCGGTTATGGACAGTTGGCAAGCTGTACTTGACTTTTGTCAAGAATGATAATAACTTATGGTGAACTTGGTGAATGACTTGACTTGACATTGATATTGACACACTTGAAGTTCCTCTTTGGATTGAACTTAGAGAACTAAACCTCTTTTCTACTAATGAACATTCTTGGGAAACAAAACTAGCTTTTTGCAACTAAACCTAGTGCTTAGTCCACTATATCACACTTGCATATCTACTTCATCTTTTTCCTTTATAAGATGGTTTGCGAGTGCATCCAATGTACTCATGGCTGTGTCCCTGGCTATCAACTTGGCCAGACTATGGGGAAGAGTATCCGGAGGAAGGGTATGAAGAAGAGTATCAGAACTAAGATCTTCTACTGAGTCGCCATTGCCTGTAGGGTGAAGGCATGGACCCGAAGACGTTATTTCCGCTGCTATATTGTGTTGTAATATGAATTTGGTCACTATGACCATTGTATTTGAACCATCGTATTGTAATGTCTATGGAACTGGTTACCAACTACGTTATGTGTATCACAACAATGATTCTAGGATTGTGGTGGAATACATAACGGGCACTTCGAATTTGTTGTAAATTCGCGGGTGTTACATCCTCTCGACATGCACGTTGTCTTTATTCTATCAATTGCCCAACTGTAATTTGTTTACCCAGCATGTGTTATTTTATCTTATGGAGAGACACCACTAGTGAACTATGGACCCCGGTCATATTTCCTTTATATTGCTATCACCTGTTTACTTTACTCGCACTGTTTACTTTACTCGCATATTACTATTGCTTTCCACTCAATACGCTCATACCATTTTTTTCAAGCAAACCAGTGAGATTGACAACCTCATCGTAAGTTGAGAACAAAATATTTGGTTGTGTTGTGTGCAGGTTCCACGTTGCCGCTCGCAAAGCAAAGCTTGGATGAGGCGCCCTATAAATTGTCCAGAGCTGTCGCGAAGCTAGCGGGCATCACCTTCAGTCGTATTGGCTTTTTCCTCCTGGACGATTAAACCTTAGTTTCATAACTGAGGGAAAACTTGCTGCTATATTCATCAAACCTTCTCTTGGGGTTTCCAACTGGCCGGTCATTTACTACATATTCCCACGTCAACTTGGCACAAAAGTTTTCTGTTGCCGTTGCCGTGTATTGAAGAAGAAGCTCCCACACCATCATCACCGCGCCATCAACAAGTTTTCTGGCGCCGTTGCCGGGGAAAAAGAAGACTTCTGCAAGGGGAGTTTCGCACGCACATCCTTTACTTTGTTTTTTAAGTTTTGCTTTACTTTATTTTTACTTGCATCGTTTTATCAAAAAAACCCAACAAAATTAGTTTCCTTTATAGTTGTTATTTCTTTACTTCTAGTTCATTATGTTGTTTCCTAAGTACGTTTTGGAGGACCTCTTAGTAGGTAGTGGTTCAATTATTGGAAAAAGTAACAACGAGGAGTTCTTTAATCATATTAGTATGCATAAAGATGTTGAGGAAAAGTCTTTGGCTGAGCTTGATCCTAGTTATGAAGTTGCTTCTCCTTATTTAATTCACATGTTAGAAGCTAGGTTTGCTAGCCTTAATCCTTTTATGCAATACATGTTTCTTAAGCTTCATGATATTGAGGATCCCGAAAAGAAAGCTTTTATCTTGGAAACTTTGCGCATAGAATTTAGAGATGTTGCCATTGAGGCTAGGGAAGTTTTTAAGAAATTTAATAAGCTTGGCTCGCCTGTTAAAGTTGTTGGTACACCCAATGATTTTAGAGTGCCAATACCCTGTAAACTTTTAGGAATTCATGATGCTTTGGAAAAGAATTTTGGTTGGATTTGTCCTGAAAACCTTTTTGATGAAGGTAGTGTACCAAAAAGTGATCATAAGGGATCTTCAAAAACTCATTTGGACACAATTCAATTCATTGTTGAAAAGACTTCTGCTGTTGAGCTTAATGATTCACTTGATATTACTTGATTCGCACTTTTTGCGCCTAGCTCAAAGGCGTTAAAGAAAAGCACTCTTGGGAGATAACCCGATGTTTTTACTTTCAGTTACTTTTCTTTTATTTGAGTCTTGGAAGTTATTACTACTGTAATAAACTCTCCTTATCCTTTTTTATTTCGTTTTTGTGCCAAGAGAAGCCTCTAATTTGAGTGAGGTAAGATTTGGGGATGTTGCTGTCCTGAAACAGTTTTCGGTGCTGCACCATAAAAATTCGTGAAAATTCTCTGTATATCTTTTGGACCTGTGATTTCTTGTGCATATGCCCCAGGTTATATCCAAAACTTTTATTATTTGAACACTTTTTGATTTGAGCTACAGAAAACCCTCTAAAAAGTCGACCTTTGTCAGCTGTTCTGTTTTGACAGATTTCTGCCAATATTTGTGTTTGCCGCTTTATCGCTTTCTTTTTGAATTCTTTTGATCACGGAACTTTTGGGGAAGTTGCTACAGTAGTATATACTTTATATGTGGTGGTTTTGAGTTGAAACCTGAAGCAAAAAGGGTTGATTCAATGTTATGCTTACACTAATGTTGCTAATCGATTTGTGTTTAGTTTTGTATGAAGGAAGTTTTCAAGTGTAGGGATTGGAGAATGATGAGATGAGTTGAAGAATGGACAAAAGCTCAAGCTTGGGGATGCCCATGTCACCCCAAGAAATATACAAGAAGTACAAGCGTCAAAGCTTGGGGATGCCCCCGAGGCACCCCTTCTTCATCGGCAAAAATCAGGTCACCTTTCAAAACACTATATTTTTATTGCTTTATGCATTATGCGTTTTTCTTGGAGTGTCAGTTGTTTTTAGTTTTCAGTTTTGTTTAATTTTGTTTTCTGCAATAAATGGTTGGACCCCAACAAATTCCTTTTGGAGAAGTTGCCTTGTTTTTCATTTGCCAAGAACACTCATTGAGCGATAAGAGTGAAAAACAGATTTGAACGAGTGTTCTTCTTTTTCTAGGAACTGCGTTTAGCTTTCTATTTTTGCCTTGATATGTGTTCAGATCTTGTTATATCTTTTCATCAAGGTGTATTTTGACCTCTGGTCCATGTTGGTTTTCATCAAAAGAGTTGTTTATAAAAAGTTCTAATGGTGTCGGAAAAGAGAAAAAGCTTTATGCAAAAAAGTGGTACAAGAAGGAGCTTGTGTAGACTGCGGCCTAGGCTTTTGCATGTCGTGTTTGATGTCTTTTTGATAGTATGCTTAGTGGTTTTGCTGTAGCATGACTTGTCTCAAATGACTGAGATTGCTTAATGAGCCTTTGAAAAAATCATGCATTGTTTTAATTATTTGGAAGCATTATTTTGGTTTTCTCCTTTGATGCTTTATTTGGGTTGACTTGGCGCATGCTCACACATGTTAGACTCATACAAAGTCGCCATTGCCTCTACGATCATTTAGTTTTTGACTTTTGATGCCATCTTATGCTTCTTTTAATGTCGCTTTGTCGCTATGCATGATTATGGCCGTTATTGCTCTCTTAGTTGGTCGCTCACAGTCTTTTGCTAGCCCTCATTTTGTACTGAGTATGAGCTCTACTCGTGCATCCAACTCCTAAAAACCAAGTTTGCCATTGTGTCCACTATAAATTCCTATGCATGGTATCTGTAAGCCATTCCAAGTAAATTTTCATGTGCTACCTTTCAAAACTTTCAACTACTTCTCGTTTTGTGCCACTGTTTTTAGCTCATGGGGACGTAGTGGTTGGAATTGCTATCTTCCATATTAAATTAAATACCCCTCGACTAGGCAGCTTCATCTGCTCGTCATTAATTTTGCATGAGAGCTGGTCAGACCATTGCAATCTAATTCTAAAAAAAGGGCACTCCTCCATGGTATGTGAATGTTGGTGGGCACCCGATAGAATCGGTTAGCCATGGTTTGAGAAAGGAAAAAAGGTGGGGAGGAGTGCCAAAGCTTTATAAAAGAGCACAAATGTGCCAAATTTTCAAAGAACTCAGAACCGCTCTCACTTGTTTATTATAGAAGATAGTAAGACCCCATTGCCAGTCGTTGACATGAAACAACCACCTCTCAAAACCCAATTTTTATCTCTGTTTTACAAATGATAAGCTCTAGCACATGTTTAATCACTGCTTCCCTCCGCAAAGGGCCTTTCTTTTACTTTTATGATGAGTCACCACCTTCTATCTTTATGCACTGTCTAAGAGAGCATAGTTGTCATTCTGAGTATAATATGCATTGTCCCAAAGTTTTCATTGATTGATTCATATTATTGGTTTCACTTGTTCTTAAATTATTTGTATCCAGTGCCCTCTTAAACTTGAAGGTGTCCTATGCATTTATGTTTTGCTCTCTCATTGACAAGGGTTAACTCGACAAATGTCCTAGATGAAGGACTTAGGATCGGGGAGACAGGGCGTCGGATGAACTCGAAGGTAAGGTTAGTCGAAACAGGTGTATATCGAGAGTAAACTTGGGTGTTGAACCTGGCTTGCTTTCAATCTGGCCTACACCGTCCCCTCCTGGCCCCTATATATAGGTGGCCAGGTCTCAAGGATCGGGTAGGGTCCGATACAGATTACAATATCGACATACGGTAAGAACTCGTATCTCGACTATCATTACAATTGGGCCTAGCTTAACGGGCCTCAGGGGTACTCAACTAGCGGGCTCTATTAGCTATACCCTTGTCAGTAGCCCCTGAGATTCTACCAGAATTGCAGATTCAGGTTGAATCTCTAATCTTTAAATCTTCGATTTGATCAACTCTTCGACTTCTTCATATCTTCAAATCTTCGACTTGGTCTTTCGACTTATTTTCATGATAACATTTCGCAAGGGGTTTTGATGAACAAGCCTGACAACTCTGACGGATCAAGAGGTCAGTTAACTGCCAGAACAGATACTTGCCACCTACTTCAAATTCAATCTCCTTGGATTTGAATTCGGGATACCGGTCAAACCCACTCTTTTGCCGCATTTAGGACTTAAAAAGAATGAATCCCAGTGATTCTCAGGGTACCCAGTGCGTCCACGAGGATTTTCTCCGCGTCGTAGACACGGATACATACTAGCAAAGCGCATCCATGTGCGTATACTAGGCCACATAACACGGATCCCAGGGTCTTACCTTCGTGATAAATCACGGCATTCGAGTTTCATTGCGATAACGTAGCTCGAGAATCATATGTCGCAGTCTCTTTTGACTGATGAAATATCAAAGAATTTCGAATTATATTAACTTCTCCCAAGTAACTCCCGATGGGAGTAGTCGCTCTATATTTTGTCGACTATGAAGTCGAAGTTTTATGGTTGTCAAAATGTTAAGCGGCTCATAACTTTCTTCATCTTTATTGCTGATTGTGTTATTTTCTATCGGGTGCGCGCTCAGTGCTCCCGATGGGAGTAGCCCCCGAGGCTATGGTTGGATACTTGTAGTCAATCATAGGCTCAAATTGACTTCTTCTTCTTCCTTCTGCTTTTTCCTGTTTGTAAGCCCCCGAGCCCAAGGCGAGGTTTTTTCATACCTTTCGATGATACATTCTTTTTTTCCTTTGTTATTATCGTCTGCTATGTGCAGAATTTAACTCTTTTGTAAATATGTTTATGGGCCTTGCTATCACGGAGGCCCTGTTAATATGTGCTTATAAATAAAGCACCTTTGGTGAGGGTAAAAACCCTAAACCGATTCCTCCTCCGCCGCATCATCTTCTGTTTCATCTAGGGTTCCTTTTCTCCCCACTTTTCCACATGGCTGGTGCAGATGGGTCCCGTCTAGACCTTGGCTCTCCGACGGTGCCGCGGGGTCGCGGCCGCCCCCGTGGCAGCAAAAACAAGACAGCTCCAGTTGCTGTAGGATCATCGTCGTCCGCTCCGGCGAAGCGTCATCCCGGTCGCCCGCCTGGTAGTAAGAATAAACCAAAGGTGACTGGGCCGCCCCAGGTCCAAGCGCTCCTCCTCCTGATGCTTCTCCTGCTTCTCCCAAAATATATTCTTTCTTTTGCATCACCGGCCCACAGTACCGGGAGATTCAACGGCTGCCTCTAAAGTTCACTCAATTCATGGATGGGCGTGAGTTGCGTGAAGCAATTCTACGTGAACATTCTGGGGGAGGTACTCCCTACCAGGTTGAAGTCTGGTACGACAGCGCTGGCGAGCAATACTTCAAGGGCGGCTGGTCGGAGTTTGTGGATGACCACGACATCCAGCGAGGTTTCTTCATGACCTTCAACTTTCATATTGGCACGTCCAAGTTTGACGTGAGGATATACGACGTTACTCAGTGCCAGCGGGAGTACGAGGCTGAAGTGCACTTCCATTAGAATCTTCTTTATGTAATCTCCTTTTCTAGTTGCCTTGCTGTCGTGCTATCTGTAATGAATACTCGTACTTGGCTTTAATGTTTTTAATAGACCATGGGAACAAATCTTTGTTCTGAGGTATGCTTTATATTTTATCGGGTTCTTGTGAACCAATTATATTACTTTGAAGAATATCGGGTTTTCTGCACAACCTAGTAGTGTAAAAGATCTCCATATCGTGATAAAACTTTCTTTCGTACGACCCGAGGATTGAAGCCCCCGAGTGGAGAAGTAAAATATTTGTACAATTTGTCGAGTTCAACCCAAGGAGCCCGACCTATGGCCTCATGTTCTGGGTTCAGAGGGTTAACTCGAGTTTATTGATACCACTAGATTTCTTCTATGCGTAAAAACATTGTAGCTGCTCCGCATTCCATGGGTTGCTCTCGTCTTTTCCTGTCTTCTTGTCTTGTAGTCGATAAGCTCCTCCTGGTATCACTTCTGTGACGATGTAAGGTCCCACCCAAGGGGACTCTAACTTTCCGTGGCTGTCCTGCCTGAGTCATAAGACTAAATCTCCCACCACAAAGGATCATGGACGAACTCGACTGCTATGGTAGTTCCGCAGGCTCTGTTGATATTGCGTGGCTCTTTCTAATGCTTTATCTCTTGCTTCATCTAGTGCATCGACGTCGTCCTGTAACGCTTCTGTTGATGTTACTTCGTCGTATGCCATCACTCTTGGAGCTTCGTGTGTAACTTCAACTGGAAGCACGGCTTCTGCACCATGGACCAGGAAAAAAGGAGTTTCTTGAGTAGCTGCGTTAGACATGGTTCTTAAACTCCAAAGAACGGAGGGCAATTCATCTACCCAAGCGCTCTTGGCTTTCTCGAGAGGTGCTAAGAGCCTCTTTTTTATCCCATTGCATATTAGGCCATTGGCCTTTTCGACTTGCCCATTTGTCTTCGGGTGTGCTACGGATGCGAATTTGAGCTTGATTCCCAATCCTTCGCAGTAACTCTTGAATTCCTTTGAAGTGAAGTTTGTCCTGTTGTCCGTGATGATGCTATATGGTACACCGAAGCAGAACACTATTGACTTAATGAAATTGATTGCTGCTATCGAATCTTGAGTTGTTACCGGGGCTGCTTCCACCCACTTGGTAAATTTGTCAACTGCTACTAGCATGTAAACGTGCCCTCCTGGCTAGGATTTGTGCAGCTTCCCTACCATATCGAGACCCTATTGTGCAAAGGGCCATGATAATGGTATTGGTTGTAACTCTGCTGCTGGCGCGTGTGGTCGCGATGCGAATCTTTGACATGCTTCACACTTCCAAACTATATCTTCCGTGTCTTCAATGTCTGTTAGCCAATAGAATCCTGCTCGAAATGCTTTTGCCGCTATTGCTCTGCTGCTAGCATGATGGCCACATACTCCGGCGTGTATATCTTTTAATATTACTTGCCCTTCTTGAGGTGTTACGCAACGCTGCAAAACGCCAGTTATGCTCTTTTTGTATAATTTCCCCTGCAACACGACAAATGCTTTTGATCGTCGAGTTATTCTCTTGGCTTCCACTGCATCTTCTGGTAACTGCTTATTTATCATGTATGCGAGATATGGCTGCATCCAGGTTTCTTCTATCATCATGACTTCTTCGGGTTCTGGCGTAGCCCCCGAGTCTGCTGCAGTAGTCGAACTTTTGACGCTTTTTATCGACCTTTCCACTATTTCTTCCCAAAAGACTCCAGATGGCACGGGCAAACACTGTGACCCGATATTTGCTAAATTGTCGGCTTCTTCATTACTGTTTCTGCTGATGTGCGAGACTTCGCATCCATCGAATGTTCCTTCAAGATAGTGGTATAAGTTCTTGTAGGCCATCATGTTGTCATTAATTGTGTCGCACCTGTTCATGACTTGTTGGACGACAAGGTTTGAATCTCCAAATATTTTTAGGCGAGTTGCTCCACATGCTTTGGCCATCTTCATTCCATGCAACAAAGCCTCGTATTCTGCTTCGTTATTAGAGGCCTGCGGAAAACTCATCCTTAAAACGTACTTCAATTTGTCGCCATGCGGCGATATCAAGACTACTCCTGCGCCTGCGCCTTGGACTCTCTTAGAACCGTCGAAGTACATTGTCCAGACACTCGATAAATCTGGCGGTCCCGTGCTCTGCAGCTCCAGCCACTCTACTGTGAAATCTGGCAATATTTGCTACTTGATTGCCTTCCTTTTTTCGTACGTGATGTCCATGGGAGATAATTCGATTCCCCACAAAGAGACACGTCCTGTTGCCGAAGGATTGTTCAATATGTTCGATAGTGGTGCTTCATTGACCACTATAATTGGGTGCACCGCAAAGTACTATCGTAATTTTCGTGCTGCTGTAAAAACACTATATGCAAGCTTTTGATAATGCGGGTACCTCTGTTTTGTCGGAGATAATACTTCACTGATGAAATATACCGGCCTTTGGACGTCGTGGGCTTTTCCTTCTTCACTTCTTTCGACTACTAATACTGTACTCACCACCTGATGGGTTGCGGCAATGTAGAGTAGTAGTGGTTCTTTTTCTTTTGGTGCGACCAGCACTGGTGGCATGGAGAGCACTTTTTTCAGCTGCGCAAAAGCTGCGTCTGCTTCTTCTGTCCATTCAAATTTATCACCTGACTTCTTCATAAGTGCATAGAAAGGAAGCGCCTTTTCTCCCAATCGAGCAACGAAGCGACTTAGAGCCGCGACACGTGCTGCGAGTTTCTGTACGTCGTGTAGTTTCGTGGGTTTCCCCATTGTTAAAATTGCTTGGATCTTCTCTGGGTTCGCCTCTATTCCTCGTGCTGACACCAGGAACCCTAAAAGTTGTCCCGCCGATACGCCGAAGGAACACTTTGTCGGGTTAAGCTTAAGCTTGTACCTGCTCAGGTTGTCGAAAGTTTCTACCAAGTCGCTGATTAGGGATTCCTCCTCTCTTGTAGTAATGACTACATCGTCAATGTAGACTTGGATGTTGCGTCCTATTTGGCTTCCGAGGCAATTTTGCATCATCCGTTGATAAGTCGCTCCTGCATTTTTTAGGCCGAACGGCATTACTTGATAACAAAACACCCCATACGGTGTGATGAAGGCTGTCTTTTCTTCGTCTTCTTTTTTCAACTTGATCTGGTTGTAACCAGAATATGCGTCCAAAAAGGAAAGCCTTGCGCAGCCCGCTGTTGAATCAATTATCTGGTGATGCGGGGTAGAGGGAAGGGATCCTTTGGAAATTGCTTATTGAGAGATGTGTAATCGACACATACTCTTTGTACGTCTGTGTTTTTCTTGGGTACGATGACTGGATTGGATACCCAACTCGAAGTTTTTATTTCTCTGATAAATCCGGCGTTTTCTAGCCTGTGCAATTCTGATGCTATTGCCTTCCTTTTAGGTTCATCAAATCGTCGCAATGGTTGCTTGACTGGCTTTGCTTTGGGGTCTACATTTAATGCGTGCTCGACGAGTTCCCTGGGAACCCCTGGTGACAAGGGTATAGCTAATAGAGGCCGTTAGTTGAGTACCCCTGAGGCCCGTTAAGTTAGGACCAATTGTAATGATAGTCGAGATACGAGTTCTCACCGTATGCCGATGTTGTAATCTGTATCGGACCCTACCCAATCCTCGAGACCTGGCCACCTATATATAGGGGCCAGGAGGGGACGGTGTAGGCCAGATTGAAAGCAAGCCAGGTTGAACACCCAAGTTTACTTTCGATATATACCTATTGCGACTAACCTTACCGTCGAGTTCATCCGATGCCCTATCTCCCCGATCCTAAGTCCTTCATCTAGGACATTTGTCGAGTTAACCCTCGTCAATTGGCGCCGACCGTGGGGACTCTGGGCGTTGGAATCATGAATTCGACGGCTTTTTTGCTTTTAGCCAACAGCAGTGCAGAAGTCGACGAAAATCAAGAGACGGAGTTGACAATCGGAAGTTTAAGCATCTTCATCGGGCCATCGGGTTCATCTCGCCTTTCAGATCCGACGAAACAAGATTCGTCGGCAAGCGAGCCCGAAACAGTAGCAATGATGGAATATTCTAAAGGCTCTTCCAGCGAGGTAAACTCGCCGGTCAGCTTAGGAGAAGTGCAAAAAGGAAAAATCACAGAAGACGATGAAACAATGGAAAATTTCGACGTAGGGGTCCAACTCGAAGAGCTCATGATCTGCCTCGACGATATCTCAGACAAATCAACAGATACGTGGAAGACTGGGTTATAGCTTTCTGAAGATGGTGACTCGATCTTCTCAAGCTTTAATAGTAACATCGGCAAACAATGCTAGGTGCTCGCCATTGTAGGGGACAATTCAGAAGAATTTGACGAAAACAACAATCCAGTGCTAAACCCAGCAAATATCGACAGAGGAGCGAATCATCTAGCAGAAGGGCAAACAACAGAATCCCTCACAACCAGGGAAAAAATTCGACTATCAGCCGACGAATGGAGAGTAATAAGGGAAGCTGTGGAAAATGGCACATCAATACCATCCAATTCCAGCAAGGACATGCTCCTGGGGTATCACTATGCCCTAAGGCAGCAGGCAAAGCAACTAGCAAAGGACAAAATAGAGATACAGAAAAGAAAAGACTCAGCCATCACAGCCAGCAACGCCGCTCGCAGAGCACGAAGCGACGCGTCACATACTAACGCAAGGAGAAATCGTCGACATGGCTCAAGGTACGAAAACCTCGAGTATTCAGAAAGGCAAAGCATCTCCAAAAACCTCGACTCGTCCTTCCTATCGGTCGACGAGCAGGGGAACATCGTACCAAAAACCCCTGAAGCAGCACTAGTGGCAGCACAAGCATATCTGCTTTCAACTCGACCAAGCCCAGGGGATCCTAGGGAACATATGCACAGAGCAGCATTGAACAGACTAAACATGGTGGGCCACAAGCTATCAGCAAAAGGAGAGGAAGCATATCACCACAAGGAAGCACACAAGCCAAGGTCACCTCGCTGTCACAATAGTCCTCGGCACAGAAGTAGTAATCAACGATCTCGATCGCCATCACCAAAACAACATGGAGGAACCCGAAGATCTCGATCTCCAAACGGAAAGTGCGACTATAAAGACGACGAAAAGGAGATGGGAGCATCATGCTTTACCCGCAGGGTTCGCACTATGCCAGTACCCAAGGGGTTCAAATTACCTCATGATCAACAAAAGTACGACGGATCACAGGAACCACAATCATGGCTCTCAAACTATCTGCAAGCAGTACAAATATTGGGAGGAACCAAAGAAACAGCAATGCAAAGTTTGCAACTACACCTCACCGGCGCAGCAAGGTCATGGTTGAGCAAACTAGAGAAAGAAACTATTGGAAGCTGGGAAGACCTCATGAAGCAATTCACAAGTAACTTTAGGTCGACATACAAGCGGTCGGCATCAATAGAAGAAGTCAAAGCGTGTGTGCAACAACATGACGAAACATTACGGGCATACATCCAAAGATGGAGTCTTATAAAAAATTCAGCAGTTGAAGTTTCAGACGAAAGAGCAATAGACGCGTTCATAATTGGATTAAGGCAAAGAGACCTAGTCGAAGAGATGGGCAGAATTAAGCCAAAAACAGTGTCAGACCTCATGGACGTAGCAAATAGATTTGCAGATGGAGAAGATGCATGCAACAACAAGCGGACGCGATCCCCAGAGGACGATAGAAGAAATAGATATGGAAGTCAAAGAAGACGGTCCCGCAATTACGACAACTACGGCTCCCATAGCCAAGTAGCCGCGGGGTATAAGGACAACAGCTACCAAGGAAGTGATCGCAGAAGCTCGGGATATCGAAGCTACGGAAAAGAGGACTATAAAAAGTTTCCCACAAGAGAATCCAGAGAGTATAACCCGTCGCCAGAAGACATGCTAAATGGACCTTGTCATATACACTCAGCGTTCGTTGATGGAAAGCGAGTATCCAGGAACGCAATGAAAGATTGCACAACATTCTTGAAGCTACAAGAGGCAGCATTAAGCAAGCAAACCGAAGCAAGGCGACAAGGATACGAATGAAGCAACAAACCTCCCACAAATCAGCAAGGGAACAATGGAGCCCCTCAAGGACAAGACCAGCCAAACCAGGGACACAATGACGATGAAGGGTATGTTCCATCTAAGGGACACATCACAGCAATGATACAACCTGTGCCCAAGTCGAATAAAGAGGAAAAGAGTATTACTCGACAAGTCAATCTAGCAGTTACTTCACCTCCAGCTACAACAGAATATCTACACTGGTCAGAACAACCAATCGAGTTCAATAGGGAAGATCACCCTATAACAGTACCTCAGCCGGGAAACGCGCCCTTGGTACTCAAAGCTCAAATTGGCGCATACGATGTCAACAGAATATTCATGGACGCAGGAAGCGGAATTAATTTGATATACGCGAAAACGCTCAGAGCAATGCATATATCACTAGAGTTCCTGAAGCCAACAGATTGTTCCTTCCATAGAATCGTACCAGGAAGTGCCAATTATCCACTAGGGCGGATAGCACTCAACGTTTGCTTCGGCAACCGACAAAACTACAGAAGAGAAAAGCTAGACTTTGAGGTCATGGACTGGCCATCTCAGTATCACGCGATCCTCGGGCGACCCGCGTTTTCACGATTCATGGCAGTACCTCACTATACATATCTAGTACTCAAGATGCCAGGACCAAAGGAAATAATTACAGTAAAGGGAAGCTTCGAGGTTTCAGACCTCTGCGACAAGGAGTTCCACAAGATGGCGCAAAACTTTGGCATGATAGCCAACTATGCAGAGAAGGTGAAAAGCACGACTACGGAAGGTGTCAAGCTACCCGAAGGATGCGCTGCGGAGCCAGAGACGAAGAAACCACGAGTAGAAGCATCAGGAGAAGACAAAGTTACAGAAGAAGAAGAGAACGCCACGATGGCATAAGCATCAAGGACAACAAAGTAGAGTAGAAGAATAAGGCTGTAAAAGCCACAAGTTATCCCAGGGGCAATGCCCTCTAGATCCAGAACACAGGTCATAGGCCGGATCTCTTGGGTCACCCCATGTATCTTACATTACAAGTATAATAAAGACAAAACGTTCCTCATATTCGAGTTTACGAGTCTTTCAAAGGGAAAATGCGGCAAATGCACGAATCACACAAACACGCTATGAGGATAAATTTCAGACATAACAGTCGCGAAATAAGAAACTCTCGCGTTCCACATATACACAAGTATTACAATAGCGGGTTATCAGAATCATCTACACCTAAAGGATCTAAATAGTGATACTCGCAGAATAATGCGGCATCCGCTTGCAGCAGCCTAGCTATAAGCCTTCGAGCAGGCTGCAAGGTATTCTCCACATGTACTCGCAGACTAGCTCCACCTGGAGCCAAACTCAGGGACATAGAGCTATAATTAAGTCTTGGGTGCCACTTACGTATCCACCCAAGAGCAAAATTGGCACCTGCCACTAAGTTGAGTTATATCAATCGATGAATGCACTGGCTGGATCTAAAAGTATCGAGAAGCAGTGGGAAACTCCTAGGCAGAGGATTGCGAGGAAGCATAACAGAATGCATAGTTGTGAGAGCCCTTCGGCAACCATCAACTGACTCGCCAATATGCTGGGCGCGGTCCTGAAGCAATACGATAGAACTCCGACGTCGAGGATCAGACCACAAAGTCTCAATACCTGCTGACATTTTTTCCAGAGCAGCATTTCGCTCGGTAACCCGACGATCTTCAGCAGCAAAATCCAAACAAGTGCCTATGATGGCAAAGGTTATCACAAAACAGCAGTGGGACAAAGGAAATAAAAAAGATAAGTCGAAAGGAATCTTACATTGCAACACCTCGCAGGCAGACTCGATAATGCCAAGGACAAAAGAATTGCATTCCTCATGATGCACAATCTTCGCCGTCAAGCTAGACACCTTATCATCAAGAATAGATATCTGCTTTGTCAAACCACACGCTTTGCTAGCTTTGCCCACAGCCATCTGGGCTTGGCGTTTGGCCAAATTCAAGCGAGCCTCAAGATCAGAAATCCTTGAAGAATATTCCGCGCATTGACAGCAGCGGCGAGGAGGCGATGAAACCTTAGAGCCGAACTCGCGAGCAGAAGAAGGAGCATGATCGCGACTCAAAGGATCATTGATGTGCATAGACTGGAATTCAAGGAAAGGAGAAACATTTCAGAAGCCAGCACAACATATTATAAAAAGAAGCATATTTACATAAATGCAAACCCTTTTGACTAAGGTTCTCGGGTTGCATGCGACTACAGGTTTTTACATCAAAAGCAGCAATTGAAAACTACAGAGAAGCCGAGTCTATGCCACCTCAGCATTTTGCTCCGTGGCAGAAGAAGGCATGGTAAATTCATCGCCAATAGTTGAAGGAGGCGCGGGTTCTTCCGCCGCTGGAGTAGGCACAGTAGATGTCGCGGAAGCCGCCGAAGGAGAAATAATTGACGCCAGGGCGGGCGCCAACTTCTTTGCCTTCTCAAAGAAAGCCTTCAACTCAGAGCGGGTGCGGCCATGAGGAGAGCTAACCTTCTCCCAGTCGACATCTGCACCATGTGCGTAAGAAAGTGCGATAGCACCCTCAGCACCATGCTTTAGAGAAAGCCCCTTCAGCTGGAGGATGGGGTCGTCAGTTGTATCAAAGGCTTTGGCAAGTTTCTTCAAGTCATCTTTTGGAACCTCCGCCTTTTTCTTCGGCCACAACCCGACGAACATCCTCGTCAGAACGCAGCTCACCAACTCAAAGATCTCCTGGATAGATATCCAGTTTGCTTCGAGTAAGTTAACCGCGGTCATCAGAGGATCATCGCCCGGTTGCAGAGTCGACAAAGACACCCCGACAAATCCTGCACAACAAAGAGGACAAAGGATAAGAAGGGAAGGAAAGCGTTAGCAAGTACAACAACGCAACAGAAGTCAAAGAAGAAGCCAAGGCGAGTATTTACCTTCAGCAGCAGCAGACATCGTGCGAAGACGCTCTGTCACGGCTTGCTCTCGCTGAGAATGCTCTTTGTTAGCATCGACCAAAGCTTTTTCAGTTTTCTTCGCCTTAGCCAGCGCTGACTTCTGCGACTTCTCAGCGCTTGCTTTGGCGGTGGTCGCAACATCATAGGCCTTCCGCGAAGCGCTAAGCTCGGCTTCCAGCGATGCAATACGGGCATTTGCCATTGCTAGAGTAGCTGCAGTCCAGCAAAGGAAGAAAGGAAGTCAAATAAACTAGCAAAAAAGAAGTTTAGAGGAAAAGTAAAGACAGGATAAAGAGTGCACCTTTGGAAGCTTTCGCAACCTTTAGGTACTCGACACATTCAGTGCCCAAGGCGACAAATTTCTTCAATAAAGCCTGGGAAGAAAGACGCGTAAGAGCATAGTTTACGAAAGGAAAACAAGTCAAGGACATTCATTCACATCATGGGAGGAAACCGCGGATTCATGGGCTTCAAGAGCAACGTCGGCTTCCTTGGCCTTTTTTGAGCGCTTGAGGCTTCGGGTCGCAGGAATCTTCTTGACTGAAGCCCTGGTGACCCTCGGCGCAGTCTCTTGGGCAGAGGGCTCATCGGCAACTACAGGTGAAGTCGAAGGAGCAGCCGTAGTATCTTTTGGCGGCTCCTCGTCATCACTACAAGAAGAAACAAGTTATGTACAACACGAAAGAAAGAGGACAAGTATGATGCAATCACAGAACTCGAAGAACACTTACGATGCCAGGAGGTCGAAGTATTCAATGTCTTCTTCTAGAACAGGGGCTTTATCAGCCGCTGTTCTCTAGAGAGAGGTACTTGAAGAAGTAAAGTCATCGACACGCTTCCTCTTCTTGTCCGCACCAGTATCTTCAGAGAGTGCAGGAGGAGGCGATGTCGATGAGCTGGTGTCTTCTTCTGATTCTTCGGCATCATCTCCGTCCTGATTTTCTTCAGCCTCGGGGGCTTCAGATACAGAAGAGGCCAGATCAGCTGGAAGAGGCCCTGCCTCTAGAAGAGGAGGGCGCGAAACGAGGAATTCGTGGTCCTGCACATGAACAAGTCAGCAAAGTAATAGACGCAAAAAGAAACACAGCTCGAATCCAATGAATTCGACAACAGGTGTACAAAAGCAAACAAATATATACCTCGGGTAGGGGGTGCACGGAGTCAAAGTAACCAGCAGCCAATTCAGCAACCGCATGGTCCTTGGTGAGCTTGGTGAGGCTCCTGACTCGCTTGTCGACATCTTGCTTCTCTATTAGATCTTCAGAGATGCGAGAAGAATCCTCCAAGCCAGAGTAGTTCCAAAATTTGGTAAGGCGATGCTGCAGGGGTTGAACTCGACGTTGCACAAAGAACGCCATGAGCTGAATACCCAACAATGCGCCTCCTTTACCTCCTTTCAGAGCTTGAATGCGAGTCAGCAGGGGAGCAATCTGTTCCATTTCAGCATCTGAGGGAGGCGAATCCCACGATGCCAATTTCTTTAGTTCCTTGGAGGCGTCGAAGGGGGTTAGACCATATTCGTCTTTAGGGGAGGCCTTGCGGTCTTTGATGTAGAACCATTTTGTCCTCCACCCTTGGACAGATGCAGACATGGAAAATTCGAGATATTGCGCCTCAGGGCGCATAGAGACAACGGCTCCGCCTAGTTCGGGTTTTCTGGACAAAGCAACGTTGGGGCGGAGCCGGAAGATTGACCTCCAAAGAAGAAAATGGGGCTCAATGCCCAGGAATGACTCGCAAAGAGTCACAAAGCAAGCGATATGGAGGATGGAGTTAGGTGTGAGCTGGTGAAGCTGCACACCATAAACAAAGAGAAGCCCACGAAGAAACTCGTGAGCAGGAAGAGAAAGGCCGCGGAAGAGGAAGGCAAGGAACATTACACGATAACCGCTCGGGGGCTGCGGGATCCGCTTGGTGCTGGGGAACTTAATGGAATCACTGCTGGAGATGAGGCCGTCCATCCTGGCCTTCTCCACCTCCTTCTGTGCGATGGCAGAGCGCACCTAGCTAGTCGCGGAGGTTGTCGTTCCCTTGGCCATGGTGTTCTTGGACGCAAGGTGCTTCACGCGCATCTACTAATCCGCGCCTGGGGGCTATGCACGAGAGAAGAAAGAAGCAGGGATCGATAATGGCGGCGGCGGCGGAGAGAAAGAGCTGGTAACCAGTAAAATCCCCACTATCCCTTTATATACCTTCTCGGCGAAGGAACGTGGGCTGCAATGTGGCGAAAGGAGCGGAAGCGGCAGCCCACTAATGGGCAGAGAAATACAAAAATTACCGCGCTACCCATGAAACGGTACGCGCTCAGTAAAGATGACGTATAGCTAAATTCGGCCACTGACGTCACGAAGAGGTTAGAGATCAATTCAACAGATGCATATAATTGGCGAGTATCAAATATGACGACTATCAAATATGAAGATGATAGACAAGAGCAAACAAGGTTGGCGCCAACAATACAAAGATCAAGTTAAAAGACTATACCCGATAACATTCGACTATAGCCTTGGGGGCTACTACCATCGGGAGCGCTGAAACGCGCACCCGACGAAAGTTATATCTAAACTATTTCGAGTTGAAGCATGATGATGGCGTGTATTATATTTGAGCCTATACATGAAAAAAGTTTTGTTCGACTATAGCCTCGGGGGCTACTCCCATCGGGAGCGCTGAGCGCGCACCTGACGATGTTTATTGGCAAGCACTAGAGCATGGGAAGTGAAGGAGTATGCACTGGAACATTGTTACTCCCATCGGGAGCGAGTTTTTATGGTTGTATAACCCAAATATCTTCAGTCAAAAATTGACTGTGACATGTGATTCTCGAGCTACGTTATCGCAACGAAACTTGAATGCCATGATTTATCACGAAGGTAAGACCCCGGGATCCGTCCTGTGTGGCCTAGTATACGCACATGGATGCGCTCTGCTGGTATGTATCCATGTCTACGACGTGAAGAAAATCCTGGTGGACGCACTGGGTACCCTGAGAATCATTGGGACTCATTCTTTGTAAGTCCTAAATGCGGCAAAAGAGTGGGTTTGACCGGTATCCCGAATTCAAATCCAAGGGGATTGAATTTGAAGTAGGTGTCAAGTATCTGTTCTGGCAGTTAACTGACATCTTGATCCGTCAGAGTTGTCAGACTTGTTCATCAAAACCCCTTGCGAAATATTATCATAAAAATAAGTCGAAAGACCAAGTCAAAGATTTGAAGATATAAAGAAGTCGAAGAGTTGATCAAGTCGAAGATTTAAAGATTAGAGATTCAACCCGAATCTGCAATTCTGGTAGAATCTCAGGGGCTACTGACAAGGGTATAGCTAATAAAGCCCGTTAGTTGAGTACCCCTGAGGCCCGTTAAGTTAGGCCCAATTGTAATGATAGTCGAGATACGAGTTCTCACTGTATGTCGATGTTCTAATCTGCATCGGACCCTACCCGATCCTCGAGACCTGGCCACCTATATATAAGGGCCAGGAGGGGACGGTGTAGGCCAGATTGAAAGCAAGCCAGGTTGAACACCTAAGTTTACTTTCGATATATACCTATTGCGACTAACCTTACCGTCGAGTTCATCCGACGCCCTATCTCCCTGATCCTAAGTCCTTCATCTAGGACATTTGTCGAGTTAACCCTCGTCACCTGGCATGTCTGACGGACACCAGGCGAAGATTTCCCAGCGCTCACAGAGGAACTCGACGAGCGCGCTTTCCTATGCGGGATCCAAGTTTACCGCAATTGACGTCGTCTTGTTTGGGTCTGTAGGGTGGACATGGATCTTCTTCGAGTCCTGAGTTGTGTGATGTCTACGCACTTCTATTCTTGTAGACACTTGTTGGACCTCCAAGTGCAGAGGTTTGTAGAACAGCAGTAAGTTTCCCTTAAGTGGATCACCCAAGGTTTATCGAACTCAGGGAGGTTAGAGGTCAAAGCTATCACTAGTGGAAAAAAGCCTATTGGTGGCGCACAATTTTGGCATATGCGTGGCGCATATGGGATGCGCCACCACTGCCACGCCACTAATAACAGTTTATTGGTGGCGCATGTCAATATGCGCCACGCATATGTTTAATATTGGTGGCGCATATAGCATATGCGCCATTAGTGTCTTATGCGTGGCGCATATTGCTATATGCGCCACCAATATATAATGCGCCACTAAACACCTATAATATGCGCCACTGATATTTCGTACAGGTCCAAAAAAAAATGATATTTTCTGGTATTTATACACAGCAATGCACAAGAATATATATAGGTATACAATATAACTGCAGAATACACAGCATGCAGTATAAAACAAATATATCATCATCACAAACAATTAGATCCATAATAGTGACAAAGTTCCCGAATATTAGAAGTGTTAGAGCATATATAGCCCAAGTCCATGCATTACACACATTACACATTACACACACTACACATCTCACCCAAAGACCGAGTAGACTACACCCGCAATGGTGAGCAAGACCGGGAGCACGATCATCAAGGTCTTCATCCGGTTGTTGTTTCTCCGCTCTCCTAGGAGGTGGATCCTCCACCTAGCTTCCGCTAGCTCTCTCGTCGGATACCCCTTGTAGGAGTTGCCGCTGAACTTGTTCACTTGCTTCTGGCAATCCTCCCACTCATTGTACACTCCTGGTACCCATCCTTTGTACACCACGTAGCATCTCGGCATCTCTGTGTAGACAAAGCCATATATATAGTATTCAAGCTATAAGAAAAGAGTTACATATGTCGACAAAGCCATATATCATATGCAACCGAAAGAATGAAAGGATTCACATGCATGTCGACAAAGGAAAGTACTCGAGCTAAGAAAAGAGTTATATATAAGTATCTCGCATACAAAAGTAACTAAGTCCAACAACGATGCTTTCGACTAAGGCAAGTTATAAGTTTACACCTCACACACATACACACACCGGAATGAGTTGCATATACGGTAAAGTTTATGACTCAAGCACAGACGATTGACATACACGCGAAAACGACTAGGAAGAATCATGAAGACTTTGGTTGACATGGCTCCGGGAACGGTTTGTAGCAATCTTTCGTTGTCCATGTCCTAGTGTCACGCTGTTTCCGGAGCCGGTCTTCGATCTCGCGCTTAGCCAACGGTCTGGCGTAGGACAAGGTTCCGCCCCTTGTGATGACATCTTCTTGCAAGATAGTCGCAATCTGATTCTGGATGCGGAAGAAGTCGTCCCTAAGTTCAGCGTCCTCGATCCTTGCATGCTCTTCGGCCCATCTTCGGACACTAGCTGGCGTCGTAAGCCTGTGTTTGTTCTGGATGATCGCCCGCATGTGATGGAGGGCATAGAAGGCCTCCTTGACACTATTAGGCGGCTGCTTGACGCAGGGGAACTTGATTACGTGCTTGAACATGTGTCTGCCGTCCTTGACATTTTCCGCCCCCTTCCTGAAGTCGCCTCCCTTCCTGGCGTATCCCTCGAGAGCATCATCTAGAACACCCTTGATGTAGGCGTAGTTTTTTGTCTTTGCCTCACTCCCCGAGTCTAAGTAGACGGCTACCGAGTACCTCGGGGCAACGAGGATCAATGTGCAGTATATGTCTCTGCGCAAAATAGTTGAAACGAAAGAATGTTGGAAAAGGAGCTAAGAAATGACAAGTTATTACGGCAGCCGAGTGAGTGTGCACTTACTCGGGAAAGTAAGGAAGAAGAATGTCTTTTGTACTCTTGTTGTCCAGCAGGAACTTTTGGAGGTACTCCTTTGCTCTGGAATGGTTCGCTGGATTCATCAACATGCCTTCACGCATGTAGTAGGGGTCCGTTATCGCGACGCCAGGGTTCTCCTCTCTGTTGACCTTCATCGCCCGCTGGAGCGCGTATAGGCGGACCAAGTTATAGTCCAGCCGTTTGGCGTTGAAAAGCTTGAAGGCGTCCTCGTACGATATGAAGAAGATATCCGCGGGGTGATCATCGACGAAGCCCACGTCCGCTGGAACCTTCACCGTGTAAACGGGGTACGATGGATTTGTTTCCTTAAGAAGGCCCTCCTCCAGAAACAGAATACTGTGCATAAGGCTCACCATCGCTCCACTCGCGTGGGCGACCTGCTCCTCAATCATAATCGGTTTTCCAGCTTCATGAATTATGCCCTGCAAGGTGCCCTTAGCGGGTTGTGACATCGGGTCGTCGTGAACCCTGGGCCTCTTCGGACCGATCGGCTGCTGGCTCGCAGACGGCTTATCCTTCTTGGTCCTCTTCCGGTGGTGCTTCTTCTGGATGGGACCACCGGTTTCCAACTGCTCACCACAGTCGGTTCCCAACTGATCACCGCCGGTCACCACCTTATGGAGTGTGTTGGGGCTAAAAATATTTCCCGTATTGACTTTAGGATCAGCGGTGCCAGCATCCGGAGGCGTCTCCTCTAGGGCACCATGGAAGTCCAAACGCGTGCATGCTTTGGTGCGAGCATTTTGATCTTCACGGACACGGTAGGGTTCTTCCATGTTTGGCATGAACAAAGAGTCGGTGGCGCCGGTGTTGAGCCAGTCATCTGGGTTGTCATCATCATCATCGTTGATGTCCTCAACCAGTACTGGGTATGATGCAGCGACGGCCTTGCCATGTGGTGCTGATGGTGGCTGCGGTAAAGCGGCGGCCAACAACTTCTGGTGACGGGAGGTGTTGGCGGAGACAACTTGTTTTGGCCGCCGAGGCAGTGGCGCCATACGTGGCGGCGCCGGCTCAGTAACTGGTGCCGAACATGGCGTCGGCTCAGTAACTTTTTCCATGCGTGGCGGAGGCTGAGTAACTTGTTGTTCCTTCACAAGCCGAATCTGGGTCTTCGGCCATGTCAAGACCCAGCCGAAGCAACCCGCAAGGGTCTTATGTTCATCGGCGCCTTGAGGTTGGGTTGGGGGGTCAATGTCTTCGCATCCCGGCAACACCCGAGCCAGCCGGACCTTGAACACTGCTGAGACCATCTCCTTGTGATGCATGACTGTGCTATTTGGCTGAATGATTGTGCCCTTGGCAACATCCTTCAGCTCGCCGTCCACGAAATGCAAAAGTGTGCAAGGTGTGTCCTGTGGGAAAACAAGTTTGCATGCATATCGTGAGATGTCGCTGGCTAGCTATAGTCATCAAAGGCAAAGGAAATGAAATGTGCTGGCCGGAGTCATTACCTTGGAGATGGCGTTGAGCTCGGCTAATGTAGAGACACCGGTATCATTCTCCCGCCGAGATGCCTTACAACGAAGCACCGTCTGTTGCGCCTTAGCTGTGGCGGGAGGAGGCACCGGTGCGATTGGCTGCTCGGTGTTGGCGTCGGCGGGAGGTGGTGTCACCAGAGCGACCTCCGGGTGCGCGTTCGTGTTGGCGACGGCGGGAGGGGGCACCGGAGCGGCCGCCGGCTGCGCCTCCTCGACGTTGGCGGTATCGGGAGTCACCACATCCGGCGACATGTGCTGGATAGAGTTGCTGCCGGAGATGCTGGGCACCACTAGCGCCCCTCGTCGACCTGCCGCATTCCAAGCAGCAAGCCCCTCCCACAGCTCATCAGGAATGATCTCGCGGATCTTTTGTTGCACTTGCTGGGCGATCAGGTCCGGCATCTGCTCCCGGAGCTATTGAATTTCGCGTCTTTCATTTGCGGCCTTCCTCTGTTTCTTCGCCTCGAGGTCCTCTTTCTTGAAGTCGCTAACCTTGTCGTACATACCATAGCCGGCCACGCGGCCAGCTGAAGTCGGCGGCAAGGACTTGGCTCTCCCCTTGATCACGTTTATCGCCCTGTTGAAGGACGTGTCCCACCGCGGGTCCGCCGTCGACCCCTGGGACGAGCTCGCACTTGAAGCACAAGATCTTTCTTCGATTCTCTGCAGAGAAGGAAAGAGATGGCCATTTAGAAATTTAGAATGCATATCGACCCGATCGAGATGCGCGGTAAATTCCTTACCAGCTTTTTCTGGAACTTCCTCACATCATCGTCGTCGGTAACGAATTCCTTGAGTTCGGGGTGGAGATAGTAGCGGGCACGGACAAACTGCATCACCTGCTCGTCCGTGAATTTGTGCCACGGGTTCTCTTTCCCTAGACGGGCATACTCGGCGTCCTCCTTTGCCCAAATGGCCTTCTTTCCTCGGTAACCGCCGCCTCCGCAGCGTTGGTTACCTATGTTGAGGTCCCGCATATGCCTCCCCCACTCGGTCCATTCGATACCTTCCGGAGTGAGGCACACATCCTTGAACTTGATGAACTCATCTTCGTCGAGCATCGGCTCGGCCTTCTTTATCTCCTCCCAACTTTTGCCGGCGAGAATCCTCTTCTTCACTCGGCTTTTCCAGCTGCTCAAGGCTGTGCTCATCCTCGTGAGGGCTAACTTGTTGACCTTGTTCCCTTTGAGCTTCTTGTTATTGAATGGCTCTGGGAACTTGTACCGCTTGTGAAGCTTCTCAATGAGTAGCTCGCGCAACCGCGTATTGCCCTTAGCTCTTATGTTCTTCTGGTTGATGCTCATGCTCTCCCGCACGATGCACCCGAGCTGTAGGCCGTACCCAGCAGCAAGCTTCGCAGGCTCCACGGGTTGGCCACTCGGTTTCACATACGTGAACTCTTCGAGCTAGGTGCCGAGTACCGGCGGTGTCCGATCCTGCCTTTCCTTCTTCTTCTTCTTCTTCTTAGCGGCGGCGTCCGATCCACTGACGTCCATGCGGTCACCGCCACCATGACTACTTAAGTCATCCTCCTCGTCGCCATTGCTGCTTCCGGCGTCGTCGCCATCTTCGGCCTCTTCGGCCTCAAAGTCATATTCAGACTCCGGATCCGAGTCAACTTCATCGGCCGCAGCTTCTTCGGCCTCCTCATCGGACCCGCTCAAGTCATCGCCAAGCCGCCAAAACTTTAGGTTGGCTTTTCTTGCTTCTTCTTCGACACTCATGGGCTGAGAAGGGTCAGCCCCGACGTCTTTGTCTCCGCTCGACATGTCGGCACTTCATACAAAATATGTAATAATTTAATTAGTACAATAATTAATTAAGCTAGAGTCGACCGAAAAATTCGGCATGACCTTTGCTGTTTTTTGACCTAGGAGTGCCCATTTCTCAACCGAAACGGAAGCAAATCGACATTTCGGGAGAAATGGGCAACTCATTTACAAATAACCTGCAGCAATTCACATATATACATATTCCAGCAAAGTACACACCATAAATAGCAGCAGCAGCATCATAAACAGCAGCAGCAGCATCATAAGCAGCAGCATCATAAACATCATAAGCAGCAGCAGCAAAGTAAACAGCATAAATATATGTAACTTATATGTACTAGTTGGAACTAGTGACCCTGCACGTGAATTAAGCAAAGCCAGTAACTATTGAGATCACGAAAAGCTACGCCGGCGAAAAAAAGGAGCATCCATTTTTATTGAGCGACAATTTTTATTGAGCATCCATTACGCGAGATAGGCGTCGGGAATCCAGCGATAGGCACCGCAATCCTGAGAGAGAGATACTCGCCGGCAGAGGAACGTCAAGGAATCTGGGGCACGGGCTCCCGCAATTCCCCGGCAAATCACCGCCGTCAGCACGAGAGCCGCGCGATTCAGAATCCGCGGAGCACGCGAGCCGGCGTGGCGAGCACCAACCGGGCGTTCCCCGCGCGTCGACGCGCGATTCTGAATCCGTGGAGCGCGGGACCAATGTCCTTCTCCTCCTGGTCCGGTGCCGGCGGCCCTTCTCCTCCTGGTCCGGTGCCGGTGCTCCTTCTCCTCCTGGTGAGGGCTTCGAGCGGCGGCTAGGGTTAGGGCTTCGAGCGGCGGCTAGGGTTAGGGCTTCGAGCGGCGGCGGCGGGGAAATGGGGGAAGATCTTCTGGTGGGCGACGAAGCGGTATTTCCCCTAAGTGTCAACTATGCGTGGCGCATTTCGTGATATATGTGCCACACATATTTGACACTTAGTCAAATAGCGCGAGCACCCGCACTTACACAAGATTCGGTCACTAGCCCAGTGGTAGGGTTCTCTGCAGCCAGCGGGGGAATCCAGGGTTCGAACCCTGCCCTCACACCTTTTTTAAAAAATTGCTTTTTCACAATTTCTAACAAATACAAGTTAATTACTTCAAAATAATGGTTTGTATTAGTTTTAAATTGTTTTTTCACAATTTCTAACAAATACAAGTTACTTCAAAATAATAGTTTGTAATAGTTTTAAATTGTTTTTTCACAATTTCTAACAAATACAAGTTAATTACTTCAAAATAATGGTTTGTAATAGTTTTAAATTGTTTTTTCACAATTTCTAACAAATACAAGTTACTTCAAAATAATAGTTTGTAATAGTTAAAAAAACACAAACATCATCGTCATGTCACATCTTTTTCTCACTTCATTTGCGAGTATCATAACAGTTAGTTTATTCAAAAAACCACGAATATATATCGTCGTGTCACACGAACATCGATATCCATACACACATGTACGAATATTATGATAGTCTATATAGTTTCGAGTAAACGCATGCATACACAAAAAATGTCATGATCTCGATTCCGCGTAGCGTCTCTTTGCAATCTTCTTGCCCTTCTTCCTCGCGGTTGAATACTTTAGGCCGGGAATGTTGAGATTTCTTCTTGTGAACGAACAACCTTTAGTAGGTAGGGTGGTCTTCCTTCTTCCTGTGGTAGTCGGCTTGTCGAAGTACTTGTCGAATTCCTCTTCGATCTTTGACGGGTCGGTGATGAAGAAGCATTGGTCAACTTGGCTCGCGAGTACCCATGGCTCGTTTTGTGCGGAGGCGTTCTTCGCGGAGGCATCGGGTATAACCATGGTGGTGAAATACCGGCCCTCTTTCTGGACGCTCTTGGCCCATCTGACACGGAACATCGGGACCTTCTCTCCGGCGTAGTCGAGCTCCCAGATCTCCTCGATCCTTCCGAAGAATCTTTTCTTGACGGTGGCTTCGTCATCGGCATAGGATAGCGTGATATGCGTTGATGTCGTAGGCATGATCGATATGCGTGGGCACCACTTTTTATGCGTGGCGCATATTGCAATATGCGCCACTGACATTTTATTTATCAGTGGCGCATATTGAAATATGCGCCACGCATAACACTGGCAGGGGTCAGGCCAGTGGGGCCCAGGTGGGTCCCACAGACTTATCAGTGGCGCATTATGCACAATATGCGCCACTAAAGGGTCGAATATGCGTGGCGCATATTGTAAATGCGCCATTGATAAGTCAAGATAATTTGTCGACGACCCTTCTGGTGGGTCCCACATACTTATTGGTGGCGCAGTTTTATCAGAATGCGCCACTAGTAAAAAAATATATCAGTGGAGCATAATTGATAATGCGCCACTAGTAAATACTAGTGGCGCATATCGATTAATATGCTCCACTAGTAAACATCTATCTATAAGCCTTTTCCCACTAGTGTATCCCTCTCAAGCAACCCTGCAATTGCGATACAGAAAGTCTCTTGTGTCCCCAACACACCCAATACACTTGTCAAATGTATAGGTGCACTAGTTCGGCGAAGAGATAGTGAAATACAAGTGGTGTAAATGATTATAAGTAGCAAACGTGATGTGAAATAAATATTGCTGCGAGCAAACAAGTAACAAAATAGCAAGTAAACGGTGTGCAATGCTTGGAAACAAGGCCTAGGGATCATACTTTCACTAGTGGACACACTCCCAACAATATAACATGAATGAACAAATAAATAACTTCTCTCCACTATGGTACTCTGAATTACTCTCCTATTGAATAACACTAATCATTGTGTAGTGGCTACAGAAGCACCCCTTAAAGTTCATCAAGTACTTGACAAACACCACTCATAGAGATATCCAAATCAGATCACAATTCAAGATAGATATCATTGCAACTTAGACCAAGTACTAACACGGTGCACACACTGTCAACATTACACCATGAAAGGAGGAATAGATCACTCAATACTATCATAGTAATAATTATTCTCATAATCCACAAGAGATCACAATCATAGCCTAAACCAAGTACCACCATGATGCACGCACTGTCACCGTCACACCATGGCAGGAGGAATAGATTACTTTAATAACATCACTAGAGTACACTATAATAATTAAGCATAGGAGTAGCATAATATCTGAATAATAACATCTACTTGTTCAACATGATACAAAGCTCACGATCACATAAAGATCACATCATGGGAGAGAGAGGTGAACCACATAGCTACCGGTAGAGCCCTTAGCCCCGGGGATGAACTACTCCCTCCTCATCATAGGAGACAGCAAGGTTGATGGAGATGGCGGTGAGGTCGATGGAGACGGCGGAGACGGCGATGGAGACCGATGGAGATGGCTCCGGGGGCACTTCCCCGTCCTGGCAGGGTGCCGGAACAGAGACTTCTGTCCCCCGAAATTTGTCGACGGTGGCGGCGGAGCTGCGGAATTATTTCTGGAAAATTGCCGAATCCTTTAGGGTTTTCCGTCCCGAGGCTTCTTATAGGCGAAGGGGCGATGTCAGGGGTGGCCCCAGGCCTCCTCACACAGGGGTGGCGCGGCCAGGGCCTGGGCCGCGCCAGCCCTATGTGAGGGTGGCCTGTGGCCCCTCTCCTTCCTCTCTTCGGATGTCTGGATGCTCCCGGGAAAAATAAGACTTCAGGAACTTGTTTCGTCCAATTCCGAGAATATTTCCTGTGTATCACTTCTGAAACACAAAAACAGCAGAAAATAGGGAACTGGCACTGTGGCACTTGTTAATAGGTTAGTTCCGGAAATTGCATAAAAGTGCCACGAAGTGTAACGAAACAATAGGCAAATGGTGTAAAAACAAGCATGGAGGATCAAAAATTATAGATACGTTGGAGACGTATCAGCATCCCCAAGCTTAACTCCTGCTCGTCCTCGAGTAGGTAAGTGATAACAAAAGAATATTTTTTGAGGTGACATGCACCTACACAATCTTGATCATATATGTAAGCATTTGTGAGCTGGGATCATAAGAACTTAAAACATGGGCATGAAGATATAATCATGATAATAAGAAACTTAGCAACCATGTTGTAAACATGCAAATGAACACAAACAAAAGATCATGATAATGAAACAATGAAAGTCAAACGTGTGTTCAAATCATAAGGAAAAACATACAAATGGTTTTCAGCTTGTCCTTCATGGAGAGCAAAACATAAATGCATAGGACACCTTCAAGTTTAAGAGGGCGACTAGATACAAATAATTTAAGAACAAGTGAAACCAATCATCATGAATCAATCAATGAAAACTTTGGGACAATGCACATTATACTCAGAATGACAACTATGCTCTCTTAGTAGTGCATAAAGAAAGAAGGTGGTGACTCAACATAAAAGTAAAAGAAAGGCCCTTCGCAGAGGGAAGCAGTGATTGCAAGTTTTATAACCTTCAAAAATTATGGTACTTACCGGCTTTGAGCTCTCATTGCCCCCATCATAAGCATCTTGAATGGTTAAAGTTAATGCGAGAACAATTATGATGCATATGCTTGACAAATCATAAGTTGAAAACCTCGTGCCCCGTGAATACGAGTACCCAAACCTCATGCTACTTTACTTAGAGTCCCAAGCAAGGCTCTTGTCATTGTAAGTATATGCATATCATTGAGAACCGCCAATGGGGTACCTCCGTGCCCGATGACATGGAACAAGCCCACACCAAAATGACAGGACAAGCAGACAATGAACACCTCGACATCTCTTTTATTTGCCTTTTGTTTAGCTTTTTATTGTGAGATGCGTCGTCGAATGTTCACCATGGGTATGCTGCAAATTTCCACCATGAATTATGCATGGCTTAGATTGGCGGCCCGGCGTTTCCCTAACACATATACAAACTCCATGATCCCTACAAGATTCCCAATTCATTTCACACCGCGGGCATCCATAAACAAAAGATCACGATATCAACTCAAATAAGAAGTGCAATGTTGAAAGCTTGCCCCATGACAGCATGGATGGGCTAGAATCCAACTTACAACTTGGAAGCATAACAACTCAACATAAGAGACCACAATGTCAAATTTTTAAGAACAGGAAAAAGTAAAGTGTGCCTTCCGGTTCGTGAGAGCTTTACTGACCGAATTTCGCATAACACTGGTAAGAGTTTAATTTGAAGAGAAAATAAAAGCAAGTCAAATTTACTTGGAATAGCAAATTGCTAGTAGGTATGTATGGTGGTCACTTTGGAAAACTTTGGCTTTTAGGAGTTGGATGCACGAGTAGAGCTCATACTCAGTACAAGGCGAGGGCTAGCAAAAGACTGGGAGCGACCAACTAAGAGAGCAATAATGGCCATAATCATGCAAAGCGACAAAGCGACATTAAAAGAAGCATAAGATGGCATCAAAAGTCAAAAACTAAATGATCATGAAGGCTATTGGCGACTTTGTAAGAGTCTAACATGTGTGAGCATGCGCCAAGTCAACCCAAATAAAGCATCAAGGAGAAAACCAAAATAATGCTTCCATACAATAAAAACAACGCATGATTTTTTCAAAGGCTCATTAAGCAATCTCAGTTATTTGAGACAAGTCATGCTACAGCAAAACCACTAAGCATACTATCAAAAAGACATCAAGCATGACATGAAAAAGCCTAAGCCGCAGTCTACACAAGCTCCTTCTTGTACCACTATTTTGCACAAAGCTTTTTCTCTTTTCCAACACCATTTGAAATTTTTATAAATACCTCTTTTGATGAAAACCAATAAAGATCAGAGGCAAAAATACACCTTGATGAAAAGATATAAGAAGATCTGAATGCAAATCAAGGCGAAAATGAAAACCAAAAGCAGTAGCAGAAAAAGAAGAACACCCGGTGGAATTGTAAGAATGAAAAACGGAGTGTTCTTGGCAAATGAAAAGCGAGTTCATCTCCTCCAAAAGAAACATGATGTGATCTAACCATTTATTGCAGCAAGCAAAACAAAATAAAACTAAAACAAAAACAACTGATGCTCCAAGAAAAACGCATAGTGCATGAAGCAATAAAAATATAGTGTCTTGAAAGGTGACCTGATTTTTGCCGATGAAGAAGGGGTGCCTCGGGGGCATCCCCAAGCTTTGACGCTTGTACTTCTTGGATATTTCTTGGGGTGATGCATGGGCATCCCCAAGCTTGAGCTTTTGTCCATTCGTCAACTCATCTCATCATTCTCCAATCCCTACACTTGAAAACTTCCTTCATACAAAACTAAACACAAATCTATTAGCAACATTAGTGTAGCATAACATATAATCAACCTCTTTTTGCTTCAGGTTTCAACTCAAAACCACCACATATATAGCAAATACCACTGTAGAAACTTCCCAAAAAGTTCCAAGATCAAAAGAACTCAAAAGAAAGCGATAAAGTGGCAAACACAAATATTGGCAGAAATCTGTCAAAACTGAACAGCTGACAAAGGTTGAATTTTTGAGGGGTTTTATGTTGCTCAAATCAAAAAGTGTTCAACTAATGAAAGTTTGTATATAACCTGGGGCATATGCACAAGAAATCGCAGGTCCAAAAGATATACGGAGAATTTTCACGAATTTTTACGGTGCAGCACCGAAAACTGTTTCAGGACAACAACATCCCCAAATCTTACCTCACTCAAATTAGAGGCTTCTCTTGGCACAAAAACGAAATAAACAAGATAAGGAGCGTAGTAATGACTTCCAAGACTCAAATAAAAGAAAAAGTACTGAAAAGAAAACATTGGGTTATCTCCCAAGAGTGCTTTTCTTTAACGCCTTTGAGCTAGGCGCAGTAATTTGCAAAGATGCTCATGTGGGCGCCATATAAGAGCTTGAGGCAATAGAGAGCATCAAAAAGCAAGTATGGAACACATTTAAATCTAAACCACTTCCTATGAAAAATAGTCTTGTAAAGAGACAAGTCATAAAAGCGCAAAGCAAAAAGCATAGGAAGACAAAACAAGTACAACTTCAAGAATTGCAACATAAAGAGGGGAAACTCAATATTGTTGAGATCCATCAAACCATGTTTCCCTCTCTCATAGTAACTTTTAGTAGCATCATGAATAGAACTAACAATATAACTATCACATAAAGGATCCCTATCGCGAGCTACATGCATAAAAGAATGAATACTCCCCACATGAACAATCGTAGTAGGAGCAGATTCAACAGAATAATTATTCTCGTCACCATAATCATCAAAAACAGGAGGTATATTGTAATCATAACTATTTTTCTCCTCAAAAGTAGGTGAACTGAAAACATTATACTCATCATCATAAACTAGAGGCTTAGTATCATCAAGAGATAGAGAACTACTATGTCGCAAAGCATATTCATCAAACATATCATCATAAGAAGGAACATGGATAGCACTAATGGTACAACAATTATTAACCTTAGAATTGGTACCAAAAAGATTTTCAATATCAAAAGTAGAGTGCTTTTCCCAATCATGATCACTAACATAAGTAATAGGCATAGGAACATCATCCCAATCAGAATTATCATAATCTATAGCAGGATCATAACGCTTAGGGGAAGATACCGTGTCCTCTCGCCTTTTACTCCTCTTCTTCTTCTTCTTCTTCTTCTTCTTACTCTTCTTACTCTCTCCTTTAGGAGGGAGAGACTTGAAGGGCATCTTCTCCACATATTCTTTAGGAGGGAAAGGCATCTTCTCCACATAATCTGGTTTGCTGACAGAAACAATAGAAGAAACTTTGGAGGATTCCTCCTCTCTATTAATAAGATAAAAACATCTATCAGTCCTGTCATAGCTTGGCAAAATATCAAGTTTTATAAGATTCTGAATGTAAGTATTTGCAAGGCAATCTTTAGCACAATAGAGACGACAACCATGAAGGGTGCTATTAATATCAACATCATTCATATCTATCAAAGCAATCTTTCTAGATATCTCGTCACACGCCAAGAACAAAGTGAGCTCATCATGCTGATTAGGAGTAATCTTGTCATCACAATACAAACTTAGGGTACTAGAAGAGTAACTATTAGGGCTTGAGCATTGGAAATTAAAATGACCTATGTCATCGCAATGTTTACATAGAAAAGGATAAAGCTCACAAACCTTCTTACCGATCTCGCCTATATCCTTGTACCACATTCGGGGTTCTTCATTTGCATGGTGGACACAATAAACTTCCTTGTTGTAACTCTGTTCACAAGGTCTATGTACTCCACAAAAATTAACATGCTTATAAGAAATAGGACTTTTAGAAGTTTGAGCATGTTTATTGGAATCATCAAGAACAATATCATTTTCTACGCGAGTGTCCTTAAAAGGTTCATGATACACGTCCCCATTTCCTTTAGGAACATTCATATGGGAAGCAAAGGCTTTAAAGCAATCAACCATAATTTGAGGATCAAGACCATATTTAGCACTAAGCTCTTGAAAATTAGTAGTTTCAGCGAAAGACTTAATGCAATCAAACTCGTAATTCATACCTGGTCCTTTACCTTTGTCGCTATCCCAACCTTCAATATTGTTTTGAATTGTTTCAAGCAGATCCCACTTGGTGTCAACATCCTTGCTTGTGAAAGACCCATCAAAGCATGCATCTAGATAGTCCTTGTAATATCCTGAAAGCCTTGCATAAAAATTATTAATAATAATATTACGGGGAAGATCATGAATAGGACATTTATGCATTAGTAACTTCAATCTTCCCCACGCTTGGGCAATGCTTTCTCCCTCATGAGGCCAAAAGTTATATATCCGATTACGATCTTTATGAATCTCACTTGGAGGATAGAATTTAGAATAAAAGAGAGGTACAATTTCCTCCCAGCCAACAGATGGACCATCTTCAAGCAGCCGAAACCATTCCTCAGCTCTGCCTTTCAGTGATAAAGAAAATAGCTTCTTCTTAACTTGGTTCATCGAAATACCTGCACACTGGAACAACTCGCATAATTCATGTATAAAGAGCAAATGATCACCTGGATGGACAGTTCCATCACCTAAATAGCAGTTATCCCTAACACGTTCAACAATCTTCGTAGGTATTTTAAAAGGATGAGGAGCACAAGCATCAATAGAAACATCACATATGGGAGATAAAATATCATCAGAGCAAACTTTCTCCACTAAAGCTGGGGGACTAAAAATATCATACTTAACAAAACCAGCTTCCCCAAGCTTAGACTTTTCTATAGCATTAGCATTAACGGTATTCAAAGCATTCGTACTAATAACATTGCTATGCGAAATAAGCTCCAAAGGATTTTCAATTTTCTCTTCAAATCTAAAATCAGGAAAAAGACTAAAGAACTCTTTGTTTTCCATTAAGCCTAACTAGTGAAAATAAAAACAAGAAACAAAAAGATGTAATTGCAGAATCTAAAGGAAATAACTCCGAGCACTCACACAGGAGGATGCGAGTACCTTTTACCTTACCTCCCCGGCAACGGCGCCAGAAAAGAGCTTGATGTCTACGCACTTCTATTCTTGTAGACACTTGTTGGGCCTCCAAGTGCAGAGGTTTGTAGAACAGCAGCAAGTTTCCCTTAAGTGGATCACCCAAGGTTTATCGAACTCAGGGAGGTTAGAGGTCAAAGCTATCCCTCTCAAGCAACCCTGCAATTGCGATACAGAAAGTCTCTTGTGTCCCCAACACACCCAATACACTTGTCAAATGTATAGGTGCACTAGTTCGGCGAAGAGATAGTGAAATACAAGTGGTATAGATGATTATAAGTAGCAAACGTGATGTGAAATAAATATCGCTGCGAGCAAACAAGTAACAAAATAGCAAGTAAATGGTGTGCAATGCTTGGAAACAAGGCCTAGGGATCATACTTTCACTAGTGGACACACTTCCAACAATATAACATGAATGAACAAATAAATATCTTCTCTCCACTATGGTACTCTGAATTACTCTCCTATTGAATAACACTAATCATTGTGTAGTGGCTACAGAAGCACCCCTTAAAGTTCATCAAGTACTTGACAAACACCACTCATAGAGATATCCAAATCAGATCACAATTCAAGATAGATATTATTGCAACTTAGACCAAGTACTAACACGGTGCACACACTGTCAACATTACACCATGAAAGGAGGAATAGATCACTCAATACTATCATAGTAATAATTATTCTCATAATCCACAAGAGATCACAATCATAGCCTAAACCAAGTACCACCATGATGCACGCACTGTCACCGTTACACCATGGCAGGAGGAATAGATTACTTTAATAACATCACTAGAGTACACTATAATAATTAAGCATAGGAGTAGCATAATATCTGAATAATAACATCTACTTGTTCAACATGATACAAAGCTCACGATCACATAAAGATCACATCATGGGAGAGAGAGGTGAACCACATAGCTACCGGTAGAGCCCTTAGCCCCGGGGATGAACTACTCCCTCCTCATCATAGGAGACAGCAAGGTTGATGGAGATGGCGGTGAGGTCGATGGAGACGGCGGAGATGGCGATGGAGACCGATGGAGATGGCTCCGGGGGCACTTCCCCGTCCCGGCAGGGTACCGGAACAGAGACTTCTGTCCCCCGAAATTCGTCGATGGCGGCGGCGGAGCTGCGGAACTGTTTCTGGAAAATTGCCGAATCCTTTAGGGTTTTCCGTCCCGAGGCTTCTTATAGGCGAAGGGGCGATGTCAGGGGTGGCCCCAGGCCTCCTCACACAGGGGTGGCGTGGCCAGGGCCTGGGCCGCGCCAGCCCTATGTGAGGGTGGCCTGTGGCCCCTCTCCTTCCTCTCTTCGGATGTCTGGATGCTCCCGGGAAAAATAAGACTTCAGGAACTTGTTTCGTCCAATTCCGAGAATATTTCCTGTGTATCACTTCTGAAACACAAAAACAGCAGAAAACAGGGAACTGGCACTGTGGCACTTGTTAATAGGTTAGTTCCGGAAATTGCATAAAAGTGCCACGAAGTGTAACGAAACAATAGGCAAATGGTGTAAAAACAAGCATGGAGCATCAAAAATTATAGATACGTTGGAGACGTATCATTGTGTCGAAAGCCTAATCTGGCAGGGATCGTCCAACGTCGGGTAGCACATTATGATCCGTTTCTCCTTTTAGCCTCTCGTATTCTGCTGTCATGCCGAAGGTTTGTGCCATCCTATTGAATTCTCTGTCGTATGTGTTGGCTACTTCAAAGCTCCCTTGCACTGTAATTGTTCCTTTGGGTCCTGGAATTTTTAACGTTAGGTACGCGTAGTGGGGTACTGCCATGAACTTTGCAAATGCTGGGCGCCCTAGAATTGCGTGGTACTGTGATGGCCAGTCCATAACTTCGAATTCCAACTTCTCCCTGCGGTAGTTGCTGCTACTGCGGAAGCAGACGTCAAGTTCTATTTTCCCCAGGGGGTAATTTGCGGCTCCTGGTACTATTCCATGGAAAGAACAATCTGTTGGCTTCAGGCTTGTCAGTGAGATACACATGGCCTTCAGGGTTCTAGCATATATTAGATTTATGCCACTTCCTGCATCCATAAACACTCTCCCGATGTCGTACCCTAATATTTGCGCATTTAACACCATTGGCGAGTGGCCCGGCCTGGGAACTTTCCTTGGGTGGTCTGCTCTGCTGAACTTAACTGGTTGATCTAACCACCGCAAGTATTCAGTTGTGGCTGGTGGCGATGATATTGCGAGGCTTACTTGCCTGGATATGCTCTTTCGCTCCTTCTTTGACTTGGGCACCGGTTGAATCATTGCCGATATGTAAACTTTCGACTCTAGGTGCCTTGCTAGCCTTTGTACCTGATATCCTTGACTTGCGTATTTTTCTCCTTGCCATCCCCCTTGGCTTGGGCCCATGGCGCTTTGTAGTCTCAGGAAAGTTCTACAATCCTTCATCTAGTGATTTGAGACTCTTTTCCCATCAAGATATGCGCTGTGGATTCGATAAGGTCCGTATAACATGTCTTCAGCCAAAGGGCCGGAGTATCTTGGTTTTTCTGTTCCCTTTGCCTGAAACCTCCTGTTTTCATATCCTTCCTCTTCCCTTGCTTCGTAACCCGCGGCTACCTGATTTCGCCTTCCTTGGTTATCCCTGCTGCGGTGTCGTCTCCTCTGTCTACTTGTTCTTTCGACTTCTGGTGAATGTCCTCTTTTGTTATTATATGCGTCCTCTCCGTCAGCGAATTTGTTAGCTTCTTCCATTAGCTCAGCTACTGTCGTTGGCCTTGTTCTTCCTATTTCTTCCACGAGATCTGAACAACGAAGGCCGGCCGAGAAAGCATCTATTGCTCGTTCGTCGGAGACGTCCTCTGCTGAGTTTTTGATTACATTCCATCGTTGTATATAAGAACGTAGAGTTTCGCCTTTCCTTTGCACACACGCTTTGACTTCCTCTAGTGATGCTGGGCGCTTGTATGTCGAATGGAAATTTCTTGCGAATTGGCTTTCGAGTTCTCCCCAGCTTCCAATGGATTCATTAGGTATGGTATTCAACCAGGACCGTGCTGCGCCGGTGAGGTGTAGTTGCAAACTTTGCATTGCAGTCGCTTTTGTTCCCCCTAATATCTGTACTGCCTGCAGATAATCCGATAACCATAGGGTAGGTTCCTGCGACCCATCATATTTTTGCTGGTCGTGTGGTAACTTGAATCCTTTGGGTACCCGCGTTTTGCGAACCCTGTGGGTAAAGCACAACGCACCCATCTCTTTTTCGTCGTCTTCATAATTTTCTTCCCTCCAGGCACGGCGCGATTTATTTACTCGAGCCTGTGCTATTATGTTTCTTGCGTCCTCCCTCCTTTGTCGCCTTTCTTCTTCTGATGACTAGCTAGACTCGTTTTGCGTGATATTGTGTTTGAACTTCTCCTTTCGCCTTTCCTTGTAGCTTGTCGACTTTGTCTCTGGACCTTTTCCCCTAATCTTGTCTTCCACTATCCCGAGGCTTCGTATTGCGGCTTGGTGCATGTCTTCCCGCGGATCTCCAGGTTCGGTCCGCGTGGTTAGTAAATATGTCTGTGCTGCTATCAGCGCTGCCTCCGATGTTTCTTGCATGATGTCTTCTTCCTCCTCTTCTAGTTGTGGAGTGATACTCCTTGAATACCTTTCCTCTCTTCTTTGCGCTGCTACCCCTCTGTTGTGTTTTGGGTCTCTACGCCTTTCCCTGCTGTACTCTGAATCCTCACTAGAATCATCCCAGTACTCTTCCCTTGACATACTGTTATTATTTTGGAAAAACATGTCTCTTTCCTCTCTTAGTTTCTTCCTATGTTGGTGCAATGCGTACTGATATCCCATTAGAACTTCTCTTCTCGATCCTTTGGGTACTTCTGTGCCATGATTTATAGCTGACATGATGATCCTCCACTCTCTGGCTGAGACGTGAACCTTCTCCTTCTCCTTTTTGTTGCGCTCCTTTATCTTGTCGACTTGCCTATCGACCCCTTTACTTCCTTCGCTGTTGTTTTCTTATTCTGCTTCAGTGATAATGACGCATAGCTGGTGTATTCTTTTGGAGACGCCACTACCTCCAGCGGTGAAGTCCCTTGCACTGTTGTGTGTTTTACACGTTTTTTCTTCCAAGTCGAGTTTTTCCTGAATTTTGTTGCCTTCTGCGATTGGTGCTTTTTCTAAGCTGACCGGCGAGATTACCTCGCTGGAAGAGCCTTCCGATGATTCCAGCATTACTACTGTTTCGGGCTTTCTTGCCGACGGATCTTGTCGGGGGGATAACCCCCGGTAGGGTCAAGAGACTAGAAAGACACAAAGTCTATGGTTGACTTATGCCGAGTTATCAAGAAAGGGCCTGGCCGGAATATAAGAGCATCGGCCAGGCCGGCATATGTGTGTATCCCGGCTAATACTTGGATATGCCGGTATAGCCGGAATACTGGTATATGTGTGCCGGCATATACTTAGATATGCCGGCCTAACCATTTGGTGTGTTGTGCAGGAGCAGGGGAGGCCGGATTACCCGACCCTCGTAGGTCGTTGGTCCGGCATATATGTCCTGGGTATGGCCAACGGTCATATCCGGGATACTTAAGTCAACCAAGGTGTCACATCCCTACAATCAAGGAAGAAAACATCCAAGCATGGTAGCAGAGTAAGATGGCAGGGTGCACAGTGGAGGTTACCTACCCTCACTGTGCACAAGTACGAGCTCACCGCACAGAGGTAAGGCCACAGTTCAAGAGGTACAAGGTACAGGGATATGGCGTCCCATCGAGAGCAATCAGGGGCGAAGTCAAGGGTCTCTGCCATCGTCACCAGCTCCTGTTTGGAGTGTAGCCCGTGTCTTGTGGTCTTGTATGACCATTGTAACCCTGGCCACCACTATATAAGGTGGCATAGGGAGCCCTGGTAAAGGGTTGGTCACTCTGTGTTCCTACACTTAGCAGTTCATCTTCCTTCTCTAGCAGAGAGCTTGGAAGCACCATTGTTGTGTACTACATCGACCCAAATATACAATCAGTAGAGCAGGAGTAGGGGTGTTATCTCCTTACGAGAGCCCCGAACCTGGGTAGATCAGTGTCTCTTTCTGTCGTGCTTTTTAGCTCGTTCCCCTCTCCCGAATCCTCCAGCAGCTAGTTCGGCCCCCATTTAAGCCATCCTATGGCATATGTTGTTTCACCACGACGACAGATCTGGTTTCGTCGGATCCGAGAGGCGGGATGAACCCGACGGCCTGATGAGGATGCTTAAACTTCCGATTGTCAACTCCGTCTCTTGATTTTCGTCAACTTCTGCACTGCTGTTGGCTAAAAGCGAAAAAGCCGTCGAATTCATGATTCCAATGCCCAGAGTCCCCACGGTTGGCGCCAATTGACGAGGGTTAACTCGACAAATGTCCTAGATGAAGGACTTAGGATCGGGGAGACAGGGCGTCGGATGAACTCGAAGGTAAGGTTAGTCGAAATAGGTGTATATTGAGAGTAAACTTGGGTGTTGAACCTGGCTTGCTTTCAATCTGGCCTACACCGTCCCCTCCTGGCCCCTATATATAGGTGGCCAGGTCTCAAGGATCGGGTAGGGTTTGATACAGATTACAATATCGACATACGGTAAGAACTCGTATCTCGACTATCATTACAATTGGGCCTAGCTTAACGGGCCTCAGGGGTACTCAACTAGCGGGCTCTATTAGCTATACCCTTGTCACTCATAAAGGACAAGCTGAAAACCATTTGTATGTTTTTCCATATGATTTGAACACACGTTTGACTTTCATTGTTTCATTTTCATGATCTTTTGTTTGTGTTCATTTTCATGTTATAACATGGTTGCTAAGTTTCTTCTATCAAGATTATATCTTTCATGCCCATGTTTTAAGTTCTTTTGATCCCAGCACACAACGCTTACATATTTGATCAAGATTGTGTAGGTGCATGTCACCTCAAAAATTATTTCTTTTGTTATCACTTACCTACTCGAGGACGAGCAGGAGTTAAGCTTGGGGATGCTGATATGTCTCCAACGTATCCATAATTTTTGATGCTCCATGCTTGTTTTTACACCATTTGCTTAGTGTTTCGTTACACTTCGTGGCATTTTTTATGCATTTTCTGGAACTAACCTATTAACGAGATGCCACAGTGCCAGTTCCCCGTTTTTTGCTGTTTTTGTGTTTCAGAAAAGTTACACAGGAAATATTGTCGGAATTGGACGAAACCAAAGCCAGGCGTCCAGATATTTAACGGAGCTTCCAGAAGACCGAAGAGGAGACGGAGAGGAGCCACTGGTGGGCCACACCACCAGGGGGCGCGGCCTAGGGCTGGCCCGCGCCCCCCTGTGGTGAGCCCCACCAGGACCACTTCTGACGATGCTCCTTCGCCTATAAAGACCCCCCGATGGGAAAAACCTAAAGACCCGATCACTTTTCAGAACACATCGTGATCCGCCGCCGCCGTCGACCCGAAGATCGGGAGGGTCCAGAAGCTCTTCCTGGCACCCTGTCGGAGAGGGGAATCGCCACCGGAGGTCTTCTTCATCGCCATGCTTGCCTCCGGCGCGATGAGTGAGTAGTCTACCTTGGACTATGGGTCCATAGCAGTAGCTAGTTGGTTGTCTTCTCCACCATGTGCTTCATGTTTAGATCTCGTGAGCTGCCTTACATGATCGAGATCACCGTTATGTAATTCTACATGTTGTGTTTGTTGGGATCTGATGAATATTACTGTTATGATTGAGTTGATGTACTGAATATTATCTTATGTTATCTCTATGTTGTTTATGATCTTGCATGCTCTCCATTGTTAGTAGCTATCTTGGCCGAGTAGTTGCTAGTGACTCCAAGAGGGGGTATTTATGCTCGATAGTGGGTTCATGCCTCTATTTAATCTGGGGGAGTGACAGAAACCTCTAAGGTTGTAGATGTGCTGTTGCTACTAGGGGGAAAACAACATTCATATGCTCAAGGGCATATGCTTTGTTTACATTACACACTTTGCTTAATGCAATTATCTGTTGTTTGCAACTTAATACTTGTGGAGTTCTCGGATTGATTCGCCACAAGTGGATTATTAGTCATAGATGCAGCTGGATGGCGGTCTATGTATCTTGTTGTAATGCCCAGAGTAAATGTCATAGTGATCCTCTCGACATGCACGTTGTCTTTATTCTATCAATTGCCCAACTGTAATTTGTTTACCCAGCATGTGTTATTTTATCTTATGGAGAGACACCACTAGTGAACTGTGGACCCCGGTCCTATTTCCTTTATATTGCTATCACCTGTTTACTTTACTTGCACTGTTTACTTTACTCGCATATTACTATTACTTTCCACTCGATACGCTCATACCCTTTGTTTCAAGCAAACCGGTGAGATTGACAACCTCATCGTAAGTTGGGAACAAAGTATTTGGTTGTGTTATGTGCAGCTTCCACGTTGCCGCTCACAAAGCAAAGCTTGGACGAGGCGCCCTATAAATTGTCCGGAGCTGTCGCAAAGCTAGCGGGCATCACCTTTAGTCATATTGGTTTTTTCCTCCTAGACGATTAAACCTTGGTTTCATAACTGAGGGAAAACTTGCTGCTATATTCATCAAACCTTCTCTTGGGGTTTCCAACTGGCCGGTCATTTACTACATATTCCCACGTCAACTTGGCACAGAAGTTTTCTGTCGCTGTTGCCGTGTATTGAAGAAGAAGCTCCCACACCATCATCACCGTGCCATCAATGTGCTGAATCATATATCTTATGTTATCTCTATGTTGTTTATGATCTTGCATGCTCTCCGTTGTTAGTAGCTATCTTGGCCAAGTAGATACTAGTGACTCCAAGAGGGAGTATTTATGCTCGATAGTTGGGTTCATGCCTCTATTTAATCTGGGGGAGTGACAAAAACCTCTAAGGTTGTAGTTGTGCTGTTGCCACTAGGGAGAAAACAACATTCTTGTGTCCAAGGAAATTTGTTTGTTTACATTACACACTTTGCTTAATGCAGTTATCTGTTGTTCGCAACTTAATACTCATGGGGTGTTCAGACGATATCCCCGTGGGTGGATTATTAGTCATAGATGCAGTTGGATGGCGGTCTATGTATTTTATTGTAATGCCCAGAGTAAATCTCATAGTGATCCTCGCGACATATGAATGTTATCTTTATTCTATCAATTGCCCAACTGTAATTTGTTTACCCAGCATGTTGTTATTTATCTTATGAAGAGACACCACTAGTGAACTGTGGACCCCGGTCCAATTTCCTTTACATTGCTATAACTTGTTTACTTTACTCGCACTGTTTACATTCCCGCATACTACTATTGCTTTCCACTCGATACGCCCATTCCTTTGTTTACAGCAAACCGGTGAGATTGACAACCTTATCGTAAGTTGGGAGCAAAGTTCTTGGTTGTGTTGTGTGAAGGTTCTGTGTTGCTACTAGTTGAAGACGCGCCAACAAGTGTCGTAAACGGTGCCCTTGCTGGAGTGTCACTAAGCTAGCAAGCATCACCTTCTGGAGTTTGGCTTTTTCCTACTGGACTAATAAACCTTGGTTTCTTACTGAGGGAAATTTGCTGCTGTGCTCATCATACCTTCCTCTTGGGGTTCCCAACTGGACGGTGATTTACATCAACACCATGCCGCAACAAGCAACAATTTTCTGGCGCCGTTGCCGGGGAAAAAGAAGACTTCTGCAAGGGGAGTTTCGCACGCACATCCTTTACTTTGTTTTAGTTTTGCTTTACTTTATTTTTGCTTGCATCATTTTATCAAAAATACAAAAAATTAGTATCCTTTATAGTTGTTACTTTATTACTCTTAGTTCATTATGTTGTTCCCTAAGTATGTTTTGGAGGACCTCTCAGTAGGTAGTGGTTCTATTATTGGGAAAAGTAATATTGAGGAGTTCTTTAATCATATTAGCATGCGTAAAGATGTTGAGGATAAATCTTTGGCTGAGCTTGCTCCTAGTTATGAAGTTGCTTCTGCTTATTTAGTTCACATGTTGGAAGCTAGGTTTGCTAGCCTTAATCCTATTATGCAACACATGTTTCTTAAGCTTCATGATATTGAAGACTCCGAAAAGAAATATTTTATCTTGGAGACTTTGCGTAGAGAATTTAGAGATGTTGCCATTGAAGCTAGGAAAGTTTTTAAGCATTTTAATATGCTTGGTTCACCTATCAAAGTTGTTGGTACAACCAAAGAAGATTTCAAAGTACCAATACCTTGCAAACTTGTAGGAATGCATGAAGCTTTGGAAAAGAATTTTAATTGGATTTGTCCTGAAAATCTTTTTGATGAAAGTAGTGTACTAAAGCATGATCACAAGGGATCCTCAAAAACTCATTTGGACACAATTCAATTTATTGTTGAAAAGACTTCTGCAATGGATCTTAATGCTTCTTTCGAAAATACTTGATTTGCACCTTTCTGCGCCTAGCTCAAAGGCGTTAAAGAAAAGCACTCTTGGGAGATAACCCATTGTTTTACTTTCAGTAATTTTTCTTTTATTTGAGTCTTGGAAGTTATTACTACTGTAATAACCGCTCCTTATCCTTTTTATTTCGTTGTTGTGCCAAGAGAAGCCTCTAATTTGAGTGAGGTAAGATTTGGGGATATTGTTGTCCTGAAACATATTTCGGTGCTGCACCGTAAAAATTGGTGAAAATTCTCAGAATATCTTTTTGACCTGCGATTTCTTGTGCATATGTCCCAGGTTATATCCAAACTTCCATTAGTTATACATACACTTTTTGATTTGAGCAACAGAAAACCCTCGAAAAATCGACCTTTGTCAGCTGTTCTATTTTGACAGATTTTTGCCACTATTTGTGTTTGCCTCTTTATCGCTTTCTTTTTTAGTTCTTTTGATCACGGAACTTTTGGGGAAGTTGCTACAGTAGTATATGCTTTATATATGGTGGTTTTGAGTTAAAATCTGAAGCAAAAAGGGTTTGATTCATTATTATGCTTACACTAATGTTGCTAATAGAATTGTGTTTAGTTTTGTATGAAGGAAGTTTTCAAGTGTAGGGATTGGAGAATGATGAGATGAGTTGAAAACGGACAAAAGCTCAAGCTTGGGGATGCCCATCTCACCCCAAGAAATATCCAAGAGGTACAAGCGTCAAAGCTTGGGGATGCCCTCGAGGCACCCCTTCTTCATCGGCAAAAATCAGGTCACCTTTCAACACACTATATTTTTATTGCTTCATGCACTATGCATTTTTCTTGGAGCATCTTGTTTTTAGTTTTCAGTTTTGTTTAGTTTTGTTTGCTGCAATAAATGGTTGGACCCCAACAAATTTCTTTTGGAGAAGTTGCCTTGCTTTTCAATTGCCAAGAACATTCCGTTTTTTACTCTTATCGTTCAACGAGTGTTCTCTTTTTCTAGAACTGCGTTTAGCTTTCATTTTTGGCCTTGATTTTTGTTCAGATCTTCTTATATCTTTGCATCAAGGTGTATTTTGACCTCTGGTCCATGTTGGTTTTCATCAAAAGGGTTGTTTTAAAAAGGTTCGAATGGTGTTGGAAAAGAGAAAAAATTTCATGCAAAAAAGTGGTACAAAAGGAGCTTGTTTAGACTGCGGCTTAGACTTCTGCATGTCATGCTTGATGTCGTTTTGATAGTATGCTTAGTGATTTTTTCTGTAGCATGACTTGTCTCAAATGATTGAGATTGCTTAATGAGCCTTTGAAAAAATCATGCGTTGTTTTTATTGTTCGGAAGCATTAATTTGGTTTTTCTCCTTGATGCTTTATTTGGGTTGACTTGGCGCATGCTTAATCATGTTTGACTCATACAAAGTCGCCATAAGCCTCTATGATCATTTAGTTTTTGACTTTTGATGCCATCTTATGCTTCTTTTAATGTTGCTTTGTCGCTTTGCATGATTATGGCCGTTATTGCTCTCTTAGTTGGTCGCTCCCAGTCTTTTGCTAGCCCTCGTTTGTACTGAGTAAGAGCTCTACTCGTGCATCCAACTCCCAAAAACCAAGTTGTTCCAATGTGTCCACTATAAATTCCAATGCATGGTATTTGCAAGCCATTCCAAGTAAATTTTCATGTGCTACCTTTGAAAAAAAACCTTCAAAATACTTCTCATTTTGTGACACTGTTTTCAGCTCATGGGGACGTAGTGGTCGGATTTGTTATCTTCCATATTGTTTATTCCAAAAAGAAAAAAAGGAAAAAAAGAAAAGAAAAAGACACTACTCTATGGTATGTGAATGTTGGTGGGCACCCGATGGAATCGGTTAGCCATGGTTTGAGAAAGGAAAAAGGTGGGGAGGAGTGCCAAGCTTTATAAAAGAGCACAAAGGTGTCAATCTCTCTCAAAAACTTGCTTTATTTTTATATGGAAGATAGTAAGAACCCCATTGCCAGTCGTTGACAAAAACAACCACCTCTCAAAACCCAATTTTTATCTCTCTGTTTTACAAATGAAAAGCTCTAGCACATGTTTAATCAATGCTTCCCTCTGCGAAGGGCCATTCTTTTACTTTTGTGTTGAGTCACCACCTTCTACCTTTATGCACCGTCTAAGAGAGCATCGTTGTCATTCTGAGTATAATGTGCATTGTCCCAAAGTTTACCATTGATTGATTCATGATTTTGGTTTCACTTGTTCTTAAATTATTTGTATCTAGTCGCCTGATACGTCTCAAACGTATCTATAATTTTTGATGCTTCATGCTTGTTCTTACACCATTTGCCTTGTGTTTTGTTACACTTCGTGGCATTTTTATGCGATTTCCGGAACTAACCTATTGACAAGATGCCACAGTGCCAGTTCCCCGTTTTCTGCTGTTTTTGTGTTTCAGAAATGCTACATAGGAAATATTCTCAGAATTGGACGAAACAAGTTCCAGAACTCCTATTTTTCCTGGACGAAGGACGAGAACCGAAAGAGAGCCGGAGGGGGGGGACCAGGGGCCAGCCTCACACCAGGGCGGCGCGGCCCAGCCCCTAGCCGCGCCCACTATGTGTGAGGAGCCCCTGGCAGCCCCCTGACGATGCCCCTTCGCCTATATAAAGCCTCGGGACGGAAAACCCTAGGGGAGTCGGCAATTTTCCAGAAAGAGTTCCGCAGCTCCGCCGCCGCCATCGACAAATTTCGGGGGACAGAAGTCTCTGTTCCGGCAACCTGCCGGGACGGGGAAGTGCCCCCGGAGCCATCTCCATCGGTCTCCATCGCCGTCTCTGCCGTCTCCATCGACCTCACCGCCATCTCCATCAACCTTGCTGTCTCCTATGATGAGGAGGGAGTAGTTCTCCCCCGGGGCTGAGGGCTCTACCGGTAGCTATGTGGTTCACCTCTCTCTCCCATGATGTGATCTTTATGTGATTGTGAGCTTTGTATCTAGTTGAATTGGTAGATGTTATTATTCAGATATTATGCTACTCCTATGCTTTATTATTGTACTCTCCGGAGATACCTCGTATCATGGTGTAAAGGTGACTAGTGTGTGCATCATGTGTATCTTTTTGGTTAATGTCACTATGAAATGTTGGTGTTTGTTGGAACCATCTAGTGTGTTCACGGTGATAGTGTGGGACAGTCTAGTTTGGGTACATACGGACTTTGAGGAGTGCTTTGTAGCCCTACGCATGATTAGTGTATGTTTTCCATTGGAGAATTATTTTGAGTTGCATATTGATGATAGTATCTATTGGTTCAATTATGTTATATTTGTTGGGAGTGTGTCCACTAGTGAAAGTATGATCCCGGCCTTGTTTCCAAGCATTGCACACCGTTTACTTCCTGTTTTGTTACATGTTTGCTCGCAGCGATATTTATTTGAGATCACATTTGCTACTTATAATCACCACAACCGCTTGTATTTCACTATCTCTTCGCCGAACTAGTGCACCTATACATCTGACAAGTGTATTGGGTGTGTTGGGGACACAAGAGACTTTCTGTGTCATAATTGCAGGGTTGCTTGAGAGGGATAGCTTTGACCTCTTACTCCCTAAGTTCGATAAACCTTGGGTGATCCACTTAAGGGAAACTTGCTGCTGCTCTACAAACCTCTACACTTGGAGGCCCAACACTGTCTACAAGAACAGACGCGTGCGTAGACATCAAGCTCTTTTCTGGCGCCGTTGTCGGGGAGGTAAGGTAAAAGGTACTCGCATCCTCCTGTGTGAGTGCTCGGAGTTATTTCCATTAGATTCTGCAATTATATCTTTTTGTTTCTTGTTTTTATTTTTCACTAGTTAGGCTTAATGGAAAATAAAGAGTTCTTTAGTCTTTTTCCTGAGTTTAGATTTGATGAGAAAATTGAAAATCCTTTGGAGCTTATTTCGCATAGCAATGTTATTAGTACGAATGCTTTGAATACTGTTAATGCTAATGCTATAGAAAAGTCTAAGCTTGGGGAAGCTGGTTTTGTTAAGTATGATATTTTTAGTCCCCCAGCTTTAGTGGAGAAAGTTTGCTCTGATGATATTTTATCTCCCATATGTGATGTTTCTAATGATGCTTGTGCTCCTCATCCTTTTAAAATACCTACGAAGATTGTTGAACATTTTATGAATAACCGCTATCCAGGAGATGGAACAGTCCCTCCGGGTGATCATTTACTCTTTATACAAGAATTATGCGAGTTGTTCAAGTGTGCAGGTATTTCATCAAGCCAAGTTAAGAGGAAGCTATTCTCTTATTCACTGAAGGGTAGAGCTGCGGAGTGGTATAGGCTGCTAAAGGATGGTCCATCTATTGGCTGGGAGGAAATTGTTCCTCTCTTTTATTCTAAATTCTATCCTCCAAGTGAGATTCATAAAGATCGTAATCAGATATCCAATTTTTGGCCTCATGATGGAGAAAGCATTGCCCAAGCGTGGGGAAGATTGAAGTCACTAATGCTCAAATTTCCTATTCATGATCTTCCCCGTAATATTGTTATTAATAATTTTTATGCAGGGCTTTCAGGATATTACAAGGACTATCTAGATGCATGCTTTGATGGTTCTTTCACAAGCAAGGATGCTGACACCAAGTGGGATTTGCTTGAAATAATTTAAAACAATATTGAAGGTTGGGATAGCGACAAAGGTAAAGGATCAGGTATGAATTACGAGTTTGATTGCATTAAGTCCTTCGCTGAAACTGCTAATTTTCAAGAGCTTAGTGCTAAATATGGGCTTGATCCTCAAATTATGGTTGATTGCTTTAAAGCCTTTGCTTTTCATATGAATATTCCTAAAGGAAATGGGGACGTGTATCATGAACCTTTTAAGGACACTTGCATAGAAAGTCAGATTGTTATTGATGATTGCAATAAACATGCTCAAACTTCTAAAAGTCCTATTTCTTATAAGCATGTTAATTTTTGTGGAATACATAGACCTTGTGAACAGAGTCACAACAAGGAAGATTATTGCATCACCCACGGGAATGAAGAAACCAATACGTGGCTCAGGGATCTAGATGAGCTTGCTGAAAAGGTTTGTGAACTTTATCCTTTTCTTTGTGAATTTTGCGGTAAAAGGGTCACTTTAATTTTCAATGCCCAATTAATCAAGTGAGTACCGCAGATTTGTATTGTGATGATAAGATTACTTTCAATCAATATGATGAGCTTACTTTGTTTTTGAATTGTGAAGAGATATCTAGAACGATTTATTTGGTTGATATGAGAGATGTTGATATTAATAGCATCCTTCGTGGTTGTCGTCTCTATTGTGCTAAAGATTGCCTCACAAATACTTACTTACAGGATCTTATAAAACATGATGTTTTGCCAAGCTATGACAGGACTAATAGATGTTTCGATCTTATTAATAGAGAGGAGGAATCCTCCAAAGTTTCTTCTATTGTTCCTGTCAGCAAACTAGATTACGTGGAGAAGATGCCTTTCCCTCCTAAAGAATATGTGGAGAAGATGCCCTTCAAGTCTCTCCCTCCTAAAGGAGAGAGTAAGAAGAGTATGAAGAAGAAGAAGAGGAGTAAAAGGCGAGAGGACACGGTATTTTCCCCTAAGCATTATGATCCTGCTATAGATTATGATAATTCTGATTGGGATGATGTTCCCATGCCTGTTACCTATGTTAGTGATCATGATTGGGAAAAGCACTCTACTTTTGATATTTAAAATCTTTTTGGTACCAATTCTAAGGTTAATAATTGTTGTACCATTAGTGCTATCCATGTTCCTTCTTATGATGATATGTTTGATGAATATGCCTGGCGAAATAGTTGTTCTCTAGCTTGTGATGATACTAAACCTCTAGTTTATGATGGTCATGATGATGAGTATAATATTTTCAGTTCACCTACTTTTGATGAGAAAAATAGTTATGATTACAATATGCCTCCTGTTTTTGATGATTATGGTGATGAGAATAATTATTCTGTTGAATCTGCTCCTACTACAATTGTTCATGTGGGGAGTATTAATTCTTTTATGCATGTGGCTCATGATAGGGAAGCTTTATGTGATAGTTATATTGTTAATTCTATTCATGATGCTACTGAAAGTTATTATGAGAGAGGGAAACATGGTTTGATGGATCTCAACAATATTGAGTTTCCCCTCTTTATGTTGCAATTCTTGAAGTTGTACTTGTTTTGCCTTCCTATGCTTTTTGCTTTGCACTTTTATGACTTGTCTCTTTACAAGACTATTTTTCATAGGAAGTGGTTTATATTTAAATGTGTTCCATACTTGCTTTATGATGCTCTCTATTGCCTCAAGCTCTTATATGGCGCCCACATGAGCATCTTTGCAAATTACTGCGCCTAGCTCAAAGGCGTTAAAGAAAAAACACTCTTGGGAGATAACCCATTGTTTTATTTTCAGTACTTTTTCTTTTATTTGAGTCTTGGAAGTTATTACTACTGTAATGACCTCTTCTTATCATTTTTATTTCGTTGTTGTGCCAAGAGAATCCTCTAATTTGAGTGAGGTAAGATTTGGGGATGTTGCTGTCCTGAAACAGTTTTCGGTGCTGCACCGTAAAAATTCGTGAAAATTCTCTGTATATCTTTTGGACCTGCAATTTCTTGTGCATATGCCCCAGGTTATATCCAAACTTTCATTAGATGAACACTTTTTGATTTGAGCAACAGAAAACCCTCTAAAAAATCAACCTTTATCAGCTGTTCTGTTTTGACAGATTTCTGCCACTATTTGTGTTTGCCTCTCGATCGCTTCCTTTTTGAGTTCCTTTGATCACGGAACTTTTGGGGAAGTTGCTACAGTATTATATACTTTATATGTGGTGGTTTTAGGTTTAAAACTGAAGCAAAAAGGGTTGATTCAATGTTATGCTTACACTAATGTTGCTAATAGATTTTTGTTTAGTTTTGTATGAAGGAAGTTTTCAAGTGTAGGGATCAGAGAGTGATGAGATGAGTTGAAGAATGGACAAAAGCTCAAGCTTGGGGATGCCCATGCATCACCCCAAGAAATATCGAAGAAGTACAAGCATCAAAGCTTGGGGATGCCCCCGAGGCACCCCTTCTTCATCGGTAAAAATCAGGTCACCTTTCAAAACACTATATTTTTATTGCTTCATGCACTATGCGTTTTTCTTGGAGCGTCAGTTGTTTTTGTTTTCAGTTTTATTTTGTTTCATTTGCTTCAATAAGTGGTTAGATCACATCATGTTTCTTTTGGAGGAGATGAACTCGCTTTTCATTTGATAAGAACACTCTAGTTTTCACTCTTATCGTTCAACGAGTGTTCTCTTTTTCTGCTACTGCGTTTAGCTTTCGTTTTTCACCTTGGTTTTTGTTCAGATCTTGTTTTATCTTTGCATCAAGGTGTATTTTGACCTCTGGTCTATGTTGGTTTTCCTCAAAAGAGTTTCCTCAAAAAGGTTTGAATGGTGTTGGAAAAGAGAAAAAGTTTCATGCAAAAAAGTGGTACAAGAAGGAGCTTGTGTAGACTGTGGCCTAGGCTTTTGCATATCGTCCTTGATGTATTTGTCGATGGATTTCATGTCGCAAGAACACGGGGTACCACGCGACGGACCCAAAGATTCGAACGCAGGGGGCTGAACGTGTGAGATCTTGGATCGCAACGAAACACGGTGACGGAAGCCTCGATTGTCGAACGCGCAACGCACTGCAGAGAGGGAGACCGAGCTTTACCCAGGTTCAGGGCCCTCGTGGTGAGGTAAAACCCCTACTTCCTGCCTTCTTGTATTGCAACGCGACACCTCGCGAGGAGTACAAGGCCTTGGTTACAAAGCTCTAGCTGGCCAGAGGTTGAAGAACCTGCGTGCCCAGCTAGCAGCTTGAAGAAGATGAAGAACCTGCGTGCCCAGCTAGCAGCTTGAAGAAGATGAAGATTCGATCAGACCGGATCCCCTCTAAGGGGTGGCCTCCCCTTCCTTTTACAGCGCCAAGGTCCTCCTTCCCCTTATCTTCTTGGGGAAGGGGTTGCCACACACAGCCAAGGAGGGAGGACAGCTGTAGACTACACTCTTCCGTAGACTTGGTCTTCGTAGGGTAGCGGCGCCGGTCCATACGAGTGGGTGGAGGAAGCTGACGTCTTCCTCTAGCGCCCTGCACCGTCCACGCTATATTTAGGGGGGTGGCCAACAACCACTGTGCTGCTTTGGGCTGGCACAACGAAAGTTGGTCTCCTCCCTGTCGGGGGTAGCGTGGGCGGTACGCGGTCTTCTGCCCGTTAGCTTCTTGCTCTGCACGCAAACGTGCTGAGCTGACGTGGGCGTACTTCCTCTCCTCACCAGCAGGGGCTCGTGAGGAGGTCTTCTGGTCCTTAGCAGTTTCTGTCGTCGTTCTCCTCACGAGGCGCCTCCTCGTGAGGGTCTTCTCCGTAGCTTGAGTCGTTGATTATCCCCTGGGCTGAAGATGGGCCGATGACGGGGCCCAGGAGCAGGTGGACTGGGATACCCTGGTATCCAGAACACCGACAGTAGCCCCCGGGAGCCCGGCCCACGACGCGCCCTCTTGAGGAAGCGAAGGGTCGGGGGCCCCCGAAGCTGCTGGGCCCTCCAACGGCACGCATCAACCGTGCGGTCAGAGGACCATGCGAAGAAGCGGAGAATCCGGACACGTGGCACCCTCGCAGTTGGCGAAGCGAAGCGGCGTGGGGGTCGTGCGTAGTGGCGTAACGGGCATTTTTCGAACCGTCGCGTCAAGGCCGACGCTTCGGAAACCGCGCCCTGGCTGCAACCTTAAAAGCTTGGCAGAGAAGGCTCCTTCCCCTCTCCCACAGCACACCGCCGCCGCCACCTCCCTTCTAAAGATCTTGCGCATCCAAATCCTCCCAGCCTCCAATCCTCTCGCCGCAACTCGCTCTTCTCCAGAGCCATGGCACCGCGCAGGGCTGTTGGAGCGGCGAGGTCTTCCACCGCTGTGCCGCGGCTGGCGGCGCCCCTGCTCGACTCCCGAATCAAGAGCAGCCGCGAGCTCCAGACCCGCATCTGGCACGGCCGCGCGCCGAGGGACACTCTGCCCCCGACGGCGTAGCCTTTCTTCCTCTTCTCCGTCTTCGCCGGCCTGCTGCCGCCGTTCTCCCCCTTCTTCCTGGCGATCTTGGAGACTTACGGGACCCAGGCCATCCACCTGCATCCCAAGTCCGTCACCTTGCTGGCGGTCTTCGCTTACGCCTGCGAGGCCTGGATCGGCATCAAGCCGTCGGTGGCGTACTTTCGCCACCTCTTCTCCCTCCGGTCCTCTGGGCTGAACCAGAGTTCCGAATGCGTCTCCTTCATCGCCACCGCTGGAACGGAGGGCGACTTCATCGACTTGAAGTGGATGAAGAAAGTTGAAGACTTTCGGAGCCGCTGGTTCTTCGTCGACATCCTTGAAGAATCGGAGCTCTTCCTCGTCACGGGGATCCCTCCCGTCAAGCTCAACACCTGGGCCAGCGAGGCCCTTCCTGAGGAAGCCCTGCGGACGCTCCGCCCGCGAATCCGCGATCTCCGGGAGGCTGGTGTTACGGGGACCATGGTCGGGGTGGAGTTCGTCACCCGACACATCGCCCCCCTGCAGGACCACCGCCGGGAGATCTGGAGGCACAGGTCCGGGGACGACCTCAGGCTCCACGTCAGCGAGCTCAACGCCGACGCTCGGAGGAGGTAATAAGGGCCTTCTTTTCTTCCGCTGCCATCCCCGCCATTCCGAGCACCGCCCTCCCGATCTACAGTCTAGGCGCTCGGGAGACTAGCCGCGTCACGGCGGGGATCTTGAAGTTCAACGCCTGGGGCCCGTTCCTTGCCGACGGCGTCGTGCCTAGTCCCCTCATGAGCGCACCAGCGGCAAGCTCGGAGCAGGACTCGGCAGCGAGGGGAACAGGGCCTACGGCCTCTGGAGACGATGACGACGACGACGCGGAGTCCGGGGGGCGGCTAGGTCCGCCGGAGGCGTCCCGAGGGCACCGTGGTGCTCTCAGATTCCTCCGACGACGATTCCTCCTCGCCAGACCAGCCCACCAGGGGAGATGCCGACGCGTCCTCCTCGCGAGACCTGGAGGAGGAGGGGCGCCGAGCCCGCCTGGAGGCGGAGCGCCGCTCCAAGTTCAACGATGAACGCGCCAGCCGGAATCCCGAGGCCGGGACCTCCCGAGGGAAGAAGCCGGCGGGCGAATCCTCCGCGCCCCCTGCCACCACCTTCCTCCCTCCCGAGCAAAAGAGGATGGGTGGAGCGGGACGCCTTGTGAGTGTTCCTGCACAAAGAACTTTTACCTTTCGCCTCACCTTTCCCTTACCTCATTCCCCCCTTCCTTTCCAGGGATGCCGAGGAGAAGAAGGACGAGAAGAAGAAGAGGAAGAAGAGGAAGACCAGCCAGACCACGCCGGGTCCTGACCCGGCCGTCACGACCACACCGACGGCGCCGCCGCGTGCCGCCGGAGAAGTAGAAGATCGCGCGTCTGCGGACGCGCAATCCGCCCCGGGAGCCGCCGCGGCTCCCGGCACGACCGAGCCCCCTAGCGCAGGGGGCACACCAGAAATGATGGGGGCTGCTCCTGCTGCCCCCTCTGTAGCCAGCACCTCTACCACCCCAGAGGCACCCCCGGCAAGGACCGCCGCACCGCCCCGCTCAGGGACAGCCCCCGAGCCGGACGGCGGGAGGGGGATGAGATCCACCGAGCCGGGGCCTTCCAGGGCCCCATCGCCTCCCCTGCCGGAGATACTGGGGAGGCCCTCGAGGATCGCCGCCGAGCCTCACACCGCCGACCCATGGGCGAGGGTGCTCGCGGCTGCTACCGGCGCCCTTCGCGACAAGGTTGCCAGGGCGCGCTCCGGCGAGGAGGCGCGCATCGAGGAGGGCTAGGCCCTCCTGCACCAAGCCACGGAGAGATGTCGTCTCCTGGACCAGCGTGCCGCCGAGCGCCGCGAGCGGGCGAGGAAGGAGGCGGAGGAGATCCGCGCCAGCGCGGTCGAGGAGGCCGAGGAAGCTCTGGCGAACGCCAGGGAATCGGCGAGGGGAGTCCTGGCCAGGGCGCACGAAGAGGCCATGAAGATCATCTCCGAGGCGCGCCAGCAGATTCCCCCCACCGTCGGGCCTCCCAACCTAGCCTTGGCTGGGGAGGAGGCCAAGCGGGCAGCTCAGCACCTCCTGGACCAGGCCAGGGCAAACGCCGACGGTCTACTCGCCAACGCCCAGCAGAGACTGGACGAAGTCGAGGACCGAGAGGCCCTCCTCCACGCTCGTGAAGAGAGCGCTGATTCCCGGGCGGAGAGCCTGAGCCTGCAAGAGGCTGGGCTCGCCGTCCGAGAAGCAGAGGCCTGCGAACGCGAGCGGGGACTTCGCCTCCGCGAGGAGCAGCTCCATGCCCTCGAGGACCGGCTCAACAGGGAACGAGAGGCCCTCGAGAGCCGGGAGGCGATGGCCAGCCGGTCCAATGACAAGCTAACCCGGCGCCAAGAAGCGCTGAACCAGCGCGAGGCTACCCTCCAGGCGAAGATGGACCACATGATGAACCAGCGGCGGGTTAGCATGGAGCAGGAGTACGAGCGGAGGCGCAACGAGACCACCGAAGCGTGCCGCGCGGACTTTCGCTCCAAGACCGACGCCGCCCTCCTGATGTACAAGCAGAAGCGGGAGGCCCTGGAGCGTCAGGTCCGCGACCTGGAGACCGAACTGAGGGGGGCGCACGAAGTGCGCCGGGGCGCCGAGCGCGCCCTTGCCGAAGCTGATGCCACCATCGCCTCGCTCCGGCGTGACGTGCAGAGGCTTGAGGAGGAGAACTCGGCGTCGGCCCTGCAAGGCGTGGAGATGGCCGGAGAGCTCCAGGAGCTCAGGGACGCTGAAGAGGAGGCACGCATGCTGCGAAGGCAGCGAGTGCAGATGTTCCACGGGTTCTCAGCCCGCATCATGGCGGCGGCACACCGCCTGGGCATCCACGGGCTGACCCTGCCTACCATCCCCGAGGACGATGGGTCGATCCTGCTCTTCTTCAGCCAGCTGGCTGAAGAGCTGGACGGCGCATCGGCGAAGGTCCTGGATCTCATCGACGCCGAGTGCCGAGAGCTGCTGGGGCTTGCGGGGACGAGGATCTTCTCCAACATCCAGCGTCTTCGCCCCGACCTCAACCTAGAAGAGGTACTGCGGAGGCCGCCGCCCCCGCCGCTCGGAACTCCTGACCGCGCGGCAGAGGCCAGGGCAGGGCGATTGCACTTCGCCCTTCGACGGCTGCAGGCTGTCTACGCCCGCCCCGGAGCGCCTGCTCCGAGCTCCTCCAGCGGCGAGGTCTCCGGCTCCGCAGAATCCGGCAGCGATGAAACGACGGACTCCAGCGAGGGGACGTCCTCAAGCTCCAGCGACGGCGCTGATGATGACGAGGGCGACGCAGCGGTCGCCCAGTAAGCTCCCCTTAGACCTCCTCCAGAAGACCTAGGTTAGCTGCACACTTTGCAGCTTGTCAGACATTGCCCTGCTGGGCCAGTTTAAGTTGTAACCGTACTTAAGGCGTTGTTCGCCAAATCGTCCTTATTTGCGCCCTTGCACATTTTTCCTTGTCTCGCCTTTGTCTGGGGGAATGTTCTACGCCGTTCAGGGGCCAGCCTCCGAGCGGGACAGCAGCCTAACGCTTAGTATGCAGCTCGTGGTGCAAGGCTAGCGGGCACTGGCGCTCCAGAGGTGACTGTGATGGCATACAGGACTATCTCCCTGCAGCCCCCAGGCGTCCAAACACAACAAAGGCAATCCCAGGAGAAGAAACACAAGGCCGCAGACAAGGACAGCAGAAGACTTAGAGAAATCTACACAAATTGTGTGACTCTCGCGCGCTCATGCGCCTTCGTGCGAGTGTCGCTCGAGAGGAGAGAGCACCATGGATCGTATGAGGTGACTGTAGCGGGTCCCTTCCCGAGTCAGAGCTCGATCCGTTCTGGGTTTTGCGGGCCTGCTGTTTTCCGGGCGAAGGCCCCAGCGCGGACACCGTGCTCTGGCTCTTTCTCGAAAGGCAGTCGAGCGAAAACTCATGTTCGCGTTAAGCCGCAATTAGCCGACCTCGCGAGGCTGGCGAGACCACGGCTCACGATTCCAGGCAGTTTCCAAAGATTAGAGAGGATTAGTGGCGAGTGAGGTTGCCGTTACACTTTGCTCCTTGCGCAGATGAAGTACTCCGTTTCCTCGGCGAAGGCAAGGGGGTGATGACTCTTGAGCCCCCCTGCCCTATCTTCATGCTCCTGGGGACGGGGCCATCGAGGACAGCGCAGGCCTACACGTCCTCTGGCTCAGGTCCCAGGGGTGCGAATCTGTCGAGGAAGCGCTCGCAGAGGTCCCTCCAAGACGAGATGGACCTTGGCGGTAGCCCACAGAGCCACCGGCGAGGCTCTCCCCTTGTGGCCATCATGAACCAATTGGCCATGACACGCCCATCGCCTCCCGCCGACCGAACGGCGGCCGCGTAGTGCTGTAGGAACTCCACGGGATCGGAAGTCCCGTCGTAACGCGCACCAGTATCCGGCCTGAAGCGAGGTGGCCATGTTGCACGGCGAATTGGCCCAGCGAGCGCCGCGAAGCCCCCAAAGCCGAGGTCGCCGACCTCTGGCTCACCCTCTCCGATGGCCTCCAGGCCATCGAGGACTTGGAGACGTTCTCGGCGACGACTTGCGCAGGACAGCACGAAGGCGAAGACGGTGATGACGATCGTCACCCATGTCGAAGCAGATCTTGAAGGAAACACACCACAGCCCCCTACCTGGCGCGCCAAATGTCGATGGATTTCGTGTCACAAGAACACGGGGTACCACGCGACGGACCCAAAGATTCGAACGCAGGGGGCTGAACGTGTGAGATCTTGGATCACAACGAAACACGGTGACGGAAGCCTCGATTGTCGAACGCGCAACGCACTGCAGAGAGGGAGACCGAGCTTTACCCAGGTTCAGGGCCCTCGTGGTGAGGTAAAACCCCTACTTCCTGCCTTCTTGTATTGCAACGCGACACCTCGCGAGGAGTACAAGGCCTTGGTTACAAAGCTCTAGCTGGCCAGAGGTTGAAGAACCTGCGTGCCCAGCTAGCAGCTTGAAGAAGATGAAGATTCAATCAGACCGGATCCCCTCTAAGGGGTGGCCTCCCCTTCCTTTTACAGCGCCAAGGTCCTCCTTCCCCTTATCTTCTTGGGGAAGGGGTTGCCACACACGGCCAAGGAGGGAGGACAGCTGTAGACTACACTCTTCCGTAGACTTGGTCTTCGTAGGGTAGCGGCGCCAGTCCACAGGAGTGGGTGGAGGAAGCTGACGTCTTCCTCTGGCGCCCTGCACCGTCCACGCTATATTTAGGGGGGTGGCCAACAACCACTGTGCCGCTTTGGGCTGGCACAGCGAAAGTTGGTCTCCTCCCTGTCGGGGGTAGCGTGGGCGGTACGCGGTCTTCTGCCCGTTAGCTTCTTGCTCTGCACACAAACGTGCTGAGCTGACGTGGGCGTACTTCCTCTCCTCACTAGCAGGGGCTCGTGAGGAGGTCTTCTGGTCCTTAGCAGTTTCTGTCGTCGTTCTCCTCACGAGGCGCCTCCTTGTGAGGGTCTTCTCCGTAGCTTGAGTCGTTGATTATCTCCTGGGCTGAAGATGGGCCGATGACGGGGCCCAGGAGCAGGTGGACCGGGATACCACGGTATCCAGAACACCGACAGTATTTTTGATAGTATGCTTAGTGGTTTTGCTGTAACATGACTTGTCTCAAATAACTGATATTGCTTAATGAGCCTTTGAAAAAATCATGTGTTGTTCATATTATTTGGAAGCATTAATTTGGTTTTCTCCTTTGATGCTTTATTTGGGTTGACTTGGCGCATGCTTACACCATGTTGACTACAAAAATAAGTCACCTATAGCCTCTATGATCATTTAGTTTTTGACTTTTGATGCCATCTTATGCTTCTTTTAATGTTGCTTTGTCGCTTTGCATGATTATGGCCGTTATTGCTCTCTTAGTTGGTCGCTCCTAGTCTTTTGCTAGCCCTCATTTTGTACTGAGTATGAGCTCTACTCGTGCATCCAACTCCCAAAAACCAAGTTTACCATTGTGTCCACTATAAATTCCTATGCATGGTATTTGCAAGCCATTCCAAGTAAATTTTCATGTGCTACCTTTCAAAAAACTTTCAAAAAACTTCTTATTTTCTGACACTGTTTTCAGCTCATGGGGACGTAGTGGTCGGATTTGCTATCTTCCATATTGTCTTATTCCAAAAAGAAAAAAAAAGAGAAAAAAAGAAAGAAAGAAAAGGCACTCCTCCATGGTATGTGAATGTTGGTGGGCACCCGATGGAATCGGTTAGCCATGGTTTGAGAAAGGAAAAAAGGTGGGGAGGAGTGCCAAGCTTTATAAAAGAGCACAAAAGTGCCAATCTCTCTCTCAAAAACTTGCTTCATTTTTGTATGGAAGATAGTAAGAACCCCATTGCCAGTCGTTGACAAAGACAACCACCTCTCAAAACCAATTTTTATTTCTCTGTTTTACAAATGAAAAGCTCTAGCACATGTTTAATCCCTGCTTCCCTCTGCGAAGGGCCTTTCTTTTACTTTTATGTTGAGTCTCCACCTTCTACCTTTATGCACCGTCTAAGAGAGCATAGTTGTCATTCTGAGTATAATGTGCATTGTCCCAAAGTTTATCATTGATTGATTCATGACTATGGTTTCACTTGTTCCTAAATTATTTGTATCTAGTCGCCCTCTTAAACTTGAAGGTGTCCTATGCATTTATGTTTTGCTATTCCATGAGGGACAAGCTGAAAACCATTTACTATGTTTTTCCATATGATTTGAACACACATTTGACTTTCATTGTTTCATTATTCATGATCTTTTGTTTGTGTTTCTTTTTATGTTATAACATGGTTGCTAAGTTTCTATTGTCAAGATTATGTCTTTCATGCCCATGTTTTAAGTTCTTTGATCTCAGCACTCAATGCTCTACTTAGATGATCAAGATTGTGTAGGTGCATGTCACCTCAAAAATTATTCTTTTGTTATCACTTACCTACTCAAGGACGAGCAGGAGTTAAGCTTGGGGATGCTGATACGTCGCAAACGTATCTATAATTTTTGATGCTCCATGCTTGTTTTTACACCATTTGCCTTGTTTTTTGTTACACTTTGTGGCATTTTTATGCGATTTCCGGAACAAACCTATTGACAAGATGCCACAGTGCCAGTTCCCTGTTTTCTGCTGTTTTTGTGTTTCAGAAATGCTACACAGGAAATATTCTCGGAATTGGACGAAACAAGTTCCAGAACTCCTATTTTTCCCGGACGAAGGACGAGGACCGAAAGAGAGCCGGAGGGGGGGGGGCAGGGGCCAGCCTCACACTAGGGCGGCGCGGCCCAGCCCCTGGCCGCGCCCCCTATGTGTGAGGAGCCCCTGGCAGCCCCCTGACGAGGCCCATTCGCCTATATAAAGCCTCGGGACGGAAAACCCTAGGGGAGTCAGCAATTTTCCAGAAAGAGTTCCGTAGCTCCGCCGCCGCCATCGACAAATTTCGGGGGACGGAAGTCTCTGTTCCGGCACCCTGCCGGGACAGGGAAGTGCCCCCGGAGCCAGCTCCATCGGTCTCCATCGCCGTCTCCGCCGTCTCCATCGACCTCACCGCCATCTCCATCAACCTTGCTGTCTCCTATAATGAGGAGGGAGTAGTTCTCCCCCGGGGCTGAGGGCTCTACCGGTAGCTATGTGGTTCACCTCTCTCCCCCATGATGTGATCTTTATGTGATCGTGAGCTTTGTATCTAGTTGAATTGGTAGATGTTATTATTCAGATATTATGCTACTCTTATGCTTTATTATTGTACTCTCCGGAGATACCTCGTATCATGGTGTAAAGGTGACTAGTGTGTGCATCATGTGTATCTTTTTGGTTAATGTCTCTATGAAATGTTGGTGTTTGTTGGAACCATCTAGTGCGTTCACGGTGATAGTGTGGGACAATATAGTTTGGGTACATACGGACTTTGAGGAGTGCTTCGTAGCCCTACGCATGATTAGTGTATGTTTTCCATTGGAGAATTATTTTGAGCTGCATATTGATGATAGTATCTATTGGTTCAATTATATTATATTTGTTGGGAGTGTGTCCACTAGTGAAAGTATGATCCCTAGGCCTTGTTTCCAAGCATTGCACACCGTTTACTTCCTATTTTGTTACATGTTTGCTCGCAGCGATATTTATTTTAGATCACATTTGCTACTTATAATCACCACAACTGCTTGTATTTTACTATCTCTTTGCCGAACTAGTGCACCTATACATCTGACAAGTGTATTGGGTGTGTTGGGGACACAAGAGACTTTCTGTATCGTAATTGCAGGGTTGCTTGAGAGGGATAGCTTTGACCTCTTCCTCCCTGATTTCGATAAACCTTGGGTGATCCACTTAAGGGAAACTTGCTGCTGCTCTACAAACCTCTGCACTTGGAGGCCCAACACTGTCTACAAGAACAGACGCGTGCGTAGACATCATCGCCCTCTTAAACTTGAAGGTGTCCTATGCATTTATGTTTTGCTCTCTCATGAAGGACAAGCTGAAAACCATTTGCTATGTTTTTCCATATGATTTGAACACACGTTTGACTTTCATTGTTCCATTTTCATGATCTTTCATTTGTGTTCTTTTTCATGTTATAACATGGTTGCTAAGTTTCTTCTATCAAGATTATGTCTTTCATGCTCATGTTTTAAGTTCTTTTGATCCCAGCACTCAATGCTTTACATAGATGATCAAGATTGTGTAGGTGCATGTCACCTCAAAAATTATTCTTTGTTATCACTTACCTACTCGAGGACGAGCATGAGTTACGCTTGAGGATGCTTGATACGTCTCAAACGTATCTATAATTTTTGATGCTCCATGCTTGTTTTTACACCATTTGCTTAGTGTTTTGTTACACTTTGTGGTGTTTTTATGCATTTTCTGGGACTAACCTATTAACAAGATGCCACAGTGCTAGTTCCCTATTTTCTGCTATTTTTGTGTTTCAGAAATGCTACACAGGAAATATTCTCGGAATTGGACGAAACAAGTTCCAGAACTCCTATTTTTCCCGGACGAAGGACGAGGACCGAAAGAGAGCCGGAGGGGGGGGGCAGGGGCCAGCCTCACACTAGGGCGGCGCGGCCCAGCCCCTGGCCGCGCCCCCTATGTGTGAGGAGCCCCTGGCAGCCCCCTGACGAGGCCCATTCGCCTATATAAAGCCTCGGGACGGAAAACCCTAGGGAAGTCAGCAATTTTCCAGAAAGAGTTCCGCAGCTCCGCCGCGGCCATCGACAAATTTCGGGGGATAGAAGTCTCTGTTCCGGCACCCTGCCGGGACAGGGAAGTGCCCCCGGAGCCAGCTCCATCGGTCTCCATCGCCGTCTCCGCCGTCTCCATCGACCTCACCGCCATCTCCATCAACCTTGCTGTCTCCTATAATGAGGAGGGAGTAGTTCTCCCCCGGGGCTGAGGGCTCTACCGGTAGCTATGTGGTTCACCTCTCTCTCCTATGATGTGATCTTTATGTGATCGTGAGCTTTGTATCTAGTTGAATTGGTAGATGTTATTATTCAGATATTATGCTACTCTTATGCTTTATTATTGTACTCTCCGGAGATACCTCGTATCATGGTGTAAAGGTGACTAGTGTGTGCATCATGTGTATCTTTTTGGTTAATGTCTCTATGAAATGTTGGTGTTTGTTGGAACCATCTAGTGCGTTCATGGTGATAGTGTGGGACAATATAGTTTGGGTACATACGGACTTTGAGGAGTGCTTCGTAGCCCTACGCATGATTAGTGTATGTTTTCCATTGGAGAATTATTTTGAGCTGCATATTGATGATAGTATCTATTGGTTCAATTATGTTATATTTGTTGGGAGTGTGTCCACTAGTGAAAGTATGATCCCTAGGCCTTGTTTCCAAGCATTGCACACCGTTTACTTCCTGTTTTGTTACATATTTGCTCGCAGCGATATTTATTTTAGATCACATTTGCTACTTATAATCACCACAACTGCTTGTATTTTACTATCTCTTTGCCGAACTAGTGCACCTATACATCTAACAAGTGTATTGGGTGTGTTGGGGACACAAGAGACTTTCTGTATCGTAATTGCAGGGTTGCTTGAGAGGGATAGCTTTGACCTCTTCCTCCCTGATTTCGATAAACCTTGGGTGATCCACTTAAGGGAAACTTGCTGCTGCTCTACAAACCTCTGCACTTGGAGGCCCAACACTGTCTACAAGAACAGACGCGTGCGTAGACATCATCGCCCTCTTAAACTTGAAGGTGTCCTATGCATTTATGTTTTGCTCTCTCATGAAGGACAAGCTGAAAACCATTTGCTATGTTTTTCCATATGATTTGAACACACGTTTGACTTTCATTGTTCCATTTTCATGATCTTTCATTTGTGTTCTTTTTCATGTTATAACATGGTTGCTAAGTTTCTTCTATCAAGATTATGTCTTTCATGCTCATGTTTTAAGTTCTTTTGATCCCAGCACTCAATGCTATACATAGATGATCAAGATTGTGTAGGTGCATGTCACCTCAAAAATTATTCTTTGTTATCACTTACCTACTCGAGGACGAGCATGAGTTACGCTTGAGGATGCTTGATACGTCTCAAACGTATCTATAATTTTTGATGCTCCATGCTTGTTTTTACACCATTTGCTTAGTGTTTTGTTACACTTTGTGGCGTTTTTATGCATTTTCTGGGACTAACCTATTAACAAGATGCCACAGTGCTAGTTCCCTATTTTCTGCTATTTTTGTGTTTCAGAAAAGTTACATAGGAAATATTTTTGGAATTGGACGAAACAAAAGCCGAACATCCAGAAATTTACCGAAGCTTCCAGAAGTTTGAAGAGGAGACGGAGAGGGGCCACGGGCCGGCCACACAATAGGGTGGCGCGGCCAGCCCTGGCCCGCGCCCCCTATGTGTGAGACCGCCCTGGTCCACTTCTGACGCTGCTCCTTCGCCTATAAAGACCCCCGACGGGAAAAACCTAAAGACCCGATCAATTTTCCAGAAACACATCGCGATCCGCCGCTGTCGTCGACCCGAGATTGGGAGGGTCCAGAAGCTCTTCCCGGCACCCTGCCGGAGAGGGGACTCGCCACCGGAGGTCTTCTTCATCGCCATGCTTGCCTTCGGCGCGATGAGTGAGTAGTCTACCTTGGACTATGGGTCCACAACAGTGCTAGATGGTTGTCTTCTCCACCATGTGCTTCATGTTTAGATCTCGTGAGCTGCCTTACATGATCGAGATCACCGTTATGTAATTCTATATGTTGTGTTTGTTGGGATCCGATGAATATTGGTGTTATGTTGAGTTGATGTGCTGAATCATATATCTTATGTTATCTCTATGTTGTTTATGATCTTGCATGCTCTCCGTTGTTAGTAGCTATCTTGGCCAAGTAGATACTAGTGACTCCAAGAGGAGGTATTTATTCTCGATAGTTGGGTTCATGCCTCTATTTAATCTTGGGGAGTGACAGAAACCTCTAAGGTTGTAGATGTGATGTTGCCACTAGGGAGAAAACAACATTCTTGTGTCCAAAGATATTCATTTTGTTTACATTACACACTTTGCTTAATGCAGTTATCTGTTGTTCGCAACTTAATACTCATGGGGTGTTCGGACGATATCCCCATGGGTGGATTATTAGTCATAGATGCAGTTGGATGGCGGTCAATGTATTTTGTTGTAATGCCCAGAGTAAATCTCATAGTGATCCTCGCGACATATGCACGTTATCTTTATTCTATCAATTGCCCAACTGTAATTTGTTTACCCAGCATGTTGTTATTTATCTTATGAAGAGACACCACTAGTGAACTATGGACCCCGGTCCAATTTCCTTTACATGGCTATCACCTGTTTACTTTACTCGCACTGTTTACTTTCCCGCATACTACTATTGCTTTCCACTCGATACGCTCATTCCTTTGTTTACAGCAAACCAGTGAGATTGACAACCTCATCGTAAGTTGGGAGCAAAGTTCTTGGTTGTGTTGTGTGCAGGTTCCGCGTTGCTACTAGTTGAAGACGTGCCAACAAGTGTCGTAAATGGCGCCCTTGCTGGAGTGTCACTAAGCTAGCAAGCATCACCTTCTGGAGCTTGGCTTTTTCCTACTGGACTGACAAACCTTAGTTTCTTACTGAGGGAAATTTGCTGCTGTGCTCATCATAGCTTCCTCTTGGGGTACCCAACTGGACGGTGATTTACATCAACACTGTGCCGCAACAAGCATGAGGCTGGACCATGCCCTGATCAACCTGCCGTCGAGGGAGCGCCTTTTCAACACCTCGCTGGTGTCGTTGCTCCGGAACACCTCCGACCATGTCCCCCTGCTGGTTAGCGCATGTTCGCGCGCGCCCGTGAGCCAGACCTTCCTGCACGAGCGCTCGTGGGCCTTCTCGGCTGACTACCGCGCCACAATTGTTGGGGTGTGGGCTCGTCCACAGAACCGTGCATGTCGGTGTGCGGCTGCACGCCTCTCGCGCTCTCTCAAATGGGCTCAGCTGCGTCTAAGAAGTGGGCTCGAAATCGGAGGCGTCCTGCTGTTGTCATCTCCAACTACAGGCATGTCATCGGCTTGCTTGACTTGGTGGAGGAGGTCTGCGTGCTGTCCCTGCCTGAGCGTATGCTGCGGGACATGGTTGGCGTGCGGCTTTCTGTGGAGTACAGGAGCTTGGGCACCTACTGGCGGCAATGGTACATGTTTTGCCTGTGTCGTCTAGGCGAGGACAACACACGGTTCTTCCATGCGTGTGCCTCAGCCCGCATGTGTGGGAACCAGATCCGTGTGCTCCATGATGATGGGCGTGTGCTTTTCAACCACGATGAGAAGGTCGCTATCCTCCACCACTTCTACTCCGAGCTGCTCAACGCATCTACCCTCCTGTTTGGGACTTCGACCCCCGACGTGTTCTTTCCCCAGTGGCGGGTCTCCACGCCCTTGAGGCCCCCTTCTCCTAGTCGGAGGTGAAGGGCGCCCTCTCGGCAATGCGCACCGACAGCGGCCCCGGTCTTGACAGCTTCGGTCCTGCTTTCTACCGCACCTTCTGGGACGTAGTCCAAGGTGACGTAGTGGAGTTTCTTCCCGACTTTCATGCCGCGTCGCGCCGCTTGATGGCATGAACCAAGCTTTCCCAAGAAAGTGGATGTTCTCACGGCGGACGGGTTTCATCCCATCTCCCTTCAGAACTTCATCATGAAGCTCATCACCTGCATCTTGACCACGCGGCTCCAGGCCTTTATTGAGCGCCTAGTTGCTTTCGAGCAGTCTGGCTTCATTAAGGGGCGTAACATCTCCTCTTGATTTTGGATATGCCTGCACTAATTATTTCTCGTTCCCTCATCCCAAGCTCTCTGCCAAAGGAAAATTTTATCTTAGATGAACAAAATTAGAGGGTGAAATATGGAGTTTACCTATTCATTAATTGTATAATCTAAGTAGTTGAAGAAGCATGACACAATATATTTTTCCATATTGCTATAGGAGAAAGGCCAGGTGCACCTTTTTTCCTGCTACAAAGATGACCATCATACATGTTACCTCATTTGGCCTTTATTTATGTGAATCTCTTTGTAGCTATTTTTTGGTTACTGAAAGAAATTCTCCAAGATTTTTAGAGATGAGAAGCATGCCTGCTCTCTTTTAACTCTGACAATAAAAACTTGATAACATTATCTTTCTCATGCGATTAGTTGATTCATGTACTGCTTATGGTCAGAATCCATTAGTTTGTTATGTTCAAATGGTTAGCACATGATTTAAGCATTCCGTGTCTCACAAATTATATATAAACTTGCATCATATTAGTCAAATATGAAAAGTTTCCTAAGCATTTACAGGCGACTCTTCAATCCATGAGCAATATACCCTTGAGGAATTCTAAATTATTTAAATGTCTGCATCTTTTTTCTTCAGATTCTTGAATGGCTTGGAACGCAATATTGGTGGGACTTTAGTGAGATGGACTTTTTGATGATTGTCACGATTTACGGGAAGTTCAGTGACTAATGTTATGCAAGGCAGAAAGGGTCCTGAAGTACATGAGCAAAAACGGTTATTGGCCGACTTTGATATCTCAGACTGCTCTGATTGAAGCATTATGGAAGAGCCAAGCAGTACAGAAAGGCTGAGGTTGTATTTCATAGGATGCAGACATCAGGCCCTATACCATCACTTATTGCATATCAAATAGTTTTGAAATTGCTTGTTGAGGTGCGTTTTTAATTGATCTCTCACATTTTATGTTGTCTGATATTTCAGCTGCTAAAGTATATGAGAAACTACTCCCATATTTAATGATTACTCTTGTGTCGAATTTAGTGGTATTACTTTGATTCAGCATACTACACCATGGTTTGGTGATAGCAAAATTATATAATTGGCCATACAAATTCAACCTACATAAGTAATTGCTCAAAAATGAATATCGCTCAGAAGAAGCATTTGCATAATCGTGTTTATCCAGCCTTCACAGGCTATTTCTGCAATAGAATATGCTACTCCCTCCGACCCATATTACTCTTCACTAATACGGATGTATCTAAACACATTTTAGTGGTAGATACATCCGTATTAGCGAAGAGTATTATAGGTCGGAGGGAGTACATATATATTCCCTGTGTTGAGATTTCCGTGAGTGATGTTGAGCTTAACATGTCCAGGTCGACCAATTTGTCTACTTGAAGCACAGGTCTCTGGAGCTATTTGAGTGAGGTTCGCTTCCTTTGTCTCATCATCTTTGTGTCATCATTCATGGCTTGTGTGGTGATGTTGATAGTTCTATAAGTCTATAGGCTAGGTTTCATTTAAAGGTTTCTCAACATTTCAGTGTACATAGACTCATAATCATGTCTATCTGATTCTAGCTTTTTACCCAATATGGTGTGCTAGCTTTTGCATCGCTGATATCTCTTTTTGATATTTCACACTGTTGGATTTTGAGGAATCATTGCTGCTTTATGATTTTTGTTAAGGTTCATGCACTAGCCACCTGAACCAAAAGTCCGAACTGATGGAAAGGGCTAGTACAATCTACTTATACACTTCAACACCCCCTCTCACGTGTGACGGGAGACGAGAAGACAAGTCAACACGTGTAGAGAGGCAAAGAGGCAGCGGGAGGCCGGGCGCGGCAGGAGGCTGCGGAGAATTTAGAATAAATTGTGAAAGCCAGGATTTGAACTCGAGACCTGGGGCTCTGATACCACGTTAAGGTTCATGCACTAGCCACTTGAACCAAAAGTCCGAACTGATGGAAAGAGCTAGGCAATTCACTTATACACTTCAACAATTTTTATATCTTGTGCTATTTGTTAGTGTATGTATCTTATCAAAGTTAGGGAAGCGGTAGTGATAGTGTCATGTTCAATTACTACTGCCTACATGATACATGTCTTTATTGATGCTAAAATTGTCTTTGCAGTGGCGCAATGTGAGAGTAAGTTCTTATATTCTTAGTCTGTAACATATCCAGATTTTTATGTAGTTCAAACCTTAGAAGATATGATCAAAGCTAAAGCTATTTGTTTATTTGTATAGCATATTATGCAATGCATTTGATAATCCTCTTTGTTTCGGATGACAGAAAGTGCTTGTTTCAGCAAATGCAAAAGTTCCAGGTTACTTTGTTATGTTACTATTTACTAATGCTATTCAGTACACACAATTACTCAACCACTGGATTTGCTTAAGCAACTTGGGAATATCGACTTCTTTTGTTGAACTATTACACGGCTTATGCTGCTGTTATTACAAGCTACAATGGAAGAAACCGAAAGGGACACGAGATGGAGGCATATATGTGGAGCTTCTTTCTAAGTTCGAAATTGAATTAGCATTGAAAAGAATCTTGAAAACTTTTTAGCAAAAACTTTAAAGAAATTAGTGGCAGCAATCCTGGAGCCATTGGATGAGAGTTTGTCTGAAGAAAAATTGGAGTAGCATCAGCCGAAGGCGATGAAGTCAAGCTTCTTATGCTCAAAATGATGGTACATTCTTTCTTCTTTGTCAATATGAACAATCAGGTAAGGGTTTGAAGGGAAGGATAAACATAATACAAAAATAAAACAATTGATGGTTAACACTTGTACGTACTGAGTAACCTGTTTTGTTTAGGAATAAATTTATATCATCATATACTTTTGGTGCCACTGTGCCAGTAATGCCATACTTTGTTTATATATATTTATATATTACTTTTGTTATTTAATTCCATAACGTGCCATAGAGGCCTTTAGCCAATCATATTGCCATGCAGCTGGTGTTGTCATTCAAGTGGCATCATGCTGTGGGGATAAAAAAATTCTGTAGTGTGCGTTGTTGTTTAACCAGCTGCTCTTTTAGTCTTTCAGGTGAACTAGCGCATGAGATTCAGTATGGAGGAGACAATCCGTTGGCCTCTCCAAGATCACAGTATGCAAGCCAGAGCACTCAAGCCACCGTGCATGTACCCAACATAAACAACCAGCGACCATCTCTAAACTTTTTTTTGAAACATAAAGCGGGGCAAAAGATTTGCCCCATTTGATTAATTAAGAGAGGAGTTTAGAGGTAGTACAATGATACAAAGTTTTCACTCTCCCGGCAATAATTCACCCAACTTCTTCGCCCCGGCTAAAACCCACAATCTCGCCTCACTCTTGATCCTATCAACTATTACAAAGGTAGGAGCAAGCTTGTGATGGAAGATACGCGCATTTCGCTCTTGCCAAAGTTCCCAAACAACTAGCAAGGTAAGGGAAGCCAAGCCCTTCCGGAGGGGGCTCGGCCGCTCCGCCATAGATGACCACCAATCTTGAATATGTAGACATTGCCATTGCCTCGGATGAATGCCATGCATGCCAATCCAATCCTTGAGTAGCTCCCACACACGAATGGTGAAACGGCAATGCACGAAGAGGTGATTATTGGTTTCTTCGGTTTGCTTGCAAAGCGGGCACAACCCGCAGTTTTCCCAACCTCTCCTCCTAAGATTATCCGCCGTCCGAAGCCTATTTTGAAGAGCAAGCCAAGCATGATGCTTTGCTTTTGGAGTCGCCCAATCCTTCCATATGAGCTTGTAAAAATCTCTGAACTTATTTGCAGTAGGAAACTAAGGGTTAACTCAGTCCAAGAACTCAGCGGTCCTTTCAAATGCATTATCCAGCCCCGTTAGCCCGAGGCCTGCAACAATACCATCTGGATTGTGGTACTTTATGAACGGCTCAAAACCATGAGCCGAATCCCACAACTTCGGATGACTCATCCATGAACGTGTATTCAGACAACCAGCTCACGACTCCTTAGCAGTTTGCTCCAGAGAGCTGGAAGAACAACACATCCAGTGAAATGCAGTGAAAGAGGAAATTGAAAGAAAGAACATCAAATTCAGTGAAAGAGGAAATTGGTTGCCAGCCTGTTGTCACTGCTCAAGTAGGATTATTTGATTTAACCATGTCTCCATGAAGTGTTATGCTAAGTGTGCATTATGTTTGTCACTTGTTTACCGCCTGTTACTTTGTAAAGACACCGTAACCATCAACTGTGTTCTGGGTAAATCAGTGTTCTACTCCCTCCGATTTATAATAAATGTCAGTGAGCACCGACAATTATTATGGATTGGAGGGAGTTGAACATTGATTTAACTGTGCATATTGCTTTGTAAAGACACTGTAGTAAAACTGTACTAGAACATTGATTTATCTGTGCATAGTACTGTTGGTATATATGTGGTGAAGTGTATTATGCTAGCAAAAGGAAAACTTATTAACAGCCTCTTGTTCGTGAAATACGCCTTCTACAGTTGCTATGGTCTTCCAAGCCTATGTTACTTTGTCAAGTTGCTGTAACCAACCTGTATGGGATTAAGAGGAAGCTAGGGTTAGGATCTCGGGTTTGTTGATTTGGGGACAGTCGAGTGGTATGGGGCAGGGATAACAACGTAGTTGTTTTTGTGATATGGCTCTTCAAATTAGTGACTCATTTTCAAGGAAGTTCACTAATAAAAGGTTGCAATCACGGTTCGTTAGCTTCTCAATGTCTACCAACTATGAAATTATCTTCAGTATTGGTGGAGAAGTGAAAAAAAGAGAACTACGTGAAGATTTGGCTCTTGCTGCCAGCAGTGGTTAGATTTTCTTGCAAGATAAACTTTCTCATAGGCCATATCTGTTCTCTCGGACAAGGCGATTAGGTAGATAAAAAACGGCATTTACGATAGCGGACAAGGCGATTGATGTCTACGCACGCGTCTGTTCTTGTAGACAGTGTTGGGCCTCCAAGTGCAGAGGTTTGTAGAGCAGCAGCAATTTTCCCTTAAGTGGATCACCCAAGGTTTATCGAACTCAGGAAGGAAGAGGTCAAAGCTATCCCTCTCAAGCAACCCTGCAATTACGATACAGAAATTCTCTTGTGTCCCCAACACACCCAATACACTTATCAGATGTATAGGTGCACTAGTTCGGCGAAGAGATAGTGAAATACAAGTAGTTGTGATAATTATAAGTAGTAAATGCGATCTGAAATAAAAATGGCAGCAAGCAAACATGTAACAAAACATGAAGTAAACGGTGTGCAAAGTTTAGAAACAAGGCCTAGGGATCATACTTTCACTAGTGGACACACTCCCAACAAATATAACATAATTGAACCAATAGATACTATCATCCATATGCAACTCAAAACAATTCTCCAATGGAAAACAAACACTAATCATGCGTAGGGCTACGAAGCACTCCTCAAAGTCCGTATGTACCCAAACTAGATTGTCCCACACTATCACCATGAACGCACTAGATGGTTCCAACAAATACCAACATTTCATAGAGATATTAACCAAAAAGATACACATGATGCACACACTAGTCACCTTTACACCATGATACGAGGTATCTCCGGAGAGTACAATAATAAAGCATAGGAGTAGCATAATATCTGAATAATAACATCTACCAATTCAACTAGATATAAAGCTCACGATCACATAAAGATCACATCATGGAAGAGAGAGGTGAACCACATAGCTACCGGTAGAGCCCTCAGCCCCGGGGGAGAACTACTCTGTCCTCATCATAGGAGACGGCAAGGTTGATAGAGATGGCGGTGAGGTCGATGGAGACGGCGGAGACGCCGATGGAGACCGATGGAGACTGCTCCAGGGGCACTTCCCCGTCCCGGCAGGGTGCCGGAACGGAGACTTCTGTCCCCCGAAATTTGTCTTCGACGGCGGCGGCACTGCGGAACTGTTCTGGAAATTTCGCCGATTCCCCTAGGGTTTTCCGTCCCGAGGCTTTATATAGGCAAAGGGGCGTCGTCAGGGGGCTGCCAGGGCACCCTCACACGTAGGGGGCACGGCCAGGGGCTGGGCCGCGCCCCCTCATTGTGAGGCTGGCCCCTGGCCCCCCTCTGGCTCTCTTTCGGTCCTCGTCCTTCGTCCGGGGAACTTGTTTCGTCCAATTCCAAGAATATTTCCTGTGTAGCTTTTCTGAAAAACAAAAACAGCAGAAAACAGGGAACTGGCACTGTGGCATCTTGTCAATAGGTTAGTTCCGGAAATCGCATAAAAACGCCACAAAGTGTAACAAAACACAAGGCAAATGGTGTAAAAACAAGCATGGAGCATCAAACATTATAGATACGTTTGAGACGTATCAGCATCCCCAAGCTTAACTCCTGCTCGTCCTCGAGTAGGTAAGTGATAACAAAAGAAATAATTTTTGAGGTGACATGCACCATCACAATCTTGATCATATAGGTAAAGCATTGAGTGCTGAGATCAAAGAACTTAAAACATGGGCATGAAAGACATAATCTTGATAATAGAAACTTAGCAACCATGTTATAACATGAAAATGAATACAAACAAAAGATCATGAAAATGAAACAATGAAAGTCAAACATGTGTTCAAATCATAAGGAAAAACATACAAATGGTTTTCAGCTTGTCCTTCATGGAGAGCAAAACATAAATGCATAGGACACCTTCAAGTTTAAGAGGGCGACTAGATACAAATAATTTAAGAACAAGTGAAACCATAGTCATGAATCAATCAATGAAAACTTTGGGACAATGCACATTATACTCAGAATGACAACTATGCTCTCTTAATGGTGCATAAAGGTAGAAGGTGGTGACTCAACATAAAAGTAAAAAGAAAGGCCCTTTGCGGAGGGAAGAAGTGATTGCAAGTTTTATAAACCTTCAAAAATTATGGTACTTACCGGCTTTGAGCTCTAATTGCCCCCATCATAAGCATCTTGAATGGTTAAAGTTAATGCGAGAACACTTATGTTGCATATGCTTGACAAATCATAAGTTGAAAACCTTGTGTCCCGTGAATATGAGTACCCAAACCTCATGCTACTTTACTTAGAGTCCCAAGCAAGCTCTTGTCATTGTAAGTATACACGTATCATCGAGAACCGCCAACGGGGTACCTCCGTGCCCGATGACATGGAACAAGCCCACATCAAAATGACAGGACAAGCAGACAATGAACACCTCGACATCTCTTTTATTTACCATTTGTATAGCTTTTTATTTTGAGATGCGTCGTCGAATGTCAACTATGGGCATGCTGCAAATTTCCACCATGAATTATGCATGGCTTAGGTTGGCGGCCCAGGCGTTTCTCTAACACATATACAAACTCCATGATCCCGCAAGATTCCCAATTCATTTCACACCACGAGTATCCATAAACAAAAGATCACGATATCAACTCAAATAAGAAGTGCAATGTTGAAAGCTTGCCCCATGACGGCATGGTTGGGCTAATTCCCAACTTACAACTTGCAAGCATAACAACTCAACATAAGAGACCACAATGTCAAATTTTTAAGAACGAGAAAAATAAAGTGTGCCATCCAGTTCGTGAGAGCTTTACTGACCAATTTTCGCATAACACTGGTAAGAGTTTAATTTGAAGAGTAGATAAAAGCAAGTCAAATGTACTTTGGAATAGCAAATTGCTAATAGGTATGTATAGTGGACACAATGGCAAACTTGGTTTTTAGGAGTTGGATGCACGAGTAGAGCTCATACTCAGTACAAGGCGAGGGCTAGCAAAAGACTGGGAGCGACCAACTAAGAGAGCAATAACGGCCATAATCATGCAAAGCGACAAAGCGACATTAAAAGAAGCATAAGATGGCATCAAAAGTCAAAAACTAAATGATCATAGAGGCTATTGGCGACTTTGGATGAGTCTAACATGTGTGAGCATGCACCAAGTCAACCCAAATAAAGCATCAAGGAGAAAACCAAAATAATGCTTCCAAACGATAAAAACAACGCATGATTTTTTCAAAGGCTCATTAAGCAATCTCAGTTATTTGAGACAAGTCATGCTACATCAAAACTACTAAGCATACTATCAAAAAGACATCAAGCACGACATGCAAAAGTCTAAGCCGTAGTCTACAAAAGCTCCTTCTTGTACCACTTTTTTGCATAAAGCTTTTTCTCTTTTCCAACACCATTCAAACTTTTTATAAACACCTCTTTTGATGAAAACCAATAAAGATCAGAGGCAAAAATACACCTTGATGAAAAGATATAACAAGATCTGAACACAAATCAAGGCAAAAATCGAAAACTAAATGCAGTTCTAGAAAAAGAAAAACACTCGTTGAAATTATAAGAATGAAAAACTGAGTGTTCTTGGCAAATGAAAAGCAAGGCAACTTCTCCAAAAGAAATTTGTTGGGGTCCAACCATTTATTGCAGCAAACAAAACTAAACTGAAAACTAAAAACAACTGACGCTCCAAGAAAAACGCATAGTGCATGAAGCAATAAAAATATAGTGTTTTGAAAGGTGACCTGATTTTTGCCGATGAAGAAGGGGTGCCTCGGGGGCATCCCCAAGCTTTGACACTTGTACTTCTTGGATATTTCTTGGGGTGATGCATGGGCATCCCCAAGCTTGAGCTTTTGTCCATTCTTCATCTCATGTCATCATTCTCCAATCCCTACACTTGAAAACTTCCTTCATACAAAACTAATCACAATTCTATTAGCAACATTAGTGTAAGCATAACATTGAATCAACCCTTTTTGCTTCAGGTTTCAACTCAAAACCACCACATATAAAGTATATACTACTGTAGAAACTTCCCCAAAAGTTCTGTGATCAAAAGAACTAAAAAAGAAAGCAATAAAGTGGCAAACACAAATATTGGCAGAAATCTGTCAAAACAGAACAGATGACAAAGATCGAATTTTAATAGGGTTTTCTGTTGCTCAAATAAAAAAGTGTTAAACTAATGAAAGTTTGGATATAACCTGAGGCATATGCACAAGAAATTTCAGGTCCAAAAGATATACAGAGAATTTTCACGAATTTTTATGGTACAGTACCGAAAACTGTTTCAAGACAGCAACATCCCCAAATCTCACCTCACTCAAATTAGAGGCTTCTCTTGGCACAATAACGAAATAAAAAGGATAAGGAGCGGTTATTACAGTAGTAATAACTTCAAAGACTCAAATTAAAGAAAAATTACTAAAAATAAGCAATGGGTTATCTCCCAAGAGTGCTTTTTCTTTAACGCCTTTGAGCTAGGCGCAGTAATTTGTAAAGATGCTTATGTGGGCGCCATATAAGAGCTTGAGGCAAAGGTGCCATATAGGAACTTAAAGCAATAGAGAGCATCAAAAAGCAAATGTGAAGGACATTTAAATCTAAACCACTTCCTATGAAAAATAGTCTTGTAAAGAGACAAGTCATGAAAGCACAAAGCAAAAAGCATAGGAAGGCAAAACAAGTACAATTTCAAGAGTTGCAACATAAAGAGGGGAAACTCAATATTGTTGAGGTCCATAAAACCATGTTTCCCTCTCCCATAATAACTTTCAGTAGCATCATGAATAGAACTAACAATATAACTATCACATAAAGCATCCCTATCATGAGCTACATGCATAAAAGAATTAATACCCCCTACATGAACAATCGTAGTAGGAGCAGATTCAACAGAATAATTATTCTCATCACCATAATCATCAAAAACATGAGGCATATTGTAATCATAACTAATTTTCTCCTCAAAAGTAGGTGAACTGAAAATATTATACTCATCATTATAACCATCATAAACTAGAGGTTTAGTATCATCACAAGCTAGAGAGCAACTATTTCGCAAAGCATACTCATCAAACATATCATCAGAAGAAGGAACATAGATAGTACTAATGGTACAACAATTATTAACCTTAGAATTGGTACCAAAAAGATTTTCAATATCAAAAGTAGAGTGCTTTTCCCAATCATGATCACTAACATAGGTAACAGGCATGAGAACGTCATCCCAATCAGAATTATCATAATCTATAGCAGGATCATAACGCTTAGGGAAATATACCGTGTCCTCTCACCTTTTACTCCTCTTCCTCTTCTTCTTCTTCATACTCTTCTTACTCTCTCCTTTAGGAGGAAGAGACTTGAAGGGCATCTTCTCCACATATTCTTTAGGAGGGAAAGGCATCTTCTCCACATTATCTGGTTTGTGGACAGAAACAACAGAATAAACTTTGGAGGATTCCTCCTCTCTATTAATAAGATAAAAACATCTATCAGTCCTGTCATAGCTTGGAAAAACATCATGTTTTATAAGATTTTGTATGTAAGTATTTGCAAGGCAATCTTTAGCACAATAGAGATGACAACCACGAAGGGTGCTATTAATATCAACATCATTCATATCTATCAAAGCAATCTTTCTAGATATCTCTTCACACGCCAAGAACAAAGTGAGCTCATCATGCTGATTGAGAGTAATCTTGTCATCACAATACAAACTTAAGGTACTAGAAGAGTAACTATTAGGGCTTGAGCATTGGAAATTAAAATGACCTATGTCATCGCAATGTTTACAAAGAAAAGGATAAAGCTTACAAACCTTTTTACCGATCTCGCCTATATCCTTGTACCACATTCGGGTTTCTTCATTTGCATGGTGGACACAATAATCTTCCTTGTTGTAACTCTGTTCACAAGGTCTATGTACTCCACAAAAATTAACATGCTTATAAGAAATAGGACTTTTAGAAGTTTGAGCATGTTTATTGGAATCATCAACAACAATATCATTTTCTACGCGAGTGTCCTTAAAAGGTTCATGATACACTGTCCCCATTTCCTTTAGGAACATTCATATGGGAAGCAAAGGCTTTAAAGCAATCAACCATAATTTGAGGATCAAGACCATACTTAGCACTAAGCTCTTGAAAATTAGCAGTTTCAGCGAAAGACTTAATGCAATCAAACTCATAATTCATACCTGATCCTTTACCTTTGTCGCTATCCCAACCTTCAATATTGTTTTGAATTGTTTCAAGCAGATCCCACTTGGTGTCAATATCCTTGCTTGTGAAAGACCCATCAAAGTATGCATCTAGATAGTCCTTGTAATATCCTGAAAGCCTTGCATAAAAATTATTAATAACAATATTACGAGGAAGATCATGAATAGGATATTTGTGCATTAGTAACTTTAATCTTCCCCACGCTTGGGCAATGCTTTCTCCCTCATGCAGATGAAAATTATAAATATAATTTTTATCTTTATAAACCTGACTAGAAGGATAGAATTTAGAATAAAAGAGAGGTACAATTTCCTCCCAATCAATAGGTCGGCCATCCTTTAGTGTTTTATACCATTCCGCAGCTCTGCCTTTCAGTGATAAAGAGAATAGCTTCTTCTTAACTTGGTTCATTGAAATACCTGCACACTGGAACAACTCGCATAATTCATGTATAAAAAGCAAATGATCACCAGGATGGACAGTTCCATCTCCTAAATAGCAGTTATCCATAGCACGTTCAACAATCTTCGTAGGTATTTTAAAAGGATGAGGAGCACAAGCATCATTAGAAACATCACATATGAGAGATAAAATATCATCAGAGCAAACTTTCTCCACTAAAGCTGGGGAACTAAAAATATCATGCTTAACAAAACCAACTTCCCCAAGCTTAGACTTTTCCATAGCATTAGCAATAACGGGATTCAAAGCATTCGTACTAATAACATTGCTATGCGAAATAAGCTCCAAAGGTTTTTCAATTTTCTCTTCAAATCTAAACTCAGAGAAAAACTAAAGAACTCATTATTTTCCATTAAGCCCAACTAGTGAAAATAAAAATAAGAAACAAAAAGATATAATTACAGAATCTAAAGAAAATAACTCCGAGCACTCACACAGGAGGATGCGAGTACATTTTACCTTACCTCCCCGGCAACGACGCCAGAAAAGAGCTTGATGTCTACGCACGCGTCTGTTCTTGTAGACAGTGTTGGGCCTCCAAGTGCAGAGGTTTGTACAGCAGCAGCAAGTTTCTCTTAAGTGGATCACCCAAGGTTTATCGAACTCAGGGAGGAAGAGGTCAAATCTATCCCTCTCAAGCAACCCTGCAATTACGATACAGAAAGTCTCTTCTGTCCCCAACACACCCAATACACTTGTCAGATGTATAGGTGCATTAGTTCGGCGAAGAGATAGTGAAATACAAGTAGTTGTGATGATTATAAGTAGTAAACGCGATCTGAAATAAAAATGGCAGCAAGCAAACATGTAACAAAACAGGAAGTAAACGGTGTGCAAAGTTTGGAAACAAGGCCTAGGGATCATACTTTCACTAGTGGACACACTCCCAACAAATATAACATAATTGAACCAATAGATACTATCATCCATATGCAACTCAAAACAATTCTCCAATGGAAAACAAACACTAATCATGCGTAGGGCTACGAAGCACTCCTCAAAGTCCGTATGTACCCAAACTAGATTGTCCCACACTATCACCATGAACGCACTAGATGGTTCCAACAAACACCAACATTTCATAGAGATATTACCCAAAAAGATACACATGATGCACACACTAGTCACCTTTACACCATGATACGAGGTATCTCCGGAGAGTACAATAATAAAGCATAGGAGTAGCATAATATCTGAACAATAACATCTACCAATTCAACTAGATACAAAGCTCACGATCACATAAAGATCACATCATGGGAGAGAGAGGTGAACCACATAGCTACCGGTAGATCCCTCAGCCCCGGGGGAGAACTACTTCCTCCTCATCATAGGAGACAGCAAGGTTGATGGAGATGGCGGTGAGGTCGATGGAGACGGCAGAGACGGCGATGGAGACCGATAGAGATGGCTCCGGGGGCACTTCCCCGTCCCGGCAGGGTGCCGGAACAGAGACTTTTGTCCCCCAAAATTTGTCTTCGACGGCGGCGGCACTGCGGAACTGTTCTGGAAATTTCGCCGATTCCCCTAGGGTTTTCCATCCCGAGGCTTTATATAGGCGAAGGGGCGTCGTCAGGGGGCTGCCAGGGCACCCTCACATGTAGGAGGCGCGGCCAGGGGCTGGGCCGCGCCCCCTCATTGTGAGGCTGGCCCTGGCCCCCCTCCGGCTCTCTTTCAGTCCTCGTCCTTCGTCCGGGAAAAATAGGAGTTCTGAAACTTGTTTCGTCCAATTTCGAGAATATTTCCTATGTAGATTTTCTGAAACACAAAAACAGCAGAAAACAGGGAACTGGCACTGTGGCATCTTGTCAATAGGTTAGTTCTGGAAATCGCATAAAAATGCCACGAAGTGTAACAAAACACAAGACAAATGGTGTAAAAACAAGCATGGAGCATCAAAAATTATAGATACGTTTGAGACGTATCAGCGATCGGTGAGGCACATGAAAAAACTCAGAATTACAGTGGTTGGCAAAAGGTTCCGATTTCGCCGACTACGTCAATGGCGCAACGGGTCATCTAGTGTTAGGAACACTCGATAGATGTCTGCACTACACAGAGTGGCACGCATAGTCCATGGCATGCTCCTCCGCTGGTTGGAGCTGATGCTCCTCCACGACACAAATTAATTGTGGCGGCTTTCGAACAGCTATCTGGTCTAAAGATAAACTTTTATAAGAGTGAATTGTTTTGTTTTGGTGAGGCCCAGGAAGCAGCTAGCAGTTATGCAGAGTTGTTTGGCTGTGGGCAAGGGCAATTTCCTATCCGGTATTTAGGCATTCCAATTCATTATCAGAGATTGACTATTGCTGAATGGAAAGCCATCGAGGAGAGACTCCAAAAACGCCTAAGTAGTTGGAAAGGTAAATTACTGTCCCTGGGTGAAAGATTGGTTCTCATTAACTCAGTACTTTCTAATATGGTACTGTATATGATATCTTTCTTTCTATTGCCTAAAGGAGTCTTGCAGAAACTCGATTGTCTAGATTTTTTTGGCAAGGGGACAGTGAGAAAAAGAAGTATCGACTGGTAAAATGGAGTGTAGTCTGTAGACCAAAGGACCAAGGTGGGCTCGGAGTACATGACCTTCAGGTAAAAAATTCCGCCTTACTAGGTAAATGGATTTTTAAGCTACTTACCGAAGATGGTGTTTGGCAGACCCTTCTTAAGAGAAAGTATATTGGCTCGAAGGCGTTGTCCCAAGTTTTTTAGAAACCTGGGGACTCGCATTTTTGGGCTGGACTCATGGCATCGAAGAAAATTTTCTTCCCTCATGGTACTTTCTCTGTTAACGACGGATCGCGGATACGGTTTTGGGAGGACACCTGGTTGGATAATGTCCCGTAACGAGATCAATATCCTGCCTTGTATAGCACCATCCGTTACAAAAGTTATACCATTGCTAAGGTAATGGCAACCTCACCGCCGGCTGTATCGTTTAGACGAGATCTATTGGGTAACAGATTAACTGCTTGGAATACCTTACTTTAATGTTTGGAGTCCATTCAGTTATCTCCGGGTCCAGATGAGTTCCGCTGGAATCTTCAGGCCAATGGGACCTTCTCGGTAGACTCTCTATACAAAGCAATTATGCAATCCGATGTTCCAGTTGATAATAACAAGAAGATTTGGAAGATGAAGCAAAAAAAATTCCTGGTATCTACGTCGGGGAGTGATCATAACCAAAGACAATCTTGCTAGACGTAACTGGCATGGAAGCAAAAGGTGTGTGTTCTGTCATCGGGATGAAACCATTAAACACCTTTTCTTCCTATGCCACTTTGCCAGATCTATATGGTCAATCATCCAAGCTGCTTCCAGCCTGTACCCTTCGACTAGTGTTGCCAATGTTTTCGAAAATTGGCTTCATGGTATCAATCTCAGGTTTAGAACGCTTATTAGGGTGGAAGCGATAGCCGTTATTTGATCGCTTTGGCTATGTAGAAATGACAAAGTTTTTGATGATAAAAATTGTTCTCTCCTGCAGGTAATCTATAGATGTACCGGTACGCTCCGTTTGTGGTCACCTCTTCAGCGGCTAGAGAACAGAGACCTGTTTACGGAGGTCTGTACACGATTGAAGGCTACATCGAGAGATATTTTTTCCCCACATGGGTGGCCGCATAATCTCAGGATTGGTCCTCCTTCATCTCCTTAGGCGATTTACAATTGCTCGCAACGATATGTATTTTGCCTTTTATCTTGAATCTGAATTTTGGTCGGCTGTGTACATCTTGTTATACAGAGACTGGGTGTATTGCTTGATTAAATAATAAAAGCCCTTTGTCCAAAAAAATATCTTCTATAATTAAATAAGAGCCCCCCACTAACTGATTTTTATGTCCTCTCATGCACCCACGTCATCGTATTAATTTTGACTACACCCTGCGTTGTCGCACGTCGTGTCTATCCCCGACTTGTGTCCGAGCAACCTTTCCTCGCCACGAAACAAAACGACCGAGGCCAGGGGAAAGCTGCCTTAATTTCCTCGATATAGTTCCACGGAAACAAAAAACGATCGAGCGTCAGATTAGGCCATCGCTGAAACGGCCGAGCATGATTAGGACAGGCGAGCGGGCTCGGCTCCTAATGGTTTGCCTATATGTCCCCACGGCGCCATGGCCACGCATCCACGACTCTGTGGTGAATGCTCATCTGGCCTCCTCCATCCACAGGTCTTTCTCTCTTCAGTTCTTTGCCTGATCAGCTTTGGTATCCGCATGACATCTCCGTACGGCAGTGGAACTTTCTCAACTCCACCGTGGTGTGGTGTCATGGCGGAAATCCACCTGACCACCCAGCAGCGCAAGGAATCGAGCTGCGACTAACGAATCCAACACCCACGCCGGAATCGACGAGCTCTCTACTTTACCCGTTGAGGTCCCGAGCAGTTTGCACAGCCACGCCGGTCAGGCTTAAAAGTATCTTGAATTCTTGATTCTTCTCTGCGCAAGACTGCCGCAAGGATTGCGTTTTGGCCAGTTATAGGGAGTGATCTGAAGAGGAGATTCTTGCAGATTATATTTGCTTCTTCGGTGGTTTCATGCTCGTGGAATCTGCCATGCGACTTATTTGGGTTTTATCGCAGGAGTCAGTCAATAGCAAATACCGGTTCTTTCAAATTCAGTTGGTTAGTTCGTATGCAATTCATCGCTTTCTACAGGAGGACCCTTTCTTCAAATTCTACTAAAGAAGCTTCTGTATACTAGCATTTGCTAAAGTTTAAGGTAAGTATGCATTTTCTCCAGCAAACGACCAGTATTAATGATGCGATACTCCATAATATAATCTGAAGCCAGCTTTCATTTTCTTCCTTTTTTTTCTTGAACATTATCTTCTTCCTTTTTAACTTTCACATGATCAGATTCCTGCGAAGAAAGATCACAATCTGTAGTTTTAGTGTAGCATTCTTTCCTTCCGGTCTCTCATGGATGCTTCTTTGTAGTAACAAAGAAAGGCGGAATGAATGTAACATTTTTCCCCTGTTATTTATTATTCTCACACTCCCGATGAAAGGTGAGACCGAGAAAGACCGATGCAGCTGACAGGTATTTTTGTTTATTATTCTCTATTCAAGATAAGAGTTGTGAATAGTTGTGTAAATGTTGGCAGCGAGATGCCGAGATATGTAAATTCCTTTTTATGCCAAAATTATTTTTTGCATGCACAAGAACTAGGTGTAATATTTCTTTTCCTGGTATGTCACACGCACTCCTTTTCCAATTTTTTTATTTTACCAACTTAAATTTCCTGCCAGTCTAGATTAAAAACAAATGTACTCTGTTACAAATGAGTTTAAACAATAAAAAAGAAGATCCAGATCTTTTTAGGAAAAAAATTCACAACTTTCTTCTCAAGATTCGTTAAATCTAAGGGAGCCCAAATTGATCATATGGCTTGCTCTGGACCTGGTACATGAACCGTGGTTATTTATTGGTATATTATAATGATTTTAAGCTGGTGCTTCGCTCTCCTGCCATTTTTTTTTCTTCAGAAAATGCACATATTTGTCCAATGATTAGTATTACGTTAGTAAGTTTTTGTAATCTTTGGCCCGTTCGTGTATTTTCTGTTCAAATATGAAAAATCCTTTCCTATTTGTTTTTGGCATGACTAACTTCTATTGTCTGTTCCACCTGTATATAGCATACAGTGCATGCAGAAAATCACTTGAAGTTCAAATGTTCAACGACAAACTAGATGCTCAAGTGTTTTCTCACGGATTTGCATTTAGCAGCCAAGTTGTACTCATTATGAACAAACTTTAATAATATATATTGTGCCTCGAAATGAATTTTCATATGTAGTATTAATTTTATTATCAAATATTTTATTTTTATAATTTCCGCAGCAACGCGCCGGGTATTATCTAGTTATTTTTAATAGTTAGATCTAAAATTTATAGCTAAGATTTAACAAAAAATTAGTTGTTACATAAAATCTATAGTCACGTTTGACATGTTAAAGGAAAGGCGTACGTGTAATATTGAACGGAACTCACGTACCAGATAACGTGGAATAGAATAGAAGGAGTCTAAATAAGGGATGTTGCTACACAACGAGCGCTCGTTAGAAACATATTTCCAGCGAGCGAACCCGACAGCCGCCCACATGCGCCCTAATCAAGTTTTGGGTCAAAAGCATATATTCACACGGGCATGTGAGAAAGACATAATTTAGATGTTAATTAGAGGCAAACTGTATGCATGCAAGTACCACCGAAATTGCCGACGTCATCAGAATCTAATGGAAAATCCAAATATTTAAAAAGCTTTGTAGGCCAAACCGTTTATCCGATTGAAAATCCATTTTCACCGTTTGACTAGTCGCGATAAGATCTTCGAAACTAGATCCCATGTTGATATGTTTTGATGACTTTTTTTTCGAACCCAAAAGTTACCCACCCCTAACACGTGAATTATCTAGCCGTACTACTTAAGTTATCCATCATATAACATATAAGTTACCCATCATATAAACAGGCTCGATGGAGTCATTTTCACGAAGATAAAAAATTATATACATATAATAATATTTCTATTAATTGAACCATTAGTCTAGCGGTTCGCTTTCATCGTCCGTCATCCCTCTCATGTTGTATGGGCGACTTAGCCTACAAAGGCTACCGTGTCAAACATTAGGCATAATTTTTTCAAGGAATTAAATATAATCTTCTTTTGCATACGACATATAAATTGAGGTCTTACGTCCCACTCACCTCCATCATGCTAAGTCGTAGTGAACAAATGTAATACACAAATAGTAGTCTAGCGGTTCGACTTTGTCATTCGTCGCGGCGTACGGGTGACGAAGCCTCGAAGGGTGCTAGGATACGGAGGCTTCATCGCGTCGACGGCGACAAAGTTTTGGTATCCTAACACCTAGGCTACCACGTTCAAACTAAATAAGTCTAGCTCACATTCTAAAAATAGGAGCAACCAAAGATTCATGAAAAACGGGATTACAAAATTTATCTACCCCTATGAAAATAAAGTAGATACAAATGGGTAACTTATATGTAAGAGTTTTTGCACATCATTTCATAAGGGTGGGTAATTCATATATTATTCGGTGGATAACTTATATGCTATAGCATAGATAACAATTGTGTTAGAGGTGGGTAACTTTTAGGTCGAAAAAAAATTGTCGAAACATATCAATATGGGATCTAGTTTCGAAGATCTCGGCGTGACTAGTCTAACGGTGCAAACAAATTTTCAATCAGATAAATGGTTTGAGCTATAAAGCTATTTAAAATTTTGGATTTCTACATTAAATGCTGATGATGTCAGCAATTTCAGCTTTTACAAGTGGACGCGGGCTGCATGAGTGTGGGCGGAGGGATGAAGTGTGAACACAATTAGGATGTAGTGTGAATACAATTAAAATGAGATGGGAATATAATTAGCGGGGTTCAATCCGGACCATCCGCCTTTGATCCAACAGCTAAGATTTGCTTGTTGGCTAAGACAATTTTCAGGACGTGAAAATTGATTTCCCAACAAGAATTGATTAGTACAATATATAATATTGTATAAATACCATCGGTCTAGCAGGACGTATATCATTTAAACTCTGCCCTATACAACCAAAGCAAAGAAAATTCTAGCGACGATAGACTCTATACATGCAAGTTAGGGACATATGTACGTGTTCATTTTTTTTAGCAAAAGTACGTGTTCATTGATCCATCTACTTCTTTTGCTTGGTTGTAAGTAAATCATGTGATCATTAAATTTTAACAATCCCTTTGATTTTTTTCTCATGTACTCTTTTATTTATGAACGAGTGTACTTATAGTTCGGTTGGAGAAATATTTTTTTTAAACTTGACCGTATTTAAATAAAAAACATCAACATCTATGGCATCAAATTAGTATTATTAGATTCATGATAAAATATTTTTCACCATAGCTATTTGATTTTACAAATATTATAATATTTTTTGCATAAACTCAATTAAAAATTGAAATAATTTGTCTCTCTAAAAAGCTGAGAGTACACTCTTTTATGAGCAGAGGGGGAATTGTATAGAGTACATAAGACTTGATACATTCAAATATTGGAGACGTGTTTACTCAATAGCTACAACTTTACATGTATGAAAAAAACTGTTGGCTCCTATTATGCAGCAATTTGAACCGTAAATTTTATAGTTAAACCTCCAGCGCCAACAATCAAAACAAATATTATAGTTTCAATTTTTATGAGATATGTAAATATATTCCAGGTTAAATAAGTGGATAAGTGATTTTTTATTAGACATAATTTACATGTAGAGCGGAAAATTTGGAGCACTAGGGGATTACAAACATGAGAGCAAAATAAGGTGTTAGTACTGATTTGAACCGATAATTTATAGTCAGACCTCGAGCGACAACAATCAAACAAATATTACAATTACATGTTTGCAAAATATTTGTAAATATATTCCAACTTAGTTAAATGGATAAGTAATGTTTAATTACACACAATTTACATCGCATAGTGGAAAATCTGAAAACTAGGGGATTATGAATTACAAACAATTTACATGACAGAGTGGAAAATCTAGAAAACTAGGGGATTAAAAATCCAATGGTAAAATAAGGTGTTAGTACTGATTTGAGAATCGTCATAACATGGGGCTGTATGAGTATAAGTATACTGTTGAATCAATACATATGTACGAATAAGATATCAACGCATAATGGTGCAGTCATGGTGCCATAAAAGGAAGCAATTGAAGTTAATATTATTAACTCAGCAGTTTGGTAGACCTTTGATACAATAGAGAGAAATTGTGTTGAGTGGTATATATTTAATATGATTTAGTTGACTTATCGTTCTATTATTCCGCTATCTAGAACAACAATAATATGTTATGTTTGGTGGAAGGATAAACAGATGTGTCCCTCACAAAAGAAATGTTATCTATCATAATACTTAGAGAATTTTTTAAATTCTGATATAGTACAATAAGTTTCTACAGTGTGATGTAGAAAAGTTGTAGGCACTTTCAGACATTGCCCTCACATTTGAGAGGGCCATACTGCTAGTTAAATTTAGGAACATAAATATGTATCCGAGACACAAATGCATATAGAGAAAGTGGGAAAATAATCCTATACGACCTGGGTCGTACGGCCAGATCGGTGGACCTCCTTCCGCGATTGACACGTAGCCAGTCATCAATCTCAAAGTAGACAGGCCAAATCGAGAATTAACATCCCCAACTCTTCGTCTAGACTGTCCTCCTAGCTGTGCCGCATGAACATCTGCTGCGCTCCCCCGCCACTATCCAGCTTGCTGCGTGCCGTGACTGTCCGGCGTGTTGTGTGTTCACGATCACCGGCAAGACGCTCTGCTCTCCTCCGTCGTTCATGGCCTAGAGCCCTGGCTGCTTCAACATGGCCGGCCGGCCGCGAAACCACCGCCACTCTGTGAATCAGAGGTTTTTTTTTTGAAAGATCTAGCAATTGCTGGCCTTCGATTTTCATTAGTAGGTAGAATATTTACAAGTTGGTCATAAGACCAAGGAGTAACAGGAAAGGAAAATCAGAGAAAGACAAGAAAAAAGGCAATGGCAGTGACAGTGAAGGCCACACAACATCATGGAGGTTCCCAGAGCATGCGTCTCAATTTCTTGGCTCCCGCATAGGTCCACTCCTTGGCCTCCTCCTGAATGAGCTGCAGCAGTCGACGAAGGGAGGAAGGCTTGTCTTTGAAGACGCGGTTGTTTTGCTCTTTCCACAGTGCCCAGTTTACCAAAATTATTATCGACTGAACACCACCTCTGTGAGTCTCTTCAGTCGCCTGGATCATCGCAGACCATGTGCCTTGCATAGAAGTCTCGTTGCTCCAGACATGAGGTGCAAGGCCGGAACAGTGCATCCATGAAGCTACAGATGCCCAAAGCAGTCGTGCGAACGGGCAGTCAAGGAACAGATGATGCGCCGTCTCTAGATGTCTGATGCAAAGCGGACAAAAGTAGCAATTTGGCCACGCACGCCGCATTAAGCGATCACTGCACCAGAGCTTATTCTGCAGAAGAAGCCAGGCAAAGAGCTTGCATTTGGCTGGCGCCCAAGCATCCCAAACCAAGCTAGGGAGAAAGGCTCAGTTGGCGCCCCTCGAATTGGACTCGGTATGCTGACTTGGCTGTGTAAACTCCATTTGGAGAAAGGATCCAGGAGATGGAATCCGGGCAGCTGTCTACAAGGGCAATGCCGGTGTTGTTGATTTCCCGCCAGAGAACAATGAAATCGGTAGCAATGGCCGCGATCAGGGGCGCGCCGGAGATCCAGCACCCAACGATCAAGAGCTAGGGCTTCAGCAACCGAGCGTTGCTTACGGGCGGAGAACCTAAATAGGGACGGAAACCGCACACAGAGAGCAGTGCCTCCGAGCCAATTAGACTGCCAGAAGGAAGCTGTTTTTCCATTGCCGATGGTGACGCAGGTTGCCGAGGCGAACAGGTTGAGATCTTGCTGATCGCATGGTGTGCCAAGGCTTGCCCAAGGACGTCCAGGGCATGTCCATTTAAGCCAAAGCCACCGCAGACGTAGCGCGCGGGCAAAAGCCTCAAGGTGCAGCAGACCGAGGCCACCCACATCAGTAGGCGAGAAGACAATCTGCCAGCTAACTTTGCACTTACCGCCCGCAACGCCGGTTTCCTCCATGTCCTAGGTGAAGCGGCGCCTAATCTGATCGAAAGACTTGGTGAATTTCTTTGGCAGCCGAAGTGCAGTCAATGTGTAGATGGACAGCGAGTCGAGGACCGATCTGGTCAGCGCCCTACGTCCTCCCGCGTTCATGAGCTTGCCCTTCCAAGTGGCGAGTTTGGCGCGCGCCCGGTCGAGCACTCGCTGTAGATGGACGAGGCGAATTCGTCCCAAGGATAGAGGAAGCCCTAGATAGGTGACCGGGAAGTTCACGCGTTCTCCGTCGAACCCTAGCAATAGCTCATCCAGGTCTAGGTTTTGGTAGCGAATCGGTGCCACGGAGCACTTGCTCACGTTTATCCTTAGACCAGAAGCATCCCCAAATTTCTCCACAACAGAGAACAAGCTGGCAAGTTCATGGCGGATGGGATTGATGAAGATGATGGCGTCGTCTGCGTATAGGCTGATGCGCGAAGAGGCCTCCCTGGCCGGGATGGGGGATAGCATGCCCACCTGGGTAGCATGGCAAAGCAGATGATGCAGTGGATCGATTGCGAGGTCGAAGAGCAGGGGGAGAGCGGGTCTCCCTGCCTGAGGCCGCGCCGATGCATGAATGCGGCGCCTGCCACACCATTGAGGAGCTCGGACGTCGAAGCCGAAGAGAGGGGGAGAGAGAGCCAATCTCTCCAACGTGGTGGAAAACCAAGATGCTGCAACAGCTCTAGGAGGTACTCCCAGGAAATGGAGTCGAAAGCTTGCGTGAAATCAAGCTTCAGTAGGAGGCACGGCTTTTTCCGTCGGTGAAGAGTTCTGGCAAGGTTCCTCACGTAGAGGAAATTTTCGTGTATGCTGCGGGTTTTCACAAATGCGCTCTGCACTTCTGAAACTAGGCTGCCCATGAGAGGGGCGAGACAACGGGCTAGAACTTTGGAGAAGAGCTTGGCGAAGGAGTGAATTAAGCTGATTGGGCGATAGTCCTTGACCCTAACGGCTTGGTTCTTCTTGGGCAGTAGGCAGACCATGGCTCTGTTCAAGCTAGCAAAATCCCCACCGCCCAGGCGGTATAGGTGATCAAAGGCAGCTACTATGTGTCTATGTCAGTGCGGATGATTGGCCAGCAACGCCGGTAGAACACACCATTGAAACCGTCCGGGCCAGGGGCCTTTTCGGCCGGCAAGTCCTTGATCGCCTCCCAAATCTCGGCAGCGGTGAACGGTAGATCGAGGTCATCTAGTGTGACGTCTGGCCGGCGCACGGCGCTCCAGTTGATGGTGGCGTCCCGCTCGCTGATCGACCCAAGAACAGACGAGAAGTGGCTATGCAGGAGCTCCGATTTCTCATCGTGAGTTGTATGCACAGTAGTGTCTGATTGCAGAGTGTAAATATGATTCTTCCGACGCCGCGCGTTGGCCTTGAGGTGGAAGAAGCGAGTGTTCGCGTCACCTTCCTTCAGCCAAGTGATGCGCGAGGCCTGCCGTCGCCGTGCACGCTCTACTGCTGCAAGGCCGACAATTCGACCTGCTATGAGATTTGATTTTGCTAGGTGTCAAACGCGGAAGGTGGTCTACCTATCTGGCCGTACGACCCAGGTCGTATTGGATTATTTTCCGATAAAGTGTGTGGTAGCTGGTAGCAGACAACGAACTGCAGGACAACGCTGTACGAATATGTAAACGTGTTGCGATGGCTTGCCCAAGGTGCTCAAGGAAGCATGAAGTCAGTCCAAAGTCTAACGCAGTTGATCAACAAATCAAACTTTTTAAAGTCATAAGAATCCAGATGTGTTATAGTCACATTACCCAAATCCAAAAGAAACGCGTGATCTCGAACGTGTTCTGCAAGACCAAAAAGAGGCAAGATGTTCGTCAGATGACAGATCTAGATAGGTGGCCCGTGGCCATGCAAAAACCTTTTGAATCTACAGTTTTATGACCTGAAATGAAAGGAAGGTTAGCAGATGGAGAACAAGTCGAGGCTTTCCAAACCAGAAATATTGATTCCTGTTTTTAACCAAAGGAATTCCTTCGATGGTCGTATCTTTAGTTTCGGCCACCATGGTTGAAATGATGGCTTTCAACTTCGGCCCGATCGCTAAAAGAACATGCATATATGCAGAAAATCTCTGCATATCTACAACTTCGATATACCATTTAAAACGTGAAACAAGCAAGTACTTACTACAACGCGGAGCAGGGGGCGGGCGGATGTAGGATTGGAGATTAGCAGGGCCAAATATAATAATTCTCACTTAAGGGGGGCCAACAAGGGTATTTTTCTCGTAAAATCCAATTTAGATCAATGTTTTGTGTAAAAATAGCCTTGGTGTACCATGCATAGGGGGAGGGAGGGGGGGGGGGGGGGGGGGGGGGGCTAGCTCCGCCACTGACGCGGAGAGAATAAGCCACCCAAAACAAGTAGTCCCATCCCGAATTTAAAACATTGAATAATAAAGAAAACATCATTTGGCAGATTATAATTTTTTACCACTATTGTAACCAACAATGTTATAACGTACCATGAACACTTGTCAGGAGGATAAGCTAAATAGACACCCACAACGACACACTGGAAAAAAAGTAAAATCTTGTGATTGGAATACTTGCCCGGTAAAAAATTATTTTTTTACTTCACAAATCTAAGTAAGTAGACAAACATGTGTGGATTATCAGGTTTGCATACCTGATGTGAACAAGGGGCTTGAAAACATCATCTAATGATCTCTTGATGTATTTATAATAGTTAAAATCTGTTTCTTGATTCAAGTTATCCTATGAAAAGACTGTTAATCACGAGGCTAAATAAATCTTTGTCCAATAGGAAACAAAATTACAACAAACATACACACACAAATATGTCTCTTATTGCCAAATATTCTGCCTTGCGAAGGTCAAGAAATTGCATAAAGAACCTCACCTGCATGTCAAGAACATGCGTTTTCAAGATAGTGTCACTGATAAGAACATTCCAGGATCTCAAATATGGTTTTTTGTTTATTTTCCTAGCTACTCTCTCCATATTGGTTTATTAGCCTATTATATGGTTTGAAAAAAGACTTTGGCCATGAATTATTTAACATACAATATGAATTACCATTTTGGTGCTCCAAACACCGCCATGTTTTCTCACGGGTGAAGTTTGATGTACTTCAAACCGATCTAGTTTGTATAATTTTTGAGGAAATCCTATTGTTTGTGGACTCACCATGTTTCTCTTTGGTAAACCTGTTGCTTGATACACTGGATCCCTAAATTATCCAATCATTGGTTAGCTCATGTATTAATAAAATCTTACATATATGCAAAAGGCCCATGCTAGCCTTTTGCTGGCTAATATGGAGGAGATCAGCTAGCTCATGGGTCGTCTGATCCACTTAAAAGATAGATTTGGCGCATCTGCTTACAACAGAAATCGCCATTCACGCCTTTTTATATATGTGCACGGAACATGATTGCAACACTTATTCCATCATCTCCAAAAGTCGTGAGCAAATATTGCAACATTTTGAACACTCCCCATATAGCAAAAAATCTATGCAAGAAAAACCCATTTGGTTACCAATCCTTGCGTATGCAACGTCAGAAAAAAGTATGAAGCATATGTGAATAATGCAAACAACAAAAAGGAATGTGTTTGTAGCACCGGAAGAAATCCCTTGCAAGGAAGATAATGTTTATGAAGCAAACATCATATGTGTTTGTTGCATTTTGAAACACAATATGTCACATTTCTAAAACTCGTTTTCAGTGACCTCTCATGTTGACAATGGAGTCATGAACTTCGATAATTTGAGGTCACAAATCTACCATGCCGAGGCCCTTCGCAACCAGAACAAGGACCCCTCACGACCAAATTTGCCTAGTCATATTATAATGGTGTGTGGGGAGCTCATTGTCTAGGGCATCCATAGAGAGCCATGCCATAGAGTCTATAACGATCTCGTTGGATTCACACCGCGTGGGAGTTGGAGACCGACCTCGCCATAACGCGCTAGCAACAAGCTCATGGCTTGGTGGAGCTGCGGTAACCAACGAGTGGAGCGGTTCCAAGAAGGATCTTGTTGGTGATCGGGGTACAAATAAAGGAGAAGCACTCGAGAAAGAGAGGAACTAGTGAAAATCTCTACTATTAAAAAGAAGGAGGATGTTCCGTATTCCACCACATAAGCGTTCCGTCGCAGCGTTTCATCCAACATCACTGTAGCTCTTCTACCACCCACCCGATCTTTTGCATTTTGGTCCCTAAACAATTTTGAGAAACTAACTTAATCCCTTCACGTTTTGCTCTTCCTCTTCCAATCTCGATCTTCTCACGCGCCACCGCCGCCGCCCCCTACCAGTCGCCAACCTTTGCCTCCGCACCACGTGGCCAGGCCATGGCATGGCGCTCCTTATCGGCGTGCCGCTATCAATCTTCGATGGCAATGGTGACTGAAGGCGATGAGGCGCTTGCGTCGGCGGCGTCTCCAGCCGGTACGCCGACCTGCTATGCTGGCCGAGCTTGATTAGGTCGCTTACCTCCACCACATGGAACTCGGTGGATGGGAGGGGAGGCAGCGGGTTAGGTGAAGGGGTGGCCGGCTACTGGAGAGCTGGAGCAGGGAGGAGAAGATGGGGAGGGGAGGCCGGTTGCTGAAGAGGTGGAACAGTGAGGGGTGGCCAGCTACTGGAGAGATGGAGCAGGGAGGAGAAGATGGCGATCGAAGGTGGATCGCCTGGGACTGGGAGACGTAGAGGGATCCGCCTCTCCAAGATGCATACAGGCTGATGTAAATCAGAGAGGCAAAAGAATTCTCCACTTGATCTATGCAAGACGTCGAGGCAGCAATTGCTAGCACAGAGCTCGCATAGAGTCAGCGCCGGCAGTAGCGTAGATCTCGTTTTTATCACCGTCGAGTCGTCCGCGCACCTGCGGGTGCTGATACCATCGCTGGTAACCATGCCGGTAGGATCTCTTCTCTCAGTTGTCACTTTAGTTCAGAATTTTTTTTGGCTCCCTCAATCCTTAAGCTCCCTGTGAGTGTCTCTCACACTACATGCTTGCGTTATTGCCTTGATGAACTCAGTTAATTTTTCAAGGGCTGAAATTTATATTTGTGTGCAATGTCATCCGTTTGCTTGGCACGGTCAAAGAGTATGGCTTGTCCTGACTTAGGGAGATGCTAACTTGAGACTATAACCCAGTTTATTTTAAAGGTATGAAAGTACTGTTACCCATGTAACGAATCTTCTTGTGATCCTGTGTATGGTGTATGGAATCACTTGGTCACATGAGTAACTATTAGTGTACATTATTTATCTTTCAATTAGGTATACACTTGGCAATACACTACCACTCGTCATTTATTTACAGGTATCAGTTGTTACATTCCTGTGATTGAGAGAGGAGCCTTGTGCTCTTTTTATTTGCAATGCTACTCCATTCTTATGATTTATTTCACTTGCAGTTTATCTGTTTCTTTCTATGAATTGGAAATATAGTCCTCAAAATTTGCCTCTTTGAACTGCTATGTTGGGAATTATTTGTTTTTCTATAATTCCTAGCCCAAAGGCATCTGAAGAAATCACAATAATGTAACAAATAAATTGTTGTACATCAAGGTTATGATTCTTTGGAATAACAAAATACGTAGATGATTCCATATGGCCAATCTTCAAGACTGATTTGTTTCATTATTTCTGAAGGTGAGGGTGAAACCTGGGATATGTTGCTTTGTTCAAGAGCGCGATGCATGGTGATGTAGCGGATAGATGAAAAAACAATTGGTGGAAGTAAAAAAGGTTTGATGCCAATATGTATTTCATTCAGTCCTCATGTCAACCTGGTGGTGCCTTTGAGCATGGAGAACACTTTTTCTTAATGAATTCTTTCTGTGTGCTAATTATGAGACCTTTATCCACCTAGGTTTGTTGCTTCACCAGGTGATGGAGGAACCGTTAGAGGAAGACGAAGTAGGTGTGCCCAAGGTCTCAACCTGCAGGTGCATATTACTCAATGATTACTTGCTTGAAAAGTCTTATGTTACATTGTAAGGTGGTGGTGTAGTGTTGATGTAGGAATATTATATATATATATATATATATATATATATATAGGAAAATGAGATGGTATCCCTAGGTGTACGTACTCCCACGTACAATAGACCTCATATACAAGGGTATTATACCTCTTTATTATTTTTAATATACTTCATTAGTTAATACTAGAGACCTCAAAGTGAGTTTTATGAAAAATATCATTTCAGTCTATATACCTCATATTATTTGCGTATATACTGCATTTATGTACGTAAAAGTGATATATTATAAATGTAAGGATTCAGATGGAATTTTTTGCATACTTCTTATATTGAGGTATAATAGAATAATTAATGAGGTATATTAAAAATGATAAAGAGGTATAATACCCTTATATATGAGGTATATTGGATATGGGAGTATGTACACCCAGGAGTATATATATATAACCGCCCAGTTGGTAAACCCCAAGAGAAGGTTATGATGAGCACAGCAGCAAGTCTTCCCTCAGTTGTGAAACCAAGGTTTATTGAACCAGTAGGAGAAAGAACCAAACTTCAGAAGGTCGATGCCCGCTAGCTTTGCAACAACCCTGGACAATGGCGCCAGGAACTTGTCCAAGGTGTAGCTTTACACCAGCAGCAACATGAAACCTGCACACAACACAACCAAGCACTTTGTCCCAACTTACGATGAGGTTGTCAATCTCACCGGTTTGCTGTAAATAAAGGATTAAGCGTATCGAGTGGTAAAAGATAGTAATTTGCAAGAATGTAAATAAAGCAAGTAAAAGGTAAACGGTAATAGCAATGTAAAAGAATAGACCGGGGTCCACAGTTCACTAGTGGTGTCTCTCCATAAGATAAATAACAACATGTTGGATAAACAAATTATAGTTGGGCAATTGATAGAATAAAGATAGCGTACAAATGTCATGAGGATCACTATGAGATTCACTTGGGCATTACAACATAATACATAGACAGTAATCCAACTGCATCTATGACTAATAATCCACCTTCCGGATGTTATCCGAGCAACCATTGGGTACTAAGTTGCAAGCAACAGATTATCGCCTTAAGCAAAGTGTGTAATGTAAATAATACGAATGTCCTTGAACATAAGATTGTTGTTTTCTCCCTAGTAGCAACATCATATCTACAACCTTAGATGTTTCTGTCACTCCTCCAGATTACTAGAGGCATGAACCCACTATCGAGCATAAATACCCTCTCTTGGAGTCACTAGTATCTACTTGGCCAAGATATCTACTAGCAACGGAGAGCATGCAAGATCATAAACAACATAGAGATAATATAAAGATAATATTCAGCACATCAACTTGACATAGTACCAATATTCATCGTATCCCAACAAACACAACATGTAGAATTACACAAAGATGATCTTGATCATGATAGGCAGCTCACAAGATCTAAACAGGAAGCACAAGGTGGATATGAAAACCATCTAACTACTGCTATGGACCCGTAGTCCAAGGTAGATTACTCACACATCACTCCGGAGGCGACCATGGTGATGAAGAAGGCCTCCGGTGGTGATTCTCCTCTCCGGCAGGGTGCCGGGAAGAGCTTCTGGACCCTCCCGATCTCACATCGATGATGACGGCGGCTTGCAGTAGATTTCGTGGAAAATTGATCGGTCCCCTTAGGTTTTCCCGTCGAGGGGATTATATAGGCGGAAGGGCGGCGTCAAAGTGTGGGACAGGGCCCACACCTGGTCATGGCGCCGCCAGGGGGTGGCCCGCGCCATGCCATGGTGTGGCCGCCCTCTGGTGTCCCTCCGTCTTAACTTCGGACTTCGTCTCGTGTCAGGAAAAATAGGAATTCTAGCTTTTGTTTCGTCCAATTTCGAGTAGATTTCCTAGCTTTTCTGAAACACAAAAACAGCAAAAACAGGGAACTGACACTGTGGCATCTCGTCAATAGGTTAATTCTAGAGTGCAAACATTATCAATTAACAAACATTCGTGTCTACAGTATAGAAGTATGGATCGGTGCTCCTTAGTGATGGTTTTAGATGCAATTGCTCAATTAACTACCCGGAGTAACAAAATAGAATTTGTTTGTCACAATAATTATTATACCTTTGGAAACTTTTTTATAGAATGGAAGTGGAACCTATTAAACTTTTTTAGAGAGAGAGAGAGAGAGGAACACATGCGAACGTCGGCCCATATTCCGTTAGCCAAGGCCCAAGCCCTGTAACCATGTTTTGGCCTCTTTCCCATTTCAACCCAAGGGTTCTTCTTCTGTCACACACGCACAGAAACCTTCCGCCGCCCGACCCAAAACCTCTCTTCCTCCTCCTCCGCCGCCGCTGGAACCGCGAGCGCACCGCAAAAACATGGCCGGAGACGCCCTCCGGGTAGCCGACCTCCCGGGCCGCGGCCGCGCGCTCCTCGCCGCCCGCGAAATCCTCGAGGGGGAGGTGATCCTCTCCGAGTCGCCCATCCTCCTCTACCCGTCCTCGCTCGCCTCCCTCCGCTCCTACTGCGCCGCCTGCTTCCGCTCCCTCCCCACACCACCGCCCCACTTCCCCTGCCCCTCCTGCCGCGCCGCCGCCTTCTGCTCCCCGGCATGCGCCGCCGCCTCCCACCCGCGCCTCCTCTGCGCCGCGCTCTCCAGCAACCTCGCCGCCGCCCCCGAGCCGCTCCAGGAGCCCCTCCTCTTCCTCCTCTCCGTCTACTCGCTCCAGGAGCCCGCCCTCCGCGCGCTCCTCTCCCTCTCGTCCGCCCCTCAAGCTCCCTCCCCGAGCCAGCAGCAGGACGCCGCGAGCCTCCACGCCATGCTATCCTCGCTGGCGCCGCCGCACATGCTCCCCGCAGGCTTCTCCCCGGACCTCACGGCGGCGCTCCTCTCCAAGGACCGGACCAACAGCTTCTCCATCATGGAGCCGTACCGCCCCGACGTGCCGCTGGAGCTCCGCAAGACGCGGGCCTACGCCGTGTACCCCCAGGCCTCCCTCCTGAACCACGACTGCCTGCCCAACGCCTGCCACTTCGACTACGTCGACAGGCCAGGACCAGGGAACACGGACATCGTCGTGCGCGCGCTCCACGGCGTATCAGAGGGGAGGGAGGTCTGCATCAGCTACTTCGCGGCCAACTGGAGGTACGCTGACCGGCAGCGCAGGCTGCTGGAGGATTATGGGTTCAGGTGCGACTGCGACCGGTGCCAGATCGAGAGCAAGTGGAAGTTTGATGACGATGATGGTGATAATGCCGGCGGCGATGGGGATGACACCATGGAAGAGGAGCATGGCGAGGAGGATGCTGGAGATGGCGTTGATGAGGGGATGGAGCAGGAGGAAGGGAATGATGGCGTTGATGACGATTTCCCACATTCCTTCTTCTTTGTGAGGTATCTGTGTGGTCGTGAGGACTGCTATGGCATGCTCGCACCGCTGCCACCCTTGCCGAATGGTGATCTGTCACATGTGTTTGAGTGCAATGCCTGTGGGCGGCTGAAGAAGGAAGATGAAGAGGATGACGAGGAGCCTGATGCTGGTGATTCCAGCATGGTCAATTAGGATGTTTGCTGCTGTATTTTGTTTGAGTAAGTGTTTGCTACTTACACTTTCTTTGTGCTGCATTATTGATACTGCTTCCTGTACTTCCCGTATTGTTATCTGAAGTGACTATTCTGATTTCTGGAGTTAGCTAGCATAAATTTAGTGGTGCTCGAGCATTCAGCTTGATATCTTAGTCAGTTCAAGTCTTCAAGATGATAAATTCCGATCAGTGCATATGTTGAGTTGTAGAGCTGGAAAGGAATGATTTGATTAGCCAGTGCAGTAACATGTGACAAACCTTAATCATTCTTAATTTCCATTGTTTGATTTGGAGGAACTTTTGATATAGTTTCTCTGAATTCTCTGTGAAATATCAAGCCATGCATGCTAACCTGGTTAAGGCTGCTAGCAAGTAATGCTGTACTCCCTCCATGTGGAAGTATTGCTGTATTCTCTCCATGCTAGCAGCCTTAACCAAGTTATCAAGCCATGCATGCTAACCTGGTTTACCATCAAAGCTTGCCATGTGGAAGTATTGCTGTACTCCCTCCATGTCAAACTCTTAAGTTAAACTTTGTAAAGTTTTACCAAATTTATATGAAAACATATCAACATGTACAATGCCAAATAAATACAGTATGCTAATATGTATTTCATGATGGATCTAATGGTATTGATTTGGTATTATAAATGTTGATATTAAAATTTTGTTGAACTTTACAAAGTTTGACCTAGGACATAACTAATAATGCAGTATATTTTGATAACTTGATTGATTTTATGATCATATTTCTTCCCTTAATTGAGAGCTTCAGACTACCATCGTTGTGGATGCTAAACCCTCAATAGGTGCTCAATATCTATTCATTAGTTTTGCTTCTTGACTTGAAGAGGAAACCAGAAAGCCGTCGTAGTCAAAACTGTCCTTCAGTATATATAACTAGATTAGCATGGGCCATCGAATTTGAAGAACATTTAGGCATTGAGTAGACATTATATGTGGTTTTCATTTTAACTCCAATTCTGTCAAAGCATACATTAGCAGAAAGATTCATTAGCAAAAGTCAAATGTGAATTATTTATATTGTGCTTACTATACCGGGCATTGCATCCATTGCAGATAGTTTGAAAGTAATCTCTGTGTTCGTGCGTATCTATGATGGTCTGACATGCAAATTGTTATATGGCAGGGCAGTTGGTGGATGGCGATGACAGGAGGTACTGAGGGTTGTTTGTCTAAAAGAAATTGGTTTGTTCTCAATGTGATTTATGGGCAGCCCTGCTTGGACTTGTACAATTTTCGGTGTGCCTACGTCTTTCATGGGCCAAGTGCACATCGGGCAAGTTATAAACTGATGTGAGTTAGCTCGTCAGAGTTTGACTTATGTGGCTATGTTCCTCGGCTGTCTTGCCTTATGACATGCATAGTTGGCTGTTCATTTGAGTTATAAGGTTGTCTTATGGCAGTTCTTTTTTATTTGGTGGCGAGCTTTCCGAGCGATGTGCATTCTGTGAGCAAATGAATGGGCCTAGCTAGCTTCTGCATATACTACAGGAAAGTGGATACTATTGCGGCCTGTGTGCTGAAGAAATAAGAAAATGATTTTCTTACTGAACAAACAGTTCTGTCAAGGTATGCGTTGTTTGGCTGGCTGTTAGGAGTTGAATCTTAGCAAGTGTTCGCGTCTTTCTGATAATATCTGTGCATATGGTCAAGGTTTCGGTCCTTGGCGAGACTGAAACTAGACACCTTTTCAGAGATTTGAAGTGGAGGCGTTCCGCTGTAGCTAATGGTTCGGTTTGACACCATGACCCGACTGATATACACCTGAATCTTTTGTTGATTATTCCACTAGTTGAACAGAACGCCAAAAACCCAAAGCCGCCGAGCCAGTCCTGTGGCTAGCCTCATACTACGACGATTGAGAGCATTCAGCTTATGTCCGGTTGGAGCCTGAACTAGCCACGCTGAAGAATTGGCCCTTTCAAGTTTGGTCTTTGTTTAGTTTGTTATCAGAAGTTTGGTTGTTAATTGAAGAATCAGGCGATGCTTACGGCTTTGTCCTGCATTTTTCTTGTAGGTTCTTGCCAAATATTTGACCAAGTGAAGGTAGTCTTGACAAATATTTGGCCTTCCCCACTCTTCCTCAAAAGCCGTCAGCCTGAGAGCGCCCCTGGCCATGGTCACTGGCATTGCCGTAATGGTGACGATTGTGCTGGCTAGGAGAGGAAAATGACAGCCACGACTAAGGTTTTTTTTTGCATTATTCTTCATTGTAGAGTGTTGGATCAGCGAGATCGATCAATAACGTATCAGTCTCAAATGTTTATTTCAATCCTACGTAAGGAAAAGCAATAATAGTAACGCGGACATCATAAATAGAAGAAATCACACTATACATGGACTAGCTAGTTCTCAGCACGTGAACAACCACATCAAAAAAGAAGAACAATATGATCGACTCCAGATACGCAGCACATCGTCTTGCCATGATCGTGAGGGACGAATATCATGTTGACAGAGTCGATGATCAGAAGCAGGCGTCAAGTAGGCAGCAGCAGCAGAGCGCCGCGCAGCTGCAGAAGAAACAAGGCCACTGTCAGCACAAGCAAGGCCACAAGGACTTTGAGACGAAGAAGATGTATGTCTGAACTTGGGAATTTAGAAGGACTTTTTCTTCTTACCATCCTTTCAAGAAGCCATCGTTGCCCTGGCCACCGCGGCTGGTGGTGTCGCCGCCGGCAGGAGGGTACTGCTGGTCCTGCGGGTAGGCGGCCGGCGGAGGCGCGACGTAGGCCTGCTGCTGGCCTGGCGGAGGGTACGCCGCGGTGCCTGGTGGCGGGTAACTTGCACAACCGGAAGAAAACACAAAGATGAACTCAGACTTCAAGTATCAGACATGCCTCACGATTAGCTAGCTACATGGTGATTTCTACGAATCATAGCAAAGAAAAGAAGAATAGCACGATCATCAAAGCGGAATTGGCACGTACCCTGCTGGTAGCTCATGATCGAATTGCAGGAAGAGCTAGCGGCAACTCTGCAGAATTAACGTGCTGTGTTCTTCTGACTCCTGACTCAGGAGTCAGATTGAATGGCTAGACTTCCCTCTCGATCGGGGTGGCGCGTCGCCTCGTGGCTGCTTTATCCGTGGTGCGGCGAACCTTCGTCGTCGACGAGGCGGCTTGTTTTGGCGGGCTGGGATGATTGGTCAAATCGACGATTCGTGGTTGATCAACTGCATCGGTACATGCCAAAACCGCACGTCTCTCCTGGGCTTCCTAAACTCCGATCTTAAGATTTCATATGAAATGTTGTTTCATTGTTAAAAAAATGCTAATCGGAATGACTGCAAAGTGTTAAATTTTTCCTCACGGAAGCTTAGTGTCAGAATGACCTCGAAGTGTTTTTTTTCCGTATCAAAGTGTTGGAGTTGGATATCGCGCGAACGTGCTAGCTCAAGCACCTGCGGCGCGACGACCGTCTCCCCCGTAGGATTAAGATCTAGTGTCTAGACTTTTTTCATGAAAAACATTATAGAAAAATAAGAATTGCCAGGCCCCATGGAAGATTTAAGCCTAGAACTTTGGAATTGGGTCCCACGCCCAGCGGAGTTAGCGCCCTAGAATTTTCGCTGATTTTTCGTATCACAACATGGGCGACTAGGGCCTCCTTTCCTTTGCACTATCTTGGTCTACCGCTCTCAGTTTGGCACTTAAAAAGGATCGACTTTCAAGTTTTAACACCTTGAGGACAAATGTGCCGACAAGCTCTCTTGTTGGGATGGTAAATACATCATCATGGCCGGGCGCACCGGTCTTATCAAGTCGGTCATGACTTCTCAAGCTACATACTACTTGACATCTCTTGGTGTTCCGCCAAGTACTTTGAACTACATAAACAAAATTGAAAAGGTCTTCCTTTGGTCCTCGAAAAATACTACCATCGACGCCAAGTGTAAGGTAAATTGGGAAACGGTGTGTCGTTCGAAGAAGCTTGGTGGGTTTGGTGTTTGCACTTGGGAAAGTATGCTACCACCATTCCTCTTTGATGGTCGTGGCTTGAATGGACAAGTCCCGAGAAAAAATTGGTGGGAAGCGGAAATCCTTGCTCTGAGGAGGGATATGGATATCTTCTACGTTGCCACGACTATCACTTTAGGAAATAGCCACAAAACTCCTTTTGGCAAGCTCCTTGGTTGGATGGAAGTAAGCCCATTGAGATTGCCACTCATTTTCGCCAAGTATAAAAGGAAGAATTAGAAGGTTTGCAAAGCTTTGAAAGATGATGCTTGGGTGGCCAAGGTGGAGTTGGGAGAGGATTTTACACTTGAGAACCTATATCAATTTGTCAATATTTGGTGCCTTCTCCAAGAGGTTCTTCTTATGGAGGAACTGGAGGATACAATTACTTAGAAACTAATGGAGAAGGGCTGATACTCATCCAAGTCATCCTATGATCTACATTTCTTGGGTTCCACCTTCTCGAGCATGTACAAATTGGTTTGGAATACTCCCCCCCCCCCCCCCCCCCCAAGTTCAAAACTTTTGCTTGGACCACGTTTCAAAATATAATTTAGACGACATAGTGTTTGGAAAAAAGAGGATGTGACAATTGTGGGCAATGCCCCCCTATGCAAGCAAGCCATGGAGTCGGTGTACCACCTCTTTGTTCATTGTCGTTACTCAACTCATCTTTGGCGAAGTATTGAGGGATTGGTCTCCCCAAAGTTCACCTATTGCAATGGCAAGGGATAACTATCAAGAATTGGTGGAGCATCCTAACGGACTATACGACCCCGAACCACAAATCCATGTCTTCTCTCGCCATGCTTGTCATGATAGAACTTTGGAGCGTGCGGAACGCTAGGGTATTTAGAAATGAATTCGCGTTGCCTTTTGTCGTGTTAGACAAGATTAAAAAGGAGTCACATTTGTGGGTGCTAACTGCTAAACACTTGGGTTATTTGTTGCAAGGAGAGCAGTCGTCTTTTGTAAACAGTGGTGGTGGGTGTCTTTTGGTTTGTATCGCACACTTCTCCTTAATTAATTAAGATTGGATCAAAGCTTTTGCCCCCATTAAAAAAAGTTCAAAGGATATATCATTTGGATTGACAGTCCTTGTAGCAATTTTAACAATAGAATAGCTAACGCGCCGTGAAAAGATACAGTGCATAAAGACGAGATATCCACACAAAGACATACGTGGCATCTGATTTTGTAGTTCTATAGGATTTGGCTCGGTATGTACAAAAAAATGGCAAAGGAAACATGACAATAAGTTGATAAGTTTTCACACAAAAAAGAGTAAGAGATAATTGATTCTAGTAATATCAGCCAATCTGAAGACGAAACAAGTAATAGCAGACCAAATCAGAGGTAGCAGTGACATGACGCATCCAAGATTACGGCATGGAAATTACAACGTTTAAACTTCATACGCCCATTTTCTTGAGCACCAGTATTCTTTCGACAAACTTATGCTAGGTTCACCGCGTCACAGAGAATCCAAGACTTAACACGAACAAGCAAGCTAAGAAATCAAGAGAAACAACTTGTAAACCAAACCATAAAGCCTGGGACCTGGGTTGTGCTGCCAAGACAAGTATCCTACAACACTTCATTAGTGTCATATGCAAAATCACTGCTAGTAACTTCCACCTTGATAAAAGAAGCCTTCGCTCCAGCATAAAGAGTTTGTTATACATTTGAAACACCCTCGTTCGGTCCCTCAGCAGTAGAAGAAGCTGCTTCCATTGCGGCAGAAATGCAAAAATTCAGAAATTAAATCAGCTGCTTACCAATGACAATGATTGACAAGTCGCACTAACCCCGACCCAAACAGTAATAATTTATGCCATCTCATAATTTATTAGCAGCAGCATGCACAAAATCATGCAGAGAGACAAAGTTATTACTCCAGACAAAACCTTCTGTTTGTTGAGCACATATAACATCATAATTCAAATTAGGTAAAACAAAGAAGCTGTCATTCATATCGTTACGTTGTGTAGTGTGATATTTCCTCTATTCACAAATGGCAACTAATGAATCACGGCTACGCAGTACTATATGAGTGTGCTAGTACCTGGAATGTGGAAGCTCATGTAGGGAAATACTTTTGCAATGCTATCGAGCACCTTCGTGACTCGCCCTGACTTGAGTTCAACCATGTAGACGCTAAAATATGTGCACACAAATATAACATCAGCGCCCTCTACAAAGCCAGTAACAGATGCAGTGGGATACCAACTAGGCTTGAATCTCAATCACTACAGGAATTTCACAATACGCCGAAGGCCAACAGCCCTCGGCATAGGCAAAATTGCCGTCGGCGTAGTCTACGCCGAGGGCTGTTCTTGGCGTAGATGCCCCTCGGCGGAGCTCTATTTGGCCGTCGGCGTAGCTTCTGCCCTCGGCGTAGTCTATGCCGACGGCTTTGCCCTCGGCGTAGCCCCGTCGGCATAGTTTATAATTTTTTTTTAAAAAGTTTGATTTTTTTTAAAAAAAATTCAATTTTTTTGACTCTTTGAATTGTTTGACTCGTTAATCTCTCAATTAGAATATTTTTAACGCTAATTACACTTAATCTTTGGTCAAATTTAAGTCTTAGTCAAACTTCCCGATCGGTCACCCATCCTCACACTACTCCACCTTCAGCACGCTTAACTTCGCTTAACTTCTCTGTTCCATCCAATGAGTGTCCACGAAGCTAATTATACCTTGTTGATAATACTACCATATTCATCCTATTAACCCTTATACCACTATGTCACATGTTATTGGTTTTAAATTTTCAAACTATATATTAAGTAAACAACAATAAATAAGTAATAAATATATTGAATTCCAAACTATATAATAAGTAAATAACAATGAATAATTAATAAATATATTGAATAATTTATATCTTTAAATCTGTAAATCGGAATTCGACAAATTATATGTCTAAATCGATAAGAAAAATGAGAGGAATCCAAATATGACATCCATATGTAATGTTTTTATGTTTTATTTAATTTTGAATTTCTTATGCCCATTTTGAATTTAATGTATCATCAGTGATATCTCGAACTAATGAGATTTACATTGAAAAAATCATAAAAAATTTAAAAAATCAAAAAAAGGAAAACCTTCACACCTAGTCTTCTTATGTCAAATACTAACGAGTTCACATGATAAACAATTTTTCATAGTTTTCTTATGTCATACCCCCGCTTTACCTCGTTAACCCTCGCTTTACCTCGTTGATAAACGGTGGGCATGAACCTTCTTAGCTAGGGGTTGAATTTCACAAAACTCTTTGTGTATCTCTAATATAATAACATGTTGTGTATCTAAAAGTGCTTTTTTCAAAAAATCATGAGGAAGCCATGATGGAGCTGTAGTTCAAATTTACCCCGCTTCCTGCTGAATTGGGAAGAGTTTGTCTTTTTTGTGAAAGGTTAATGCAAAGCTTTACACACACAAACAATTGGTGATATATACATAAAATATGTCATAATATTGTTTAAAATTTTGGTGGTCTAGTTTTGTAATGTATTTTTAGTACTTTCTTCACAAAAAACCCCAATTTTGGCACTTAGAAAATGAAAATTGATTTTTTTATGCATAGAAAATGAAAACTCCCAATATGAACTTTGTTTCCCATCCCAATATGCACACATGTGCACAATATGGGGTCATTTGAACAAACTATTCTATGATTCAGGTCATAACCTAGCTCATCTGGCTTGAAAGCCATGAAACTTCGTACATGATAGGTCATTTCTGAGAAGGGTTTCTACAATATTTGCAATAGTCCAAGTTTATTATTTTTCCTCACAACTAGGTAACATAAAATGACCAATACGAAGGCTTTATATTTTTTGAATTTTTTTGAACTTCTTATGCTCGATTCAAAATGTGATCAAAACGGCGGGCATGAACCTTCTTAGCTAGGGGTTTAATTTTGCAGAAATATTTATGGATCTATGATAAAACATCTACTTGTGAACCTAAAAATGATTTTTTGAAAAAAACATGGGCAAACTATGATACAGTTGTAGTTCAAATTTACCTTGCTTCCTACTGAATCGGCAAAAGTTTGTCTTTTTGTGAAAGGTTAATGCAAAGCTTCATACACACAAAAAATTGGTGATATATACATAAAATGTTTCCTAATATTGTTGAAAATTAGGTTGGTATAATTTTGTAATGTATTTTCAGTACTTCCTTCACAAAAAAACCCAATTTTGACACTTAGAAAATGAAAATTGATTTTTTTATACATAGAAAATGAAAACTCCCAATATGAACTTTGTTTTCCATCCTAATATGCACACATGTGCATAATATGGGGTCATTTGAACAAACTATTCTATAATTCAGGTTATGACCTAGCTCATCTGGCTTGAAAGCCATGAAACTTCGTACATGATAGGTCATTTCTGAGAAGGGGTTTCTACAATATTTGCAATAGTCCAAGTTTATTATTTTTCCTCACAACTAGGTAACATAAAATGACACAATACTAAGGCTTTACATTTTTTTTGATTTTTTTTGAACTTCTTATGCTCGATTCAAAATGCGTTCGAAACGGCGGGCATGAACCTTCTTAGCTAGGGGTTGAATTTTACAGAACTATTTATGGATCTCTGATAAAAATTCTACTTATGAACCTGAAAATGATTTTTTAGAAAAATCATGGGCAAACTATGATGCGGCTCTAGTTCAAATTTTCTCGACTTCCAACTGAATCAAAACCCTAAATCCCTAAACTGAAAATCCTAACTAATTAAATTAATTATTTCTAAATTTTGGAAGGTTTAGATGAAAAGATCTTATTTTTCTGCAAATTTTGATATATTATTTGTATTTTTGTGAATTAGAATGATTTAGTTATGATTTTTCTAAGATTAATCTTATATTTACTAATTGGAGGCACCGTAGGAGACACCACGTTAATCCTAGGAAAGCTAAATAATTAACCATCGGATCTATTTCTTAACCGTCTTTAGCCGTTGGATGCGAAGTCTCTGCCTCCCGAAAAGCCGAACTCTCCCGCAGCTCTTAATACTAGAGTTTTCTTCCAGATCGCATCTATCTAAGAGTTACTTTTCTTCATCCCTACAAATTTGCAGACGCATTGAAGAATTCTCCGATGGCAGCCTGAATTGCATATGGATGGCTGCGTCTCCGACGATGGCAAAAGCGTTGATGTAGATAAGGCGGCCACCATCCTCGCCTCTTCTTAGACTGGCTGGCATGGCTCGGGCGATATCTTGCTGCAGATAAGGCGGCCACCATCCTCGCCTCTTCTTAGACTGGCTGGCATGGCTCGGGCACCTCAAGTCCTCAACGGGCGGGCGAGCTGGTCTACTTTTGCTGCTCCACCTCCTCGATTTGTGCCTGCAGGCTGCAGCTATGATCGCACACCTCCCACCTCCTGGTCTCAGATGGACCAATGAGAAAATCCAGTTTGGAATTTTCTCCACTGATTTTGATTGCACCGCCTTCATGGGAAAATCGTAATTAAGGTGTCATCGTTTCAAATCGATCTGAAAAAGAAGGTAAAGGCGTGTTCATGAGTGACCTTTCAATCTGCTGAATTTTCAATAGTTGACCACGCCGCGATCTATTTCTTTTGGTCCGGTCATATCCTCAAGAGTATTGATGCAAACATGACACGGAGGAGCCAAGGTACAGGTAGCAGTTTGAAGAGAGAAAGGATCATTGCTGCGGTGGATTTCTCCTATACATCTTCTATGCCTCTTCTCACCAGTGCAGTACCAAGCAATACATGAAGGAAAAGAGTCAAGCAACCAGCCACGCTTTGCGGCCGCTGAGGCTGATAGAAGATTCACCTTGAGGCTTGAGCGATGAGCTCCGCCTGCATGTATGCGGCTAAAGCCAGTTTCTTGAAACGTCGTTAAGGTAATATCATCATGTAGCTTTGGTGTCCCTACATGCTACAACGTTTGCACATGCGTTAGTTCTGGGTCAGTGCTTTTCTTTGGTTTACTACTTCTGGCATGATAAAAGCCTGCTTAATTGGATGGTGTCTAGAGCCTGGGTTCATATTTGTTTTTAAATCTAGAGCATGCGTTCATGCTTATACGTTGCACCTGTATAGTTTCTTATACGTGCATATACAATCATGGTAAACTATAGTATGGCTATTTGTTTTGTCCTTACAAAGGTACAGGAATTGGAGCAAAAAGCTATATTGAAATACTCATCAAGTTCAGAAATTTCAATCCTCATGTCCTGATGGCGAAGTATTCAATTCCCTGTTGTTTTGGTCTGAGAGTTGACTAATGGTAACTTTTGTTCCAGTTTTGCTAATGCGTAGCTGAATACCATCTACTTGCTGGAGTTAGTCACATAATGCAAAGGTGAAATAATAACATTGCCATTTATATTACATGGAATACACTACAATTTTTTTTTCATTTTTCGGCCTCTCTCTCCGTTCTCTCCGTTCTTTACATTGTAGGGGATCCTGATCAGCCTTTAATCCTTTATTGCTCTTTGTAGTAATAATAACTGAGAAATCATGGTTAAACTGTGTAGAATGTACTTTTAATTTTTCATATGTGTCCTGGATTAGAATTTCTATCAAATACTTAGACACGTTTATGAATTGTTCAGCAATGTTCACCATGATGGTCTGAAAGTATCTATCTACCATATCGATACTCTGAAAAGTATAACATCTATCCTTCGGATTCATATAAATTTCACTTTATTACCTCCTCTCTTTCATGAACTTCACTCATAATATTAGATGTACTTTTATGGAGGAACAACTTAAGAATGCAGATTTCCCCCCGCATTCAACTCAAGTAACAAGTTTCATACACTATGATTTTTTACTTATAAAGTTGATCTAACATTTGAGAATCCTAGATTTATTGCCAAGTATGTTTGAGAAATCCAGTCCATGGAGGATATCAAACTCACAAAAATTAACCTGTATATTATAATATGGAACCATCACAGAAACTAGAGAGCGGTATCAGATGTATATTACTTTTGTGGCCATTTTGATAGTGCACACACTAAAATAGTCTTTATCAATTTTCATAGTTCTATTTTGTACAATATTTCAAAGAAAAAAATATTTTATATAAAATTTCTATGTGTAGACAAAGTACTATGAATTTTTTGTTACATTGTGAAGTATGAGTTTTAAAATTGACTAGCCCGTGCAGCGCACGGGTTGATGACTAGTGTGGTAAAATGGAAAATAGCTATGCCGAGGGCATTGCCGTCGGCGTAGAAAAGGCCGTCGGCGTAGCTATCTTACGCCGACGGTAATTCTACGCCGACGGCCAGCTTCGTGGGCTGCCTGAAATATAGCCTACGCCGACGGCACCGATATTTGGCCGTCGGCGTAGACGCTGGCCCTCGGCGTCTTTCACCATTCCTGTAGTGAATTGCGGGTCCGAGAAGGCGCCATCAGGAAGCAGTGTCTTGAGATCGACAACACTGTGTTTTGCCCATCCGTCAGGTCCATTGGGGCCAGTCTCCCTCGACCACAGGGTTAAGTTTGTGCCATCCTCAGCAGCAAATGCCAGTCTGCCGTTCTCCACCGTCATTAGCCTCCCATGGCGCGATGGTGGAGGCTCAATCACCGACAAGCGGGGCGTACCAAGTTTGTACTCCATGATGTGATTAGCACTGCTGGAGAAGTACAGCCTTCCTCCCGCAAGGACACTGGGCGGCCTGGTGACATAAGCACGAGGGTGGTGAACAGAGGTGAGATCGCTCCACGCGCCAACCTCCGATGAGTAGAGGCGGGCAATGGTGATCCCGCTCATCCGGTCGGTGGACAAGAAAGCCACGCGAAAGGGCCCCTCTTGGCAGCCAGTATGGTCACAGCCTTCCGCGGCACAGAGCACCGCCGCAGTGTAGTCGATGTAGTGCTCCGGTAAGGGCGAGGGCTGGGGCACCAAGTGCTTGGCGTCGGTCATGGGGTCCCAGACGACGAGGTCGAAGGTCCCCTCCATTTCTGGGTTCATGGTGACGAAGAGCGCGCGGCCGTGGCGGGAGTCGACCATGAGCCAGTTGGGGCGGTCGGGCTCGGCAGGGCGGAAGACGGAGGTGGGGACGAATAGGGAGTAGTAGGGTTCTTCGCCGTCCAGTATTCGGAAGAATCCCAATAGGTGAGGCCTCCCGTGGAACTCGCGGTAGCGGCGGCGGAAGGCGGCGCCGGCTAGGAGGCGGCGCACGGGCTTGCTTATGAGGGAGGCGCGAACGAGGCACGCGGGATCGTCCGGAGGGAGGCGGAGGAGGATCTGCTCGACGAGGTCGTCGATCAGCGACGGCGACGGCATTGTCGGGGTGGCGCGGCGGAGGCGAGGGTTTTGGGTGGGGATTGGGGAATAGTGGAGACGATGCAGCAGTGTTGGATTATTGGTGTGGCTGTGCGTGGCCTGCTGGGTTTGGCTGCTATACATGGTCCGGCCTGGTTCATTCAGGGTTGTTTTCACTGCCATGCTGGGCGCGGCGTGATTGTGGGACCGTTACTTCGAGACTGTGGGTTTTTGTCATACGTGTCTCATTAATAAATCAAATTACAAGGCACGTACCGACCATATAAAAAAACCAGCGTCTATCCTTCTCCTTCGACACCACCGAAGTGACTGCCAAAGGAGCGAAAGACATCTCCATAGCTGATCAGCAGCTTTTCAGACCTCCAAAGTAGTTTGCCAGAGACAAAACCATTGCCGTTGAAAGAATCATACCGGGGCAACATGTGCTCGGACTCGCGATCGAACTCTGCACGACTACAATGTCGGGGGGAGGAAATCAGACCTGTCAGCCTTTGTAAGGGTCAATTGCCCCTAAGTGTGTTTTTGGTAATTAATGACAATCCCTATGGACTAATATTCTCATTGAGCTTTTTATGAAGGAATTGTTCATAGGAATTGCTTGAAGTCTAGGTGTTGGATTTAAGGCTTGGATGCCATGAAGATAACAATTTATCTTAAGTATTGGCATCAAGATCATTTAACAAGAAGAGATGAATCCAATATGATCAAGAAGAAGAAATAAAGATGTAGTTCTTGTGTAGATCTCAAGTAATCCATGCTCTAGCTTATGTGCTAAGCCAAGGAGTCTCAAGATCTTGAGAGTTTGGTTACATGAGAATAATTCAAGTTGGCTCTATGTCGAGGTCACGATGGTCTCATGAGTTGAGCCATGGTTGACCAAGACTTAGAGCATGCAATCAAATGAAGAATTCCCTATGCATCTTAAGAGAGATTCGATAGAGCATGAGTAGATACATGGTTGACCAAGATGAGGAGAGAATAGTGGAATCAAGTATCTTCCCATGGGCTTACATCAAAAGAAGGATTCAATATGGCCCATGGGAGAATGAAATCAAATGATGTTCTTTATCTAGGTTGAGTTGTGCAAGTTTCAAGATAAGCATCTCGAGAAGATCATATGCTTGAAGCTTGCCATCCATTTGGTGATATTGGAATTGTGAAGAAATGCCTTAGTGAAGGTATCACATAGTGGTGTATGTGGGAGCATATTGGAAGTCTTCACAAAGCAACAATGATTAAGTGAAGCATTCCGGCTTGACGAAAGCATGAAGCATCATCATCAAGATCAAGCGGGGTGCGCAAGGCAAAGGTTTGTCCTTACTAGGTTTTCCTTTTACCGGTCTCAAGGTGTTTGTTGGGAGACCGGGTTATAGGATAAATAGCCGCACTATCAAGAGGGGCTTTCGGTTGGGTAACTTGATCACATCATCATAGGGAGCTCAATCCTTTGCATACTTTGCATATACCTTTTTTGTTGCTTCTTGGTACTTCTCTATGTGAGGTTCTTGAGCTTTTTGCTAGCTTTCCAACAAGCCCAAGTTCATCGAAAACGGAATCCAAATGCATCTTCTATTGCGTTTTCGAGTTGAGAGGTTTTACCGGTTCTTCACTTTGGAAGGTTTCACACCTCTCCACATTTCATATTTTTCCTCTTGACTTTTCTTGGTGTTTCTCTGCATAAAGTTGTAGTACTTTTTCTAAGCTTTTCAAAAAGCCCAAGTTTGCTAAAAACGGATTTCGGATGCAAAAGTTATCGCATTTTTCGTATGAGTGTTTTTGCAGTTTTCCAAATCCGGAGCTGCTCCGGGCTCTGCTCCGGGCTGAGCAGTGCCAATATACTTACTCCGGAGTGTAGTCCGGAGCTACTCCGGGCTCTACTCCGGAGCGCCCCAAAAACTCTGTAACGGGCAGTTTTCTTGCCCTATAAAAGGGGGCTTCTTCCCCAACGGTTGGGGGCGTGTTCTAGGGTGTTCTTGAGCCTTTCTCTCACCTCCATTGTTGAACCTCTTGAGCTTGCTTCCTCTCCCTTCCCTCCAATGATTCTTGCATATTTTTGAGGGATTTGGAAGAGGAGATCTAGATCTACAACTCCACCAATCAATTCCTCCTCTAAGTGAGGGGAACCCATTGGATCTAGATCTTGGAGTCATTGGTTGACCTCCACCCTTGTTCTTCCTCTCTAACTCCTCCATAGCATTTGTTGCTTTGGTGGGATTTGAGAGAGAAGGATTTGAGCACTTTCCCTTGTGTTCTTGCTTTGCATCCTTGCATAGTGTTGAGCTCTCCATTACGATTTCTTCGAGTGAGAGACTGTGAGCTTGTTACTCTTGGAGGGTGACCTCCTAGTTGGCTTGGCGGTTGGTGCCTCGGTGACCTCTTCGTGGAAGATTGTGAAGAGGCCCGGGATTCCCCTTCGTGGGAGTTGTGAAGTGGTTGTGGAGCTTGCCATCTCTGGAGTGGAGGAAAAGCTAACCATAAGAAGGGGTCCCTAGCTTCGTGGGGGACTCGGAGAAGAAAGTGAGCCTTCGTGGCGTTCGGGGGCCTTCGTGGTTACCCGCATCTCTCCAACGGTGATTAGCTTACTTTATGTAAGTGAACATCGGGATACATCTTCGTCTCCGCGTGCCTCGGTTATCTCTATACCCGAGTTTATTTCCTTGTGATAGCCATCGTGCTTGAAGTACTTATATCTTGTTTATCACTTGTGAATTATATTTTGTGCTATCTTGCTTATATCTAGTTGTTGTTGTTGCACTTAGTTGAGCCTAGCATATTTAGGTCTTGTGCTTGAAGAAAATAAACGTTAGTTTAATTCCGCATTCCTTCAAGCCAATTCCGTAATTGTTTTTAAAACGCCTATTCACCCCCCTCTAGGCGACATCTCGTCCTTTCAATTGGTATCAGAGCAAGGTCTCTCCTTGTTTAGGCTTCACCGCCTTGAGAGTAAAGATGTCGGCTAGTTATTTAGTGCACAATGACACAATTATTTTTGATGGCACAAATTATAACTTATGGAGAAATCGCATGCTTTGCAATCTTCGGACTTTGTGTCCAAATATAGAGCGATTTCTAGATGTAGGCTTTTCTCCTCCGATGGATCCTCAAAGTCTATCTATAGAGGATGAGAAAAATTTACATCTAGAAGCACAAGTATTTAATGAAATTTTATTGTCTGTGAGCTCCATAGTTTATGTTTGCTTGATGGGTTCAAAGTGCAAGACGTCTCATGAGATATGGACCAAGCTAGAAGAGTCATTTGTGAAAGTGCAAACTTTGTTTCCCTCAGATTTTGTGTGTTAGATAACAACATTAGTGATACTAATTGTGTGCTAAGATTTGCAGGATTATCTTTTGCAGAAATACCAGGCCGGATTATCCGGCCAGGGATGGCCGGATAATCCGCCCCCTCTGGGGTGGCCGAAAAACGGCTAAGGACTTATCGCGGCGTCACCCAGATAGGGGGGCCGGATATTCCGGCCAGGGGCCGGATAATCCGGCCAGCCGGATATTCCGCCCAGCTTGGCCGGATAATCCGCCCTCCCCCGGGGGTGGCTGAAATTCTGCTAAGGACCTGGCACGGCGTCACCCAGATAGGGGGGCGGATAATCCGGCCAGGGGCCGGATAATCCGGCCAGCCGGATAATCCGGCCCAACTTTGGCCGGATAATCCGCCCCTCCAACTCAGCAACGGCTACATTTTGGGAGGGGCTATAAATACCCCTCCCCTTCTTCTACCTCAAGCTGCTCGAGCTGTGAAGAAAAGACCCCATTTTGGAGCCACCAAATTAGCAAGATCTCCTCCCTCAACCCACCAAAGTCGTTGATCTTTGGAGAATCGAAGGAGAAGGCCTTGATCTACATCCTCACCGAAGCGATTTGATTTCCCCTCTCATTTGCTAGAGGGCCCTTTGGTCTTGGGTTCCCTTGTGTCCCTTGACCTTGTTTGTGTGATTGAAATCTTGATACTTGTTGATTGAGATCTTTGTGGTGCTTGGGAGCCTCCAATTCAGTTGTGGAGTGGTGCCCCAAGTTTTGTAAAGGCCGGTTCCGCCTTGAGGAATCCCTTAGTGGAAAGTGAGCTAGGCCTTTGTGGCGGAAGCTTGCACCGGAGAATAGGGTGAGCCTTTGTGGCATTGGTTAGGCCTTTGTGGCAACCACACCCCTCCAACGTAGACGTACTTCCCCTAAAAAGGAAGAAACTACGGGAATTACATCCGTGTCTCCGTGTGCTCCACTCTCGGTTACCTCTATCCTTTATTGCCTTTACTACTTGTATCTTGCTTAGCTTGCTCGTTGACATATAGGTAAATTCACCTTAGTTGCATATCTAGAGAATTTACCTTTTGTGTCAAGCCTAAATTGAAAAAGAATTAAACTTTGAGTAGCACCTATTCACCCCCCCCTCTAGGTGCCCATACGATCCGTTCAATTGGTATCAGAGCCTCGGCTCTTTATTCGGGCTTAACCGCCTAAGAATATGGACACCTCTCCGAGTGAGGGCTCGGGTCAAGTTTCCATGGGTGAGTTCAAATCTTTGGAATCATCCATGGCTTCCATGACAACTCAAGTAAATGAGTTGCGTGAAATGATAGCGCAACTCTTGCAAGCTAAAAATGCTAATGCTCCTCCACCTCCGGAAAAACCCGCTACTCCACAAGTGGAGAATGTGGGGATTGAAGAGGAGGGTGCCGATAAAAATGGCGATGCTAAGTCTTCCTCTAAGGGCGACGGGAAAGGTGAATTCCCTCATTGGTATTCACCCGACCCGCCGGTTCCTCATCCTCATATTAACCATAGAGGAGATCCACCTAAGCTTGATGCATTAAATTTTGGTCAATGGCAATATCAAATGATCTCTCATATGCGCAGTTCTTGCATCGAGCTTTGGAGGATCGTTGAGGAAGGATTCAAGGCCGTGGATCCCCAAAACATGACAAGAAGAGAGACGGTCGATAGCCAACTCAATGCTACCGCTCTCCATATGATTCAAGTCGCCGTTGGGTCCAAGGACTTGCCTCACATCCAACATTTCTCCACCGCCAAAGAAGCTTGGCAAGGACTCTCCGACGTCTTTGTCGGTAATGAGAGCATGAAGAAGACAAGATATGTGGCCTTCTCAAATCAAGCGGAAGGATTCTTCATGTTGGATGGTGAGGACCATCAAGAGATGTATAGAAGACTCAAGGCTATCGCTACCACCTTCAAGAACCTCGGTGCTCACCATATTGATGATGAGTGGATCAAGATAAAGTATATTCTTGCTCTTACTCCATATGAGCCCGCGGATGTGAAGAGTGTTCAAGGCAAGCACAACTTCAATGAGATGACCTCAAATCAAGTGATGCAAGAGATTCAAGCCTACAAGGTTGCCGCACAAAATGCGGAGGATGCACGTGCTCGTGCCATAGGAATGCAAAGAAGCTCCAATCTTGCATTAAAGGCTAGTGTGGTTGAGAAAGAGATTCCTTCTCAAGCAAGTATTGAAGCAAGACTTGAAATGTGTCCCGAGGACATAAGACATGAATACAATGAGCACATGGCCTTCTATGGAAAAACCTTTTGGGTTGATCCTCATAAGGCTAAAGAAGACAATCAAAGAAGAAGCAAGTCAAGTGGCTATCAAAGGAATGACAATAATGGTCAAAGGGTGAGGACTTGCTACAATTGCAATGATAGATTTCACTTCGTTGCCGAGTGCCCTTATGAGAAGAGAGAAGACCATAGTGGAAAGCTCATCTTCAAAAGCAAGTCCAAGTCACCATCCAAGAAGCCATTTGTGAAGAAGGGTGGACCAAAGAAGAGACAACCAAAGTTTGTGTTCTTGACTCAAGAAGAGTACTCCGCAAGTGAGAGTGATGAAGAAGAAACCACAACTAGTGAGATGGCCGCAATGGCAACCACCTCCACCTCCTCCACATCACTCTTTGAATCCCCCAATGAGGACTCTCTTGTCAAGAACGCCAAATGCCTTATGGCCAAGTCTTCCGAGGTATCACCCACATCTTTCTCTTCCTCTAAGACGAATGATGCTTCCTTGAATGATCTTGCTAGTCTTAGAGTAAAGGAAAAAATTGTTGCTTTTGATGATTATGTGTCTAGTGTAGATGGTGTTCATAAGATTCACTTTGAACGTCTATTGAGCCAATATGGTAAAACTCTTGAAAAACTAGATGAACAAATGAGGCTTGAAAGAGAATATGCTCAAGATATTGCCTCACTAACCGAGTCTCTTGAAGAAGAGCAAGAGGAACGAGCAACTCTTGAAGAGAAGCTCGATTCCATTGAGGAAGCTAATAATGAAGTGGTTTCCAAACTCACTAAAGAGCGTGACCATGCTCGTGCTAAAGTAAAAATGCTTAAAAAGGAAAAGGTTGAATTTGGTGTTGGTCATGATATACTTGTTAAGGATTTAGAAGATCTTGACAAGGCTCACAAGGCCTTGAAAAGTGAACACTCTATTCTTACCAAGTCACATGAACAACTTCAAATTCAATTGACTAAGAATAATGTGCCTAGTTCTTCTACTTCTACTTGTGATCATGCAAATGTCATTGAAGAAAATGCTAGGTTGAAAGATGAGCTTGCCAAGTCCTCCATTCCCATAGGTGAGAAAAACTTGAATGACCTTTTGAGTAAGCAAAAGGCATTTGGTGATAAAACGGGGATTGGCTACGTCTCAAAGAAGAAGAAGAAGAACAACAAGAAGAAAAAGGCCAAGCCCGCACAAGCAAAGAAGGATCCTATTGTGGGTGGCAAAGCCACTCATGATGATCATGCGGGAATTGCTAACCCTCACTATGTTTTATTTCGTGATTATTATGGTGATGTTTATGCAAAATATGTTGGTCCAAATGATGGTTATGTTGCTTGGTCTATTTGGGTTCCAAAGACCCTTGTTGCTAACAAAAGAGGACCCATTGAAAAATGGGGACCTAAAACCAAGCAATGATCTCTTGTAGGACTATGCTTCCGGTGGGTCAAAATGGGTGCTTGATAGTGGATGCACAAGTCATATGACCGGAAGCAAGAAGATTATGACGGAGATGAGACCAAATGACAATCATATAACCGTCACTTATGGAGACATGTCACAATCCGAGGTATTGGGTCTTGGCAAGGTGATGGTCGCACCGGATATTTCCCTTGTGGACGTCATGCTTGTTGAGACCCTTGGTTATAATTTACTTTCAGTTCGTGCACTTGGTAAGATGGGCTTTGCCGTCTTCATTGATAATGAAATTGTGGTACTCTTGTGGAGCAAGTCTCTAAAGGTCGCTTTCGTTGGACACATTGAAAATAACTTGTATGTGGTGGACTTTTCGGGGAAAACCACTACAAGTGCAATGTGTTTATTTGGAAAGGCCGATGTGGGTTGGCGTTGGCATCGCCGTTTATCCCATGTCAATATGAGAACTTTGCAAAGCCTTCACAAGGGTGGCCACATACTCGGACTAAAAGAGAATGTTTCTTTTGCCAAAGATCGTGTTTGCAGGGCTTGCGTTCTAGGAAAAATGCATGATTCTCCCCACCCAAGCAAGACTATCATTTCTTCCAAGAGGATCTTGGAGCTCCTTCATGTGGATCTTTTTGGTCCTCCCTCTCATGCAAGTCTTGGTGGGAAGAAATATTGTTTGGTGATTGTTGATGACTATTCAAGATATACTTGGGTTTACTTCTTCAAGCATAAGAGTGAGACTCAACAAACCGTCATCGACTTTGCCAAGGAAGTTGAACGTCAACATGGTCAAACTATTTTGGCAATAAGAAGTGACAATGGCTCGGAGTTCAAGAACTACACCTTAAATGGATTTCTTAGTGATGAGGGGATTCGTCATCAATATTCCGCTGCATATACCCCTCAACAAAATGGTGTAGCCGAAAGTAAGAACCGGACTCTTATGGATATGGCTAGGTCCATGTTGGCGGAGTTTAAGTCTCCATACAACTTTTGGGCCAAAGCTATCTCTACGGCTTGTCATTCTTCAAACCGGCTCTTCCTCCGCAAAGGCCTAAACAAGACTCCATATGAAATACTCACCGGAAGCAAGCCCAACATCTCCTACTACCGGGTTTTCGGGTGTAAGTGTTTCTTTAAAAGAAAAGGAGTTCGTTTAGGTAAATTTGATCCAAAAGCAATAGAAGGTATTTTTGTTGGTTATGGTGCCGAATCCCACACTTATAGAGTCTTCAACAAGTCCACCGGACGTGTTGAAGAATCTTGTAGTGTGGTATTCAAAGAGAATGACGGCTCCCAAGGGGGGCGAGATGTTGTTTCTTGTGATGTAGATGATGAAATACCTCGAGAAGCCATAGGAAGAATGGGTGTGGGATTTTTCCGCCCCATTGAGGGACACCTTGTGGCCGACCGGGAAGGACTATGCGCTACTCAAGTGGAGCCTTCATCTTCACAAGCTCAACAAGCCTCTCCCAAGGAAGCAACTAGTGCACCAACCGAAGAACAAGACAAGGACCTTCATGAAGAAGAAGGGGCACCACCATCCTCTCCGGTTATCTCAACCGCCCCCAATTCTTCACATGACCAAGATCAACCTACTCATGAAGATAATGATGATCAAGGTCAATTTGATGGTCAAGACGGGGACCAAACTGATCAAGATGATCAAGTATCTCCTTCAAGGTCTAATGAGGAGATCGAAGCCTGTCGCAAGAAAAGAGTTGAAAGAGACTTGGAACTTAAAGGTCATACCCTTGAGAGGGTTATTGGAGATTTAAGAAGCAAAGTGTCAACCCGGCGTCAATTGGCACAATTTAGCTCCCATCATGCTTATATCTCCATGGTTGAACCCAAGAAAGTATTTGAAGCTCTTGAAGATCCGGATTGGTTGGATGCTATGCATGAAGAACTCAACAACTTCAAGCGCAATAATGTTTGAGTGTTAGTAGAGAAGCCAAAGGAGTGCCACAATGTGATTGGCACAAAGTGGATATTCAAGAACAAGCAAGATGAGCATGGAATTGTTGTGAGGAACAAGGCAAGATTGGTTGCTCAAGGTTTCTCTCAAGTTGAAGGCATTGACTTTGGAGAAACTTATGCTCCCGTGGCTCGTCTTGAGTCCATCCGTATCCTTCTTGCATATGCCACTCATCATAATTTTAAGTTGCAACAAATGGATGTTAAGAGTGCATTTCTTAATGGTCCATTAAAAGAGGAAGTGTATGTTAAGCAACCCCCGGGGTTTGAGGATCTCAACTTTCCTAACCATGTCTACAAACTCCATAAGGCACTCTATGGCCTTAAACAAGCTCCACGTGCGTGGTATGAGCACCTTAGGGAGTTGTTGGTAGACCGTGGGTTTGAAGTTGGGCAAATCGATCCTACTCTTTTTACTAAGAGGGTCAATGGGGAGCTTTTCGTATGCCAACTATATGTTGATGATATTATCTTTGGCTCTACTAACAAAGCTTTTAATGATGAATTTTCAAAGCTTATGACCGATAGGTTCGAGATGTCTATGATGGGCGAAATGAAGTTCTTTCTTGGTTTTGAAATCAAGCAATTGAAAGAAGGGACTTTCATCTATCAAGCCAAATATGTCCAAGACATGCTCAAGAGGTTCAAGATGAAGGAACTTAATGGGGCCGCAACACCAATGGCCACAAAATGTCATCTTGAACTTGATCCCAATGGTAAAGATGTGGATCAAAAGGTATACCGTTCTATGATCGGTTCTTTGCTTTACCTTTGCGCATCTAGACCCGATATTGTGTTGAGTGTAGGTGTGTGTGCAAGGTATCAAGCCGCTCCTAAAGAAAGCCACCTTATGGCGGTTAAGAGAATCTTTCGATATTTGGTTCATACCCCAACTTATGGGCTTTGGTATCCCAAAGGCTCGGATTTCTCTCTTTGTGGCTTCACGGATTCGGATTGGGCCGGTGACAAGGATGATAGGAAATCAACCTCTGGAGCTTGCCAATTTCTTGGTAGGTCTTTGGTGTGTTGGTCTTCTAAGAAGCAAAATTGTATTTCTCTCTCCACCGCCGAAGCCGAATACATTGCCGCCGCAAGTGGATGCACTCAATTGTTATGGATGAGGCAAACTTTGAAGGAATACGGTGTCAATTGTGACAAAGTGCCTCTTTTATGTGACAATGAAAGTGCTATCAAGATCGCCTATAATCCGGTGCAACATTCAAGAACTAAGCATATTGAGATCCGGAATCATTTCATTAGGGATCATGTTGCCCGCGGGGATATTGAGCTTGCTTATGTGAGCACCAAGGATCAACTTGCCGATATATTCACGAAGCCTCTTGATGAAGCAAGATTTGGATATTTGAGGAATGAGCTAAATATCATCGATTCAAGGAGTGTGGCTTGAACATCTTGCAAATACACCTATATTTCAATGCATGTTTGGTCTAGGTGTGGGCATGGAGATAGGGGGAGTGCGGTCCTAATTAATTGGGCTATCCCTCCCCCCATAATGCCAATAGTAATCATATCATTCTCTTAATATCATTATATGATTTTTGAGCTTCAATGACGAGTAGTGGTTATGGACTCAAGATACATCTTCGCGGTCCAATGCCATAACACTCAAACATGGTGGCTTCGGCCACCGACCTCTTCTTTTCGAAGAGTTGATTCATTGCATATCTTATTTGAGGTTTTGGTGTTCTCTCCCGATGTTATTCCTTTTTTGATATGGGAAGGCACTTGCGTTGGATTTTTAGTCGATTTGTTCTTGCAATGTTAAGTGCCGAGAACCACTCCGTGTTTGCTCTCTCACCTAAGCCATCCTCTCTCAAGACATCTATCTATGCACACGAGTTCAAATTTTTCATCAAAACAACATCTATTTTTGAAAATTTCGAGTTGGCCAGTTTGCTGGCTCCAGGCCGGAATATCCGCCCTCTCTGGGCCGGAATATCCGGGGGGCCGGATTATCCGCCCCTTCCTGGCCGGATAATCCGGCCGTAGTGACCCTGGATATATAAGGGGGGGGGGTCGGGCTGCCCTAGGGCAGTTCCCTCCCCACCCCTTCCAGGTGATCCCTGCCGCCGCCGCCTCCTTCCCATCGCCGCCGCCGGAGCTCCGGCCAACCTTTTGGCCTGATTTCTTCGGAGGCTGCTCTCCTTCTCCTCTGGAAGGCTTTCACCTAGCGGATTTCGCAATGGATGCGGGTATTGCTCTTCTCATTGGATGTGTCTTTACCCCTTCTTGGTCTTGGTGATTTTGCCCTCTAGGTGTTGTTTATCTTGTTTATGAATCATGTTGTATGAACACTTTCCCCGATCTATCAAATTGATATCTGCAGCAAGTTGTAGAAGAAACTTTCGGGGGGCCGGATTATCCGGCCACCCCTGGCCGGATAATCCGGCCTGGGATTTTACTGCAACATCTTTTTATATTTGCTGCTGTCAATTTGGTTCGTTTAGTGGAATTTGCTTGTTCATCTTTCATGATTCGTTGATCCTTTCCGATACTCGTGTGCATACGCTTATCCCCATGCTCTCCGTGCATCTCTCTTTCACATGTGGTCCGAGTATCCCGAAGTGCAAGCGTCGGCTTGTTCGGAATGAGGAAGGAGTTCTTCTGGATGAGATTGCTATCCGGAGGGCACAGAGGGATGCTGCTAGGGAGGCTGAGCAGGAGAAAGCTGCCAAGGTTGCCAAAGCTCGTGCCCGTCGTCGCAAAGGCAAAGAGCCCCGTCCTGACTACAAGAAGATGCCAGAGGCCGAGTACATTCTTGTGCGGAGGAACAATTGGTATGCTACTGCAAGAGATGAAGACATTGAAGATAGGGGTTTCTGGAATGAGGAGCAGTGGGGGATTTTTCGTGATATTTATGAGCCTTTCAAGAATCCTTGCCGTCCAATGCATCCGATTGACTTTGATCACCTCCGCAGCAAGTCTTAATTTGATGAAGCACTCTCTGTGACTGAGAAGTTGGGTTTGATGGGATTGGCCAACATTCAGTGCGACTACAATCCCGGTCTTATCAAGCAGTTCTATGCTACTCTGGTGATTTTGCCCAATGCTCAGAAATCTATGAAGTGGATGACCGGCGAACATGAGTGCACATCAGACTTTCCTACGTTTGCCTCTCTCTTGGGGTATGCGTACAATGGAGAGACTCCAGTGGGTCGGCGTATCCACAACCCAGGGAACAAGCCTGACAAGGACAAGCTGCATGACCTCTATGACTCCACAGGTGTTGTGGGCTTCATCAATGGCCTACATCCGCTTTATGATCAGCTGGTCCGCATTTTTAGGGAGAACATTGCTCCTAGTGGTGGCAACAATGATGCCATTCGCACCTCTCTGGTTGATCTCCTTGCTTTTGCTCATGAGTGTGCCACGTCGTCTGACCCTGCTGAGGACTTTACCCTTGATGTGATGGATTTCATCTTCTATGAGATCAAGGATGCTATTATTCAGAGGAACACTGTGCCATATGCTCCTTTCATCATGCTTCTCATTAAGCATGTCCTTGGAGACTATGATATTCATGATGACTGTGTGGAGCACAAGGTCAAGAAGATGTATATCAAGAGAAAGGCAAAATCTACTCCTTCAGCTGCTTATCCTGACACTTTCATGGCTGATGCGAGGACTAGTGCTACTGCTCGTGAACAGAGGGCTGCTGCATCTGTTGTGTCTAGGGAGGTGAGGAAGCTCAGCTGGTTTGAGCGGAATGTTCTGTGCATGAAGGTAGAGATCCACCGTGAGAACTACCAGGCCTATGTCGAGAGGAAGAGCATCCAGGACACTCAGCAGCTTATCCTTCACCGTCTCAGTGGTGCTCAGACCGCCGATCCCACTCCTACTGCTCCTGTGGCCTATAATGCTTGGAACACCGATCGCTACAACTGGGTGGATATGCAGAAGCATCTCTTTGATGCTCCAGATGCTCCCGCAGGAGGTGCTCGTGCAGAGGCTGAGGAGGACTTTGAGGCTGAGGAGGACTTTGATGATGAGGATGAAGATGCTGGAGATGACGAGGGTGATGGCGGAGATTTTGATGATGAGGACTTCGATAACGTAGACGAGTGATTTCTCGGGACGTGTAGCATCGCTCTTCTCCCTTTTTGGTGTCTTGATGCCAAAGGGGGAGAAGTAGTTCTATTAGGAATTTGTCGGGATTTGCATGGGTGGAAACACAAGCTTGCGCGCTTATCATTCTTTGGCGCTTGTGTTTCTTCTTATTTCGTTTGTCTTAAGTCGAACTTTGTGTGTGGTTGAACTTCGTGTCGTTTATATGCTACCATGTGGTGTATGAGACTATGTCATATGTTCTTAATATGCTATGTGGATCATTATGTGTTGTTCACTTATTTTTATCAGCTCATGGTTATTGGTGAAATGGCTATGGAATTATTGCCCGGCATATCATATTATCATATTCGGGATTCCATAATCCATATTATTTGAGTTATCTATGCAATGGTATGTCTCTTCTAAACTCATTGGTGAAGTTGCACACATCTAGGGGGAGCTGTGTATTTTGATCAATTATTCGTTGTTTGAATTATTCGACCTTTCTTGCAAATCCTAGTGTTGTCATCTAACACGAAAAAGGGGGAGATTGAAAGTGCAAACTTTGTTTCCCTCAGATTTTGTGTGTTAGATAACAACATTAGTGATACTAATTGTGTGCTAAGATTTGCAGGATTATCTTTTGCAGAAATGCCAGGCCGGATTATCCGGCCAGGGATGGCCGGATAATCCGCCCCCTCCGGGGTGGCCGAAAAACGGCTAAGGACTTATCGCGGCGTCACCCAGATAGGGGGGCCGGATAATCCGGCCAGCCGGATATTCCGCCCCAGCTTTGGCCGGATAATCCGCCCTCCCCCGGGGGTGGCTGAAATTCTGCTAAGGACCTGGCGCGGCGTCACCCAGATAGGGGGGCGGATAATCGGCCAGGGCCGGATAATCCGGCCAGCCGGATAATCCGGCCCAACTTTGGCCGGATAATCCGCCCCTCCAACTCAGCAACGGCTACATTTTGGGAGGGGCTATAAATACCCCTCCCCTTCTTCTACCTCAAGCTGCTCGAGCTGTGAAGAAAAGACCCCATTTTGGAGCCACCAAATTAGCAAGATCTCCTCCCTCAACCCACCAAAGTCGTTGATCTTTGGAGAATCGAAGGAGAAGGCCTTGATCTACATCCTCACCGAAGCGATTTGATTTCCCCTCTCATTTGCTAGAGGGCCCTTTGGTCTTGGGTTCCCTTGTGTCCCTTGACCTTGTTTGTGTGATTGAAATCTTGATACTTGTTGATTGAGATCTTTGTGGTGCTTGGGAGCCTCCAATTCAGTTGTGGAGTGGTGCCCCAAGTTTTGTAAAGGCCGGTTCCGCCTTGAGGAATCCCTTAGTGGAAAGTGAGCTAGGCCTTTGTGGCGGAAGCTTGCACCGGAGAATAGGGTGAGCCTTTGTGGCGTTGGTTAGGCCTTTGTGGCAACCACACCCCTCCAACGTAGACGTACTTCCCCTAAAAAGGAAGGAACTACGGGAATTACATCCGTGTCTCCGTGTGCTCCACTCTCGGTTACCTCTATCCTTTATTGCCTTTACTACTTGTATCTTGCTTAGCTTGCTCGTTGACATATAGGTAAATTCACCTTAGTTGCATATCTAGAGAATTTACCTTTTGTGTCAAGCCTAAATTGAAAAAGAATTAAACTTTGAGTAGCACCTATTCACCCCCCCCTCTAGGTGCCCATACGATCCGTTCAATTTGGTGGGTCTATTTCTCTTGAGGTTGAAAGTGAACCCAAGGAGCTCTCTTCACCTTCACATCATGAAGAGCTCCAAGTTGCTTCCACATCCGGTCATGATGATTGTTCAAGTTCTTCCACTTCACCAACATGTGACTTGTCACAAGGTAATGATACGATGAGTGAAGAAATCATATGTGATGATGGTTGTCTTGTTCTTTGCACCAATGATTCTATTTCTATAAATCCTAATGGTGTAGAGAGTTTGGACCTAAACACTTCTTGCAAGAAATTCTTTACTCATTCTTGTGTTAAAGGTCCTTGCATATCTCCTAAAATTTGCTTGATTAAATTTTGTGATGATATGCTTGTTTCTAGTTGTGACCATACTCAAAATGATTCTATTTCCTCTAGTTGTTGTATGACTAACCATGTAGAGGAAATTAAAGAAAAATTGGGTCAAATAATTAAAGAAGAAATCAATAGAAGAACCAAGAAGGTTTCTATCAAGAGAAGGCAATGCTATGAATGCCACGAGTATGGACATCTCGCAAGAGCTTGTCCTACACTCAAAAATGAAGAATGTGCTTCAATTGATGTTCCCTCATCATCTACCCAAGTTCACATGTGCCTTATGGCAAGTGGCTCAAAGGTAACTCCTACTTTGAATCCCGACACATCTCCTTATGATGAGAGTGATGATGATGATGTTAGTGATGATGATAATGAAGCTTTCTTGCATAAGATAGGAATTGTGTATGCCTCTCTTCGTGGTAATAATGATGCTCGTGCTAAAGTCGAACACTTAATGGAAACCTTGTTTGACCACAAGGAGACCATTAAGGAATTGAACTCCCTCGTTAATGAGGGGAAATGGAGATTCAATCTCCTCAAGCAAGAGCTATCCGAAGAGAAGTATGCTAATTCTTGCCTATCTCAATCTATTAAATCTTATGAGCTTACAAATGCTAAATCTATGAATGATGCTTGTGCTACTAACTCTAGTTCTTGTGAAGCATCTATATTAAAGGAGAATGTTGAGCTAAGGGCTCAACTTGAGTTGCTAACAAGCAATTATAAGAAATTGGAGGAAAGCCATGAAAAGCTCTCGGGCTCTCATGAGGATCTCCTAATCTCTTATAATGGGCTAAAGTTAGCTCATGAGGCAAGTATCTCTAAGAAAACATCTTGTGAGCCTCATTTGGACATTAGTACTACTTTGAACCAAAATGCTATATTATCTTGTGCTAGTCCAAGTAATTTGTCTAGGCATAATATTGCTACATCTTGTGATGAATTACTTGCTATGCCTTGTTTCTCTAACAATGAAGCTTCTACCTCCTCTAGTACTTGTATTACTACTAACCTTGTAGAGGAAATCACAGAGCTCAAGGCCCAAGTCACTAGTTTGGAAAAAGACTTGGATAAGCATCATGAAGGGAAATCCACACTCGATAATATTTTGAGTGTGCAAAAATCCCCTAATGACAAGAGTGGACTTGGATTCAACTCCAATAACAAGAACAAGTCCAAGAGCAACAAGAAGAAGAAGGGCCAAGACCAAGTGAAGAATTTGGCCAAGATTGTTTGCTTCAAGTGCAAGATTGAAGGGCATCATGTGAGATCTTGCCCATTGAAGAAGAAGCACTTGAGTAAGAAGCAACAAGGGAAGCGGGCACAAGGTCAAGCTCAAGTTCGACCTCAAGTTGAAGATAGGCCACTTCCCAAGAAGAAACAAGATGAAGCTTCCCAAATCAAGAAATCAATGAAGAAGAGAAAGGGAAGCACTTGTTGCTATATTTGCCGTGAGAAGGGGCACTTTGCTTCTTCATGCTTAAGCGGTACCTTATCTAATCCTATCATTGTTGATGATGATTATTCTCTTAGGAAAGATAAGGATGGCAATGTGTTTGCCAAGTTTGTTGGAACTCAAAGTGGTGTCAAGAAAAGAACTATTTGGGTTGCCAAGCCTATTGTTACTAACCTCTTAGGACCCAACTTGGTTGGGGACCAACAAGCTAAAACTTGATCAATAGGTGTTTTTGGAGGGCATTGGAGACTTGGCTACCTCATGAAGAATTAAGGGATCTTCATTAATTTTATTTCATCAAGCCAATTCATTGACACTATCATCTTATATCCAATGTGCCTCTTTGCGGTAACTTGTACTTAACCTCTTTACATTGTAAGTTACTTGCCCCTTTGCATGTTTTTGGTTTTATACCAAGTATGTGTTTGTATATGTTGTTCCTTATACCTACTTATCTTGTGTATTCAAGTAGGTGTTGTTTGTTTGGCACATCATATACTTGTGTGTTTGCTTCGAGCCTCTAATGCATCTTGATGGTATCTTATTTGGCTCTTATTGAGTGATTAATGGAACATCCCATTTTGAGAGAGTGATTTTCTTTTGGCACCTCACAATCCTATAAATATGTGCACATGAGTAATACCACTTAGTATTGATATTGCAAGATTATCTAGTCACTATGTGGTATGCCATGCTCATGAGAAATTCAAATTCTATATCTCCATTAATTATCTCTAGTTGGATTTTGTTTGCCTTTTGTTGAAAAGAATTTAATATCACATTATGGGGGAGTAATATGCCTTATGCATATCACAAACCTAGGAAATGTGACCATTTGAGGTATTGCCACTTAGAGTTGATATTGTTAATTATCTTGTTCCTAGGTGGCATGTTTGCTCAAACAAGCTCCATTCTTTCTTAAAACATTTTGTTGCTCATTTCTTTGGTCTTGGTTTGAGTAAGAATTCTTGGTGCGGTTTCACTCAAATATATTTATATGTATATCATAAGTAGGAAGCCGTTTGCTTCTAGTTACTCTAATTATTGCTTTGCATGATTGTTTGACTATTTTTGGAGCTACCAAGAATCCTTTTTCGTGCATGGTGCTTAATTTGAATATTTAACCATATGCCTTTTATTGTGAAGTTGATCTTGAATATCTTTGCAATACACCACCGGGAAATAATTCCAATATGAACTTCTTGTCTTTGACAATTGGTATTCGTATATATGTGTGGTAATTCCTCTAGATCATCTTCACCTTGGAATTTGCATCTTATTGCCCATATTTCTTGCCAAGAAATTATTTTGACTCCCATTGTCTTATTGCCTTCTTGAGGATCTTTTTGCTTGACTTTGTCTCATCTCTTGATCCCCATCAAGTGTGTGTTGTTGTAAGACAAACCTTTTCTTTTCGGTACTTGTGCCATTGTGAAAAGTGTAGAGGGTTTGGTTTATTTGTTGGAACCTTGCTCTTTTGGGAGTTAGTTATCTCATTCCCTCTTCTATGATTTATTTGCTCGAATGAGATAAATTGTTGAGCATGCTTTTATTTATTTATTCTTTCATGCTCAATAAGTTGTTAGGTTCATTTGTTGAATTTTATGAATAAATCATTTGTTGATTTGTTCCCTTGATGTCATTTGGACAAATAATGTGTTTTGCCACACCTTTTATACCTCCTTGTATTCTTGGTGTTTTTGTCTAAATCGTATCTTCTTTGGATCTTGAAAGATAGGTGCATGCATATTCTCTTTATGCTTATTTTGTATCTTAGTTGCTTTCTTTGATCCAATATATATGTTATACTCCATCAAATCCTAAATGGCTAAGATGTGCATGAAATTCAAATTTCATCTTTAACTATGCACATATTTTTATGGAGTCTATCATATGTATTGTGGTTAGTCTAACCACTTTGGACCCAATAAGTTTGGGGACCAAGATGTACTTAAATGTTGTCTTAGGTACATTGGAGATGCAATGGATGCTTGTCTCATTTATAAGGAAGGTGTTGTCACCATATGATTATTGGAGCCAAGCTAGGATGATCGATCGGTGAACTCTTATCTACTACATCACACCATTGCTATCTCGGTAACAAGTATAACATTCATGCATACTTTTCTAGCATCCCAACTCTTGCAGGTTGGTTCTTGGCATGATACTATTTATTTGCAAATGTTGCGGTTCTTGCAAAGGTCTTATAAAGAAATATCTTTATTTCATATGTGAGCAAATTGAGATGATTGCATATGATGGGAAGTATATAAAATCATGTTTATGATTCACCAATCCCAAATATGCCATTTTAGCAATTTATTGCATATTAATTCCTCAACGCTCTCTCATGTGCAATATAGATAATGTTGCAAGTTGTACCCTTCTTTATTATGCTTGTTGCCTTTCAAAGCATCCCGACTATCTTTTGATCCCTTATTGCTAGTTGTGATGGCTTTGATGATTTTGCGTGGGGAGTTTGTTAATATACCATAATGGAAAATGGAGCCTTGAGCTATATATGCTGTATAGCAAAGCTATTTGGTATATTCTATGACTCTCTCTTGGATATCATGTCTTCCTTAATTTCAACTAACCTCTTGTGTATACATGTTCCTTTGTGGATTGTTCATCATGATTTTTTGTCCACTTAGAAATGCATATGCATAAGAGTGTTAATTTCTTTCCTTGATATCCTCGTTCTTTGCCGACCATCTTTCTTATCCATTTTGTTCTTGATGATGTTGGTAAGAACTTGATTTATGAGTGCTTGTTTATTCTTTATTGCTTCTTCTCGCACTCATATCTCGTGAATCTTTTTGGACTAAATTTAACTTTGATAAGCGTATTGATCCTTTTGTATTCTTTCGTGCTCATGTTTTGTTTTAAATGATATAGAGGGAGTGAGGATTCCATATTTGTGCATATTGTATTCAAATGCAACAAAAATTCAAATTTATGCATGGACCTTGGGGAGCTTCCTTATTTTATTTAAATCACCTAGTTGCTCTTATTATCACATCTCCTTGTGTCCAATTGGTTCTTTGGGTCTCTTGATTGCTTGCTTGCTTCATTCGTTGAAGTTTCCTTCACTATGTCATCTTTTTGCAATCTTTGATCCTCAATATGGTTTGACTTCCTCCAAATATTGTTAATTTGATAAGTGCATATGATTTCACTCATTTTTATGAGAAATGCACATCTTGGGGAGGAACTCATACTATATTGGCCTTCTAAATTCCTTCATCCATTTTGGCAATCGTTGCCAATGGGGGAGAAGTTTAGAGGGTTTAAGGGAAATGGTTTTTATACTTAAGTTTGGTTTGTGCTTAAGTGTTTTACCTTTCATGCATCTCTTCTTTGTTAGATGTTTTGCATGGTTGAATATATAGTGTAAACTCCATCAAAGGTTTATCTTGACAATGTATGCAATGAAATTCAAGTTCATCACACGTGCATATATTGTGGGGGAGTTTGCTCTATATATTTTGGTTGCACTCACATCAACCATATTTGTTGTAGTTTATGTGAGTACAATTGATTTTGATATGCAGTAGTAGCTTTGTGTTACTTGACCATATCAAATACAACCTCTTGTATGCAATTTATTCCCGGATAAGTTGCATATTAGTTTCTATCATTCATTATATAAACCCTCTTGTTGAGATTGTCATCAATTACCAAAATGGGGGAGATTGTAAGGGTCAATTGCCCCTAAGTGTGTTTTTGGTAATTAATGACAATCCCTATGGACTAATATTCTCATTGAGCTTTTTATGAAGGAATTGTTCATAGGAATTGCTTGAAGTCCATGTGTTGGATTTAAGGCTTGGATGCCATGAAGATAACAATTTATCTTAAGTATTGGCATCAAGATCATTGAACAAGAAGAGATGAATCCAATATGATCAAGAAGAAGAAATAAAGATGTAGTTCTTGTGTAGAACTCAAGTAATCCATGCTCTAGCTTATGTGCTAAGCCAAGGAGTCTCAAGATCTTGAGAGTTTGGTTACATGAGAATAATTCAAGTTGGCTCTATGTCGAGGTCACGATGGTCTCATGAGTTGAGCCATGGTTGACCAAGACTTAGAGCATGCAATCAAATGAAGAATTCCCTATGCATCTTAAGAGAGATTTGATAGAGCATGAGTAGATACATGGTTGACCAAGATGAAGAGAGAATAGTGGAATCAAGTATCTTCCCATGGGCTTACATCAAAAGAAGGATTCAATATGGCCCATGGGAGAATGAAATCAAATGATGTTCTTTATCTAGGTTGAGTTGTGCAAGTTTCAAGATAAGCATCTCGAGAAGATCATATGCTTGAAGCTTGCCATCCATTTGGTGATATTGGAATTGTGAAGAAATGCCTTAGTGAAGGTATCACATAGTGGTGTATGTGGGAGCATATTGGAAGTCTTCACAAAGCAACAATGATTAAGTGAAGCATTCCGGCTTGACGAAAGCATGAAGCATCATCATCAAGATCAAGCGGGGTGCGCAAGGCAAAGGTTTGTCCTTACTAGGTTTTCCTTTTACCGGTCTCAAGGTGTTTGTTGGGAGACCGGGTTATAGGATAAATAGCCGCACTATCAAGAGGGGCTTTCGGTTGGGTAACTTGATCACATCATCATAGGGAGCTCAATCCTTTGCATATACCTTTTTTGTTTCTTCTTGGTACTTCTCTATGTGAGGTTCTTGAGCTTTTTGCTAGCTTTCCAACAAGCCCAAGTTCATCGAAAACGGAATCCAAATGCATCTTCTATTGCGTTTTCGAGTTGAGAGGTTTTACCGGTTCTTCACTTTGGAAGGTTTCACACCTCTCCACATTTCATATTTTCCTCTTGACTTTTCTTGGTGTTTCTCTGCATAAAGTTGTATACTTTTTCTAAGCTTTTCAAAAAGCCCAAGTTTGCTAAAAACGGATTTCGGATGCAAAAGTTATCGCATTTTTCGTATGAGTGTTTTTACAGTTTTCCAAATCTGGAGCTGCTCCGGGCTCTGCTCCGGGCTGAGCAGTGCCAATATACTTACTCCGGAGTGTAGTCCGGAGCTACTCCGGGCTCTACTCCGGAGCGCCCCGAAAACTCTGTAACGGGCAGTTTTCTTGCCCTATAAAAGGGGGCTTCTTCCCCAACGGTTGGGGGCGTGTTCTAGGGTGTTCTTGAGCCTTTCTCTCACCTCCATTGTTGAACCTCTTGAGCTTGCTTCCTCTCCCTTCCCTCCAATGATTCTTGCATATTTTTGAGGGATTTGGAAGAGGAGATCTAGATCTACAACTCCACCAATCAATTCCTCCTCTAAGTGAGGGGAACCCATTGGATCTAGATCTTGGAGTCATTGGTTGACCTCCACCCTTGTTCTTCCTCTCTAACTCCTCCATAGCATTTGTTGCTTTGGTGGGATTTGAGAGAGAAGGATTTGAGCACTTTCCCTTGTGTTCTTGCTTTGCATCCTTGCATAGTGTTGAGCTCTCCATTACGATTTGTTCGAGTGAGAGACCGTGAGCTTGTTACTCTTGGAGGGTGACCTCCTAGTTGGCTTGGCGGTTGGTGCCTCGGTGACCTCTTCGTGGAAGATTGTGAAGAGGCCCGGGATTCCCCTTCGTGGGAGTTGTGAAGTGGTTGTGGAGCTTGCCATCTCCGGAGTGGAGGAAAAGCTAACCATAAGAAGGGGTCCCTAGCTTCGTGGGGGACTCGGAGAAGAAGGTGAGCCTTCGTGGCGTTCGGGGGCCTTCGTGGTTACCCGCATCTCTCCAACGGTGATTAGCTTACTTTATGTAAGTGAACATCGGGATACATCTTCGTCTCCGCGTGCCTCGGTTATCTCTATACCCGAGTTTATTTCCTTGTGATAGCCATCGTGCTTGAAGTACTTATATCTTGTTTATCACTTGTGAATTATATTTTGTGCTATCTTGCTTATATCTAGTTGTTGTTGTTGCACTTAGTTGAGCCTAGCATATTTAGGTCTTGTGCTTGAAGAAAATAAACGTTAGTTTAATTCCGCATTCCTTCAAGCCAATTCCGTAATTGTTTTTAAAACGCCTATTCACCCCCCCTCTAGGCGACATCTCGTCCTTTCAGCCTTCATCCACAAACCTAGCACATGATACACCATCTTTCATCTGTCACCTGCGCAGACAGCTGTCTATGCGTACTCCTGGACAACACATCCTCTCTGCTCCACCATGACGTCGGAGCCAACGCCGGAGTAGCGGGGACAAAGCACAAGGATGGACACACCTGATGGGATCGCCACCTCCGCCTCGACGACACCATCCAAGAAACTTAAGGCTGCCAATTCGAGGAATCGGCAAACACATGATACCATTAACTCCGAGACACTGCCATGAAGGACACCGCCGATGTGGGAGTAGAGCTGAGGCAGATTTATTCGTCCGGGCGCCGCTCCCACCACCCCAACGGCGCTCCACGACCTGCAAAACCCAAACCCTAACTATAGAGCAGAGCGACCGGATCCCCCCTCCCTGCCACCGCCACCGCAGCAGGCAGAGGGAGAGGGGACAAGCACGGACGTTGGTGGAGATCAGGCGGAAAAGGGTCGCCTCCCTGATAGGTTAACTGAACCAATCTTTCGAGACAATGAGTTGACCAGCAAACAAATGCATTTCTTATATAAAAGTGGGCCTCTACTATATAATTTCTTAATATTTCAGGTTTAAATTACATGTGTACAAGAGTTTTGTAAAAAATAAAAAATGGTGAAAAACAAGGAAATTCAAATGAAGCTATCAACCCAAGCTAAGAATAGTGTGTAGCCCATCAATTTCTGTTCTGTATATGAGCCATTTAAGCTGCTCCTTAAACATGGCGCAACACTTATCTACTACTACTTATACACATACAAATTTGTTGGGATACATTTGATCTCGATCGTCTATCTCACTTAATCCCGCGGTTCATAAGTCTCCAATGTTGAGCTAACTCAACACAACTCTCCCGATCGATCCCATCCAATACTCCCCCGGTCGATCCTATCTCTCTGCGCTAACCGCGTTAATCACGCATAATCCGCTCCCATGATCTCTTGGTAAAAAAAAAGCCCTCGCGGATCATCGCTTGCCGCCGCCAACCATCCTCCACCAAGTTCCTCTTCCACACCATGCCTTCCATCCGTTCCTTCCTCCCAGCACCACTGTCACCGTACCAGCCTCCTCCTTGCATCGCTCCCGCTCCCCACTCCCCTTCTTGCCAGCGACGCTGGCGGGCCAATAGTTGAACGGCAGCCATCACGGCCGACGTCGTTCCACATGCCTCCTGAACGAACCAACGGTGGTCGCTGAGTCCGGACAGCCACAAGCACGACCACACCACTCTCTGCTTGCTCTTCCCTAGCCATAGACTGGAAGTGGTGAGCAAACTCCATATCCAAGGAGTTTCGTTTGCCATGAGTCAAATTGTATCTGTACGTTTAGGATCTGCACTGATCCATCAATTATATCTTGTAGAAAGGCGATTTGGATTGTCCTCGATTAATTTTTTTAAAAGCATCGTCAATCGATTTGGCTTTCAATTTTCTGACTCTTATGGTTCGATTTCAACGGTTGATTAGAGTTGTCAGGATTCGTTCGCTGTCAATAAATTTATGACAAATCAGTATTCTGCCGAGTCAATCAAAATTATGATTAAAATCCTTCTGTTATTTTCGTAAGTAGGTGGAGAAGGAGGAGAAAGGTGTTGTCCATGTCCATGCCATCCTGGCCGATCTGATTCACCGCACGTGCATGGAGCATGGAGCCGCCGCAGTTGTGCATGTGCAGCTCTCGGTCAATTGCGTGCTACGGTGAAGAAAGGAGACAGGAAGAGCAGATATTCCTCAAATAATATTGCATTCAGATATGTGAATTTTCTGAAATATACAGTGTACCTTGGTTTCAGTTTCCTGAAGACAGCAGCTATTTATCTTTCTTCTTTTCCTCAATATTCTTGATATTCCAACACATGGTGCCTCTAGTTTCCACAACTGTTTCATTCAGATAACAAGATTTTGTACTTTATGCGAGGCATGACACTTGCCTCCAGTTTCTATAATCCTGCACTGCAAACCACTATGTCTCAGGCATCTCCATAGCGGTGTTCCAATAGTGAAAATTGCAGTATATGCTCTTTAAATCATCTGTTCTTATACATTGGCCATATAATTGCACATATAAACCATATAAATGCGATTCAGTCTGTTGGCTCTGTTAGTATCCTTCTTTTTCTCTTTGTTTGCAATCTCTTCTCATATAGAATACAAACCGGTGCATGTAAACTGAATTTCTTCCCACTGTAAAGGGATATATCAGAATTCCTGCTACTATACCGGTGGTTAATGGTAACAACATAGTAAGTGTGACAGTGGATGCATTACTGCTTGATGTGTTCTTCAGCAAAACCTCTATATTTCCCAACTCTGAAGCACACTCTCTGTAGAGTAAGTTAACTCCATTTTGTTTTTAAAATATGTAGAACACTTTATTACTTTATTAGTATAAGTCTGAGATCTGAAAGAAAAAGTCTCAAGGAGACGGACAAGTGATGACCCACAAGTATAGGGGATCGCAAGTCTTCGAGGGAAGTAAAACCCAAATTTATTGATTCGACACAAGGGGAGCCAAAGAATATTTATAAGCCTTAATAGATGAGTTGTCAATTCAGCTGCACCTGGAAACAGACTTGCTCGCAGCGGTTTATCAGTAGCAACAGTTTTATAGTGGTAATAGTAATAAAATAGTAGCAGCAATAGTAAAGTAAAGACAGTAACAGGTATCAATAGTAACAGTAGGATTAAATACTGTAGACATAGGGATGGATGAACAGGCGTTGCATGGACAAGATAATTCATGTAATAATCAAGACATGGGCATTGCAGATAAATAATGATAAAGCATCCTAGAACTAAACAACCATAGGCATGTGTTCCGTATATAGTCGTACGTGCTCGCAATGAGAAACTTGCACGCCATCTTCTGTCCTACCAGCCCGTTTGCAGCGGGGCCTCAAGGGCAATCTACTGGTAATTAAGGTACTCCTTTTAATAGAGTACCGGAGCAAAGCATTAACACTCAGTGAACACATGTGATCCTCACATCACAACCATCCCCTTCGGTTATCCCAATTACTGTCACTTTGGGGCCTCGGGTTCCGGACAACGATATATGTATACAACTTGCAGGTAAGATCATAAACAACAATTATCATCATAAAACAATAACAAGTCCAGATCTGAGATCGTGGCACTCGGGCCCAAAGTGACAAGCATTAAGCACAACAAGTTGCAACAATGTCATAAGCACTAACAATAGATACTAGGCACCATGCCCTAACAATTTCATAGCAATTACATGAATGATCTCATCCAATCCCTACCATCCCCTTCGCCCAGCGGGAATTACTCACACATGGATGGGGGAATCATGGATGGTTGATGGAGAGACTGTCGGTAATGATGATGATGAAGATCTCCTCCAAATCCCCGTCCCGGAAGGGTGCCAGAATGGAGTTTCTAGTTCTGAATCGCGGTTTCTGATGGTGGCGGCGCAGCGGAACTCTATCTGGGAAAAACACCGAACCCCCGATATTTTCAGGTTAGAGGGTATATGTAGGCGGAAGGAGGGGTCGAGGAGATGGCTGGGGCGGCCACACCACCCCCTGGCGTGACCAGTCCTGGCCCGCGCCACCAGGTGGTGTGGTGCCCTCCTGGCCCCTCAACGTCTCGTACTCTGGCTCCGTGGGTCTTCTGGTAAAATAGGATTTTTGTAGTATTTTCTGTGATTTTTCCTGAAAGTTGGATTTCTGCACAAAAACGAGACAACAGGGCAATTCTGCTAAAAACAGCGTTAGTTTATGTTAGTTGTATTCAAAACACTCAAATTAGAGGAGAAACAACATCAAAAGTGTTCGGGAAAGTAGATACGTTTTGGACGTATCAACTCCCCCCAAGCTTAGCTTATTGCTTGTCCTCAAGCAATTCAGTTAACAACTGAGAGCGATAAAAGAAACTTTCACGAACACATTTGCTTCATAAGATGTATATATTCTCACTATATGATCATGTACTCAGGCAATTCATAATAAGAAGTATGCAACTAATGTTATCTCATAGTCATGCAAGCTATAAAAGAGTGCCAATACACCAATAACAAGCAACATGAAACATAAGAAGCTACAAGATTGAAATGCTCATAATAAGATATGAAAGAGTGGTATCTCGCTTGCCTTTATTTGTGGAGCAAAACATAAATGCCAAGGCATCTCTGAAGTTCAAGAGAAGACTAGAAGTAAAAATATCAAAGATACAAGCATCAAAGTTATACCACAATCAACCGTGGTCTGGGACAAGCACATTACACTAAGAACGACAGCCATGCTCTCAAGAAAGTGCTTAAAGTTATAAGATGAAGACTCAACATAAAAATAAGAGAAATGCCCGTCGCAGAGGGAAGCAGGGTTTTAACATGTGCTAGAGCTTTTCATTTGTAAAACAGAGGTAAAAATTTGTTTTGAGAGGTGGTTGTTTCCTGTCAACGACTGGCAATGGGGTTCTTGATATCTTCCATACTAAACAAGTGAGAGTGGTTCCGAGTTCTTTGAAATATTGGCACATTGGTGCTCTTTTATAAAGCTTGGCACTCCTCCCCACTTTTCCTTTCACAAACCACGGAGGAGTGTCCACCAACTTTCACATACCATGGAGGAGTGTCTTTTTTAGATTTAGATTACAATGGTCTGACCAGCTCCCTTTCAAAATTAATGACGAGCAGAAGAAGCATGCAAGTCACGGGGTACTTAATTCAATATGGAAGATAGCAATTCCGACCACTACGTCCTCATGAGCTAAAAATAGTGGCACAAAATGAGAAGTATTTGAAGGTTTTTGAAAGGTAGCACATGAAAATTTACTTGGAATGGCTTTGAAATACCTTGCATAGGAATTTATAGTGGACTCTTTGGGATTACTTGGTTTTCAGCAGTTGGATGCACGAGAAGTATTCCCTCTCAGTACAAGTGAAGGCTAGCAAAAGACTGGGAATCGACAATCGAGAGAGCAGTAACTGTCATAATCATGCTTGCGACAAAACAAAATTAATATAGGCATAAAAATGATACAAGAGCTCTGAAGCAAAGTAAATCATCAAGGCTTACTTGACTTTTTGTTCAGTCATATGCATGCTTGAGCATGTGCCAAGTCGATTCAAATGAAACTTTTTAGAGGAGGATACCACAAAGTCATATCGTTTTATGAATAAAATAATGCAAGCAAACATCTACATGACATGCTACAAACTATTAGTAAATTGGAACTAATCATATGAGAGCAAGAACTACTAAGCATCCATTAAATAACATATACCTTATAAGAACAAGCTAAGCACGTCCATATAAATGAGTATATGTACAAAAATGAAAACAAATAGAGTTCATACCAGCCTCTCACCGCATCTCGAGTTGTCATATGTCGTCATTATTGCCTTTCACTTGTGTGGCTTGAATAATATGAAGTGATAACCAAGCTCCAATGGAGTCACGGGATACTTAACTCTGCAACAAACTTTACAAAACCGGAAAAGAACAACAAATATTTTTGGATTTTTGAATGAAGGAAATAGCAAACAAAGCAAAATCTTTTTGGATTTTTTGAATATCAGACCGAAAATAGAAGGCAAAGCAAACCAAAACTAGAAAACTAAAGAGGCAAACAAAGAGAAACAACGGAAATATTTTTGGTCTTTTTGTGTTTTGGAAAGTAGAAATAAGAACAAGAACAACAAAGAAAAGAAAGAAAGCGAAACATGGATATACAAAGTACCGACAAAATATGATATATAGATGAGTGAATCGTTGGCGTACCTCCCCCTAAGCTTAGGCTTTTGGCCTAAGTGGAGATCAATCCCAACTCCGGTAATCGCCCCAAGCTGGTGGGTCATTGTTGGCATGATCGTAATCTGGCTCACGTGAAGATGAAGCAGATGGCCCATAATCAAAATAGGACTACTGGTATGGGAACTCCCAAGTGTTGAAGGGCTGGACAAAATTATCTTCGGTCTCCTCCCCATCCTCGTGTACGGGCTGAGGGTGCTCCTCTGTGTACGCATCAAGCTCATCCTCCATGAGTGGCCATCCATTCCTACCATCAAGGTTAAACAAAAGAGGTGCAGGCAAATGGACTGATCGATCAGACTTAACTACTCTCCAGGCTGTTTTCTTGAAAAATGTTAACTCATAAGACAAGTTGGCCAACCAAGCCTGAGAGGAAACAAACTTATGCTGAATCATAGAATTAAGATCGAGCCTCTCTAAGGGGAACTGAATGTCTAAATCATGCAGTACTATACCATGCAAAGCTAATAAACAAGAAGCAATAAGACCTCCATAAACTCCCCCTTTTTCGCGGTCAGTAGCACGACGGAAAGCTATCAAAGCACCCAAATTATAAGTCTTATCCTATCTCAAAGCAGCTGAAATAAAAGCTAAATCATAAGAGGATAACTTGTTTGCAACTTTCCTAGCAAGAACACACTTGGCAATAAAATAGGCAAAATATCGAATGGATGGGAAATGAATACTTCGAATTTTACCACCCTCCTCTGAGAAGCTTCTTCCTTGACATATCTCTTCATACAACTCCATCAATGGCCTAGGTCGCTCCTTTATCTTTTCGCGCGATCCCCACTGTGGTACTCTAATAGCTACACAGAAAACATCAAAGGGCAAGTCCATAGTTTTATTGTAAATTTTATAATGAACCATGGGGTTAGGCGAAGACCAACTGAATCTAAAATCCTGCACCATAGACATGGTTAGTTTAGCATATGGGTGAGGTTCATCATCAACAAAATGTTCCAATCCTGCATTAGAGATTAGAGTTTGGAAGTCCTGCAGAATGCCAGCAGCACTCATGAATTTTGAGCATGGATAGATCGAGGGGAAGACTCCCTCTTCACGGCGGACTTTCATGACTTCATGCACTTCCAATTCTTGTTGAATGAGTTGATATCCATTCTCCTCCATTTCTGAATTTTTTAAGCAAACCTCATAAAAAATGATTTTGAGACAAACAAATGAAGGGAACTACTATAGGGAGTTGCAAGAGGGCTAACATGCATCATAATATCATATCTAAGCAATAGAACAAGCATGCAAACTCATTCAACCTGTCACCTATAGTGCTAAAGTACTCAAGAAATACTCCACCAAACAAAATTCTACTTGGACAATCGAAGGAGTCACATACCGGAGAACAAATGCTCCAAATCTCAGCAGCAAAGATGGGCTAAGCAAGGAGATTGATGACCCACAAGTATAGGGGGTGTATCGTAGTACTTTTGATAAATAAGAGTGTCGAACCCAACGAGAAGCAGAAGGTGTTGACAAGTGGTTTTGATCAATGATTCACTGTAAATACTAGCAAACGGGTTTTCAGGGGTATTTGGTAATGCAAGTAAATAAAGTACGAGTAAATAAAGGACAATAATAATAATTGCTGCAAGTGGCCCAATCCTTTCTAGAGCAAAGGATAAGCCAGTTGTGTAACTTATGATGACCAAATGTTCTCGAGGACACACGGGACTTTCTATCAAGTGCTTTCGCTTCATACCGCTAAATAATCTTTACTGGTTTGATAAGTGTTATGGGGGTGAACCTGTGCTAGTGCACTACCCTTACTAGGATAAATACACACTTGTGATTATACCCCTTGCAAGCATCCGCAAATACAAGAAAGTAATTAAGATAAATCTAACCACAGCCTTAAACTCTAAGATCCTACGCTCCCTGGTGCAATGGTTTCCCAACGGAGGTTTAGGTTTCTGTCACTCCAGCAACCCCACAATTGGTAGCCAAATACACAATGCATCTCACTAGGCCCATAAATGGTGAAGTATCATGTAGTTGACGTTCACATGACACCACTAGTGAAATAGCACCACAACAAATAAATATCAAACCATTAAATATTACTCAACATAATTCCACTACTAACGACTTGACTTCTCCCATGTCCTCAAGAACTAAACGAACTTCTCACAAGACATCATATGGATCATGATCAGAGGTGAAATAATGGTAAATAACAATCTGAACATAAACCTTAATTCAACGGTTCCACTCAATAGCATCAACCACAAGAGTAATCAACACCAGGAAAGTTTCCCCTAAGAATTTAACAAGATTCTACTCAAGGTGTTACAGCGGGATGGCGTGGTGATGGTGGAGATGAAGGTGCTGGTGATGGAGATGATGATGATCCCGATGAAGTCCGGTGCGATGGTGATGACGATGGCGATGATCTCCCCTCTCCGGGAAGGAATTTCCCCGGCAAATTTCTGCCTGCCGGAGGGTTTTTCTCTCTCTGGTGTTTTTCGCCTCACAGAGGCGGCGGTGTCTATCTCTGAGCCCCCCCTTGACTTAGGTTTTTGGGGACGATGAAATACGCGAAGGGGCGATGGCAGAAGTGGGCCAGGGGGCTCTCACCACAGGGCGGCGCGGTCAGGGGCTGGGCCGCGCCCCCTGGTGGTGAGGCTGCCTTGTGGCCCCTCTCGCCTTGTCCTTCTAGCTTCTTCAATCTTCTGATAAAATATAATTTTCTGGAATTTTCCCGATCTTCAAAATATGGTGTCTTGATGGTCCTTTTTCTAGCAGAATCCTGACTCCGGCAGCAAATCCTCCAATGATCATCAAACATGTAAAAACAGAGGGAATAACATAAGTATCATCTCTAAATGTGAAATATATCAATGAATAACAGTAAATTATGATACAAAATAGTGATGCAAAATGGATGTATCAACCCCCCAAGCTTAGACCTCGCTTGTCCCCAAGCGAAAACTAAACTCGGTAAACATGACCATAGGTTTATGGAGTGAAGTGTCGATAATCAAAATACGGACAAGAAGCATCACATTCACCAGGGCACAAGTTATAATAGACAGCAACTTGCCTTTATATGATATAGGCTTGCAATAAGTAAAAGGGAATCACAAATAAAGATGCACAAGGTAAACTATAATTGGTGGTGGCAAACCTTAGTTCTTGGTGAGAGAACAATGAATAAACTATACTAGCTTTTGAATGGAGCCTTTTTAAAACAGCGCTAATACAGCAAAAACCATATGCTCAATGAAACAAACTTTTGCATTCATAGAAAGCTTTCAAAGATATATTCCTTCAGAAAAAAGCATTGTACTAACAAAAGAAGTTAATAAACATGATTAAACGGATCAACATATGGATGAGTGAAACATAACAACTCAAATGCTTGCTTGAGATAGAAGGGAATAGGTTGACTCAACATGAAAGTAAAAGACAGGCTCTTCGCAGAGGGAAGCAGGGATTAAACATGTGCTAGAGCTTTTCATTTGTAAAACAGAGGTAAAAATTATTTTGAGAGGTGGTTGCTTTTGTCAACGACTAGCAACAGAGTTCTTGATATCTTCCATACTAAACAAGTGAGAACGGTTCCGAGATGTTTGATTAATTGGCACATTAGTGCTCTTTTATAGCTTGGCACTCCTTCCCACCTTTTCCTTTCTCAAACCATGGCTAACCGATTCCATCGGGTGCCGACCAACTTTCACAAACCATGGAGGAGTGCCTTTTTCTTTTCTTTTTGAGATTACAATGGTCTGACCAGCTCCCTTGCAAAATTAATGATGAGCAGATGAAGTTGCCTAGTCGAGGGGTACTTAATTTAGTATGGAAGATAACAAACCCATCCACTACGTCCTCATGAGCTAAAAACAGTGGCACAAAATGAGAAGTGTTTGAAGGTTTTTGAAAGGTAGCACATGAAAATTTACTTGGAATGGCTTGAAATACCATGCATAGGAATTTATATTGGACTCTTTGGAAGTAAATTGGTTTTTGGGAGTTGGATGCACGAGAAGTATTTCCTCTCAGTACAGGTTTTTGGCTAGCAAGGCTGGGTAGCAAGCATAAGAGTTGCTTGAAACAAACAACAAACATACAATAAGAACAATCATGCAAACTTCCTTGAAGGTACAACGATTTTAAATTCGAGAATAATAATGCTTATAAGCCAATCATGAAGGAAAACTAAAGTGATGTAACTACAAACACTTCTTTCTTCTTTTCTACTCAAACCTCAAGGTAATGTTCCTACTGACCAAGCTAAGTTTGCCAAAACCAACTAAATTTACTCATGCTCCCAAAGTGATACCAATACTAATCAACAAGACTAATCATATAAGAAACATTGCAAACTAAAATAAAGTGTGCGGAAAGTAAACGATAAAACTTCTCATTAATATTTCATCACCGCAACTCACACCAAGGGATACATAGATAACCAACTAAGGAGGATACTTCCACACCGCAAACTATTCTATAAGATAACTTCTCTATTTATGATATGACTCTACTTGAAAAGTAAATGAGTAAAAGGTGATGATGTGATACCGCGGCACTCCCCCAAGCTTGGAACAAGCCAAGGGGATGCCTATACCATGATGAATTACTCCTTCGGCGGTGGTGGGATCATCCTTGGGTTAATGAGATGTTCCAGCATCCTGCGAAGCCTGAGATTCTCTTTTTGAAGTATCTGTATCTCCCTCTCCAGAACTCAATATTGGGCACAAAGCTTGTTAGTGACCAGCATACCCTCTTTTATTATAGGCATGAAATTTAGATCCAAGACTGGAAACGTTGGTCCCCGCATATCATGAGAAAAGGCATGTCCGGCGTTCATTGACCCTACAAAAGTAGAGTTTTTCGCCCTTGATTTTCTAGCTTCCTGTTCCTCCTTTAGCTTGGGGTCTTCTTCCCTAGGCCTCTTTCCCTTATCGCCGCTTGAAGAAGCCATGGTTCTCTCAAAACTTAAGATCAACTCCTGACAGAAATAGCTCGAAACAAAATATGACAAGAAAATGATATACAGACCTCGGGGACTCCAGGGGATTATGTAAGCGAAAATTATACATCGAGGTGAAATCACAGGAGGAAACCGGGATGGAAACGAGATTCGGGGTGGTCTCAACATAGGGCGGCGCGGCCTGGGGTGGGCCCGCGCCCCCTGGTGGTGAGGAACCATCGGACTCCGTCTCCTGCCCATTTTCATCTCGTGATTTTTCATATTTAATAAAAACAACAAAAATATTAATAGAAAAGTCTTTCGCGAACCTTTTCTGACTAGAACTGTTACCTATTCGAAAACGAACTCTACAGGTTCCTGCAAATTGTCCTGGATGAATTCTTCCAGAGAAACTGTTTCAATAATATCAACATCTTCATTATAAGAATCTCCAGCAATATAATGTTTGAGTCTTTGCCCATTCACCACTTGTGTAGTGTCATCTTTCAATGAAGCAATCTTTGTCGCACCTGAGCGATACACTTCCACAATAACATATGGTCCTTCCCATTTAGAGAGTAATTTTCCTGCAAAAAATCTGAGACGAGACCTATACAATAGAACTTTCTCACCAACATGGAACTCTCTTTTAAGAATTCTCTTATCATGCCATTGCTTGACTTTCTCTTTGAAAAGTCTGGCATTCTCATAGGCTTCGTTTCTCCACTCATCTAGAGAACTCAAGTCTAACAACCTTTTCTTACCGGCAAGTTTAAAATCCCTATTAAGCTCTTTCACTGCCCAAAAAGCTTTGTGTTCTAATTCTAAAGGCAAGTGACAAGCTTTTCCGTAAACCATTTTATAAGGAGACATGCCCATGGGGTTCTTATAAGCAGTTCTATAAGCCCATAAAGCATCGTTTAACTTGCTAGCCCAGTTTTTCCTAGATCTATTGACAGTCTTCTGCAAGATAGACTTGATCTCTCTATTTGAAAGCTCTACCTGCCCACTAGTTTGAGGATGATAAGCAGAAGCAATTCTATGATTAACGTCATATCTAGCAAGAGTTTTTCTAAAACCACCGTGAATAAAATGAGAACCTCCGCCAGTCATAAGATATCTAGGCACACCAAACCTAGGAAAAATAACATCCTTAAGCATTTTTAACGATGTCTCACCATCGGCACTCTTTGTAGGTATGGCTTCTACCCACTTGGTAACATAATCAACAACAACAAGTATGTGAGTATAGCCTTTTGAAGGAGGAAAAGGACCCATAAAGTCAAATCCCCAACAATCAAATGGTTCAATAACAAGAGTGTAACTCATAGGCATTTCATTACGTCTAGAAATATTACCTACTCTTTGACATTCATCGCAAGATAAAACATACCTTCTAGCATCTTTAAAAAGGGTTGGCCAATAAAAACCTGATTGTAGAACCTTTTGTGCGGTTCTATCTCTAGCATGATGTCCTCCATAAACACTTCCATGGCATTTTCTCAGTATTTCTTGTTGCTCATATTCTGGAACACATCTTCACATAATACCATAAACTCCTTCTTTATACAAGTGTGGGTCATCCCAAAAGTAATGCCTAAAATCATAAAAGAACTTTCTTCTTTGCTGAGCTGTAAAGGTTGGAGGCAAATACTTGGAAATAATAAAGTTAGCATAATCAGCATACCAAGGAAGGTCTCGCGAAGTTACATTTATTGAAGCCAACTGTTCATTTGGAAAACTATCATTAACAGGAATAGGATCAAAAGAAATGTTTTCCAATCTAGACAAGTTGTCAGCCATAGGATTTTCAGCACCTTTCCTATCTACAATATGCAAATCAAACTCTTGTAAAAGCAACACCCATCTAATAAGCCTAGGCTTAGCATCCTTCTTAGTCATAAGATATCTAATAGCAGCATGATCAGTATGAATAGTAACTTTAGAATCAACAATGTAAGGTCTAAACTTATCACATGCAAAAACAACAGCAAGAAACTCTTTCTCAGTGGTAGCATAATTCTTCTGAGCAGCATCAAGAGTCTTACTAGCATAATGAATAACATTCAACTTATTATCTACGCGCTGTCCAAGAACAGCACCAACAGCAAAATCACTAGCATCACACATATTTCAAAGGGTAAATTCCAATCAGGTGGTTGAACAATAGGAGCAGCAGTTAAAGCCTTCGTAAGAGTTTCAAAAGCTTCCTTACAATCATCATCAAAGACAAATGGTACATCTTTTAGAAGAAGATTAGTAAGAGGCCTTGAAATCTTAGAGAAATCTTTAATAAACCTCCTATAGAAACCAGCATGACCAAGAATACTACGAATACCTTTAACATCTCTGGGACAAGGCATTTTCTCAATTGCCTCAACTTTTACTCTGTCAACTTCAATACCTCTTTCAGAAATTTTATGTTCAAGGACAATTCCTTCATTTACCATAAAGTGGCATTTCTCCCAATTAAGAACAAGATTGGTTTCTTCACACCTCTGCAAAACTTTATCAAGATTGTGCAAACAATTATCAAAAGAAGTTCCATAGACGAAAAAATCGTCCATGAAAACCTCCACAATTTCTTCACAAAAACCATGAAAAATAGCAGACATACATCTTTGAAAAGTAGCAGGAGCATTGCACAAACCAAACGGCATACGTCTATAAGCATAAGTTCCATAAGGACAAGTAAAACTGGTTTTCTCTTGATCTTCTTTTTTAACAGCAATCTGAGAGAAACCGGAATAACCATCAAGAAAACAAAAGTGCGTCTTCTTAGACAACCTCTCTAGCATTTGATCTATAAACGGTAAAGGATAATGATCTTTCTTGGTAACTTTGTTTACCTTCCTAAAATCAATGCACATTCTATAACCAACTACTATCCTTTGAGGAATAAGCTCGTTATTCTCATTAGGCACAATAGGCATACCTCCTTTCTTAGGAACACAATGAACAGGACTAACCCATCTACTATCAGCAATAGGATAAATAATACCAGCATCAAGGAGCTTCAATACCTCATTTCTTACCACTTCCTTCATCTTGGGAATTAAGTGACGTTGATGTTCAACAACTGGCTTTGCGTCTTCCTTCAAATTAATAGCATGCTGACATAAAGTGGGAGAAATCCCTTTTAAATCATCAAGGGTATATCCCATAGCTCCTCGATGTTTCCTTAATATCTCCAATAACCTTTCTTCTTCCTTTCCTAAAAGTTTAGAACTGATAATAATAGGATATATTTTCTTATCATCCATATAAGCATATTTAAGATCATCAGGTAAAGGTTTTAATTCAAAAACAGGATCTTCCTTAGGTGGCAAAGTGGTACCAAGATCCTCCACAGGTAAATTGTGCTTGATCAACGGTTGTTGATGAAGGAAAATATCATCAATCTCTTCTCTTTCCTTCCTGTAAACATCACTTTCATGGTCCTCCATGAATTGCTGCAAAGCATTATTAGGAGCAAGAGCAATAGAAGCAAGCTGTTCAACTCGAAAATTTTCATCAGGCATGTCATTTTCATAAGAAGTCTTGGCAAACTTGGAAAAATTAAACTCATAAGATTCTCCTTTAAACTTAGTAAAAATTTTCTCCTTCTTACAGTCTATCACAGCACCACAAGTATTCAAAAAGGGGTCTACCAAAAATAATAGGACAAGTTTTACTAGCTTCCTTACCAAGTACTAGGAAATCAGTGGGATATTTGGTCTTACCGCAAAGAACTTCCACATCTCGAACAATACCCAGAGGCCAAACAGTCTCTCTATTAGCAAGCTGAACAACCACATCAATATCTTCAAGTTGACAAGCGCCAATCTCATGCATAATTTCTCTGTAAAGCTCTAAAGGAATGGCACTTGAACTAGCACCAATGTCGCATAAACCATAATAGCAATGATCGCCAATCCTGACAGAAATAATAGGAACACTTGCTTTCCTATGCCTTTTAGGATGTGAGATAATGTTAGAAGCATCTTCACAAAAGAGAATATATTCATCCCCTACATCTTTAGTAACAAGGTCCTTCAATATAGCTACAAGAGACTTAATAGTAATTTGGTCATCAGGCTCTGAAGCTTTCTTAGTACTTTTATTAGACATACTTACCAAAGTAGAATGCTCTTTTACCTTAGCAGGGAAAGGTGTCTTCTCAAAATAAGGTTTAGGCACAATGCTATCAACAGTACAAACTTCAGTAGCTGCAGCAGGAATATGACTAATAGAATCTTTATAAGGCGCATGATATTTGTTCCAATCTTTCTTTAGAACATCAAGATAAGAGGCAAAAGCCTTAAGACAATTAGCAAGTATTTGAGAATCAAGACCATAAGCAATGCTAACACTATGAAAGTCATCGGTTCCCATAAAAGTTTTAATGCATTCATAATCATAATTTATACTTGACTTCCTACCTTTGTTGTTTTCCCATCCTTCAGCATTTTCTTGAATACGGTCAAGAAGATTCCACTTAGAGTCTTCTTCATATGAGTAAATGATCCAAAATAGGAGGCATCCAAATAATCCTTATCATGAAGAGCAAGCCGCGCATAAAAATTATCAATAACAATATTATTGGGGAGCTCATGAATGGGACATTTGAGCATTAGTAACTTCAATCTCCCCCATGCTTGGGCAATACTCTCTCCATCATGAGGCCAAAAGTTATATATTCGATTACGATCTTTATGCATTTCACTTGGAGGATAAAACTTGGAATAAAAGAGAGGCACAATTTCCTCCCATGCAATAGATGGACCATCTTTAAGCAGCCGATACCACTCCTCAGCTCTGCCTTTTAGTGATAAAGAGAATAGCTTCCTCTTGACCTAGCTCGGTGAAATACCTGCACACTTGAACAACTCGCATAATTCATGTATAAAAAGTAAGTGATCTCCCGGATGGACAGTTCTATCTCCTAAATAGCAGTTATCCATAACACGCTCAACAATTTTCATAGGTATTTTAAAAGGATCTAATTGAGCAGGTGGTGGTGGTGGTGATTCATCCACACGTGCAGCAGTGGTAGTAGTGTTCCCAAATAGGAAACCAAATGGAGAATTCTCCATAGCAAAATAAAATAAAAGTAAAAGACAAAAAAAAAACAATACTGACAGCGACGGTTACCTTTACCAAATCCACTCTTCAATAGCGCTTCACTCCCTGGCAACGGCGCCATAAAATAGTCTTGATGAGCCACAAGTATAGGGGGTGTATCGTAGTACTTTCGATAAATATGAGTGTCGAACCCAACAAGGAGCAGAAGGTGTTGACAAGTGGTTTTGATCAAGGATTCACTTTAAATACTAGCAAACGGGTTTTCAGGGGTATTTGGTAATGCAAGTAAATAAAGTACGAGTAAATAAAGGACAATAATAATAATTGCTGCAAGTGGCCCAATCCTTTCTAGAGCAAAGGACAAGCCGGTTGTGTAACTTATGATGACCAAACATTCTCGAGGACACACATGAGTTTCTGTCAAGTGCTTTCGCTTCATACCGCTAAATAATCTTTACTGGTTTGATAAGTGTTATGGGGGTGAACCTGTGCTAGTGCACTACCCTTACTAGGATAAATACACACTTGTGATTATACCCCTTGCAAGCATCCGCAAATACAAGAAAGTAATTAAGATAAATCTAACCACAGCCTTAAACTCTAAGATCCTATGCTCCCTGGTGCAATGGTTTCCCAACAGAGGTTTAGGTTTGTGTCACTCCAGCAACCCCACAATTGGTAGCCAAATACACAATGCATCTCAGTAGGCCCATAAATGGTGAAGTATCATGTAGTCGATGTTCACATGACACCACTAGTGAAATAGCACCACAACAAATAAATATCAAACCATTAAATATTACTCAACATAATTCCACTACTAACGACTTGACTTCTCCCATGTCCTCAAGAACTAAACGAACTACTCACAAGACATCAAATGGATCATGATCAGAGGTGAAATAATGGTAAATAACAATCGGAACATAAACCTTAATTCAACGGTTCCACTCAATAGCATCAACCACAAGAGTAATCAACACCGGGAAAGTTTCCCCTAAGAATTTAACAAGATTCAACTCAAGATGTTACAGCGGGATGGCGTGGTGATGGTGGAGATGAAGGTGATGGTGATGGAGATGATGATGATGATGATCCCGATGAAGTCCGGTGCGATGGTGATGACGATGGCGATGATCTCCCCTCTCCGGGAAGGAATTTCCCCGGCAGATTTCTGCCTACCGGAGAGCTTTTCTCTCTCTGGTGTTTTCCGCCCCGCAGAGGCGGTGGTGTCTATCTCTGAGCCCCCCCTTGTGTGACGACCTCAAATTTGATACCAAATTTGAAGTGCCCGTTATGTATTCCACCGCAATCCCAGAACCATTGTTGCGATATACATAACGTAGTTGGTCACCAGTTCCATAGACATTACAATACGATGGTTCAAATACAATGGTCATAGTGACCAGGTTCATATTACAACACCATATAGCAGCGGAAATAACGTCTTCGGGTCCATGCCTTCACCCTACAGGCAATGGCGACTCATGGAGACGAGCTTAGTTCTGGCACTCTTCTTCATACCCTTCTTCCTGGTACTCTTCCCCATAGTCTGGCCAAGTTGATAGCCAGGGACACAGCCATGAGTACATTGGATGCACTCGCAAGCCATCTTATAAATGAAATGATGAAATAGATATGCAAGGTTTATATGGTGGACTAAGCATTAAGTTTATTTGCAAAAGCTAGTTTTCTTTCCCAAGAATGTTCATTGGTAGAAAAGAAGTTTAGTTCTCTAAGTTCAATCTAAAGAGGAACTTCCATTGTGTCAACATCATGGTCAAGTCAAGTCAATTCAATTCATGTCATTCACCGAGTTCATCACAAGTTATTTTCATTCTTGACAAAAGCCAGGCACAGCTTGCCAACTGTCCATGACCGCGGACGCGGCTATTCGAATAGTTTTACACTCTGCAGAGGTTGTACACTTTACCCACACCATCCGACTACTCATCGTGTGGACGACTTCCCCGCATACCGACATATGCCACGACAAGTAGCCGACCATAATGTTTCACCTGCCCGCCTTAGCATAAACAATACCGCCTAGAGATGTACCCCTCAACACCGGAGTTCCAAGAAGCTGTCCAGAGTGTGCAAAGTTCCCAGCCGCTTGATCCTCCGGAATGCCACTAACCGGAATAGGGTCCTACCCCGGCAGTACATTTTCAATGAGGGCTCTTCGGCTTGTACCCCAACCACCTATGAAGAGGAGGACAAGGCGAAACTCGGCCACAGCCAAGGGTGCCCTGGAAAAGGAGTCCCTGGTCGGACTTCCATTTACATTTGTAGGGTCTACACTAGGGCGAAACAAATTACTCCACTAAGCCCTGTCCCATACCAGGATAATGTGGTCGTACTGTATGGCTGGCTCACATAGTACATCACTCGTTGTCATTTCACAAATACATTCCATAGTTCTTAGTCAAGATTATTTTTCCTTCATAAAACCATCCTGTAGGAGAAACCTCTAATTCAAGTGTTCAAGTTCAAGTCACACATTTTCAACTAGGGTTCCCCTTATAGATGACCTCAGTTTTATTAGCGACTAAGCAACTAGTATGAGTGATGATACCACTAAGTAAGGTTGGATAAACTCAGCTTTATGCTCTTGCTAAGCAAGATGTCACTACACATCTATCATTCTACTCTAGCAATTCAATCATGCAATGTACTTAAAACATATAGAATGCAATAGAAAAACTAGGTATTTGGAGTATGATTCAAAAGATGGCTTGCCTTGGTTGGCAAAGTGTCCGGGATATTCTTCTTCTTCTTGATAATAATAATCCCCCTCAATATCCTCCTCAGCAACACTAGCGTCTAATAACGAAATAAACACAATACACACAATCACTACACAATGCTAGCAGCATACCAAGCACACATACGTGTCTTCAAACAATAGCCTTCATGTTGGATGTTATTTGAATTGGTTTGCAAGGTTTCCTCCAAGTTTGCATTAGGTGTGCAAGTTAACTTTTCTACTAAGTGCCATATGTTGTTTACTTTCTAAGTATTGGTATTGGTTTAGGGGTATTAGGACTAGTTCAAGTGGAGGTTGACTAGTTGAGTAAAGGGTAATGGGGGAAAAATTAATTCTAAGTGTAATATAGAGATCTATCATTTTATGCTACAAGATAGGATTGGGTTAGGGTCTAATTGATACCACTAACAAGGTTTGAGTTGGTTAAGGTTAACTAAATAGTAGACAAGTTGATTAGTGAGTTCACAATTCCAGTTTCAAGATTTTAGGAGGTTTAAATAATTTTCTAGAATTTTCCTATGATTAAAGAAGGTATGGTCACACTATTCTTATTTATTTTTATCCCTAACTCAAATGGAATTCTACTCAATCCTACAGGCTAGAGCATTTTACAAGCTTTCCAACGCCTATTTATTTGCTACAAATGGATTTGTAAAACTCTTGGAATTTAAGTTTGAAAATCATATCTGAAAGTTATTTGAATTAATTCAAACGGCGGGAAAATAAAAAAAAGGAAACGGACCGATTCTAAACAGACTGGGCCTATTCTGAATAGAACCCGAACGGGCCGGCCCAGAAAACGTTTCGCACGGCGGGAAGAAATAAAAACGGGACCTGACAGGGGGGTCCCACTGGTCAGGTCACTTAACGCCTCCGAACCGGTACGCTACCGAACGATCTGGATCTTACGGCTCACAGCCATCGTCTCGACGGAGAGGAGCGGAGCTCACCTGCAAGCAGTGAAGACGACGACGGCGACGGCGACGGCGGCATGCGTAGAGGAAGAAGAACTTGACTGGCGAGGGGCGGAATCGACTCCAGCATGACTCCTCCTCCGATTCCCAGCGGCGGCTTGCTCCAGGGTGGTCGAACGCGGCGGCGCTCCTTGCGTCCAGTACCTCACCGGCGTTGCAAGCGTCGACGAACCAGAGCGAGAGGGAGGGAGAGATGGTGTCTGGGCGGTAGCTGGGAGTGGTGTGCGTCTCCTCGTTTGATCGGAGGGGCCTTTTATAGGCCGGAGCGTCGAGGGAGAGGGTGTCCAGAAGCTCGCCGGAGCGGGGGCCCTGGGCGCGTGCGTCGAGCGACACTGGGCACGGCGGCCTTGCTCGCGTGCTGGGGGGCTTTGGTCTCGGCTGCGGCGTGCTGTGGGTCGGTGCTGGTGAGGGCAGGGTGGTCAGCGACGTGCAGAATGCTGGGAAGAAGAGAGGGGGGGTCCTGGGTGCTGCCTCCTCTTCTCCTCCCTTTCTCACGGCTCGGGTCGGGGCTGGGGGCGCTGGGCTCGACCGAGGCATCGTCCAGGAGCATGGCAATAGGGTTTGGGCGAGCAAGAACAGTGATCTTCACAGTAGCTGTGATTTGGCTCGATTTCATCTGCCAGGTGTTCGACGAATTGCCCGCAAGAATTTCAAATTCGAAATTTTGAAAACTTCCACTTTGGGTGATCAACATATTGGCCAAGGTTTCCAGTCATATTTTTGTTACAAAGAAATGTTGAGTTTTGCAGAAATCTTATTTGCATTTTTGAGTATAGTCACTGTTTCAGATTCAAACTTTGGTTGAAGTTTGAGTGATGTTCTGATTTGAATTTTTAGTAGCAACTGCTTGTTTGAGTTAGTATGTGACTTGGTTAAGCTCAACTCACTGGCCAAACACTGAGGTGAGTTGCAGATTTCTTAAACCAAGGGCTCAAAGTAGGGTAGTCAAACAGATTTCCTAGATCACAATTTTCTTCTCTTTTTCTTTATGATTTTTATTTCTGGTTTCTTTGGCTTGTGTAATCCTTCTCTAATATCTCTGTTGGTTAAGTTAGAATTAACTAACTATTGCACAACAAAGAATAACACACATGAAATCATAAAGACATATAATGGAAAATACATGTATGCATGAAATAATAGATAATTTTTTTTATCTGGGTCCAAAATTTGGCACTTTAATTAATAAGAAGTGGATTACAATTTCTGAGTTGTTACAATCTTCCCCCCTTAAAAAGAATCTCGTCCCCGAGATTCACTAATTAAGAACTGAAAAGATTGGAAAACTCTTTTTGAAGGTAATCTTCTCGTTCCCAAGTGGCTTCATCTTCGGTGTGGTTACTCCACTGAACTTTCAGAAACTTGATGCTTCGGGTTCGAGTGGTTCGATATGCTTCCTCGAGGATACGGATAGGTACTTCACGATAGGTTAAATCCTTGTTGATGTCCACAGAACGGTGATCAATATTCTTGAAAATTTCTGGCTTCTCCGGCACTTCAAGACATTTCCGAAGTAAAGACACGTGAAAGACATCATGTACTTCAGACAATTCAGGGGGCATTTCCAACTGATAGGACACTTCTCCTCTGCGGTCTAGTATCTTGAAGGGTCCAATATATCTGGGTGCAAGCTTTCCTTTTACTTGGAATCTCTGCATTCCCTTGAGAGGTGATACTCTAAGATAAACAAATTCTCCGATCTTGAAGACCAGCTCTCTACGTCTCTTGTCGGCATAACTCTTCTGTCTAGACTGGGCTGCCTTGAGGTAATCACGAATCAGGCGAACTTTCTCCTCGGCTTCTTGCAGAATGTCAGGTCCAAATATCCGACTGTCTCCGGTTTCAGACCAATTCAAAGGGGTACGACACTTTCTTCCATATAAAGCTTCAAATGGGGCCATTTGCAAACTGGCTTGATAGCTGTTGTTGTAGGAAAATTCCGCGAAAGGCAGACAATCTTCCCACTTAGCTCCATAGGCTAGAACACAAGCTCTCAACATATCTTCAAGTATTTGATTGACCCTTTCAGTCTGTCCATCGGTCTGAGGGTGGTATGCTGTGCTAAATGCTAACTTGGTTCCCAAGGCTTGCTGCAAACTTCTCCAAAATCTCGAGGTGAATTGAGTCCCTCGATCGGAAACTATGGTTTTAGGGATTCCATGCAAACTAACAATCTTGGATAGGTAAAGATCTGCCAGCTGTTTTGAGCTATAAGTGGTCTTGACAGGAATAAAGTGGGCAACTTTGGTCAGTCTATCCACAATGACCCAAATAGAGTCATTCCCACGGCTAGACCTTGGAAATCCAGTGATGAAATCCATTCCAACAGATTCCCACTTCCATTCCGGAACTTGCAAAGGTTGCAGCAGTCCAGCAGGACGTTGATGTTCCGCCTTGACTCTTTGGCAGATATCACACTTGGATATAAACGATGCAATCTCACGCTTCATTCCATGCCACCAAAATTGTTCCTTCAAATCTTGATACATCTTGGTTCCACCGGGATGAATGGAGTAAGGGGTCTCATGGGCTTCCTTCATAATCACTTCCTTTAATTCGGAATCAGCAGGCACACAAATACGTCCTTTATACCAAAGAACTCCTTGATCATCTTCCTCAAATCCTGGCACCTTGCCGGAACTAATTCTGCGCTTGATTCCGTCAATACTCGCATTTCCCTTCTGGGCTTCTTTGATTTGGCTCATCAAGGTGGGTTGAAACTCAAGGTTGGCTAAGAATCCTTGACTGACTAGTTCCAATCCAAAATTTTCAAACTCTTGGTGCAACATGGGTTGCTCCTCCTTGATCATCATATTTAATGAGCATGGCTTCCTACTCAATGCATCGGCCACTACATTGGCCTTACCGGGGTGATAATGAATTTCCAGATCATAATCTTTGATCAACTCTATCCATCTTCTTTGCCTCATGTTCAACTCCTTCTGAGTGAAAATATACTTCAAACTCTTGTGATCAGTGTAAATCTCGCAACGGTTACCCATAAGATAGTGCCTCCAGGTCTTCAAAGCTAGAACTACGGCTGCTAACTCCAGATCATGGGTTGGATAGTTTTCTTCATGAGGTCTAAGCTGCCGGGAGAGGTATGCTATGGCCTTGCCTTCTTGCATTAACACACAACCAAGTCCAAGTTTGGAAGCATCGCAATAGACATCAAAGTTTTTGGTGATATCGGGCATGGTTAGGACGGGGGCGGTCACCAATCGCTTCTTGAGCTCTTGAAAACTCTCTTCACACTTGGAAGTCCATTCAAACTTCTTGTCCTTCTTCAACAACTGGGTCATTGGCCGGGCAATGCTTGAAAACCCTTCAACAAATTTGCGGTAGTATCCCGCTAATCCGAGAAAACCTCTAACTTCAGTTTGAGTGGTAGGGGCTTCCCATTCCATGACTGATGTGAACTTCTTTGGGTCTACGGATATTCCTCCCGCTGATAATACATGGCCTAAGAATCCAACTTCCTTCAACCAGAACTCACATTTACTGAACTTGGCATATAGCTGATGCTCTCTCAGAGTCTCTAAAATTAACCTCAAATGGGTTGCATGCTCTTCTTCAGACTTGGAGTAGATAAGAATGTCATCGATGAAGACGACAACAAACTTATCCAAGAACTCCATAAAAACCTTATTCATGAGGTTCATGAAATAAGCAGGGGCATTGGTTAATCCAAAGGACATCACGGTGTACTCATACAATCCGTACCGGGTAGTGAAGGCTGTCTTAGGTATATCAGTTGCACGGATCTTCAGTTGATGGTATCCAGTTCTAAGGTCTATCTTTGAGAAAACTCGAGCTCTAGTCAGTTGGTCAAACAGATCATCAATCTTCGGGAGAGGATACTTATTCTTGATGGTCACATCGTTTAGCTTGCGGTAATCAGTGCACAGTCGGCTAGAACCGTCACTTTTATCCACAAACAGAATGGGTGATCTCCAAGCAGAAGAACTTGGCTGAATCAATCCCTTACTCAATAGGTCATCCAATTGCTTCTTTAACTCCACTAATTCAGCTGGGTTCATACGATAGGGTCGTTGGGCTATAGATCCAGTTCCGGGGATAAGCTCAATGATAAACTCAATATCCCGATCCGGTGGCATTCCGGGTAGCTCATCGGGAAAAACATCCGGATATTCACAGACGATGGGAACTTGCTCTAAAGTTGGTCCTGAGATGCTCTTATGACATCGGGTGATTTGGGTTGGTTTTACGGACACGTGCTTTACTAAACTTCCAGTGCTACTCTTCATAGTGATGGTTTTCTTGGCACAATCTATCACTCCTTGATGGGCAGACATCCAATTCATACCAAGAACTACTTCCAAACCTTTGGTTCCCAATACTATCAAATTGGCTAAGAAGGCGACTCCATGAATTTCTATGCGAACTGCCAAACAGTTCCACTCAGACCTTGTTGTTGACCCAGGTATTTGTACTAACATGGCATGCTTCATAGGTTTTAGGTGAAGTCCACTCTTATCAACAAATAACTTAGTGACAAACGAGTGTGAAGCTCCAGAATCAAACAAAACTCTTGCAGGAATAGAGTTAACAAGGAACATACCCAGCACAACGTCAGTGGCTTCCTGAGCTTCTTCAACATTCATGTGATTCAGACGGCCTCGAGAGTGAGGCTGGTTCCTTGGTGGATAGTTTTTACCATTTCCAACACGGCGCTGCTGCTGAGCAGGAGCAGTGGTCTTGGATGCATCATTCAGCTTCTTGGGGCACTCATTGGAGTAATGCCCTTTGAGTCCGCACTCATAACAAGTAACACCAGACTTGTCACCAGACTTGGGCAGCACCGGCGTGCCATTTGGCCTTGGAGTATTGGTGTTGAAGTTGTTGCCACTAGGTCTTGGAGGTGCACGGTTGAAGTTGTTGCCGGGTGGTTGATGTCTATGCACTTCTATTCTTGTAGACACTTGTTGGGCCTCCAAGTGCAGAGGTTTGTAGAACAGCAGCAAGTTTCCCTTAAGTGGATCACCCAAGGTTTATCGAACTCAGGGAGGTTAGAGGTCAAAGCTATCCCTCTCAAGCAACCCTGCAATTACGATACAGAAAGTCTCTTGTGTCCCCAACACACCCAATACACTTGTCAGATGTATAGGTGCACTAGTTCGGCGAAGAGATAGTGAAATACAAGCGGTAGTGATGATTATAAGTAGCAAATGTGACTTGAAGTAAATATCGCTGCGAGCAAACAAGTAATAAAACAGCAAGTAAACGGTGTGCAATGCTTGGAAACAAGGCCTAGGGATCATACTTTCACTAGTGGACACACTCCCAACAATATAACATGACTGAACAAATAACTTCTCTTTGCTAAGGTACTCTGAATTACTCTCCTATTGAATAACACTAATCATTGCGTATTGGCTACAGGAGCACCCCTTAAAGTTCATCAAGTACTTGACAAACACCACTCATAGCGATACCCAAATCAGATCACAACTCAAGATAGAAATCATTGCAACTTAAACCAAGTACTAACACGGTGCACACACTGTCAACATTACACCATGAAAGGAGGAATAGATCACTCAAACTATCATAGCAATAATTATTCTCATAATCCACAAGAGATCACAATCATAGCCTAAACCAAGTACCACCATGATGCACGCACTGTCACCGTTACACCATAGCAGGAGGAATAGATTACTTTAATAACATTGCTAGAGTACACAAAATATCTGAATAATAACATGTACTTGTTCAACATGATACAAAGCTCACGATCACATAAAGATCACATCATGGGAGAGAGAGGTGAACCACATAGCTACCGGTAGAGCCCTCAGCCCCGGGGATGAACTACTCCCTCCTCATCATAGGAGACAGCAAGGTTGATGGAGATGGCGGTGAGGTCGATGGAGACGGCGGAGACGGCGATGGAGACCGATGGAGATGGCTCCGGGGGCACTTCCCCGTCCCGGCAGGGTGCCGGAACAGAGACTTCTGTCCCCCGAAATTCGTCGACGGCGGCGGCGGAGCTGCGGAACTGTTTCTTGAAAATTGCCGACTCCTCTAGGGTTTTCCGTCCCGAGGCTTTATATAGGCGAAGGGGCGTCGCGAGAGGGCAGCCAGGGGCTCCTCACACATGGGTGGCACGGCCAGGGGCCTGGCCGCACCAGCCCTATGTGTGGGGCCCTGGTGGCCCCCCTCCGACACTTCTTCGGATCTCTGGAAGCTTCCGGGAAAAATAAGACTTCAGGAACTTGTTTCGTCCAATTCCGAGAATATTTCCTGTGTATCACTTCTGAAACACAAAAACAGCAGAAAACAGGAAACTGGCACTGTGGCGCTTGTTAATAGGTTAGTTCCGGAAAATGCATAAAAGTGCCACTAAGTGTAACGAAACAATAGGCAAATGGTGTAAAAACAAGCATGGAGCATCAAAAATCATAGATACGTTTGAGACGTATCAAGCATCCCCAAGCTTAACTCCTGCTCGTCCTCGAGTAGGTAAGTGATAACAAAAGAATAATTTTTGAGGTGACATGCACCTACACAATCTTGATCATATATGTAAGCATTGTGAGCTGGGATCATAAGAACTTAAAACATGGGCATGAAGATATAATCTTGACAATAAGAACTTAGCAACCATGTTGTAAACATGCAAATGAACACAAACAAAAGATCATGAAAATGAAACAATGAAAGTCAAACGTGTGTTCACATCATAAGGAAAAACATACAAAAGGTTTTCAGCTTGTCCTTCAAAGAGAGCAAAACATAAATGCATAGGACACCTCAAAGTTTAAGAGGGCAACTAGATACAAGTAATTTAAGAACAAGTGAAACCAACAATATGAGTCAATCAATGAACTTTGGGACAATGCATATCACACTAAGAATGACAACTATGCTCTCTTAACGGTGCATAAAGAAAGAAGGTGGTGACTCAACATAAAAGTAAAAGAAAGGCCCTTCGCAGAGGGAAGCAGTGATTGCAAGTTTTATAACCTTCAAAAATTATGGTACTTACCGGCTTTGAGCTCTCATTGCCCCCATCATAAGCATCTTGAATGGTTAAAGTTAATGCGAGAACAATTATGATGCATATGCTTGACAAATCATAAGTTGAAAACCTCGTGCCCCGTGAATACGAGTACCCAAACCTCATGCTACTTTACTTAGAGTCCCAAGCAAGGCTCTTGTCATTGTAAGTATATGCATATCATTGAAAACCGCCAATGGGGTACCTCCGTGCCCGATGACATGGAACAAGCCCACACCAAAATGACAGGACAAGCAGACAATGAACACCACGACATCTCTTTTATTTGCTATATTGTTTAGCTTTTTATTGTGAGATGCGTCGTCGAATGTTCACCATGGGTATGCTGCAAATTTCCACCATGAATTATGCATGGCTTAGATTGGCGGCCCGGCGTTTCCCTAACACATATACAAACTCCATGATCCCTACAAGATTCCCAATTCATTTCACACCGCGGGCATCCATAAACAAAAGATCACGATATCAACTCAAAAAGAAGTGCAATGTTGAAAGCTTGCCCCATGACAGCATGGCTGGGCTAGAATCCAACTTACAACTTGCAAGCATAACAACTCAACATAAGAGACCACAATGTCAAATTTTTAAGAACAGGAAAAAGTAAAGTGTGCCTTCCGGTTCGTGAGAGCTTTACTAACCGAATTTCGCATAACACTGGTAAGAGTTTAATTTGAAGAGAAAATAAAAGCAAGTTAAATTTACTTGGAATAGCAAATTGCTAGTAGGTATGTATGGTGGACACAATGGAAAACTTTGGCTTTTAGGAGTTGGATGCACGAGTAGAGCTCATACTCAGTACAAGGTGAGGGCTAGCAAAAGACTGGGAGCGACCGACTAAGAGAGCAATAATGGCCATAATCATGCAAAGCAACAAAGCGACATTAAAAGAAGCATAAGATGGCATAAAAAGTCAAAAACTAAATGATCATGAAGGCTAATGGCGACTTTGTAAGAGTCTAACATGTGTGAGCATGCGCCAAGTCCACCCAAATAAAGCATCAAGGAGAAAACCAAAATAATGCTTCCATACAATAAAAACAACGCATGATTTTTTCAAAGGCTCATTAAGCAATCTCAGTTATTTGAGACAAGTCATGCTACAGCAAAACCACTAAGCATACTATCAAAAAGACATCAAGCATGACATGAAAGAGCCTAAGCCGCAGTCTACACAAGCTCCTTCTTGTACCACTATTTTGCACAAAGCTTTTTCTCTTTTCCAACACCATTTGAAATTTTTAAAGACACCTCTTTTGATGAAAACCAATAAAGATCAGAGGCAAAAATACACCTTGATGAAAAGATATGACAAGATCTGAACGCAAATCAAGGCGAAAACGAAAACCAAAAGCAGTAGCAGAAAAAGAAGAACACTCGGTGAACGATAAGAGTGAAAAACTGAGTGTTCTTAGCAAATGAAAACGAGTTCATCTCCTCCAAAAGAAACATGATGTGATCTAACCATTTATTGCAGCAAACAAACAAACCTAACCAACTAAGAAAACTAAAACAACTGACGCTCCAAGAAAAACACATAGTGCATGAAGCAATAAAAATATAGTGTTTTGAAAGGTGACCTGATTTTTGCCGATGAAGAAGGGGTGCCTCGGGGGCATCCCCAAGCTTTGACGCTTGTACTTCTTGGATATTTCTTGGGGTGATGCATGGGCATCCCCAAGCTTGAGCTTTTGTCCATTCTTCAACTCATCTCATCATTCTCCAATCCCTATACTTGAAAACTTCCTTCATACAAAACTAAACACAATTCTATTAGCAACATTAGTGTAAGCATAAAATATATTCAACCTCTTTTAGCTTCAGGTTTAAACTCAAAACCACCACATATATATCAAATACTACTGTAGCAACTCCCCAAAAAGTTCCATGATCAAAAGAACTCAAAAGAAAGCGATAAAGTGGCAAACACAAATATTGGCAGAAATCTGTCAAAACTGAACAGCTGACAAAGGTCGAATTTTTGAGGGATTTTCTGTTGCTCAAATCAAAAAGTGTTCAACTAAGAAAAGTTTGGATATAACCTGGGGCATATGCACAAGAAATCGCAGGCCCAAAAGATAAACAGAGAATTTTCACAAATTTTTACGGTGCAGCACCGAAAACAGTTTCAGGACAGCAATATCCCCAAATCTTTACCTCACTCAAATTAGAGGCTTCTCTTGGCACAACAACGAAATAAAAAGGATAAGGAGAGGTCATTACAGTAGTAATGACTTCCAAGACTCAAATAAGAGAAAAATTACTCAAAATAAAACAATGGGTTATCTCCCAAGAGTGCTTTTCTTTAACGCCTTTGAGCTAGGCGCAGTAATTTGCAAAGATGCTCATGTGGGTGCCATATAAGAGCTTGAGGCAAAGGCACCATATAGGAACTTAAAGCAATAGAGAGCATCAAAAAGCAAATGTGAAAGACATTTATATCTGAACCACTTCCTATGCATAGGAATCTTGTAAGAAAATAAATCAACGAGGCACATAGTAGCAAGCATGGATAGATAAAACAAGTGCCACTTCAAGATTTGCAACATAAAGAGGGGAAACTCAATATTGTTGAGATCCATCAAACCATGTTTCCCTCTCTCATAATAACTTTCAGTAGCATCATGAATAGAACTAACAATATAACTATCACATAAAACATCCCTATCACGAGCTACATGCATAAAAGAATTAATACTCACCACAGGAACAATAGTAGTAGGAGCAGATTCAACAGAATAATTATTCTCGTCACCATAATCATCATAAATAGGAGGCATATTGTAATCATAACTAATTTTATCCTCAATAGTAGGTGAACTGAAAATATTATACTCATCATCATAGGCTAGAGAACTACTATGTCGCAAAGCATACTCATCAAACATATCATCATAAGAAGGAACATCACATATGGGAGATAAAATATCATCAGAGCAAATTTTCTCCACTAAAGCTGGGGAACTAAAAATATCATGCTTAACAAAACCAGCTTCCCCAAGCTTAGACTTTTCTATAGCATTAGCAATGACGGTGTTCAAAGCATTCATACTAACAACACTATTAGCATGCAAATTAAGCTCCAAAGGTCTTTCAATTTTCTCTTCAAACACTTCATATCTAAACTCAGGAAAAAGACTACAGAACTCATTGTTTTCCATTAAGCCTAACTAGTGAAAATAAAAACAAGAAACAAAAAGATGTAATTGCAGAATCTAAAGGAAATAACTCTGAGCACTCACACAGGAGGATGCGAGTACCTTTTACCTTACCTCCCCGGCAACGGCACCAGAAAAGAGCTTGATGTCTACGCACTTCTATTCTTGTAGACATTTGTTGGGCCTCCAAGTGCAGAGGTTTGTAGAACAGCAGCAAGTTTCCCTTAAGTGGATCACCCAAGGTTTATCGAACTCAGGGAGGTTAGAGGTCAAAGCTATCCCTCTCAAGCAACCCTGCAATTACGATACAGAAAGTCTCTTGTGTCCCCAACACACCCAATACACTTGTCAGATGTATAGGTGCACTAGTTCGGCGAAGAGATAGTGAAATACAAGCGGTAGTGATGATTATAAGTAGCAAATGTGACTTGAAGTAAATATCGCTGCGAGCAAACAAGTAATAAAACAGCAAGTAAACGGTGTGCAATGCTTGGAAACAAGGCCTAGGGATCATACTTTCACTAGTGGACACACTCCCAACAATATAACATGACTGAACAAATAACTTCTCTTTGCTAAGGTACTCTGAATTACTCTCCTATTGAATAACACTAATCATTGCGTATTGGCTACAGGAGCACCCCTTAAAGTTCATCAAGTACTTGACAAACACCACTCATAGCGATACCCAAATCAGATCACAACTCAAGATAGAAATCATTGCAACTTAAACCAAGTACTAACACGGTGCACACACTGTCAACATTACACCATGAAAGGAGGAATAGATCACTCAAACTATCATAGCAATAATTATTCTCATAATCCACAAGAGATCACAATCATAGCCTAAACCAAGTACCACCATGATGCACGCACTGTCACCGTTACACCATAGCAGGAGGAATAGATTACTTTAATAACATTGCTAGAGTACACAAAATATCTGAATAATAACATGTACTTGTTCAACATGATACAAAGCTCACGATCACATAAAGATCACATCATGGGAGAGAGAGGTGAACCACATAGCTACCGGTAGAGCCCTTAGCCCCGGGGATGAACTACTCCCTCCTCATCATAGGAGACAGCAAGGTTGATGGAGATGGCGGTGAGGTCGATGGAGACGGCGGAGACGGCGATGGAGACCGATGGAGATGGCTCCGGGGGCACTTCCCCGTCCCGGCAGGGTGCCGGAACAGAGACTTCTGTCCCCCGAAATTCGTCGACGGCGGCGGCGGAGCTGTGGAACTGTTTCTTGAAAATTGCCGACTCCTCTAGGGTTTTCCGTCCCGAGGCTTTATATAGGCGAAGGGGCGTCGCGAGAGGGCAGCCAGGGGCTCCTCACACATGGGTGGCACGGCCAGGGGCCTGGCCGCACCAGCCCTATGTGTGGGGCCCTGGTGGCCCCCCTCCGACACTTCTTCGGATCTCTGGAAGCTTCCGGGAAAAATAAGACTTCAGGAACTTGTTTCGTCCAATTCCGAGAATATTTCCTGTGTATCACTTCTGAAACACAAAAACAGCAGAAAACAGGAAACTGGCACTGTGGCGCTTGTTAATAGGTTAGTTCCGGAAAATGCATAAAAGTGCCACTAAGTGTAACGAAACAATAGGCAAATGGTGTAAAAACAAGCATGGAGCATCAAAAATCATAGATACGTTTGAGACGTATCAAGCATCCCCAAGCTTAACTCCTGCTCGTCCTCGAGTAGGTAAGTGATAACAAAAGAATAATTTTTGAGGTGACATGCACCTACACAATCTTGATCATATATGTAAGCATTGTGAGCTGGGATCATAAGAACTTAAAACATGGGCATGAAGATATAATCTTGACAATAAGAACTTAGCAACCATGTTGTAAACATGCAAATGAACACAAACAAAAGATCATGAAAATGAAACAATGAAAGTCAAACGTGTGTTCACATCATAAGGAAAAAACATACAAAAGGTTTTCAGCTTGTCCTTCAAAGAGAGCAAAACATAAATGCATAGGACACCTCAAAGTTTAAGAGGGCAACTAGATACAAGTAATTTAAGAACAAGTGAAACCAACAATATGAGTCAATCAATGAACTTTGGGACAATGCATATCACACTAAGAATGACAACTATGCTCTCTTAACGGTGCATAAAGAAAGAAGGTGGTGACTCAACATAAAAGTAAAAGAAAGGCCCTTCGCAGAGGGAAGCAGTGATTGCAAGTTTTATAACCTTCAAAAATTATGGTACTTACCGGCTTTGAGCTCTCATTGCCCCCATCATAAGCATCTTGAATGGTTAAAGTTAATGCGAGAACAATTATGATGCATATGCTTGACAAATCATAAGTTGAAAACCTCGTGCCCCGTGAATACGAGTACCCAAACCTCATGCTACTTTACTTAGAGTCCCAAGCAAGGCTCTTGTCATTGTAAGTATATGCATATCATTGAAAACCGCCAATGGGGTACCTCCGTGCCCGATGACATGGAACAAGCCCACACCAAAATGACAGGACAAGCAGACAATGAACACCACGACATCTCTTTTATTTGCTATATTGTTTAGCTTTTTATTGTGAGATGCGTCGTCGAATGTTCACCATGGGTATGCTGCAAATTTCCACCATGAATTATGCATGGCTTAGATTGGCGGCCCGGCGTTTCCCTAACACATATACAAACTCCATGATCCCTACAAGATTCCCAATTCATTTCACACCGCGGGCATCCATAAACAAAAGATCACGATATCAACTCAAAAAGAAGTGCAATGTTGAAAGCTTGCCCCATGACAGCATGGCTGGGCTAGAATCCAACTTACAACTTGCAAGCATAACAACTCAACATAAGAGACCACAATGTCAAATTTTTAAGAACAGGAAAAAGTAAAGTGTGCCTTCCGGTTCGTGAGAGCTTTACTAACCGAATTTCGCATAACACTGGTAAGAGTTTAATTTGAAGAGAAAATAAAAGCAAGTTAAATTTACTTGGAATAGCAAATTGCTAGTAGGTATGTATGGTGGACACAATGGAAAACTTTGGCTTTTAGGAGTTGGATGCACGAGTAGAGCTCATACTCAGTACAAGGTGAGGGCTAGCAAAAGACTGGGAGCGACCGACTAAGAGAGCAATAATGGCCATAATCATGCAAAGCAACAAAGCGACATTAAAAGAAGCATAAGATGGCATAAAAAGTCAAAAACTAAATGATCATGAAGGCTAATGGCGACTTTGTAAGAGTCTAACATGTGTGAGCATGCGCCAAGTCCACCCAAATAAAGCATCAAGGAGAAAACCAAAATAATGCTTCCATACAATAAAAACAACGCATGATTTTTTCAAAGGCTCATTAAGCAATCTCAGTTATTTGAGACAAGTCATGCTACAGCAAAACCACTAAGCATACTATCAAAAAGACATCAAGCATGACATGAAAGAGCCTAAGCCGCAGTCTACACAAGCTCCTTCTTGTACCACTATTTTGCACAAAGCTTTTTCTCTTTTCCAACACCATTTGAAATTTTTAAAGACACCTCTTTTGATGAAAACCAATAAAGATCAGAGGCAAAAATACACCTTGATGAAAAGATATGACAAGATCTGAACGCAAATCAAGGCGAAAACGAAAACCAAAAGCAGTAGCAGAAAAAGAAGAACACTCGGTGAACGATAAGAGTGAAAAACTGAGTGTTCTTAGCAAATGAAAACGAGTTCATCTCCTCCAAAAGAAACATGATGTGATCTAACCATTTATTGCAGCAAACAAACAAACCTAACCAACTAAGAAAACTAAAACAACTGACGCTCCAAGAAAAACACATAGTGCATGAAGCAATAAAAATATAGTGTTTTGAAAGGTGACCTGATTTTTGCCGATGAAGAAGGGGTGCCTCGGGGGCATCCCCAAGCTTTGACGCTTGTACTTCTTGGATATTTCTTGGGGTGATGCATGGGCATCCCCAAGCTTGAGCTTTTGTCCATTCTTCAACTCATCTCATCATTCTCCAATCCCTATACTTGAAAACTTCCTTCATACAAAACTAAACACAATTCTATTAGCAACATTAGTGTAAGCATAAAATATATTCAACCTCTTTTAGCTTCAGGTTTAAACTCAAAACCACCACATATATATCAAATACTACTGTAGCAACTCCCCAAAAAGTTCCATGATCAAAAGAACTCAAAAGAAAGCGATAAAGTGGCAAACACAAATATTGGCAGAAATCTGTCAAAACTGAACAGCTGACAAAGGTCGAATTTTTGAGGGATTTTCTGTTGCTCAAATCAAAAAGTGTTCAACTAAGAAAAGTTTGGATATAACCTGGGGCATATGCACAAGAAATCGCAGGCCCAAAAGATAAACAGAGAATTTTCACAAATTTTTACGGTGCAGCACCGAAAACAGTTTCAGGACAGCAATATCCCCAAATCTTTACCTCACTCAAATTAGAGGCTTCTCTTGGCACAACAACGAAATAAAAAGGATAAGGAGAGGTCATTACAGTAGTAATGACTTCCAAGACTCAAATAAGAGAAAAATTACTCAAAATAAAACAATGGGTTATCTCCCAAGAGTGCTTTTCTTTAACGCCTTTGAGCTAGGCGCAGTAATTTGCAAAGATGCTCATGTGGGTGCCATATAAGAGCTTGAGGCAAAGGCACCATATAGGAACTTAAAGCAATAGAGAGCATCAAAAAGCAAATGTGAAAGACATTTATATCTGAACCACTTCCTATGCATAGGAATCTTGTAAGAAAATAAATCAACGAGGCACATAGTAGCAAGCATGGATAGATAAAACAAGTGCCACTTCAAGATTTGCAACATAAAGAGGGGAAACTCAATATTGTTGAGATCCATCAAACCATGTTTCCCTCTCTCATAATAACTTTCAGTAGCATCATGAATAGAACTAACAATATAACTATCACATAAAACATCCCTATCACGAGCTACATGCATAAAAGAATTAATACTCACCACAGGAACAATAGTAGTAGGAGCAGATTCAACAGAATAATTATTCTCGTCACCATAATCATCATAAATAGGAGGCATATTGTAATCATAACTAATTTTATCCTCAATAGTAGGTGAACTGAAAATATTATACTCATCATCATAGGCTAGAGAACTACTATGTCGCAAAGCATACTCATCAAACATATCATCATAAGAAGGAACATCACATATGGGAGATAAAATATCATCAGAGCAAATTTTCTCCACTAAAGCTGGGGAACTAAAAATATCATGCTTAACAAAACCAGCTTCCCCAAGCTTAGACTTTTCTATAGCATTAGCAATGACGGTGTTCAAAGCATTCATACTAACAACACTATTAGCATGCAAATTAAGCTCCAAAGGTCTTTCAATTTTCTCTTCAAACACTTCATATCTAAACTCAGGAAAAAGACTACAGAACTCATTGTTTTCCATTAAGCCTAACTAGTGAAAATAAAAACAAGAAACAAAAAGATGTAATTGCAGAATCTAAAGGAAATAACTCTGAGCACTCACACAGGAGGATGCGAGTACCTTTTACCTTACCTCCCCGGCAACGGCACCAGAAAAGAGCTTGATGTCTACGCACTTCTATTCTTGTAGACATTTGTTGGGCCTCCAAGTGCAGAGGTTTGTAGAACAGCAGCAAGTTTCCCTTAAGTGGATCACCCAAGGTTTATCGAACTCAGGGAGGTTAGAGGTCAAAGCTATCCCTCTCAAGCAACCCTGCAATTACGATACAGAAAGTCTCTTGTGTCCCCAACACACCCAATACACTTGTCAGATGTATAGGTGCACTAGTTCGGCAAAGAGATAGTGAAATACAAGCGGTAGTGATGATTATAAGTAGCAAATGTGACTTGAAGTAAATATCGCTGCGAGCAAACAAGTAATAAAACAGCAAGTAAACGGTGTGCAATGCTTGGAAACAAGGCCTAGGGATCATACTTTCACTAGTGGACACACTCCCAACAATATAACATGACTGAACAAATAACTTCTCTTTGCTAAGGTACTCTGAATTACTCTCCTATTGAATAACACTAATCATTGCGTATTGGCTACAGGAGCACCCCTTAAAGTTCATCAAGTACTTGACAAACACCACTCATAGCGATACCCAAATCAGATCACAACTCAAGATAGAAATCATTGCAACTTAAACCAAGTACTAACACGGTGCACACACTGTCAACATTACACCATGAAAGGAGGAATAGATCACTCAAACTATCATAGCAATAATTATTCTCATAATCCACAAGAGATCACAATCATAGCCTAAACCAAGTACCACCATGATGCACGCACTGTCACCGTTACACCATAGCAGGAGGAATAGATTACTTTAATAACATTGCTAGAGTACACAAAATATCTGAATAATAACATGTACTTGTTCAACATGATACAAAGCTCACGATCACATAAAGATCACATCATGGGAGAGAGAGGTGAACCACATAGCTACCGGTAGAGCCCTCAGCCCCGGGGATGAACTACTCCCTCCTCATCATAGGAGACAGCAAGGTTGATGGAGATGGCGGTGAGGTCGATGGAGACGGTGGAGACGGCGATGGAGACCGATGGAGATGGCTCCGGGGGCACTTCCCCGTCCCGGCAGGGTGCCGGAACAGAGACTTCTGTCCCCCGAAATTCGTCGATGGTGGCGGCGGAGCTGCGGAACTGTTTCTGGAAAATTGCCGACTCCTCTAGGGTTTTACGTCCCGAGGCTTTATATAGGCGAAGGGGCGTCGCGAGAGGGCAGCCAGGGGCTCCTCACACATGGGTGGCGCGGCCAGGGGCCTGGCCGCGCCAGCCCTATGTGTGGGGCCCTGGTGGCCCCCCTCCGACACTTCTTCGGATCTCTGGAAGCTTCCGGGAAAAATAAGACTTCAGGAACTTGTTTCGTCCAATTCCGAGAATATTTCCTGTGTATCACTTCTGAAACACAAAAACAGCAGAAAACAGGAAACTAGCACTGTGGCGCTTGTTAATAGGTTAGTTCCGGAAAATGCATAAAAGTGCCACTAAGTGTAACGAAACAATAGGCAAATGGTGTAAAAACAAGCATGGAGCATCAAAAATTATAGATACGTTTGAGACGTATCAGTGGTCGGTTGGGGTAGTTGGGACGTGGAGCAGGTGCAGATGGCCTCATTGGTCTAGGGGCGAAACCCATAGGTGGATTTCCTCTTGGCTTCTGCGAGTTGCTTGAGTTGCCTTGATACATCATACGGCGCTTGCGGTTTTCTGCAGCTTGCTTGAGTTTGCCTTCCATCTGAATGGCAGAGTCAACCAGTGACTCCAGGTCTACAAAGTGAATACTGACCAAGACACATTGCATCTCATCATGAAGTCCATCCAGAAACCTTTCTTGCTTCTTCTCAGTGGTGTTGGTGTCATCTGGGGCATACCTAGACAAGGTAAGGAACTTGTCACGGTAATCCACCACAGACAGGGAACCTTGCTTAAGATTTCTGAACTCATCTCTCATCCTTTTAACCAATCCCATCGGAACATGGGCTTTGCTAAACTTGCTCTTGAATTCCTCCCAAGGCATCACATACCCTGGGGCTTGCATTGCACGAGTGCTATCCCACCAAGCTCTTGCGGCTCCAGCAAGATAGTGGGTGGTGTACAAGACCTTCTCGTTCTCACCAACTTCGGCGACTGCCAAATTGTTTTCCATGGTGCGAAGCCAATCATCGGCATCTAAGGGTTCTTCAGACTTAGTGAACATAGGTGGGTTGGTGTTTTGAAAATTCCTTAACTTGGATCGGTGATCACCATTGCCATTGTTTTCTCCTTCACCATTGCCTTTGCCATTGCCATTGCCATTGTTGTGGTTCATTGTCATCTGGGTTATCTGCTGAAGAGTGGCCAAATTAGCTTGGCGTTCAGCTCGGGCTGCTTCCCGGTCTTCCATGATCAACCTTAGTAGTTCGGCCATTTCCGGGTTCGGGGGTGGGGGTGCTCGCGGCATCTGAAGATAATGTGCGTAAGACAAGAGGGAAAGCTAATTGCTAAGATTTAATTGTAATATGGATGATGCAATTTTGTCTTACTAAGGCCTTAAGGGCCAAATTCATATTTCATTCAACAAACATCAACACACCATACATACGAGTTCACATATTACAAATGGTTTACACTAAACCATGGCGACTCGTCTACTAGAGAGGGGGATACAACTCACACCTACACGAAGGGAAAATAAAGTGGAACTCATAACTAGATAACACTTGGATCTCCGATCTACACATCGGGCTCCTCGGGGTCTTCCTCCTCATCACTCGCAATAAATACATTATGCCCAACATCCTCCGTATCATCAAGGTCCTCCATGAAATCATCCTCATCACTAATGAGGGCATTATCCTCCTTGCGGAGATCAATGCCTTCCTCCTCACCAAGGTGATCCTCTAGACTCTCAATGTACTCAGTCAGCTCAGCCACATTGGCCTTCAACTCCTCAAGGTCCTGATTCTTCTCATCGCGCTGGCGACGAAGACTCTTGCGCTCCTTCCCAAGTATCCTGATAGTGCTTCTCGCCTCCACTAGTGCGAAGTGCTCAAGGTTGGCCTTGGTACGGGCACGATTGGCCTCCTGCTGAGTGGAGTACAGCAAGAAGTCTATGTGATCGATGTAGGTACTCGGTTCATTTTGCCCGGGCATGTTTGCGGGACGCCCGTCCGCATCACGCCGAGCAAAGTTCCTAAAGCGCTCCCCCTGGACCTCCTCCACATGCAGTCCGCATATGCGGGCGTGCATCTCCTGCATACCTCGGACCAAACCATCGGCCCAAGTGTTCTCCACAAGCTCAAACTTGACCCTTGGAGAACTCAAATTTCCCTTCTTGCCACGGCAACTGGCCCTGATAAGCCACCGTAGCTCTCCATCTGGGTGCTCATTGAGCACGGCTCCCTTGAACTCCGGATACAAACGATCCAGGAACAAGGTCAGGGTGGTGAGGTCGCGCTCGAAACAAAGGCTGCCACCATGGCCCAACTGGTAGTGCTCAACGAATACCGGGGCCATCTACAAAATTTTAGATTAGATTAAGTTAGTGATCAACTCAAGTGTGCAAAATTTTAAGTAGACAAAAACTGAATCATGTACAAAGCTTGTAAATAGAGAGGAAAGACTAAGCAATTTTTGCAACCATTACTTATATCTTTGCTTTTATCAAGATTTCAGTTAACGCCCATTCTAACTAAGGTCTCCTATGGTCAGCCTAGGCTCTGATACCAACTTGTGAGGACCTCAAATTTGATACCAAATTCGAAGTGCCTGTTATGTATTCCACCGCAATCCTAGAACCATTGTTGCGATATACATAACGTAGTTGGTCACCAGTTCCATAGACATTACAATACGATGGTTCAAATACAATGGTCATAGTGACCAGGTTCATATTACAACACCATATAGCAGTGGAAATAACGTCTTCGGGTCCATGCCTTCACCCTATAGGCAATGGCGACTCATGGAGACGAGCTTAGTTCTGGCACTCTTCTTCATACCCTTCTTCCTGGTACTCTTCCCCATAGTCTGGCCAAGTTGATAGCCAGGGACACAGCCATGAGTACATTGGATGCACTCGCAAACCATCTTATAAATGAAATGATGAAATAGATATGCAAGGTTTATATGGTGGACTAAGCATTAAGTTTATTTGCAAAAGCTAGTTTTCTTTCCCAAGAATGTTCATTGGTAGAAAAGAAGTTTAGTTCTCTAAGTTCAATCTAAAGAGGAACTTCCATTGTGTCAACATCATGGTCAAGTCAAGTCAATTCAATTCATGTCATTCACCGAGTTCATCACAAGTTATTTTCATTCTTGACAAAAGCCAGGCACAGCTTGCCAACTGTCCATGACCGCGGACGCGGCTATTCGAATAGTTTTACACTCTGCAGAGGTTGTACACTTTACCCACACCATCCGACTACTCATCGTGTGGGCGACTTCCCCGCATACCGACATATGCCACGACAAGTAGCCGACCATAATGTTTCACCTGCCCGCCTTAGCATAAACAATACCGCCTAGAGATGTACCCCTCAACACCGGAGTTCCAAGAAGCTGTCCAGAGTGTGCAAAGTTCCCAGCCGCTTGATCCTCCGGAATGCCACTAACCGGAATAGGGTCCTACCCCGGCAGTACATTTTCAATGAGGGCTCTTCGGCTTGTACCCCAACCACCTATGAAGAGGAGGACAAGGCGAAACTCAGCCACAGCCAAGGGTGCCCTGGAAAAGGAGTCCCTGGTCGGACTTCCATTTACATTTGTAGGGTCTACACTAGGGCGAAACAAATTACTCCACTAAGCCCTGTCCCATACCAGGATAATGTGGTCGTACTGTATGGCTGGCTCACATAGTACATCACTCGTTGTCATTTCACAAATACATTCCATAGTTCTTAGTCAAGATTATTTTTCCTTCATAAAACCATCATGTAGGAGAAACCTCTAATTCAAGTGTTCAAGTTCAAGTCACACATTTTCAACTAGGGTTCCCCTTATAGATGACCTCAGTTTTATTAGCGACTAAGCAACTAGTATGAGTGATGATACCACTAAGTAAGGTTGGATAAACTCAGCTTTATGCTCTTGCTAAGCAAGATGTCACTACACATCTATCATTCTACTCTAGCAATTCAATCATGCAATTTACTTAAAACAGATAGAATGCAATAGAAAAACTAGGTATTTGGAGTATGATTCAAAAGATGGCTTGCCTTGGTTGGCAAAGTGTCCGGGATATTCTTCTTCTTCTTGATAATAATAATCCCCCTCAATATCCTCCTCAGCAACACTAGCGTCTAATAACGAAATAAACAAATTACACACAATCACTACACAATGCTAGCAGCATACCAAGCACACATACGTGTCTTCAAACAATAGCCTTCATGTTGGATGTTATTTCAATTGGTTTGCAAGGTTTCCTCCAAGTTTGCATTAGGTGTGCAAGTTAACTTTTCTACTAAGTGCCATATGTTGTTTACTTTCTAAGTATTGGTATTGGTTTAGGGGTATTAGGACTAGTTCAAGTGGAGGTTAACTAGTTGAGTAAAGGGTAATGGGGGAAAAATTAATTCTAAGTGTAATATAGAGATCTATCATTTTATGCTACAAGATAGGATTGGGTTAGGGTCTAATTGATACCACTAACAAGGTTTGAGTTGGTTAAGGTTAACTAAACAGTAGACAAGTTGATTAGTGAGTTCATAATTCCAGTTTCAAGATTTTAGGAGGTTTAAATAATTTTCTAGAATTTTCCTATGATTAAAGAAGGTATGGTCACACTATTCTTATTTATTTTTATCCCTAACTCAAATGGAATTCTACTCAATCCTACAGGCTAGAGCATTTTACAAGCTTTCCAACGCCTATTTATTTGCTACAAATAGATTTGTAAAACTCTTGGAATTTAAGTTTGAAAATCATATCTGAAAGTTATTTGAATTAATTCAAACGGCGGGAAAATAAATAAAAAGGAAACGGACCGATTCTAAACAGACTGGGCCTATTCTGAACAGAACCCGAACGGGCCGGCCCAGAAAACGTTTCGCACGGCGGGAAGAAATAAAAACGGGACCTGACAGGGGGGTCCCACTGGTCAGGTCACTTAACGCCTCCGAACCGGTACGCTACCGAACGATCTGGATCTTACGGCTCACAACCATCGTCTCGACGGAGAGGAGCGGAGCTCACCTGCGAGCAGTGAAGACGACGACGGTGACGGCGGCATGCGTAGAGGAAGAAGAACTTGACGGCGAGGGGCGGAATCGACTCTGGCGTGACTCCTCCTCCGATTCCCAGCGGCGGCTTGCTCCAGGGTGGTCGAACGCGGCGGCGCTCCTTGCGTCCAGTACCTCGCCGGCGTTGCAAGCGTCGACGAACCAGAGCGAGAGGGAGGGAGAGATGGTGTCTGGGCGGTAGCTGGGAGTGGTGTGCGTCTCCTCGTTTGATCGGAGGGGCCTTTTATAGGCCGGAGCGTCGAGGGAGAGGGTGTCCAGAAGCTCGCCGGAGCGGGGGCCCTGGGCGCGTGCGTCGAGCGACACTGGGCACGGCGGCCTTGCTCGCGTGCTGGGGGGCTTTGGTCTCGGCTGCGGCGTGCTGTGGGTCGGTGCTGGCGAGGGCAGGGTGGTCGGCGACGTGCAGAATGCTGGGAAGAAGAGAGGGGGGGTCCTGGGTGCTGCCTCCTCTTCTCCTCCCTTTCTCACGGCTCGGGTCGGGGCTGGGGGCGCTGGGATCGACCGAGGCATCGTCCAGGAGCATGGCAACATGGTTTGGGCGAGCAAGAACAGTGATCTTCACAGTAGCTGTGATTTGGCTCGATTTCATCTGCCAGGTGTTCGACGAATTGCCCGCAAGAATTTCAAATTCGAAATTTTGAAAACTTCCACTTTGGGTGATCAACATATTGGCCAAGGTTTCCAGTCATATTTTTGTTACAAAGAAATGTTGAGTTTTGCAGAAATCTTATTTGCATTTTTGAGTATAGTCACTGTTTCAGATTCAAACTTTGGTTGAAGTTTGAGTGATGTTCTGATTTGAATTTTTAGTAGCAACTGCTTGTTTGAGTTAGTATGTGACTTGGTTAAGCTCAACTCACTGGCCAAACACTGAGGTGAGTTGCAGATTTCTTAAACCAAGGGCTCAAAGTAGGGTAGTCAAACAGATTTCCTAGATCACAATTTTCTTCTCTTTTTCTTTATGATTTTTATTTCTGGTTTCTTTGGCTTGTGTAATCCTTCTCTAATATCTCTGTTGGTTAAGTTAGAATTAACTAACTATTGCACAACAAAGAATAACACACATGAAATCATAAAGACATATAATGGAAAATACATGTATGCATGAAATAATAGATAATTTTTTTATCTAGGTCCAAAATTTGGCACTTTAATTAATAAGAAGTGGATTACAATTTCTGAGTTGTTACACCTTGACTTAGGTTTTTGGGGACGATGAAATACGCGAAGGGGCGATGGCAGAAGTGGGCCAGGGGGCTCTCACCACAGGGCGGCGCGGCCAGGGGCTGGGCCGCGCCCCCTGGTGGTGAGGCTGCCTTGTGGCCCCTCTTGCCTTCTCCTTCTGGCTTCTTCAGTCTTCTGATAAAATATAATTTTCTAGTATTTTTCTGGAATTTTCCTGATCTTCGAAATATGGTGTCTTGATGGTCCTTTTTCTAGCAGAATCCTAACTCCGGCAGCAAATCCTCCAATGATCATCAAACATGTAAAAATAGAGGAAATAACATAAGTATCATCTCTAAATGTGAAATATATCAATGAATAACAGTAAATTATGATACAAAATAGTCATGCAAAATGGACGTATCAAAGATCGAAAATTGCGAGCAAGAACAGCAAGAACACGGGTTTGAGCTATGGAGTGAAGATATTTCGGGAGAGAGAGTGAAGTGGCTGGTGGAGAGGTAAGTGGAGGGCCAGGGGGCCCACACCATGCCATGGTGCGGCCTGGCCTTGGCCGCGCCACCATGTGGTGTGGTGGCATGGTGGGTCCCCCTAGGGTGTCCCAGGTGCCTCTCTGCCCCATTTTTGACATAAATTTTTTTAAAAAAATTCTAGAATTTTTCGAGAAACTTTATTTTCGAGGATTTTTCAGAAATTGACAAGAGATTAAAAACTCAGGAAAACGAATATGGAACGATGGAAAACAAATCCAAACCAAGTCTACAGTAGCTCTAGGATATTCTAATATGCAACTAAACAGCAGAGACAAAAATGAACAAGGTGGAAACATGAGTAAACAAAAGTAAATGTGGTGAACAAATAGTTTCATTCATTCAAAAACCGCTTTGTTAACAAGGTTGATCAAGTCTTGTTACCAAACCAATTTTCTATGAAGCAAAACTTTGCATTTCACTAAATGATTATGTTACCTCGACCTTGATAGCCATAGTCCCAACCATAACAATTTTATATTCTTCCTTGGCTTTAACCTTGAACAATAAATTTCTCCGACTTTGATAGTCTCAATATTTTTGATTGAGTTCAGAACATATTTTCTATCAATCTTCTTGGGAAAATAGACCGCATGCTCTTTATCATTGACATTAAAAGTTACTTTCCCTTGGTTGCAATCAATAACAGCACCTGCAGTGTTTAGAAAAGGTCTCCCAAGAATAATAGACATATTATCATCTTCAGGCATTTCCAACACAACAAAGTCAGTTAATATCAAACAATTATTAGCAACTTGAATAGGAATATTATCACATATACCAATAGGAATAGTAGTAGACTTATCAGCCATTTGCAAAGATATATTAGTCGATATCAATTTTTCTAGATCAAGTCTCTTATAGAGAGAAAAAGGCATGACACTAACTCCAGCTCCCAAATCACACAAAGCAGTTCTAACATAATTATTTTTAATGGAGCAAGGAATAGTTGGTATACCTGGATCTACAAGCTTCTCCAGAACTTTACCATCAAAAGAGTAATTAGCAAGTAAAGTGGAAATTACCCCACTAGGAATCTTCCTTTTGGTAGTAACAATATCCTTCATATACTTTGAATAAGGAGGCATTTTAATAGCATTAGTCAAAGGTATTTGCAAAAATAAAGGTTTCATCCATTCACAAAACCTGTTGTAGTGTTCTTCTTCCTTGGATTTGTGTTTCTTACCAGGAAAAGGCATTGGTTTTTGCACCCAAGGTTCTCTCTCACTGATGTTTTGCTGGCACACAGTTGATGTGGGAGCTTCTTCTTCTTCATTCCCCGACAACGGCGCCAGAAAACTTGTTGGTGGTGCGGTGTTGATGTAGGAATTTTATATATAACCGCCCAGTTGGAAACCCCAAGAGAAGGTTATGATGAGCACAGCAGCAAGTCTTCCCTCAGTTGTGAAACCAAGGTTTATCGAACCAGTAGGAGAAAGAACCAAACTTCCGAAGGTTGATGCCCGCTAGCTTTGCGACACTCCGGACAATGGCGCCAGATAACTTGTCGGCGTGTAGTTTTACACCAGCAGCAACGTGGAACCTGCACACAATACAACCAAGTACTTTGTCCCAACTCACAGTGAGGTTGTCAATCTCACCGGTTTGCTGTAAACAAAGGATTGAGCGTATCTAGTGGTAAAAGGTAGTAGTTTGCAAAAATGTAAATAAAACAAGTAAATAGTAAATAGTAATAGCAATGTAAAAGAATGGACCGGGGTCCATAGTTCACTAGTGGTGTCTCTCCATAAGATAAATAACAACATGCTGGGTAAACAAATTATAGTTCGGCAATTGATAGAATAAAGATAGCGTACAAATGTCATGAGGATCACTATGAGATTCACTTGGGCATTACAACATAATACATAGACCGTAATCCAATTGCATCTATGACTAATAATCCACCCTTCGGATGTCATCCGAGCAACCATTGGGTATTAAGTTGCAAGCAACAGATTATCACCTTAAGCAAAGTGCGTAATGTAAACAATACGAATGTCCTTGAATACAAGTTTGTTGTTTTCTCCCTATTAGCAACAGCACATCTACAACCTTAGAGGTTTCTGTCACTCCCCCAGATTACTAGAGGCATGTACCCACTATCGAGCATAAATACCCCCTCTTGGAGTCACTAGCATCTACTCGGCCAAGGTATCTACTAGCAACGGAGAGCATGCAAGATCATAAACAACATAGAGATAACATAAAGATAATAATTCAGCATAATTCAACTTTTCATAGTACCAATATTCATCGGACCCCAACAAACACAACATGTAGAATTACACAAAGATGATCTTGATCATGATAGACAGCTCACAAGATCTAAACATGAAGCACATGGAGATGACAACCATCTAGCTACTGCTATGGACCCGTAGTCCAAGGTAGACTACTCACACATCACTCCGGAGGCGACCATGGTGATGAAGAAGGCCTCCGGCGGTGATTCCCCTCTTCGGCAGGGTAACGGGAAGAGCTTCTGGACCCTCCCAATTTCGCGTCGATGACGGCGGCAGCTTGCAGTAGGTTTCGTGGAAAATTGATTGGGGTTTTAGGTTTTCCCATCGAGGGGAATATATCGGCGGAAGGGCGGCATCAGGAGGTGGGCCAGGGGCCCACACCATGCCATGGTGTGGCCAGAGGTGGGCCCGCGCCATGGTGTGGTGCGGCCACCCTCTGGTGCCCCTTCGTCTCATCTTCGGACTTTGTCTCGTTTCGGGAAAAATAGGAACTCTGCTTTTGTTTCGTCCAATTTCGAGAATATTTCCTATGTAGCTTTTTTGAAACACAAAAACAGCAAAAACAGGGAATTTGCACTATGGCGTCTTGTTAATAGGTTAGTTCTAGAAAATGCATGAAAATGCCACGAAGTGTAAAAAAACACAAACCAAATGGTGTATAAACAAGCATGGAGCATCAAAAATTATAGATACGTTTGAGACGGATCACTCACTACCATGCTTGTTGGCAATGAAATCTTCCTTGGTGTACTTTGCATTCTTAGCAAGCTTTTCTGGTTCCTCTTCAACTGCTTCTTTATCAGAAGCATTACCACTTTTGGTTTTAGCATGAGAAATAGAAACACTATTAGGATCTTTACCTGTTTCGGAAGATTCTGCAACTTTTTTATGCTTCTTCTTCTTTTTCTTGGGAGGAATACCATCACCTGCAGCTCGTTGAGAATCCTGCTCGATCCTCTTAGGGTGTCCCTCAGGATATAAAGGATCCTGAGTAGAAGCACCACTTATTGTGCTTATTTCACAAGCATGTTTTTCTTTGGAAGCATTGACTAGCAAATCTTTTTGCACCTTAGTAAGCTGATCAATTTGAGTCTGGACCATTTGAAAATGTTTAACAAGCATCTTCACATCATTGGATGTTCTCTCCACAATATCCTGCAACTTGTTAATAGCTCTAGAGTTCTCCAACAAATGATTCTGCACCCTTTTATTAAAGTTATCTTGCTTAACAATGAAATTATCAAACTCATGTAAGCATTGATCAAGAGGTTTAGAGTAAGGAATATCTCTATTATCAAAGCATTGGAGAGAGTGTACCTCAATAGTGGAGGAGCGAGGGATTGGCTTACATAATTCTTCTATAGGTGGTAGATTCTTCACATCTTCAGATTTAATACCCTTCTCCTTAAGAGATTTCTTGGCTTCTCTCATCACTTCATCATTTAATTCAATCATTCCTCTCTTCTTTGGTGTTGGCGCTGGTGTTGGCTCAGCCATAGTCCAATCATCATAATTTCGGCTTATTTTAGCCATTAATTCTTCAGCTTCAGCAGGAGTTCTTTTCCTAAAAACACAACCAGCACAACTATCCAAGTATGTATTAGATTCAATAGTTAGTCCATTATAAAATATATCAAGGAGTTCATTTTTAGGCAATGGCTCTCCAGGCAGTGCTCTAATTAAAGAACAAAACATTGCCCATGATTCAGGCAGTTTCTCTCCTTTTACCTGCTCAAAGTCAAAAAAAATCTGCAAAGCAGCATGTTGAGCACTAGCAGGGAAATATTTCTGAAAGAAAGCATTAACCAAAGCAATAGGACTATCTATAGATCCAGGAGACAAATTATTAAACCAAGCTTTAGCTGCTCCTTTCAATGAAAAAGGAAAAATCTTGGCAACAAAGTAAGTACGCAGCTTACTATCATCAGAAAACAAATTACTCAAAGAAGAGAGCTCATTCATATGTCCCATAGCACTTTCATTTTCAGTACCACAAAAAGGTTCTTTCTCAACAATAGATATGCAAGATAAATCCAAAGAGAAAGCATAGTCCTTATCACTAATATTTATGGGAGAAGCGGCAAACTTAGCATCAGGAGATAACTTATATCTAACAGCGCGTCTTGCAAGAAGATCTCTAATAGCACCAGCATCACTAGTAGCATGAAATTCATCAATAAAATCATCATCGAGCTCAATATAAGCCTCCTCAAGATCTTCACTAGGGCATTCACTAGACTCAGGTGAACTAACAGGTGTAACAGTAGTGTTCCCCATTTGCTTAGTCCTAGCAATTGTAGCATCTAAAAAGAAACCTAACGAACCACTCTCATCAAGCACAGTAGAAGCATCATCAAAACTATCAGTAGCATTTTCAAACTCAGCAAAAGTAGTAGCCTGTGCATGCGGTGGTGTAAGCAACTTACTCATCACAGATGGTGAATCAAGAGGAACAGAGGTGTTCAGAGTCGTACCTCTTCTTGTAGTGGATGGCAAAATAGGAAACTTTCCATCACGAGGTTTACCAATGACGAATGGATTGCAGCAAACAATATGAATTCCAAGTGAACTTACAAATAAAGCTATGCTCCCCGGCAACGGTGCCAAAAAATAGTCTTGATGACCCACAAGTATAGGGGATCGCAACAGTCTTTGAGGGAAGTAAAACCCAAATTTATTGATTCGACACAAGAGGAGCCAAAGAATATTTATAAGCCTTAACAGATGAGTTGTCAATTCAGCTGCACTTAGAAACAGACTTGCTCGTAGCGGTTTATCAGTAGCAACAATTTTATAGTGGTGACAGTAGTAAAATAGTAGCAGCAATAGTAAAGTAAAGACAGTAACAGTATCAATAGTAACAGTAGGATTAAATACTGTAGGCATAGGGATGGATGAACAGGCGTTGCATGGACAATATAATTCATGTAATAATAGAGACATGGGCAATTACAGATAAATAATGATAAAGCATCCTAGTTATAAACAACCATAGGCACGTGTTCCGTATATAGTCGTACGTGCTCGCAATGAGAAACTTGCACGACATCTTCTGTCCTACCAGCCCGTTTGCAGCGGGGCCTCAAGGGAATCTACTGGTAATTAAGGTACTCCTTTTAATAGAGTACCGGAGCAAAGCATTAACACTCAGTGAACACACGTGGTCCTCACATCACAGCCATCCGCTCTGGTTATCCCAATTACTGTCACTTTGGGGCCTCGGGTTCCGGACAACGATATGTGTATACAACTTACAAGTAAGATGATAAACAACAATTATCATCATAAAACAATAACAAGTTCAGATCTGAGATTATGGCACTCGGGCCCAAAGTGACAAGCATTAAGCACAACAAGTTGCAACAATGTCATAAGCATTAACAATAGATACTAGGCACCATGCCCTAACAATCTCATAGCAATTACATGAGTGATCTCATCCAATCCCTACCATCCCCTTCGCCTACAGCGGTAATTACTCACACATGGATGGGGGAATCATGGATGGTTGATGGAGAGACGTCGGTGATGATGATGATGAAGATCTCCTCCAAATCCCCGTCCCGACAGGGTGCCAGAACAGAGTTTCTGGTTCTGAATCGTGGTTTCTGATGGTGGCGGCGCAGCGGAACTCTATCTGGGAAAAACGCCGAACCCCCAATATTTCAGGTCAGAGGGTATATGTAGGTGGAAGGAGGGGTCGAGGAGATGGCTGGGGCGGCCACACCATCCCCTGGCGCAGCCAGGCCTGGCCCGTGCCACCAGGTGGTGTGGTGCCCTCTTGGCCCCCCTCCGTCTCGTACTCTGGCTCCGTGGGTCTTCTGGTAAAATATGATTTTTGTAGTATTTTCCGGGATTTTTCCTGAAAGTTGGATTTCTGCACAAAAACGAGACACCAGAGCAATTTTGCTAAAAACAGCGTTAGTCCGTGTTAGTTGTATTCAAAACACACAAATTCGAGGAAAAACAACAGCAAAAGTGTTCGGAAAAGTAGATACGTTTTGGACGTATCAACAAGCTTCTTAGAATCGGTAATTACTTTATCACTAGAATGTATATGCTAAAAAAATATATATCCTAATGTTTCTTGGATAAAGAGCTTTTTGGTTGATTGAGCCTGATGTGAAGCTGCTATTGTTCTTCTCAAGTTGTTTTCTTCACAGTGAGTAGTGGTGCTAATTAATGTGCAATAGGATTTATAAATAATAAAAATTCATCAAAACAATCAAGAGGTGTGATTTGATTGATGTTGTCTTACATATTTTATGTTCCTTTGGAAATTTTAGTATGAATTTAGTGTAACTTAATAAATTATGGAACTTGAGAATAATGTAGATTCGAGACTTTTAAGTGTTACCATCTTCTATTGCTTGATGATTGTTAGCATGGAATGAGCTGAGGTACCCATGAGTTTTGAACCCCCGGTTGTAGTGTCAACATATTTAGATCGGCTCTGAATGAGGAAGGAATTGGAAAGGGACACATAGAGAAATTTTAAGGTGTCTATGGTGCATGTGAAGAGACGTGTAATTGTTCTATGACTCAGTATCAAGTCTTGTGCCGGTGTCACAGCTGGCATGGAAGGGTGGACCGAGGTGAGACACTGCATAGATCATCCTGGCTGGAAACATCAACAAGCAAGAGGCTTTGCAAGGAAAACAATGGGATGTTGGACGCAATATGTTATTGAGCCACTCTATAGACGTGCGTTGCACGTGCATGCTAATTAGTGAAGACTAAGAGCAACTCTAATAAGGCAACTCTAACAAGCCGATCTAATTTTATGTTTATTTTTATCAATTTTTAATGTAATATATCTATATATAATATGCAATAAAATGAACGAGTATTAGTCTAATTTTTTTGTGGTAGCCCGTTGGGTTCACCCACTACCCAAACAAACACAACCTTAATTTATGTCTACGGGCTCATGGTCGCGCTTCGCCTTCTTTCCCCCAGGCCAGCGTCCTCCGGCCATCTTTTTTAGCGGTTGTTGGGCGGTAGTAGCACTGGCTCAATGACTAGCAATGGCGCCTGGCTGGTCTTAAAAAGACAAGAGCGGTAGGCTTTGATACCGGCGCAGATGATTGAGCGTGTGCCTTCAATGCCTCGCTGATCGCGTGTGCAGCAAGGGTAGGGGTGCGCGTTTGCAGACTGGCTTGTACGAGCATGCTGGAAGATGAAATATCGCATGGTCACTACCAGGCGGGCCCGGGTGGACACGTGAGGACACGTGCACGGTTCGGCTGCTGTCCATCCGACAACATTTTTTTTGCCAGCCAGAAATGGGTCACTCCTCCCCTAGTCCACTTGGGTTGCCTCGATAGGCCATGTTTTTTATGTCCTCCAGTCCGGCCTGATCGATTCAGACCACCGCGGTCCGTTTGGGTCATGTCGCTGGAGTTGCCCTAAGCTGAACTCATCTAAAACTCTAAGCATTTCTCGTCTTCCATATGTCCTTTGTTCCCAAGATTATCAATTTTATGTACAAAAATTTCTAAATGGGTTGCTTCAAGTTGGAAATACACCCTAGGTGGGTGTATTCCACATAAATAACCATATCATGACAGAGATGAAGGGGCCGTAGAAAATAGATCCTCTCTTGTTTCTAATTATCCTACATTATGAAACATACATGTGTTTTCTTTAAGGAAGAAATGTTTCCTCTGAAGTACATCTCTTGTGTTAGCCCTGCCCTGAAACATCAAATGAAGACTCTGTATTTGCGGGCAACATGAGCACACAAATTTTCTGCAAATTTCCGCAGATAGAGAACCTTATCACTAATCGCCGACGATGAAGATGACACAAGTACGCGCTGACTAGCAGAGACGCCGTGGCGTCTTGGCCTTCGTTCTTCCCCTGGTTGGTGCACCGGCGCGGACTTTGCCAATTTGGCCAATGGCGGTCCGCCACGGACGCTATCTCTCCACGCGGAGGACGACCATCGGCGCACTTTCCTTGGCCGCGTATCAGCACGAGAGGCACCGTCCAATGGCAGATTAATCGAATCACGACACCTATCTTCCATTTTTCTAACCGAATCAGGACTGAGGTGGCAGCAAGCGCAACACCTGAAAGCGACGATTCTGTATGTTCGGGCGGTTCAGCTGTTTTCTTTTGCTTTCTCCTCTTACCAAGTCGACGCGTGTAAGCCATGGTGTACAGCTCCTATAAATACACAGATCAGTAGCTTGGATAATGCAACATCAAAGCTTCTTCCTCCTCATCTCTTTCTTGATTGGTATCATTTCGCCGCGTCAGCAGAACACCGCAACATCAAAGCTTCTTCCTGCGAATTCGACCATGAGCTACCAGCAGCAGGGCAACATGGCGTACCCTCAGCAGGGCCAGCAGCAGGCCTACGTCGCGCCGCCGCCGCCCGCCGGCTACCCGCAGCAGGGAGACCAGCAGTACCCAGCTGCCGGAGGTGCCGCCGAGACCACCAGCCGCGGCCACCACCACCACCATCACAGCAGCGGCGGCGGTTTCTGGAGAGGATGGTAGGTCTTCTGTTTTTTCTACTCTGCTTCATCGGTCCTGGCCTTGTTCTTTCATGATGAAAGTGCTGATCATATGTTTGCTTCTCTTTTTGTTTGCAGCTGTGCGGCGCTCTGCTGCTGCTGCCTCCTTGACGCCTGCTTCTGATCAAGTTCTGCTCGTCCTGATCAATGTTCATCATGGTTCATGTGGAGTGGGGAGCCTGAACATGTTGTCTTGCGTCTGATCAGCTGTTGATAATCATTCTTCTTTTTGCGTAGTGATGCCAGTGGCTGATTGTTTATCTCTCTCTGTTGGCTGTTAGTTGGTTTCGGTGTTGATGTATCCTTGTGTCATCTCCTTCTTTAGTTTCTGTATCAGTAGCTGATGTCTCATCAGCTTCTCTGTATATGAATAGAAGATGATTGTGCTGTTTTTATATTGATTCATTTTTGGCAATACATAGGTATTTGTTACTTCGTTTTGAATTATAAGATGTTTTGCTATTTCAATCTGAACAACATAAATGCACAAGCCGAAAAACATCTCAAAATTCGCGGAAACCAAAAGACCGGTGGGGGAGAAGCCCCTCGGTATATGAGAGCATCTCCAACAGTGGCTCTATAATGCATCCGCGCTATAAAAACCGCTGGTTTAACGTGCCGAATAAAAATGTGCTCTCCAGCAGACACTCTAAACATACACGCGCTATATATTTTGCGTGCGTGGGGCATTTTACTCTATCCCAGGTGTCATATTTTGGGTGTCACGTGCAATCGATTGACTCGCGCGCGAACAGCCAACCGCCATGAAATTTCATCCGCGCCCGCTCCCTCTCCTTCCCCCGTTTCTCCTCTGGCGCCTACGCTGCACCGATTTGCTGCCGCCGCACCGATTTGTCGTCATCCCGTTGTAGATCCGCCTCCCCATGGGTGTCTGATACGTCTCAAACGTATCAATAATTTTTGATGATCCATGCTTGTTTTTACACCATTTGCCTTGTGTTTCGTTACACTTCGTGGCGTTTTTATGTGATTTCTGGAACTAACCTATTGACAAGATGCCACAGTGCCAGTTCCCTGTTTTCTGCTGTTTTTGTGTTTCAGAAAAGCTACACAGGAAATATTCTCGGAATTGGACGAAACAAGTTCTAGAAGTCTTATTTTTCCTGGAAGCTTCCAGAGAACCAAAGAGGAGGAAGAGTGGGGCCACAAGGGCCCCACACACCAGGGTGACGCGGCCCAGGCCCTGGCCGCGCCCCCTATGTGTGAGGAGCCCCTGGCAGCCCCCTGACGACGCCCCTTCGCCTATATAAAGCCTCGGGACGGAAAACCCTAAGGGAGTCGGCGAAATTTCCAGAACAGTTCCGCAGCGCCGCCGCCGTCGAAGCCAAATTTTTGGGGACAGAAGTCTCTATTCCGGCACCCTGCCGGGACGGGGAAGTGCCCCCGGAGCCATCTCCATCGGTCTCCTTCGCCGTCTCCGCCGTCTCCATCGACCTCACCGCCATCTTCATCAACCTTGCTGTCTCCTATGATGAGGAGGGAGTAGTTCTCCCCCGGGGCTGAGGGCTCTACCGGTAGCTATGTGGTTCACCTCTCTCTCCCATGATGTGATATTTATGTGATCGTGAGCTTTGTATCATGTTGAATAAGTAGATGTTAATCTTCTTCATTATGTGTACTCTAGTGTGTTATTAAAGTAATCTATTCCCCCTGCCATGGTGTAACGGTGATAGTGCATGCATCGTGGTGGTACTTGGTCTAGGCTACGATTGTGATCTCTTATGGATTATGAGAATAATTATCACTATGATAGAATTGAAGTGATCTATTCCTCCTTTCATGGTGTAATGTTGACAGTGTGTGCACCGTGTTAGTACCTGGTCTAAGTTGCAATAATATTTATCTTGAGTTGTGATTTGATTTGGATATCTCTATGAGTGGTGTTTGTCAAGTACTTGATGAACTTTAAGGGGTGCTTCTGTAGCCACTACGCAATGATTAGTGTTATTCAATAGGAGAGTAATTCAGAGTAGCATAGTGAAGAAAAGTTATTTATTTGTTCAATCATGTTATATTTGTTGGGAGTGTGTCCACTAGTGAAAGTATGATCCCTAGGCCTTGTTTCCAAGCTTTGCACACCGTTTACTTGCTGTTTTATTACTTGTTTGCTTGCTGCCATTTTTATTCCAGATTGCATTTACTACTCATAATCATCTATACCACTTGTATTTCACTATCTCTTCACCGAACTAGTGCACCTATACATCTGACAAGTGTATTGGGTGTGTTGGGGACACAAGAGACTTTCTGTATCGTAATTGAAGGGTTGTTTGAGAGGGATAGCTTTGACCTCTTCCTCCCTGAGTTCGATAAACCTTGGGTGATCCACTTAAGGGAAACTTGCTGCTATTCTACAAACCTCTGGACTTGGAGGCCCAACACTGTCTATAAGAACAGATGCGTGCGTAGACATCAAGCTCTTTTCTGGCACCGTTTCCGGGGAGGTAAGGTAAAAGGTACTCGCATCCTCCTGTGTGAGTGCTCGGAGTTATTTCCTTTAGATTCTGCAATTACATCTTTTTGTTTCTTGTTTTTATTTTCACTAGTTAGGCTTAATGGAAAACAAAGAGTTCTTTAGTCTTTTTCCTGAGTTTAGATATGAAGTGTTTGAAGAGAAAATTGAAAAACCTTTGGAGCTTAATTTGCATGCTAATAGTGTTGTTAGTATGAATGCTTTGAACACCGTTATTGCTAATGCTATAGAAAAGTCTAAGCTTGGGGAAGCTGGTTTTGTTAAGCATGATATTTTTAGTTCCCCAGCTTTAGTGGAGAAAGTTTGCTCTGATGATATTTTATCTCCCCTATGTGATGTTCCTATGCCTGTTACCTATGTTAGTGATCATGACTGGGAAAAGCACTCTACTTTTGATATTGAAAATATTTTTGGTACAAATTTTAAGATTAATAATTGTTGTACCATTAGTGCTATCCATGTTCCTTCTTATGATGATATGTTTGAAGAATATGCTTTGCGAAATAGCTGTTCTCTAGCTTGTGATGATACTAAACCTCTAGTTTATGATGGTTACGATGATGGGTATAATATTTTCAGTTCACCTACTATTGAGGATAAAATTAGTTATGATTACAATATGCCTCCTGTTTTTGATGATTATGGTGATGAGAATAATTATTCTGTTGAATCTGCTCCTACTACGATTGTTCATGTGGGGAGTATTAATTCTTTTATGCATGTGGCTCATGATAGGGATGCTTTATGTGATAGTTATATTGTTAGTCCTATTCATGATGCTACTGAAAGTTATTATGAGAGAGGGAAACATGGTTTGATGGATCTCAACAATATTGAGTTTACCCACTTTATGTTGCAATTCTTGAAGTTGTACTTGTTTTGCCTTCCTATGCTTTTTGCTTTGCGCTTTCATGACTTGTCTCTTTACAAGACTATTTTTCATAGGAAGTGGTTCAGATTTAAATGTCTTTCACATTTGCTTTTTGATGCTCTCTATTGCTTTAAGTTCCTATATGGCGCCTTTGCCTCAAGCTCTTATATGGCGCCCACATGAGCATCTTTGCAAATTACTGCACCTAGCTCAAAGGCGTTAAAGAAAAGCACTCTTGGGAGATAATCCAATGTTTTTACTTTTAGTACTTTTTATTTTATTTGAGTCTTGGAAGTTATTACTACTGTAATAACCTCTCCTTATCCTTTTTATTTCGTTGTAGTGCCAAGAGAAGCCTCTAATTTGAGTGAGGTAAGATTTGGGGATGTTGCTGTCTTGAAACAGATTTCGGTGCTGCACCGTAAAAATTCGTGAAAATTCTCAGAATATCTTTTTGACCTGAGATTTCTTGTGCATATACCCCAGGTTATATCCAAACTTTCATTAGCTGAACACTTTTTTATTTGAGCAACAGAAAACCCCTAAAAAATTCGACCTTTGTCAGCTATTCTGTTTTGCAGATTTCTACCAATATTTGTGTTTGCCGCTTTGTCACTTTCTTTTCAAGTTCTTTTGATCACGGAACTTTTGGGGAAGTTGCTACAGTAGTATATACTTTATATGTGGTGGTTTTGGGTTGAAACCTGAAGCAAAAGAGGTTGATTATATTCTATGCTTACACTAATGTTGCTAATAGATTTGTGTTTAGTTTTGTATGAAGGAAGTTTTCAAGTGTAGGGATTGGAGAATGATGAGATGAGATGAAGAATGGACAAAAGCTCAAGCTTGGGGATGCCCATGCAACCCCCAAGAAATATCCAAGAGGTACAAGCGTCAAAGCTTGGGGATGCCCCCGAGGCACCCCTTCTTCATCGGCAAAAATCAGGTCACCTTTCAAGACACTATATTTTTATTGCTTCATGCACTATGTGTTTTTCTTGGAGCGTCAGTTGTTTTTGTTTTCAGTTTTCTTTTGTTTTGTTTGCTGCGATAAGTGGTTAGATCACATCATGTTTCTTTTAAAGGAGATGAACTCGCTTTTCATTTGCCAAGAACACTCTAGTTTTCACTCTTATCGTTCAATGAGTGTTCTCTTTTTCTGCTACTGCGTATAGCTTGCATTTTTCGCCTTGATTTTTGTTCAGATCTTGTTTTATCTTTGCATCAAGGTGTATTTGGACCTCTGGTATATGTTGGTTTTCCTCAAAAGAGTTTCCTCAAAAAGGTTTTAATGGTGTTGGAAAAGAGAAAAAGTTTCATGCAAAAAGGTGGTACAAGAAGGAGCTTGTGTAGACTGCGGCTTAGACTTTTTCATGTCATGCTTGATGTATTTTTGATAGTATGCTTAGTGTTTTTGCTGTAGCATGAATTGTCTCAAATAACTGAGATTGTTTGGAAGCATTATTTTGGTTTTCTCCTTGATGCTTTATTTGGGTTGACTTGGCGCATGCTCACACATGTTAGACTCTTACAAAGTCGCCAATAGCCTCTATGATCATTTAGTTTTTGACTTTTGATACCATCTTCTGCTTCTTTTAATGTCGCTTTGTCGCGTTGCATGATTATGGCCATTATTGCTCTCTTAGTTGGTCGCTCCCAGTCTTTTGCTAGCCCTCGCCTTGTACTGAGTATGAGCTCTACTCGTGCATCCAACTCCTAAAAACCAAAGTTTTCCAAAGTGTCCACCATACATACCTATTAGCAATTTTCTATTCCAAGTAAATTTGACTTGCTTTTATTTTCTCTTTAAATTAAACTCTTACCAGTGTTATGCGAAAATTGGTTAGTAAAGCTCTCACGAACCGGAAGGTACACTTTACTTTTTCTTGGTCTTAAAAATTTGACATTGTGGTCTCTTATGTTGAGTTGTTATGCTTGCAAGTTGTAAGTTGGATACTAGCCCATCCATGCTGTCATGGGGCAAGCTTTCAACATTGCACTTCTTATTTGAGTTGATATCGTGATCTTTTGTTTATGGATGCCCGCGGTGTGAAATGAATTGGGAATCTTGTGGGCATCATGGAGTTTGTATATGTGTTAGGGAAACGCCTGGGCTGCCAATCTAAGCCATACATAATTCATGGTGGAAATTTGCAGCATACCCATAGTGGACATTCGACGACGCATCTCAAAATAAAAAGCTAAACAAATGGCAAATAAAAGAGATGTCGAGGTGTTCATTGTCTGCTTGTCCTGTCATTTTGATGTGGGCTTGTTCCATGTCATCGGGCACGGAGGTACCCCGTTGGCGGTTCTCGATGATACATATATACTTACAATGACAAGAGCCTTGCTTGGGACTCTAAGTAAAGTAGCATGAGGTTTGGGTACTCGTATTCACGGGGCACGAGGTTTTCGACTTATGATTTGTCAAGCATATGCATCATAATTGTTCTTGCATTAACTTTAACCATTCAAGATGCTTATGATGGGGGCAATGAGAGCTCAAAGCCGGTAAGTACCATAATTTTTGAAGGTCTATAAAACTTGCAAACACTGCTTCCCTCCGCGAAGGGCCTTTCTTTTGCTTTTATGTTGAGTCACCACCTTCTATCTTTATGCACCATTAAGAGAGCATAGTTGTCATTCTTAGTATAATGTGCATTGTCCCAAAGTTTTCATTGATTGATTCATATTGTTGGTTTCACTTATTCTCAAATTATTTGTATCTAGTCGCCCTTTTAAACTTGAAGGTGTCCTATGCATTTATGTTTTGCTCTCCATGAAGGACAAGCTGAAAACCATCTGTATGTTTTTCCTTTTGATTTGAACACACGTTTGACTTTCATTGTTTCATTTTTATGATCTTTTGTTTGTGTTCATTTGCATGTTATAACATGGTTGCTAAGTTCTTATTGTCAAGATTATATCTTTTATGCCCATGTTTTAAGTTCTTATGATCCCAGCTCACAAATGCTTACATATATGATCAAGATTGTGTAGGTGCATGTCACCTCAAAAATTATTCTTTTGTTATCATTTACCTACTCGAGGACGAGCAGGAGTTAAGCTTGGGGATGCTGATACGTCTCAAACGTATCTATAATTTTTTATGATCCATGCTTGTTTTTACACCATTTGCCTTGTGTTTCGTTACACTTCGTGGCGTTTTTATGTGATTTTTGGAACTAACCTATTGACAAGATGCCACAGTGCCAGTTCCCTATTTTCTGCTGTTTTTGTGTTTCAGAAAAGCTACACAAGAAATATTCTTGGAATTGGACGAAACAAGTTCCAGAAGTCTTATTTTCCCCGGAAGCTTCCAGAGAACCGAAGAGGAGGCAGAGTGGGGCCACAAGGGCCCCACACACCAGGGCGGCACGGCCCAGGCCCTGGCCGCGCCCCTATGTGTTAGGAGCCCCTGGCAGCCCCCTGATGACGCCCCTTCGCCTATATAAAGCCTCGGACGGAAAACCCTAAGGGAGTCGGCAAAATTTCCAGAACAGTTCCGCAGCGCCGCCGCCGTCGAAGCCAAATTTCGGGGGACAGAAGTCTCTGTTCCGGCATCCTGCCGGGACGGGGAAGTGCCCCTGGAGCCATCTCCATCGGTCTCCATCGCCGTCTCCGCCGTCTCCATCGACCTCACCGCCATCTCCATCAACCTTGTTGTCTCCTATGATGAGGAGGGAGTAGTTCTCCCCCGGGGCTGAGGGCTCTACCGGTAGCTATGTGGTTCACCTCTCTCTCCCATGATGTGATATTTATGTGATCGTGAGCTTTGTATCATGTTGAATAAGTAGATGTTACTCTTCTTCATTATGTGTACTCTAGTGTGTTATTAAAGTAATCTATTCCTCCTGCCATGGTGTAACGGTGACAGTGCGTGCATCGTGGTGGTACTTGGTCTAGGCTACGATTGTGATCTCTTATGGATTATGAGAATAATTATCACTATGATAGAATTGAAGTGATCTATTCCTCCTTTCATGGTGTAACGTTGACAGTGTGTGCACTGTGTTAGTACTTGGTCTAAGTTGCAATAATATTTATCTTGAGTTGTGATTTGATTTGGATATCTCTATTAGTGGTGTTTGTCAAGTACTTGATGAACTTTAAGGGGTGCTTCTGTAGCCACTACGCAATGATTAGTGTTATTCAATAGGAAAGTAATTCAGAGTACCATAGTGAAGAGAAGTTATTTATTTGTTCAATCATGTTATATTTGTTGGGAGTGTGTCCACTAGTGAAAGTATGATCCCTAGGCCTTGTTTCCAAGCTTTGCACACTGTTTACTTGCTGTTTTGTTACTTGTTTGCTTGCTGCCATTTTTATTCTAGATTGCACTTACTACTCATAATCATCTATACCACTTGTATTTCAATATCTCTTCGCCGAACTAGTGCACCTATACATCTGACAAGTGTATTGGGTGTATTGGGGACACAAGAGACTTTCTGTATCGTAATTGCAGGGTTGTTTGAGAGGGATAGCTTTGACCTCTTCCTCCCTGAGTTCGATAAACCTTGGGAGATCCACTTAAGGGAAACTTGATGCTGTTCTACAAACCTCTGCACTTGGAGGCCCAACACTGTCTACAAGAACAGACGCGTGCGTAGACATCAGTGTCCCGAGCGCGCCATGCTGGTGCCAAGTTGACGTGTAGCAGACGGTCCTTGTGCGTGGTGAATGACCAGCCCGTTGGGAACCCCAAGAGGAAGGTGTGATGAGTTTTCCCTGAGTTAAGAAACCAAGGTTTAATCGTTCTTGAAGAGGAAGGTGTGATGAATATAGCAGCAAGATTTTCTTCCCCGGCAACGGCGCCAGAAAATAGCTTGATGCCTGGTTGATAACCAGCCCGTTGGGAACCCCAAGAGGAAGGTGTGATGAATATAGCAGCAAGATTTTCTCTCAGTTAAGAAACCAAGATTTATCGTTCTTGGAGAGGAGAGACAAACGACTGAAGGTGATGCGGACTGGCTTAGTAACACTCCAACAAGGACGCCGTTTAACGATTCTTGTTGACTCGTCTTCGGCTAGAAGCAACGTGGAACCTGCACACAACACAACCAAGTACTCCGTTTCCAACTTGCGATGAGGTTGTCAATCTCACCGGTTTGCTTGAAACAAAGGTTATGAGCGTATCGAGTGGAAAACAATAGAGTATGCAAGTAAAGTAAACAGGTGATAGCAATATGATGGAAATAGGACTGGGGTCCACAGTTCACTAGTGGTGTCTCTCCATAAGATAAATAACACATGCTGGGTAAACAAATTATAGTTGGGCAATTGATAGAATAAAGATAAACGTGATATGTCAAGAAGATCACTATGCGATTTACTCTGGGCATTACAACAAAATACATAGACCGCCATCCAACTGCATCTATGACTAATAATCCACTCACGGGGATATCGTCCGAACACCCCATGAGTATTAAGTTGCGAACAACGGATAATTGCATTAAGCAAAGTGTGTAATGTAAACAAAGCATATGCCCTTGAGCATATGAATGTTGTTTTCTCCCTAGTAGCAACAGCACATCTACAACCTTAGAGGTTTCTGTCACTCCCCCAGGTTAAATAGAGGCATGAACCCACTATCGAGCATAAATACCCCCTCTTGGAGTCACTAGCAACTACTCGGCCAAGATAGCTACTAACAACGGAGAGCATGCAAGATCATAAACAACATAGAGATAACAAAAGATAATATTCAGTACAGCAACTAATCATAAACACCAATATTCATTGGATCCCAACAAACCAAACATGTAGAATTACATAATGGTGATCTCAATCATGTAGGGCAGCTCATGAGATCTAAACATGAAGCACATGGTGGAGAAGACAACCATCTAGCTACTGCTATGGACCCATGGTCCAAGGTAGACTACTCACTCATCGCTCCGGAGGCAAGCATGGCGATGAAGAAGACCTCCGGTGGCGATTCCCCTCTCCGGCAGGGTGCCGGGAAGAGCTTCTGGCCCCTCCCGATCTTTGGGTCGACGGCGGCGGCGGATCGCGATGTGTTCTGGAAAAGTGATCGGGTACTTAGGTTTTTTCCGTCGGGGGGTCTTTATAGGCGAAGGGGCGATGTCAGAGGTGGGGCCAGGCGGCCTCACACCATAGCGGCGCGGGCTAGGGGCTGGCCGCGCCAGCCAGGCGTGTGGGCCCCTGGTGGCCCCTCTCATTCTCTCCTTCGGATCTGGAAGCTTCCGGGTAAAATAAGACTTCAGGAACTTGTTTCGTCCAATTCCGAGAATATTTCCTGTGTATCACTTCTGAAACACAAAAACAGCAGTAAACAGGGAACTGGCACTGTGGCAACTCGTTAATAGGTTAGTTCCGGAAAATGCATAAAAGTGCCAGGAAGTGTAACGAAACATTAGGCAAATGGTGTAAAAACAAGCATGGAGCATCAAAAATTATAGATACGTTGGAGACGTATCAAGCATCCCCAAGCTTAACTCCTGCTCGTCCTCGAGTAGGTATGTGATAACAAAAGAATAATTTTTGAGGTGACATGCACCTACACAATCTTGATCATATATGTAAGCATTTGTGAGCTGGGATCATAAGAACTTAAAACATGGGCATGAAGATATAATCTTGACAATAAAAACTTAGCAACCATGTTGTAAACATGCAAATGAACACAAACAAAAGATCATGAAAATGAAACAATGAAAGTCAAATGTGTGTTCAAATCATAAGGAAAAACATACAAATGGTTTTCAGCTTGTCCTTCAAAGAGAGCAAAACATAAATGCATAGGACACCTTCAAGTTTAAAAGGGCGACTAGATACAAATAATTTGAGAACAAGTGAAACCAACAATATGAATCAATCAATGAACTTTGGGACAATGCATATTACACTAAGAATGACAACTATGCTCTCTTAATGGTGCATAAAGAAAGAAGGTGGTGACTCAACATAAAAGTAGAAGAAAGGCCCTTCGCAGAGGGAAGCAGTGATTGCAAGTTTTATAACCTTCTAAAATTATGGTACTTACCGGCTTTGAACTCTCATTGCCCCCATCATAAGCATCTTGAATGGTTAAAGTTAATGCGAGAACAATTATGATGCATATGCTTGACAAATCATAAGTTGAAAACCTCGTGCCCCGTGAATACGAGTACCCAAACCTCATGCTACTTTACTTAGAGTCCCAAGCAAGGCTCTTGTCATTGTAAGTATATGCATATCATTGAGAACCACCAATGGGGTACCTCCGTGCCTGATGACATGGAACAAGCCCACACCAAAATGATAGGACAAGCAGACAATGAACACCTCGACATCTCTTTTATTTGCCATTTGTTTAGCTTTTTATTGTGAGATGCGTCGTCGAATGTTCACCATGGGTATGCTGCAAATTTCCACCATGAATTATGCATGGCTTAGATTAGCGGCCCGGCGTTTCCCTAACACATATACAAACTCCATGATCCCCACAAGATTCCCAATTCATTTCACACCGCGGGCATCCATAAACAAAAGATCACGATATCAACTCAAATAAGAAGTGCAATGTTGAAAGCTTGCCCATGACTGCATGGCTGGGCTAGTCTCCAACTTACAACTTGCAAGCATAACAACTCAACATAAGAGACCACAATGTTAAAATTTTTTAAGAACAGGAAAAAGTAAAGTGTGCCTTCCGGTTCGTGAGAGCTTTACTGACCGAATTTCGCATAACACTGGTAAGAGTTTAATTTGAAGAGAAAATAAAAGCAAGTCAAATTTACTTGGAATAGCATATTGCTAGTAGGTATGTATGGTGGACACTTTGGAAAACTTTGGCTTTTAGGAGTTGGATGCATGAGTAGAGCTCATACTCAGTACAAGGCGAGGGCTAGCAAAAGACTGGGAGCGACCAACTAAGAGAGCAATAATGGCCATAATCATGCAAAGCGACATTAAAAGAAGCATAAGATGGCATCAAAAGTCAAAAACTAAATGATCACACTAGTGGAAAAAGGGCCTTTGGCCTGGACCCTTTAGTCCCGGCCTCCATCTGGGCCGGGACTAAAGGCCCGGCCACGTCGCCCCAAATTCGCCAGCCGCCCGGGAGGCTTTAGTCCCGGCCCGTAACGAGCCTTTAGTCCCGGTTTGAGACACAAACTGGGACTAAAGGGCTATGCGCTGAGCGGCCCGCATGTGCGCCCCCTTTAGTCCCGGTTTGTGTCTCAAACCGGGACTAAAGTCCTCTGCCTATATATTGGCCGCAGCCCCTCTCTCCCCTCTTCCTTGCATTTTTCTTGGATGGATGAGTGTGGGTGTGCTAGCTCACCTTTTTGCTTGGATGCACTAGAGGTGTTTGTTTAAATGTGTGTTAGAGCGATGCCGCTTCAGTTCACCGAACACAACTACGATATGAGGTGCCCGAGCCACGCTTAAGCCTCTTCCTCTTTATTTCTACTTATTCTAAAAGGTTAGCAACTATATTTCCTCGTTTAGACCGTGCGGTACTAATTTTTATGATCGTGATTGTGTTTGATATACTGTTGCATGACACAGATGAGCCATCCATGGATGTACGGTGATCGACGCACCGCCGCTTACAGAGAAGGCGTGCATTCTTTTCGAGATGCGGCCGATGCGAACAAGCATGGTGGTGGCTATATGTTTTGTCCATGTGTTGAATGTCGGAATAAGAAGGATTACACTTCCTCAAGAGTCATTCAGAGCCACCTGCTTCGGTCTGGTTTTATGTCGGGCTATAATGTTTGGACCAAGCACGGAGAAAGAGGGGTTATGATGGAAGACGACGATGAAGAAGAAGAGAACGATGATGAAAACTACCGATCTATGTTCCCTGAGTATGCTGATACCGCAATGGAAGACAATGAAGAAGAAGATCGGGGTGCAGAACGGAAACCAGATGAGCCCGCTGATGATCTTGGTCGGGTCATTTCTGAAGCACGGCGAGGCTGCGACACAGAAAAGGAGAGGTTGCAGTTCGAGCAGATGTTACAGGACCACAACAAATTGTTGTACCCAACTTGTGAAGATGGCTAGAAGAAGCTGGGTAGCACACTAGAATTGCTGAAGTGGAAGGCAGAGACCGGTATGACTGACTCGTCATTCGAAAAGTTGCTGGTACTGATGAAGAAGATGCTTCCAAGAAAGAACGAATTGCCCGCCAGCACGTACGAAGCAAAGAAGCTTGTCTGCCCCCTAGGATTAGACGTGCAGAAGATACATGCATGCCCTAATGACTGCATCCTCTACCGCGGTGAGAAGTATGAGAATATGGATAAATGCCCGGTATGCACTGCATTGCGGTATAAGATCAGAAAAGATGACCCTGGTGAGATTGAGGGCGAGCCACCCAGGAAGAGGGTTCCTGCCAAGGTGATGTGGTATGCTCCTATAATACCACGGTTGAAACGTCTGTTCAGAAATAAAGATCATGCGAAGTTGTTGCGATGGCACATGGAAGATCGTATGAAAGACGATAAGTTGAGGCACCCCGCTGATGGTCGGTAGTGGAGAAAAATCGAGAGAGAGTTCCCGAGATTTGCAGGTGACGCAAGGAACTTATGGTTTGGTCTGAGTACAGATGGCATGAATCCTTTTGGGGAGCAGAGTTGCAGTCACAGCACCTGGCCCGTTACTCTATGTATCTACAACCTTCCTCCTTGGTTGTGCATGAAGCGGAAGTTCATAATGATGCCAGTGCTTATCCAAGGTCCAAAGCAACCCGGCAACGACATTGATGTGTACCTAAGGCCATTAGTTGATGAACTTTTACAGCTGTGGGCCGAACTAGGTGTACGTGTGTGGGACGAGCACAAACAAGAGGAATTTGACCTTCGAGCGTTGCTTTTCGTAACCATCAATGATTGGCCTGCTCTTAGTAACATTTCAGGACAGTCAAACAAGGGATACAATGCATGCACGCACTGTTTAGATCAGACAGAAAGTATATATCTGGACAAATGTAGGAAGAATGTGTACCCGTACAATCGTCGTTTTCTTCCGCCCAAGCATCCCTTAAAGAAAAAAGGCAAGCATTTCAATGGCAAGGCAGAACCCCGGGGGAAGCCTGTCATCCGTACTAGTGCTGAAGTATTTGATATGGTCAAAGATTTAAAAGTAATCTTTGGAAAGGGTCCTGGCAGCCAACCTGTTCCTAACGGCCCTGATAAGCGCGTACCCATGTGGAAGAAGAAATCTATATTTTGGGAGCTACCCTATTGGGAAGTCCATGAGGTCCGCTCCGCAATCGACGTGATGCACCTGACGAAGAATCTCTGCGTGAATATTCTAGGCTTCCTGGGCTTGTATGGGAAGTCAAAAGATACACCGGAAGCACGGGAGGACCAGGAACGTCATAAAGGAAGAGATGGCATGCATCCAGGGCAGTTTCAAGGGCGTGCCAGCTACGCTCTTACTAAGGAAGAGAAGGAAATCTTCTTTGAAGTCCTTTTCAGTATCAAGGTCCCGACTGGCTTCTCGTCGAATATAAAGGGAATCGTAAATATGAAAGACAAAAAATTCCAAAACCTAAAGCCTCATGACTGCCACGTGCTTATGACGCAATTGCTTCCGGTTGCATTGAGGGGAATTCTACCGGAAAATGTTCGCCTGGCAATTGTGAAGGTATGTGCATTCCTCAATGCAATTTCTCAGAAGGTAATCGATCGAGAAAGTCTATCAGGGTTACAGATTGATGTGGTCCAATGTCTGGTCAGCTTCGAGTTGTTGTTCCCGCCATCCTTTTTCAATATAATGACACACCTCCTAGTTCACCTAGTCGAAGAGATTAGAATTCTCGGTCCTGTGTTTCTACATAATATGTTCCCCTTCGAGAGGTTCATGGGAGTCTTAAAGAAATATGTTCGTAACCGTGCTAGGCCAGAAGGAAGCATCTCCAAGGGCTATGGAACAGAGGAGGTCATTGAGTTTTGTGTGGACTTTCTTCCTGACCTTAAGCCGATTGGTGTTCCTGAATCTCGGTATGAGGGTAGGCTGACAGGAAAAGGCACACTAGGACGGAAAGCAAAAGTATGTATGGACGGGCATTCTTTCTCTCAAGCACACTACACAGTTCTACACAATTCCACCGTGGTGGCTCCGTATATCGTGAGACACAAGAATATTCTACGCTCCGAAAACCCGGGGAAGACTGACTCTTGGATTAAAGGGGAACACGAGAAGACTTTCGGCAGTTGGTTGCAGACACATCTCATGAATGATGACACCATTGGAGATCAGCTGTACTGTTTGGCCAGGCCACCATCTTCTACTATATGTACTTTCCAAGGGTACGAGATAAATGGGAATACATTTTACACGGTTGCCCAAGATAAAAAGAGCACCAACCAAAACAGTGGTGTCCGCTTTGATGCAACAGACGAGAATGGGCACTGTTTGGAAACATATTACGGGTACATAGAGGAGATATGGGAACTTGACTATGGACCTACTTTTAAGATCCCTTTGTTTCGGTGCAAATGGGTGAAGCTGACAGGAGGCGGGGTAGTTGTAGACCAAAAGTACGGTATGACAACAGTGGATCTCAACAATCTTGCGTACATGGATGAACCATTCGTCCTAGCCAACGATGTCGCTCAGGTTTTCTATGTGAAGGACATCTATTATATATTAAAAGTACATTATGGGCTAACCAGAAAATAGAGAAATATGTTAGAAAATCCCACAATAATTAGAAACATCTGGCCGTTAATTTGACAGCTTAACCATTGGATTAGACTTAAGGGAAAATTACCCACCACTGCCATTACAATAAACGTAACCGTGTCCCATTATTTTGTTTTTCCTTATACCATAGCCGCCATATCATGAAGTCATAACTAGATTGCTGGAGAACTTACCTAGATCGCTAGAGATTTGCCGCCGGCCGCCGCAGCCACAAACACACGCATCTTGCCGACACTGACGTATACGTAAGCCATCGTCACGTATACTCGCAGTCGCGGCTGTTGTATTGCAATCACCAGCTATCGCCGCCGCAAAGTTTCCCAGATGCAATCGTTCAATCAATCGTGGACTCTGAACCCGTTCATGCATGCCAACGTTACTGAGGTTTTCAATCTCATTCATACACCATAAAGGCATGCACACATATATGGATCGGTTGAATTAAAAATTGTGCTGCAGCTCAGATACATCGGGACGGCTAGCTCTGAGTCAGGTACTCATGATCTTCAATTTCCAAAGTTTTCTATGCCCTGACACCTCGACCAGCTGCCATTCCCGTTGCCATCGGTTGGCTGACCTACTCCAGGTACATGGAAATCAGTGATCAGAGATTTTTCTGGTGAAATCTGGGGTTCAGATTGCCTTCAGATGAGATTTCCCTTCCCTTTGAGAAAAAAAAGTTAACCAAGATCTATTTTCATCAGTCTCAATATCTCATCATGTGGATCCTCCTTTCGTCATCCTCACAGGCCATGCATGCATGACATGCGACCTGATCGAAAAGCGGGCAAACAGCCATCTACATGAAGTCTCCAACGGCAGGTAGTGTGTGGACAATAGTAGATTAGATCGGCAAGTTTGATCAGTAAGTTGTTTAATTCGTTTCAGCTAGCTAGGTGCAGAGGATAGTACTAAGATTTTAACAATTACAATAGTCAACCAAATCAGCAAGAAATAAGGCCGCATGTAATATAAGGATCAAAGTTTGCTACTGCCCTCTCCCCAGACATAATTATTTGATAATGGTACCGCTGATTATCTTTGATTAATACATCTCTTTATGTCTTTGTTGCTCAGCAGATGTGTGCTTTCTTCTAGGATGCACTGTCAACCAGGTGTAAAACAGAGTGAGAAATCAAGATCAATGTCACCGCACTGCGGCGGCCAAAGCTCGGAACATACAGAGTTGTCGTAACAAGATTGGTTGAAAAACATTAATTCACAGCTCAGGTACGTATGTTCTTCTCACTAACCTTGCAATGATATAAATTCCTCTCTTCTCAGGTCACATGTCATATTTTGTGCAAAAAAAGTTTACATATCATATTGATACGTCAATTAGCTGATCAGCAATATTAGGTGTATGCCTTTGCTCAAGACAATATACATCAGCATTAGCTATAACCACAAATAAGATGATTTTGTTTGTTGTACTTAATTACTGACACGACATCATCAATTTCACCTCATAAAGAAATTAGTTCACCATACACCACTAACGACAAAAATAAGGATTGATCCAATACGACACTTTTCAAAACATAGATACTCAAACAGACTGTTCAAAACACATGCAAGCAATCGCCGTATTAAGAGCCAATGCAATGGAACTATATCGTTCGCATTTTCATTCATATACTTATCTTCCATTTTCTTTACACTCATAATTCACACTTGTGGATCTTAGTGTGTAAAAGAAAGCAACGGAATGCCTATATACTCTAGAAAATCCCAAAAGAAAAATATATATCCATTAATTTTCATGTTGGACAAATAGTTATTGCATTATAAATATTACCTACCAATGATACGGAGATGCATCTGACCCTAAGCCAATCTCTCTTTCTTCCGTGGAAAAAATACAACCCCGTGCTTTCTGGTGCGGCTATCAAGTCCGCCACCGCCCACCTCTCCCATTTTGTCTCCAGCCATCCACCTGCACGACTCCATTCACAAATCGGTGGAACTGAAAATTGCCAACATGCATGTCTCTAGGCATGACTCCATCAGGGACGTATGAAGCGATTTGCTGGGTAGAATTTCTAGGCACTATTTCATCCTGATGATTAGTCTCACTCAATTTTTCCTACTGAGTAACTTTCCAATGGACTGCATGGACCAGATCAAGTAGGACTCCGACCCGTCTCATGTCCCTGCCTTATTGCCTACAATGCCAGCATCAGCTATCATTTTCCCGCATGAACGTCTCCAGTGAACTCTAGATTTCCCTGCCTCCTCGCAATTAGTGTTTTTTGCTGCTCACGGGTGATTTTCATGAGGATTCATTCTTATACCTTAATTTGATTTATTTGTGCATGTTATTCCGAAATAATCATTCTATTTATGATTGTTTGTGAAGTGAGAAAACTGTAATACTTGGATTCTCAATTGACACTGAGAAACTGTCTTGAGATTCTTAATGAGAGGGCGGACAATTGACACACTTCATGCATTTTCAATTGAATATTCAAAATAGAGAAATAAACTCTCATGTGTAATCTATAAAAAAACAAGGAGAAAAATAGCACATCATTGTTAATGAATTGAAAGTGTTACGAGAGACAATTAATTTAGTTGTTGTCCATATAGCTAATCTCAAGAAAATGATTATAGGATTTATCGATTTATCAATTTGGACAGGTAGTAAGTTATTTGGATAGATCTCTTCTTCCTCAAGAGACAAGCAAAGGAACAGCCCATTGGACTAAAGGAGACCAGGTTGAAGTTCTATCATTTACACCAAGTAGTGAACCGTCAGATTGAATATATCCGCCTTCATGTAAAACAACGGTATTTCACATTTTTGACATCGGGAAATTATGTATCAAAATTGTTTGTCCTATGGCCTAGCCCAACTCCTCGAGCTCTCGGCTTCGTTGTTGATCTTTGAGTTGGTTGGTTCATGAATCTGGCATACATGATTTGTACTGGTGTGAGGAGAAAGCTATATATTTCTAGAACAATAATGTCACCAATATAATCGGTTGTGGCCATTCCTATAAAAAGGATACACTATCCTATTTTTGTGTGTTTTGCTATGACAATAAACAAAATCCAGGGCAATCTCTGCATAAGCTAGGCCTATGTCTACGTAAGTAAGTTTTCATACAAGGACAAATACACGTAGCATTTTCATTATTCAGAAGAAGAAATGGGCTTCGGATAATGGTCAATGACGAGGATAGCAAAGAGAAAGATGTGTCGCAAGAACATACTCTACAAAGAAATTTCTGAAGGTGTGACAAAAGGGCACCTACTTATATACTGCTACTTCCACTTGATGCTACTACTACTAACCATTCAACAAATATGACTACAAATTTTCTGCAGTATTTTTCAATTTATAGAAATGACATTTTTATGCTTACCAGGTTGTTATGCACTACATGGCAGGAAGAATATTATCTAATTCTTTAAAAATTCATGAGAGGCATGCACCACAATTTGATGTAATTAGTTAACAATTTTTTCTAAAATCTTTAAACGTGATTACTTCCTTTGGTGATGATGGAATTCGGTAAGCTTGTGATTTCTTATGATGATATCTATACATAATCTAGGTTTGAGAAAGTATATTCTTATTCTGATACTTTTAGTCTATACTCTTAAACAAACTGGATAATACAAAATGCTCATCGCATCAAATCTTTAAAAATTTAAAGGTTCAATTATATTACATAGTATAACTGCATGAGCCTATATTTATGAGAACACGCACACATTATAAACTAGATAGTGATGCAATCAATCTTGTGTGGTGCCAAGTCTTATTGCGTCTTCATATTTTCCAGATGTATGAAAGAAACGATCTAAATTTTAAGTGGGAGATTAGCTTACCTCAATCAGGAGAGCGCAGGGAGCACAAACAACATTGCAGGCGGAAGACTGAACAATATTAGTCATCGTTCGTTGCTTCTGGCTGGTCAGCAATCAGCACTATGATGCGATTCCTCCATGTTTCCATGTGACATGCGCTGGATGAGGCCAAGGAAGATATCTAGATCGAAGCGCTAGAAGACGACCTTATCATGAAAGCGCAGTGGACCTCGGAGGACAATATGAAACTGTTGTTGAGATTGAATAAATTAAAAAAGGTGAGAGAAAGAAGACAAAAAATAGCATCCTGTGATATCAGAAGAACAATATCACAAGAGAATGTATAGGTATACTTCCAGTGCACAACTTTAATTGAAAAATGCAGGCTGATACAATTTCATGGGATGGGAGCGTCCTACCTGATTCATAACAATAACACGCATCAGCCCTCTGTCTTCTCCAAATAGACGCTCGGCGACCTGCTCTGCAATCCTAAAGCTCCTAGACGAACCGAAGGTGCCTAATCCTCTTCAGCCCGGATGTCCTCCATGGTCCTCCGACGGAAGTTACTCATGCTCCATTTATAGGCTCAACAGATTTTCGAGATCTGGGAGGAGCAGAGACCGTCAAATTTGGCGAATTCCTGGGAGCGGAGACAATCCAATTTGGAGACCAGCAGAAGATAAAAAAAAATTAGAAGTGGTGCGGTGAGCAATGGGGAAAAAGGATAGTGTGATAGAAGGGAGTTACTGTAGTGAAAATATAACCATTGTTTTCTTCTACCAGATCACAAAACTTAGACATCGCAAAACAAGCACCTGCATGGGACCACGAACACATAAAACTCAGCCAAAATGAAGTGAGCAAATTAAGAGCGTCTAAACTATTCATATAAATTAATATCCATGAAATTTAGAACCATATAAACATAATTTCTTACCAAAGAGTATTACAAGATCAATTGAGTAGTAATTTGCGCATACCCTGTGATTAGAAAATTAGAAAATTCAAAAATTACAACTAATCAAAATTAACAAAATATTAATATTTATCTTCATGCCAACAAAGAATTACAAATTAAAATAATGAATTATTAATAAATTGAACATGCCATCCTATGATTAAACTAAATAGCGAATTTTATTAGGCTGACTATAATCTGTTCAACACATTTAAATTTACCGTTAAGATGTCGCCCGCGCATGTGCGCGGGCCACTTTGCTAGTGTCTACAAAAACGAGAAAAAGAAATCAGTAAAAGAAGACATCGTCCGATGAGCCAAAGCGCCACATAGTTCTTTCAGGGAAAAGAAACATCGTGGGAGTAGATGACAAGACAGACATGTCAGTAGATTATAATAAGTTTCATGAAATTCCGCCCTTCAAAGTGAAAACTGACCCAAGCATCCTACTGAATGATGAAGATTCTCCATGGCTACGACCCAGAAGAAAACAGAAATAATAGATAGGAATGTTGGTGCAATAATGTAATAATGTATTAAACCTTTTATGTAATGCATGATGAAGATTCTCCATGGCTACGACAGACACGGTTACACCGCTCTTCTAGAAGTTTGATTGGTCTAAACGCATCTTCTAGAAGTTTGATTGGTCTAAACGCATTCAAACGGGCTTTTCAGAATACTAGACGAAACAACAAAGATTGAATTTTGGTGCAACTATGCCATCCACCAAAATTAGAAATGTTCATGTAGTTCATCTAGCACAATACATTTCATCTTAGACTACCTCTTTCGTTAGAGTGTGACTGAAACATTTTACTCCAAGTACTGTAGTACTAGTAGATAGAACGCCATGGCATTGCAAAGCATGGATAGAACGCAAGATAGAGACGAGACAACCACGGATGACAGCGTGCGGCAGGCGAACGATCGAAATGGTCAGCGTCTTCTATCAGCGCGGGGCGGACAGACGGACTGCGGAACTGCACAGCCGATGACGCGCTCCGCCGTAGGCCGGTAGCCGTCCCGCGGTGGGCCGAAGCGCACCGGCAGAAACTCCTCCCTGCCGTCGCCGCAGGGGAACTTGGAGCCGGAGAAGTGCTTCGCGAACGCGTCCACACCCTGCGAGTCCCAAGCAGCCACAAAATTCATTAGCGCAGGTGTTCATGCATGGAGTTAAGGCGCCGGTCTGGGGGAGTAGATATTAATAGTTTTGTTAAATTCTCAAATATGCAAAAAGAATATTAATAAACATAGTTTTTAATTGAAAATGGCAAAATAGTTAATACTTAGGATAGTTAAAATAATTAATTTTTAAAATAGAAAATAGTTTTGAATTATTTATTCAATTTCAAACACTTTTTATTTTCATAGTTTTGTCAAATTCTCAAATATGCAAAAAAAATATTAATAAACATAGTTTTTAATTGAAAATGGCAAAATAGTTAATACTTAGGATAGTTAAAATAATTAATTTTTAAAATAGAAAATAGTTTTGAATTATTTATTCAATTTCAAACACTTTTTATTTTCATAGTTTTGTCAAATTCTCAAATATGCAAAAAGGATATTAATAAACATAGTTTTTAATTGAAAATGGCAAAATAGTTAATACTTAGGATAGTTAAAATAATTAATTTTTAAAATAGAAAATAGTTTTGAATTATTTATTCAATTTCAAACACTTTTTATTTTCATAGTTTTGTCAAATTCTCAAATATGCAAAAAGAATATTAATAAACATAGTTTTTAATTGAAAATGGCAAAATAGTTAATACTTAGGATAGTTAAAATAATTAATTTTTAAAATAGAAAATAGTTTTGAATTATTTATTCAATTTCAAACACTTTTCATTTTTATAGTTTTGTTAAATTCTCAAATATGCAAACAGATAACTATTTATAAAACAAATAAAACAAAAAACAGAAAATAGGCCTTTAGTCCCGGTCCGTGCCACAGACCGGGACTAAAGGCCCTTGTGCTGAAAACCCCCACCCGAGGCCTTTAGTCCCGGGCGGTGGCTCAAACCGGGACTAAAGGCCCCCCTTTAGTCCCGGCCTGAACCACCGCCCGGGACTAAAGGTTCCCGGGGTATAAAACCCGCCCCTTCTTCCCCGCCGCACCGCACTTGGCAGTTTCGCGCGCGAGGAGAACTCACAGACGCCGCCAGGCTGCCGCGCCGCCGTTCGGCCGACCACCGCGCCAGCCCGCCGCATTGCGCCTTCGCGCCGCCGAAGTGCGCGCGCGCAGCACCCGCCGCCGCGCCGCGCCGCCGCCGCCGAAGTGCGCGCGCGCAGCACCCGCCGCCGCGCCGCCTGCAGCCGGAGAAGCTCCGCCGCGCCGCCTGTCCCCGCCAGTCCCCGCCAGTCGCCGCCGCGCCGTCCGTCGCCGCCAGTCGCCGCCGCGCCGCCCCAGTCGCCATCACACCTGCAAGGTTTTCTTTGCAAAAAAATTTATTTTGTTAATTAGTTAGCTAGTGTTAATTAGGGTTACGGTTAGAATTGAATTATTTTAGTTAGAATAGAGTTATTTAGTTAGAATAGCATTATTTAGTTAGAATAGAATTATTTTAGTTAGAATAGAATTATTTTAGTTAGAATAGAGTTATTTAGTTAGAATAGAATTATTTTAGTTAGAATAGAATTATTTAGTTAGAATAGCATTATTTAGTTAGAATAGAATTATTTTAGTTAGAATAGAATTATTTTAGTTAGAATAGAGTTATTTAGTTAGAATAGAATTATTTTAGTTAGAATAGAATTATTTAGTTAGAATAGCATTATTTAGTTAGAATAGAATTATTTTAGTTAGAATAGAGTTATTTAGTTAGAATAGAATTATTTTAGTTACAATAGAGTTATTTAGTTAGAATAGAATTATTTAGTTAGAATAGAATTATTTTAGTTAGAATAGAGTTATTTTAGTTAGAATAGAGTTAATTAGTTAGAATAGAATTATTTAGTTAGAATAGAATTATTTTAGTTAGAATAGAGTTATTTTAGTTAGAATAGAGTTATTTAGTTAGAATAGAGTTATTTAGTTAGAATAGAATTATTTAGTTAGAATATAATTATTTTAGTTAGAATAGAGTTATTTAGTTAGAATAGAATTATTTTAGTTAGAATAGAATTATTTAGTTAGAATTTTAGTTAGAATAGAATTATTTTAGTTAGAATAGAATTATTTAGTTAGAATAGAATTATTTAGTTAGAATTATTTAGTTAGAATTTATTTGCAAATAGAAATAGAATTATTTTGCAAATAGAAATAGAATTATTTTGCATCATATATAGTTTGTTAGTTTATTAGTTAATCAAATGTTCGTTTTTTGCAGAACTATGGATCCACATAGCAGGAACCTCGAAGAGGAAGAACTTATCGAAGATATAATCAAAGACGCCCCCGACGTTGAACCTGCTGAATCTCCGTCGTCATATCTAAACCCCTCCGGAGATGGAATGGAGGTTGATCGACACGAAGATGAAGCCGATGGGGCCGGAGATAGCTCCAATGACGGAGAAGGTGATAGCTCCACTGATGGAGAAGCCGGTGGAGAAGCCGGTGGAGAAGCCGGTGGAGAAATAATAAAGTCCGGCGAGGTATACATATGAAGTTCGACAATCACTTGTAATATGTGAAAAATATTGGAGATAGCTCTATATTGTATACATATACATTCATTTGACGAATGTTTCTCCCTCTTAGGCCTCCACATCAAGCAAAGCTACGAAACGAGGCCCGACTAAAAAGTTGGACGCACGGACGCATTACACCTTTGAGGTGATAATGCCTACGGGCGAACCAAAGCTTCCTAAGAATGCTGCTGACACATTCAAGAAGCAATGCGGAGTTCTCGTTAGGGATCACGTCCCGATCAGCGTTCGGGAGTGGAACAAGCGCAAAGGGGCAGCCGATAGTGACTATGTCGCCGAAAGGTACAAAGATAATCTTTGGAATGATATCATGTCACATTTCAACCTGCCAGAATGTGAGAATGAAGACGCCGCAAAAAAACTGAAGCAGTGGACACTAAAGAAGATGGCCGAACTGTTCCGTAGCTGGAAGAAGAAGCTATGGAAAAACTATCTGAAGACAAAGAAAGTGCCAGTATTCGAGGGGTACCTAGCCAAGCAGGCGAATCACTGGAAGGCATTTCAAGAGTACAAGGAGTCAGAAGATGCCAAGGCATTATCAGAAAAGAACAAGAAAAATGCCGATAAGAAGAAATATCACCACACGCTGGGGCCAGGGGGCTATGAGACTGCCATCCCAAAGTGGGATAAGAAAGAGCAAGATCTGCTAGCTAAAGGCATCGTACCTGAACCCATCCGTGATGAGTGGGAATTGAGAGCAAGAAATTGGTTCCTTGCGCATGGTGGTTTGTACGACGAAGAAACAGGGGACCTCATCTGCAGTGACGGTCTTAGGATACCCAGGGAGAATTGGAAAAAGATAGTGAAAGAAATTAAAGAGGGAAAAAGACAGTTCACTGCAGATAGAGAGAAAGATTTGCTCACACTGGTCCTCGGCAATGATGAACATGGAGGACGAACGCGAGGCTTCGGTCCTTCTTACCCGTGGTGGCTTGGGTTTGCCAGAGACCAAGACACTTACAGAAGCCGAGCGAGAGCAAAGAAGCGACAGCAGGATGAGGAGAATGACAAGTTCAACCAGTTGCTTGCCAGGCTTAACGAGCAACAGAAGCAGATTGATGAGCTTAGAGGAGTAGCGCGCCAGGAAGATCCTGCACTCGATATTACCGGCGCCCCATCTAAGCGGAAAAGCAGCGTGGCTGAATCTGAGGCCCCGCCCGACGATGCACGAAGAATGATAGAGGGCGGTCCCGGCTACCCCGTGGATGGAATCAAGGAGTCAACATCATGTGAACTCCATCAGAAATTTAAGAACATATCCATGAAGGTGGCCGTCGGACAAGCTTTACCTTCTGGCCCTGATGCACGCTGGCATGGCCGTGAGATTCCAGCTGGCTTTGCTAAAGTCGGGGTGGATGAAATCATGGTGGGGTTTCATGATATGGAGCTCGACATGGCTGGACCCGAAGATGAGAGGACACTCGGAGAAGTACTGGGTGGAGTCATCCTATGGGACAAGAACTACATCAAGCTTCCAGGCTCGGCCCCAAGGACAACACCGCCTCCGAGTCGTCGCAGGTCACCTACACCTCCATCACCTCCAAGCCCTCCACATGACGATGGCCACCACAACACGAGTCCAGATCGATCACCGCCGCCGGACTTGGGTCGGCCGTCTCCGCCGCCCCCCGCTAAGGATACTAAGCGGAAGCGTGCCAGCAAGAACGCTCCGTCGATGAGTTCTAAGCGACGGAGCTCCCCAAAGCGCAAACTGTCGCCCCTCCCAAAGGTACCTCATGCTAATCTTCCTATCAGACCTTATAATCGTACCGACAAGGAAAACGCCAGGATAGCAAAGGAACATTATGATGCGCAGATGAAAAAGAAGGAACCCGAGCCCCGCCCGGAATACACCGAGAAGCAAATAGCATATGCAAAATACTTCATGACCCTTCCATCACAGTATGACTTACACCATAAGCCTGACGACTATACACGCACATTGCAGAAGGAAGGGCAAAAGAGCAGATCACGTGCAAGTGCAAGTGGGAGCAAATCAAGTTCAACTACAAGCAAAAAAAGATCAGACGTTCCTCAGCTTGGACAACAGGCCAAACAGTCGATCCCACCCCTCAGGGTGTTACCCGAGAATGTTCCCTCTCTGGTGCAGGGGCAAGATTTGGAATTAGCAAAGAAGTGGGCGGCTGAATGGGGTATCCCGGTTGAAGACGTTCTGGCTTCCCAAGACGACAGGTTACCCAAGGCTGTGGTAGCCCCTAAGCCACAGTTTGTCATGGGAGCGCCTTTGGTCAACAAAGATAAGTTGGATGATCTCCCAACAAATATGCGTTACTTGCATACATGGTACTTAAGTGAATCAAAGAATGGGAGAACGATGATCGTGGAGCGTGTCCCACGGGAGTACTACGGCCGCCCCGAAGACATCCATATCGACTTTGATGAACTCTTTCAGATGTACAATGCCGACGCCCTCGACAAATCGCTTATGAGTTGCTATTGTCTGTAAGTTTTTTAATTCGTTGTCTACATATAACTTGATCAGTTATTTCAATTCATTGTCTACATATAACTTGTTCCGTTCTGACTTGTACTCTATTATGCAGAATGAAGATTCTGGAATGTAAAAGTAGGAACATCCTAAATATTGGGTTTATTGACCCAGATAAAATACATATAAAGACGCTAACTGATAACCCCAAGGAGACAGAGGAAAACCTTCTAAGGTTTCTAACAGATCAAAATTTCTGTGACCACACACTGTTTCCATACAACTTCAGGTGAGGGTCTTACTCTGTTGTGTCCATTCACTTATGAGTGTAATTGTTAAGTTACTGACACATATATATATATACATGTGCAGCTACCACTGGATTCTGTTGGACATTCAAATTGATAAGGGAAGAGTTGATGCCTTCGACCCATTATCGAGACCCTTGGAACAGTTCCAAAGCCTGCAGGACATGCTCCAAGGGTAATTTCAATCATTCTTGCGCTCTATCGGTCTCTTTCGATGGTTTTCTGATATATCAATTAATGAAAAACTTAGCAAATCATTTTCCTTGTCGGGCAGGGTTTGGAAGCGGTTCAAGTGCGTGACTGCCGGTATCCAGCATGAGAAGCTGACCTTTAGAGCGGCTCAGGTAAGTAGTAGTATGATATACTTCTATTTTCAATACATTTTGTGATGCTAGATTATTATTTTGATTATATATATTCTATTCTCGTAAAGTGCGACCAGCAGCCACGGGGGACGCATCTATGTGGATACTATGTTTGCGAGACCATTCGCACGTTTACCTCCGAGCACAAGGATTACAGATACGATGTAAGCAATAAACATTAACACCTCTATTTTTACCCGTCATTCTTTGTTATCATGATTGATATTCATATTCATCTCCCCTTCTTATATAGTACACGGCCATGCGGGAGAAGTACCTACCAGAGCAACGCGCGATTGCTGTTGCAGAGGAGCTAGCGACCTTTGTGAGGATAGAAGCTATAGACGACAAAGGACGATTTAGTGTAGCTAGGGGCCATTACTGATGTTGGTCCATGTAATCGAATAGACGGGCTCTAGTCCCGATAATTCTGATCTCCATGTAATTGTATATATATGCTCGCTTGAAAGATAAGTTAATCTTATATATATGCATAAACTAATTCCCGAACACCAAACAAGGCACCAAACGAGGCATCACGTTAATCCCCCTGAACACCTAAAACCCCGAAACCCTAAAACCCTAAAGCAAAAAACAAAAATCTGCAGATGCCCTTTAGTCCCGGTCCGTCTTACAAACCGGGACTAAAGGTCCTGGCCCTGGATGCACTCGGAGCCCCCACGTGGACAGCCTCCAGTCCCGGCTGATAACCGGGCCGGGACTAAAGGTTTAGCCTTTAGTCCCACGGCTGGGGTCCCGGTTTGCAAACCGGGACTAAAGGCCCTTACGGGCCGGGACTGGAGGCCCTGTCCCCACTAGTGTCATAGAGGCTAATGGCAACTTTGTAAGAGTCTAAGATGTGTGAGCATGCGCCAAGTCAACCCAAATAAAGCATCAAGGAGAAAACCAAAATAATGCTTCCATACAATAAAAACAACGTATGATTTTTTCAAAGGCTCATTAAGAAATCTCAGTTATTTGAGACAAGTCATGCTACAGCAAAACCACTAAGCATATTATCAAAAAGACATCAAGCATGACATGAAAAAGCCTAAGCCGCAGTCTACACAAGCTCCTTCTTGTACCACTATTTTGCACAAAGCTTTTTCTCTTTTCCAACACCATTTGAAATTTTTAAAGACACCTCTTTTGATGAAAACCAATAAATATCAGAGGCAAAAAATACACCTTGATGAAAAGATATGACAAAGTCTGAACGCAAATCAAGGCGAAAACGAAAACCAAAAGCAGTAGCAGAAAAAAGAAGAACACTCGATGAACGATAAGAGTGAAAACGGAGTGTTCTTTGCCAAGTACTTGATGAACTTTAAGGGGTTTGTCAAGTACTTGATGAACTTTAAGGGGTGCTTCTGTAGCCACTACGCAATGATTAGTGTTATTCAATAGGAGAGTAATTCAGAGTAGCATAGTGAAGAAAAGTTATTTATTTGTTCAATCATGTTATATTTGTTGGGAGTGTGTCCACTAGTGAAAGTATGATCCCTAGGCCTTGTTTCCAAGCTTTGCACAAAACTAAACACAATTCTATTAGCAACATTAGTGCAAGCATAACATATAATCAATCCTCTTTTTGCTTCAGGTTTCAACTCAAAACCACCACATATATAGCAAATACTACTGTAGCAACTTCTCCAAAAGTTCCGTGATCAAAAGAACTCAAAAGAAAGTGATAAAGTGGCAAACACAAATATTGGCAGAAATCTGTCAAAACTGAACAGCTGACAAAGGTCGAATTTTTGAGGGGTTTTCTGTTGCTCAAATCAAAAAGTGTTCAGCTAACAAAAGTTTGGATATAACCTGGGGCATATGCACAAGAAATTTCAGGTCGAAAAGATATACACAGAATTTATACGAATTTTTACGGTGCAGCACCAAAAACAGTTTCAGGACAGCAACATCCCCAAATCTTTACCTCACTCGAATTAGAGGCTTCTCTTGGCACAAAAACAAAATAAACAAGATAAGGAGCGGTCATTACAGTAGTAATGACTTCCAAGACTCAAATAAAAGAAAAAGTACTGAAAAGAAAACATTGGGTTATCTCCCAAGAGTGCTTTTCTTTAACGCATTTGAGCTAGGCGTAGAAAATTGCGAATAAGTAATAATGAAAGGGGGATCAGGATCCACTATAGGAATAAAGAAATGAATACTATCCAATTGAGGTTTTGAGTATCCCTTGTAGTCACGCTTTGGTACACTATTTTCATCAAAAAGAATTTCAGGACAAATCCAACTAGTATTAGCTACCAAGGCATTATGAATTCCTACAAGCTTACAAGGTATTGGCAATCTAGATTCTTTGTTGGGTGTACCAACAATTTCAACAGGCGAGCCAAGCTTATCAAACTTCTTAAAAACTTTCCTAGCCTCAATTGCAACATCTCTAAATTCTATGCGCAAGGTTTCTAAGATAAAAGCTTTCTTTTCGGGATCCTCAATTTCATGGAGCTTAAGGAACATGTATTGCATAAAAGGATTAAGACTAGCAAACCTAGCTTCTAACATGTGAACTAAATGAGCAGAAGCAACTTCATAACTAGGAGCTAGCTCAACCAAAGACTTTTCCTCAACTTCCTTATGCATACTAATGTGATTAAAGAACTCCTCAATGTTACTTTTGCCAATAATCGAACCACTACCTACTGAGAGGTCCTCCAGAACGTACTTAGGGATCAACATGATGAACTAAAAGTAAAGAAATAACAACTACCAAGGATTCTATTTTTTTGGGTTTTTGATATAAAACGATGCAGGTAAAATAAATAAAGTAAAGCAAAGCAATAAAACAAAGTAAAGGATGTGCGTGCGAAAAACTCCCCTTGCAGAAGTCTTCTACTTCCTCCCCGGCAACGGCGCCAGAAAATTAGCTGCTGGTGCCAAGTTGACGTGTAGCAGACTGGTCCTTGTGCGTGGTGAATGACCAGCCCATTGGGAACCCTAAGAGGAAGGTGTGATGAGTATAGCAGCTAGTTTTCCCTCAGTTAAGAAACCAAGGTTTAATCATTCTTGAAGAGGAGAGACAAACGACTGAAGGTGATGCGGACTGGCTTAGTAACACTCCAACAAGGGCGCCGTTTAATGATTCTTGTTGACTCGGCTTCGGCCAGAAGCAACGTGGAACCTGCACACAACACAACCAAGTACTTTGTTCCCAACTTGCGATGAGGTTTGATGTCTACGCACGCGTCTGTTCTTGTAGACAGTGTTGGGCCTCCAAGTGCAGAGGTTTGTAGAGCAGCAGCAAGTTTCCCTTAAGTGGATCACCCAAGGTTTATTGAACTCAGGGAGGAAGAGGTCAAAGCTATCCCTCTCAAACAACCCTGCAATTACGATACAGAAAGTCTCTTGTGTCCCCAACACACCCAATACACTTGTCAGATGTATAGGTGCACTAGTTCGGCGAAGAGATAGTGAAATACAAGTAGTAGTGATGATTATAAGTAGCAAATGTGATCTAAAATAAATATCGCTGCGAGCAAACATGTAACAAAACAGGAAGTAAATGGTGTGCAATGCTTGGAAACAAGGCCTAGGGATCATACTTTCACTAGTGGACACACTCCCAACAAATATAACATAATTGAATAAATAAACAACTTCTCTTCACTATGGTACTCTGAATTACTCTTTTATTGAATAACACTAATCATTGCGTAGTGGCTACAGAAGCACCCCTTAAAGTTCATCAAGTACTTAACAAACACCACTCATAGAGATATCTAAATCAAATCACAACTCAAGATAAATATTATTGCAACTTAGACCAAGTACTAACACGGTGCACACACTGTCAACATTACACCATGAAAGAAGGAATAGATCACTTCAATACTATCATAGTGATAATTATTCTCATAATCCATAAGAGATCACAATCGTAGCCTAGACCAAGTACCACCATGATGCACGCACTGTCACCGTTACACCATGGCAGGAGGAATAGATTACTTTAATAATACCACTAGAGTACACATAATATCTGAATAATAACATCTACTTGTTCAACATGATACAAAGCTCACGATCACATAAAGATCACATCATGGGAGAGAGAGGTGAACCACATAGCTACCGGTAGAGCCCTCAGCCCCGGGGATGAACTACTCCCCCCTCATCATAGGAGACAGCAAGGTTGATGGAGATGGTAGTGAGGTCGATGGAGACGACAGAGACGGTGATGGAGACTGATGGAGATGGCTCCGGGGGCACTTCCCCGTCCCGGCAGGGTGCCAGAACAGAGACTTCTGTCCCCCGAAATTCGTCGACGGCGGCGGCGGAGCTGCGGAACTGTTTCTGGAAAATTGCCGACTCCTTTAGGGTTTTCCGTCCCGAGTCTTCTTATAGGCGAAGGGGCATCGTCAGGGGGCAGCCAGGACGCTCTCTCACCTAGGCGGCGCGGCCAGGGCCTGGGCCGCGCCAGCCTGGCATGAGGGCCCGTCGTGGCCCCACTCCTACTCCTCTTCGGTTCTCTGGAAGCTTCCGGGAAAAATAAGACTTCTGGAACTTGTTTCGTCCAATTCCGAGAATATTTCCTGTGTACCTTTTCTAAAACACAAAGACAGCAGAAAACAGGAACTGGCACTGTGGCATCTTGTCAATAGGTTAGTTCCGAAAATCGCATAAAAGTGCCACGAAGTGTAACGAAACAGTAGGCAAATGGTGTAAAAATAAGCATGGAGCATCAAAAATTATAGATACGTTTGAGACGTATCAGCATCCCCAAGCTTAACTCCTGCTCGTCCTCGAGTAGGTAAGTGATAACAAAAGAATAATTTTTGAGGTGACATGCACCTACACAATCTTGATCATATAGGTAAAGCATTGAGTGCTGAGATCAAAGAACTTAAAACATGGGCATGAAAGACAAAATCTTGATAATAAAAACTTAGCAACCATGTTATAACATGAAAATGAACACAAACAAAAGATCATAAATAATGAAACAATGAAAGTCAAACGTGTGTTCAAATCATATGGAAAAACATACAAATGGTTTTCAGCTTGTCCTTCAAAGAGAGCAAAACATAAATGCATAGGACACCTTCAAGTTTAATAGGGTGACTAGATACAAATAATTTGAGAACAAGTGAAACCAACAATATGAATCAATCAATGAAAACTTTGGGACAATACACATTATACTAAGAATGACAACTATGCTCTCTTAGATGGTGCATAAAAGGTAGAAGGTGGTGACTCAACATAAAAGTAAAAAGAAAGGCCCTTCGCAGAAGGAAGCAGTGATTAAACATGTGCTAGAGCTTTTCATTTGTAAAACAGAGAGATAAAAATTGGGTTTTGAGAGGTGGTTGCTTTTGTCAACGACTGGCAATGGGGTTCTTACTATCTTCCATACAAAAATGAAGCAAGTTTTTGAGAGAGAGATTGGCACTTTTTGTGCTCTTTTTATAAAACTTGGCACTCCTCCCCACCTTTTTTCCTTTCACAAACCATGGCTAACCGATTCCATCGGGTGCCCACCAACATTCACATACCATGGAGGAGTGCCTTTTTTCTTTCTTTTTTTCTCTTTTTTTTTCTTTTTGGAATAAGCAATATGGAAGATAGCAAATCCGACCACTACGTCCCCATGAGCTGAAAACAGTGTCACAAAATGAGAAGTATTTTGAAGGTTTTTTGAAAGGTAGCACATGAAAATTTACTTGGAATGGCTTGCAAATACCATGCACAGGAATTTATAGTGGACACAATGGCAAACTTGGTTTTTGGGAGTTGGATGCACGAGTAGAGCTCATACTCAGTACAAAATGAGGGCTAGCAAAAGACTGGGAGCGACCAACTAAGAGAGCAATAACGGCCATAATCATGCAAAGCGACAAAGCGACATTAAAAGAAGCATAAGATGGCATCAAAAGTCAAAAACTAAATGATCATAGAGGCTATTGGCGACTTTGTAAGAGTCTAACATGTTTGAGCATGCGCCAAGTCAACCCAAATAAAGCATCAAGGAGAAAACCAAAATAATGCTTCCATACAATAAAAACAACGCATGATTTTTTCAAAGTCTCATTAAGCAATCTCAGTCATTTGAGACAAGTCATGCTACAGCAAAACCACTAAGCATACTATCAAAAAGACATCAAGCACGACATGAAAAAGCCTAAGCCGCAGTCTACACAAGCTCCTACTTGTACCACTTTTTGCATAAAGCTTTTTCTCTTTTCCAACACCATTTGAATTTTTTTTGAGGAAACTCTTTTGAGGAAAACCAATAAAGACCAGAGGCAAAAATACACCTTGATGAAAATATATGACAAGGTCTGAACGCAAATCAAGGCAAAAACGAAAACTAAAAGCATTAGCAGAAAAAGAAGAACACTCGTTGAACGATAAGAGTGAAAACTAGAGTGTTCTTGGCAAATGAAAAGCGAGTTCATCTCCTCCAAAGGAAACATGATGTGATCTAACCATTTATTGCAGTAAACAAAGCAAAACTAATAATGAAAACTAAAACAACTGACGCTCCAAGAAAAACACATAGTGCATGAAGCAATAAAAATATAGTGTCTTGAAAGGTGACCTGATTTTTGCCGATGAAGAAGGGGTGCCTCGGGGGCATCCCCAAGCTTTGACGCTTGTACTTTTTGGAAATTTCTTGGGGTGATGCATGGGCATCCCCAAGCTTGAGCTTTTGTCCATTCTTCATCTCATCTTATCATTCTCCAATCCCTACACTTGAAAACTTCCTTCATACAAAACTAAACACAATTCTATTAGCAACATTAGTGTAGCATAACATATAATCAACCTCTTTTTGCTTCAGGTTTCAACCTAAAACTACCACATATTAAGCATATACTACTTTAGCAACTTCCCCCAAAGTTCCGTGATCAAAAGAACTCAAAAAGAAAGCGATAAAGTGGCAAACACAAATATTAGCAGAAATCTGTCAAAACAGAACAGCTGACAAAGGTCGAATTTTTAAGGGGTTTTCTGTTGCTCAAATCAAAAAGTGTTCAACTAATTAAAGTTTGGATATAACCTGGGGCATATGCACAAGAAATCGCAGGTCCAAAAGATATACAGAGAATTTTCACGAATTTTTACGGTGCAGCACCGAAAACTGTTTCAGGACAGCAACATCCCCAAATCTTACCTCACTCAAATTAGAGGCTTCTCTTGGCACAACAATAAAATAAAAAGGATAAGGAGCGGTCATTACAGTAGTAATGACTTCCAAGACTCAAATAAAAGAAAAAGTACTGGAAATAAAACATTGGGTTATCTCCCAAGAGTGCTTTTCTTTAACGCCTTTGAGCTAGGCGCAGTAATTTGCAAAGATGCTCATGTGGGCGCCATATAAGAGCTTGAAGCAAAGGCGCCATATAGGAACTTAAAGCAATAGAGAGCATCAAAAAGCAAATGTGAAAGACATTTATATCTGAACCACTTCCTATGCATAGGAATCTTGTAAGAAAATAAATCAACGAGGCACATAGTAGCAAGCATGGATAGATAAAACAAGTGCCACTTCAAGATTTGCAACATAAAGAGGGGAAACTTAATATTATTGAGATCCATCAAACCATGTTTTCCTCTCTCATAATAACTTTCAGTAGCATCATGAATAGAACTAACAATATAACTATCACATAAAACATCCCTATCATGAGCCACATGCATAAAAGAATTAATACTCACCATAGGAACAATAGTAGTAGGAGCAGATTCAGCAGAATAATTATTCTCATCACCATAATCATCAAAAATAGGAGGCATATTATAATCATAACTAATTTTATCCTCAATAGTAGGTGAACTGAAAATATTATACTCATCATCATAGCCATCATAAACTAGAGGTTTAGTATCATCACAAGCTAGAGAACAGCTATTTCGCAAAGCATATTCTTCAAACATATCATCATAAGAAGGAACATCACATATGGGAGATAAAATATCATCAGAGCAAATTTTCTCCACTAAAGCTGGGGAACTAAAAATATCATGCTTAACAAAACCAGCTTCCCCAAGCTTAGACTTTTCTATAGCATTAGCATTAACGGTTGACGAGGTTCTAACCCGGCAATGCCCATGTTTCGGGGCTTTCGATTCATGGAGAGCATGTGGGGCGCTTGGCGGATTCGACGGCTTCAGACAGAAACAGAGGGTGCACACGAATTTACCCAGGTTCGGCCCCCCGGAGGGTAAAGACCTACATCCTGCTTGTCTGATCTTGTATTGCTTGTATATGTGGAGTTGTTACAATGGCGCGCAGATGCAATCTGGCGGAGGTGGAAGGAGATGGCGTGGCTAGCCTATGCGAGATTGTGTTGTAGGCTATGTGAATCTCTTCGTCTAGGGGGGCGCCCTTGGTGGCTTTATAGATGCAGCCAGTTTGGGTTTACAAATATTTCTTGCCTTCTACTCCAAGTTGAAGTGCTGGGCTTTGCGGGCTTCGTGTATCCGTCGAGCGGGCTTCTTCCTTGGCAGGAACCAGGTAGGCAAATATCGAGGACCGAGGGGTCATACCCTCGTCAACGGTATTCAAAGCATTCATACTAACAACACTATTAGTATGCAAATTAAGCTCCAAAGGTTTTTCAATTTTCTCATCAAATCTAAAATCAGGAAAAAGACTAAAGAACTCTTTGTTTTCCATTAAACCTAACTAGTGAAAATAAAAACAAGAAACAAAAAGATGTAATTGCAGAATCTAAAGGAAATAACTTCGAGCACTCACTAGCAACTAAGAGACTTAGTAACCAAAGAATGTGAGTACCTTTTACCTTACCTCCCCGGAAATGGCGCCAGAAAAGAGCTTGATGTCTACGCACGCGTCTGTTCTTGTAGACAGTGTTGGGCCTCCAAGTGCAGAGGTTTGTAGAGCAGCAGCAAGTTTCCCTTAAGTGGATCACCCAAGGTTTATCGAACTCAGGGAGGAAGAGGTCAAAGCTATCCCTCTCAAACAACCCTGCAATTACGATACAGAAAGTCTCTTGTGTCCCCAACACACCCAATACACTTGTCAGATGTATAGGTGCACTAGTTCGGCGAAGAGATAGTGAAATACAAGTAGTAGTGATGATTATAAGTAGCAAATGTGATCTAAAATAAATATCGCTGCGAGCAAACATGTAACAAAACAGGAAGTAAACGGTGTGCAATGCTTGGAAACAAGGCCTAGGGATCATACTTTCACTAGTGGACACACTCCCAACAAATATAACATAATTGAATAAATAAACAACTTCTCTTCACTATGGTACTCTGAATTACTCTCCTATTGAATAACACTAATCATTGCGTAGTGGCTACAGAAGCACCCCTTAAAGTTCATCAAGTACTTGACAAACACCACTCATAGAGATATCCAAATCAAATCACAACTCAAGATAAATATTATTGCAACTTAGACCAAGTACTAACACGGTGCACACACTGTCAACATTACACCATGAAAGGAGGAATAGATCACTTCAATACTATCATAGTGATAATTATTCTCATAATCCATAAGAGATCACAATCGTAGCCTAGACCAAGTACCACCATGATGCACGCATTGTCACCGTTACACCATGGCAGGAGGAATAGATTACTTTAATAATACCACTAGAGTACACATAATATCTGAATAATAACATCTACTTGTTCAACATGATACAAAGCTCACGATCACATAAAGATCACATCATGGGAGAGAGAGGTGAACCACATAGCTACCGGTAGAGCCCTCAGCCCCGGGGATGAACTACTCCCCCTCATCATAGGAGACAGCAAGGTTGATGGAGATGGCAGTGAGGTTGATGGAGACGGCGGAGACGGTGATGGAGACCGATGGAGATGGCTCCGGGGGCACTTCCCCGTCCCGGCAGGGTGCCAGAACAGAGACTTCTGTCCCCCGAAATTCGTCGACGGCGGCGGCGAAGCTGCGGAACTGTTTCTGGAAAATTGCCGACTCCTTTAGGGTTTTCCGTCCCGAGGCTTCTTATAGGCGAAGGGGCGTCGTCAGGGGGCAGCCAGGGTGCTCTCACACCTAGGCGGCGCGGCCAGGGCCTGGGCCGCGCCAGCCTGGCATGAGGGCCCCTCGTGGCCCCACTCCTACTCCTCTTCGGTTCTCTGGAAGCTTCCGGGAAAAATAAGACTTCTGGAACTTGTTTTGTCCAATTCCGAGAATATTTCCTGTGTAGCTTTTCTGAAACACAAAGACAGCAGAAAATAGGGAACTGGCACTGTGGCATCTTGTCAATAGGTTAGTTCCGAAAATCGCATAAAAGTGCCACGAAGTGTAACGAAACAGTAGGCAAATGGTGTAAAAACAAGCATGGAGCATCAAAAATTATAGATACGTTTGAGACGTATCAAGGTTGTCAATCTCACCGGTGTGCTTGAAACAAAGGTTATGAGCGTATCGAGTGGAAAACACCAGAGTATGCGAGTAAAGTAAACAGGTGATAGCAATATGATGGAAATAGAACCGGGGTCCACAGTTCACTAGTGGTGTCTCTCCATAAGATAAATAACACATGCTGGGTAAACAAATTACAGTTGGGCAATTGATAGAATAAAGATAAACATGATATGTCAAGAAGATCACTATGCGATTTACTCTGGGCATTACAACAAAATACATAGACCGCCATCCAACTGCATCTATGACTAATAATCCACTCACGGGGATATCGTCCGAACACCCCATGAGTATTAAGTTGCGAACAACGGATAATTGCATTAAGCAAAGTGTGTAATGTAAACAAAGCATATGCCCTTGAGCATATGAATGTTGTTTTCTCCCTAGTAGCAACAGCACATCTACAACCTTAGAGGTTTCTGTCACTCCCCCAGGTTAAATAGAGGCATGAACCCACTATCGAGCATAAATACCCCCTCTTGGAGTCACTAGCAACTACTCGGCTAAGATAGCTACTAACAACGGAGAGCATGCAAGATCATAAACAACATAGAGATAACAAAAGATAATATTCAGTACAGCAACTCAATCATAAACACCAATATTCATCGGATCCCAACAAACCAAACATGTAGAATTACATAACGGTGATCTCAATCATGTAGGGCAGCTCATGAGATCTAAACATGAAGCACATGGTGGAGAAGACAACCATCTAGCTACTGCTATGGACGCATGGTCCAAGGTAGACTACTCACTCATCGCTCCGGAGGCAAGCATGGCGATGAAGAAGACCTCCGGTGGCGATTCCCCTCTCCGGCAGGGTGCCGGGAAGAGCTTCTAGACCCTCCCGATCTTTGGGTCGACGGCGGCGGCGGATCACGATGTGTTCTGGAAAAGTGATCGGGTACTTAGGTTTTTTTGCGTCGGGGGGTCTTTATTGGCGAAGGGGCGATGTCAGAGGTGGGGCCAGGCGGCCTCACACCATGGCGGCGCGGGCCTGGGGCTGGCCGCGCCAGCCAGGCCTGTGGGCCCCTGGTGGCCCCTCTCCTTCTCTCCTTCGGATCTCTGGAAGCTTTCGGGTAAAATAAGACTTCAGGAACTTGTTTCGTCCAATTCCGAGAATATTTCCTGTGTATCACTTCTGAAACACAAAAACAGCAGAAAACAGGGAACTGGCACTGTGGCAACTCGTTAATAGGTTAGTTCCGGAAAATGCATAAAAGTGCCACGAAGTGTAACGAAACATCAGGCAAATGGTGTAAAAACAAGCATGGAGCATCAAAAATTATAGATACGTTGGAGACGTATCACGCCACCACGGTAAATTGATCTGTCGGCACCGCCGATGCCACCGGAGCGACTGCGAGCACTGCATCTCGCCTTAGTTGATTCGATGTCGCGTCGATCGATTTGGCAGCGCTCCGTGTTGCGCTGACCGATGGCGATGATGCCCTCCTCAAGCCGAGACGCAACTTGGCGCATCCTAGGTGTTCAACAAAATCCCCGCAAGGTATGTGCCACCAACGATGCGCCCTTTTTTTGCTAGATTTTTAGTTTACTTGCTAGTAGAAGTAAGTTCATTTTTACATGTTTGTAGAGCTCGTCCTATGATTCATCCGATGATGAATTCGATATTGAGGAAGAAGAGAACATCTCCATGCTATTGGTTTGTCGCGCCAATAAGAAGCCAAAAATTGGTGGCTTGGTTTTTGGTAGATAGAAGTTGTGGAGGAAACGGATTGAAGGCCCCAACAAGTTGATGCGGATTTATTTCAATGAAAATCCGACATATCCCGAGAGCTATTTTCGTTAGCGTTTTCGATGAGCGTGAACTTGTTTAAGCACATTGCGACGGAGGTGATGAAGTATGATTAGTTCTTTGAGCAACAGAGGAATGCCGTCGGAGAACTTTGGCATAGCACCTATCAGAAGGTGACTGCCGCCTTGCATATATTACGGCATACCGGCGGATCCAGTTGATGACCACTTGGCCATGGGTGAGAGTACGACTATCATGTGTGTCAAGCGCTTTGCCATTGCAATTGTGCAAGTGTTCGGATCCATATACTTGAGAGTCCCCAATGCTTAAGATACGACTAGGCTTTTGAAGTTCAACAACAACCGGGGGTTTCCAAGCATGTTTGGCTCAATTGATTGTATGTACTGGAGTTGTAAGAATTGTCCGGCGGCATGGCATGGACAATTTAAAGTGCAAAAAAGGATTCCACTATAATACTTGAAACGGTCGCCGATCATGAGACTTGGATTTGGCATGCATTCTTTGGAATGCCCGGGTCGTGCAATGATCAATGTCCTTTAACGATCACCACTCATGACAAGGATTGCATTGCGTGAAGGTCCACTGGTGGAGTTTGAAGCAAATAGCCACAAGTACAACTATGACTACTTTCTTGTTGATGGCATCTACCTAAGGTGGCAAATATTTGCGAAGTCATCAACCCAAAGGTAAGAAACAAACCCATTTCCACAATGCACAAGCGTCGGCTAGGAACGATGTGGAGAGAGCATTTGTGATTTTTGTAAGCCTAATTTGTTGTTATGAGAGTACCAACTAGATTTTGGGACCAAGAATGTCTTTGGTATATCATGAATATTGGTATATCATGAATGCTTGTCATCATGCATAACATGATCATAGAGGATGATTGTGGCAAAGATGTATATTATACCTACTATGACTTGATGGGGGTTCCCGTGCAAGTGAAGAGGACCCAATATAGGGTGGTGTGTTTCATTGCCACGCATAGTTGTCGGAATCATGATTCTACTATACGATTCTACGACTTTACGAACCAATTTGACTGGAACGATTCTACGATTCTGGTAAGTAGAATCTAAGATTTTACGATTCTAAAAGTTATGATCCTACAATTTATGATCCTGACATAGAGCTTCCGATCCGATTCGGAATCACGATTCTGACAACTTTGTTGCCACATATCATTCGATCGGTCCAATGATACACATGATGAGCTTCGAAAAGTTCTCATGGAGAAGCGGTGGAAATGGAATGGACAATAATAGTGGCTACTTTATTTGCATATTTGTTGTATTGCTGGAAAACAATATGTTGTATTGTTGATGAACAACTTGTTGTATTTGTTGGTGAAAAATTTGTTGTTCTTGTTGTATTGCCCATATACTATATGCTTGTGTTGTAATATTAACCAGGCAATTTATTGTTAATTTATTTGGGTTTATTTGATCTTGTTGATTCTATATAAGTGTGTGAATGTTGTTTGAGCTAGCGCCGCGCACTGTAGTTTGCAGAGCTTGTTGGAGGGCTGATTTCAGCTGCCATGCACGCGCTGCAAAAATGAAGCCTCCGGTGAAGGTCGCAACAGCGTCACGTGCTGCAAAATGTAGTTTGTCAGTATCCCGATACGTATCTTAGTATCTTACAATTCTATGATACTACTGTAGCTAAACGATACGTATCGTGATGGTATCTTAATCTGGTAGTATCTCACTCGTATCCCGATACATATCGTGGTATCTTTAGTATTCCGATATCAAAACGATACCATAAGATCCCACGCCTATGCTAGAAAATAAGAACACGACGGCGTGACAAGATCAAGATTAAAAGTGGTTTTATAGTCTCAAGGCTACCTAAGTATCTAAACAATACAATCATTCATTAGTTTGGCAAAGATGGGTATAAAAAGGACTTTACATATGCAAGAAAGCAGTCCGCTAGCCAGCGGTGTATATTATTTTTCATGAACCCGGTCTTTTGTTTTGTGGGTTCCTATTTAGCTATGTTTATATTATGCATTGGATGAGTTGGTCCATATTTATATTATATAAATGCATCATTTCCATGATCAGCCTCGATAAAGACATATAATATCCTTAAGATTCAAATAAAAAAATTAAAGTTAGATGTATTTTTAGGTATATTATTAATATATACATATATTTTATTAAAAATAAAAATCTCATAATATCGTGATACTACAATACGATTCTACGATACGATATTGCTAACAAATAATAATAATACCTAGTATCTCGATACTGAAAACCTTGCGTGCTGCAACTGGTTACAGCGCGCTATAAACGGTATAGAGCGCCAAATTATAAAGCCACTGTTAAAGATGCTCTTAATTAGAAGAATTGTGTGTATGCGTGAGTACGAACGTTCCAACACCGGCGGGCCAGGATGGCAGGATGCATCAGCCCATCCTAGCCACCGGGCTATGCCTCAGTCCACTAAAATTCGGAACACACTGAGACAAAACTGGGGTAGCAGGGGATCACACATAGGCGGATTCAAGGGATGTAGACAGATCTACTATCTGCTTGTTGTCCCTAAGCTAATAATTGCCTGCGCCTATTTATTTATTTTCCGGGAGGGGCACATAGCGACGGTGAATATGAGAACGGCAATCTGGCGTGCACTCTGGATAGCGTGCATCCACCTACCAATTATTTCCTTTGGGATTACCACACTAGAGGACCTCTGTATGTTAGACTACCCCACACTAGTACTCTTCCTTACTTAAATTGATGAATTTAGTTTATAGTGTTAGTTTTGATCCCTAATTATCGGAATATATATCAGATTAACAATCCGTTTGAATTTGAGAATTTCTCTAACACCCCGGGCACCCCGTGGCCGAGCCAGTTACCTCTAGTGGCTCTTTAGGATCTGTAGACTGGTTAAACAAATAAACACTAATTGTTTCTGTACGTTTTATCCTCACTTGTTCGTACTAAAAAATAACTTCCCAGTGGTCACCCATTTTTAGATTGCTGCAAGACAAGCATGATTACTCTGAAGGTTCTTTAGAGGTTAGCTTCCAAAAAAGGTATATGTTGATAGGATGTCACAATTACTTTTGATGATATCTTTTAAATAAGCCTAATAAATGTTTGTTTTGACAAAATTTAAGATTTGTATTTCAAAACACATTGAAAAGTGATGATAAATAATAAAAATTGATAAAATTATATTCAAATAACTGTGTCTCCAAGTTAACAAATAGTATAAATGCCAAATATTACCTACAACACATTCAAACATGATGATACACAAATAAAAATGACAAAATTTTCATCAAGTTTCACAAAGTTTAATCATATTTTGAGATTCAATATTCAGAAATTGTCAAAAAATATTCATTATTATTATTATTATTTTGAAGCTCCATTCACTAGGAGCTAAAATATTCAAACAGTTCACAAATTGAACTTATGCTAAAAAATTATGAAAGTCTATGTTATAAAAGTAGATTTAGTAGTGCGGAACATGAAATCAGAAAAAAGGAGAAGAGAGAAGGTGGCATGCACTGTATATACCGTGCATGCTAGAAGTGCATTTCTCTGGTGAAGATTGGGTATGAGAAAAAAGAGACATCTAAGGTCATACTCCACCTGTCAAAAAAAGGTCATACTCCTTTGTGACTCCGGAGGCGACAAGCCGACAAGCAAACCCCAGACAAAACTCATCTTCACATCCCTTCCCACCCCTCATTGTTTTTTTGAACATAGAAATTTTTATTGACTTAACAACAACGTACATGTATACTTTTGCATTGCTCAATGCATGAAACTGCAGCTATATCTGCATTTAGGCATGTATTTGCTCCTAAATCTAAGCACTTGAAGCTAAAAGATGCATTCTGAATCTTCAATGCTAACTTGGCTTGATGATGAGCTCTGAAATTATAACCTCTATTTATATGAAATATCCTGGAAGCATCAAAGGCTGGTGTGGATGCTAATAGAGCGAGTTGTGGTCTGATGGTCCAATGTCCAGGAGTAAGCATCATGTTTTGCGCCGCTGCCACAGTCGCCAACGCCGCACAGTCTGTTAAGAAGGTAGCCTGCTGGATCTGAAGTATTCCTGCAATCTGGGATGCTAAAATCAGGCTGTATGCCTCAGCCTGAATGGCTGATGTTGCTGGTGGAGATATCGCCGAGATGCACAGCTGAAAACAACACCGACCACCTCCGAGCTATATGAAAATACCTAAGCCGGCAACCGCTGATCTGCCATTCGGACCTGGAGACCAAGCTGCATCCAAGAAGATGATGGGATATGAGATGGTGGACACTTCTTAGGCCTTGCCCAAGTGGTGGACGGCGGCGGCAAGCCCCATCCTCACGCTCAGACTACTGCTGGGGGATAGGGAGCACATAGTGCATAGGGATGTCAGCGTGGCAATGATGGTCCAACGGGGAGGGGTCTGGGGTATGCCGAGCAATGCGGACACAAACATGTTCTCCTCGAGTTCACGGGTTGGGGCAAGGCCCCAGGGCCTTTTCAAGTTGAGGACGTTTACAGTATCCCTAAATAAATATAGACCTTCGATTTTTTATGATCCAACGAATCAGATTAAAAGGTACTCCAATCAAACCACTATGGAGTACTGCACGAGAAATTTGGGAGTACCAAGCTTTTAGGACCGCGCTAGGCGTCAGTCGCCTGATCCGGATGCGGAAATCGGTCCTTTTTCGATTAAGATCGAACGTTACATATTTTTCCTCGCGTCGTTTTCACTCTCCTGCGCGCACGTACCTGTTTCCCGCTGCTTCCGCTGCTATGCTGCACTGCTGCTGTATGCTGAGGTTGCTTTTCTTTGTACGGTGAACAGATTGGAGACCACATGATTGTTTCTTGTTGGAGCCCACCATGTGCTGGCAAAGCTCTTTTATCTCCATGCTTGCGTGCATGTCCGTGGAGTAGACTAGCTTATGCATGTCTCTGCTAGCTGTTGCTAGCTAGCTAGTGCATGGCAGTGTAAAACTTTTTTTGCTTAGATGAACGTATCCCATATTTCTGTTACATAAAAAATGTTATACACATAGATTACAACATTGTAGAATTTTTTACATATAGACATAATAAAGTTGCAACATTTTATACATAAGTACACAAATAAAATAACAACATGACAACATTAAGAAAATAGTTTGAAAAAAGTGGTTAAGCAACAATTTTTTGTTGCAAATTGATTTTTAACAAAAATCAACAACTATTTCAACAACATCCATAAATTCTTCCAACAATATAACTATGTTTTTTGCATTAACTAAAAATATAGGTTAAGCAACATATTTTCTAGAGATTTGGTTTTAACAAAAATCATAACCTAGTTATACAAAAAATATGTTTACAACAAAAAAGTACATCACTTGGTTTTTAGCAACAATAATCAATAGCTAATCCAACAAAATTATTGGATATATACAACAATAATCAACAATAAATTCAACAAAAAAATTAGTTGTTTATAACAGTAGTTTACAACAAAATACTAGCTAAAACTCTACAAATCCAATATTAGCATTTTTCTCACCAAGATCTGTTGTAACATATTTTAAAATAAATGAATTCTTTAGCACTAGGAAAATAAAATAAACTAATATATTTGATCCATATAATTATTCTCATATGTTCTGTACATCGAGCAACTACTAGTACTACCTAGTAGTAGTATGTGACCATGATGGAGGCATGGATCTATGCCTCATAAAGGTTTATGACAAAAAGCTGCATGCTACATAGACTAGTACTCCCTCCATCTCGGTTTTAAGGGCACAATTCACAAATCATGTAATCCCAAAATACCTCCACCTCTTAGGCATATTAGCATTTAAGGTGTTTAATTAGCAGCTTTGCATGAACTAGTTTTTGCATTTTTAAGACCAAACACCCAATGCATGTGCTTTCTTATTAATTAATGAGTCTTTAAATAAGGACAAAGAGCCAAATCTCACCACCAATCATAGATCACCTAGGGCTAAGAGATTTGCAAATTATGCCCTTAAAACCGGGATGGAGGGAGTACTCCACTTGCTTAAAGAATTATTAGAGGAGAGAAGGTACTATGAGAACCGGACGCGAGAAGTGAATGCAGCCCGCGAAGCACAGCGCGCGCTGCTCGGTGTGGCAGACGGGTCGTGTCAAGCCGTGACGTGAAAGAATCCTGACCAAGTGTTGTGGATCCATCATACGGCGCGAGTACGGCCGAACGACGCGCGCCGCCTGATCGTAAGCGTTTTCCAAGTTTTTAGAGGTTAAGTTGTACTTTACGAGGGTAGTTAATTTTTTCGGTAGCGGAGTTAATAATTCCGCAGGTCACGCCACGCGGCGGCGATCACCGGATTGCACGGTACAAGCGGCAACATGCCATCGCTGAAACGGGGAGTCCATGGGCAAAACACCCACAAAATAAGCTCGATCTCATGGTCGTCGGCCACAACCCTGTCCTGCCTTTTCTAGATCTGCCGATGGAGAAAATCCATGCCTTTTCTTCCGTCTGCATCAATGCACTGAATTTTTTGAGCATTCACTTCGCTCCAACATTCCACGCATGAAAAATTGAATCTGTTATGTTTCTTGACTGTATCAATTTTAGCTTTGCGTGGGGAACTGTCTCATCACAAATCTGAAATAATTTGTTACTTGAGAAATCCTCCGCTAGTTTACATGCGCGATGGGGGACCAATGATGCAGAAATCTTGGCAGCTGGCAGCTGGCCGGAGATGCGCCAGCGGCGGGTGCTGCTTATGGAGCGCCATTGGCGGATGGTGTTGAAGTTGATGGAGCACGATGAGCAGACCAGGAGGACAGGCTCGCCGGCGGCCGGCCATGTTCCTATCATAAACAGATATCCGTATAACCCTTCGTGGGCTAAAGAAAAAAGTCTAAACTAGCCTCTGAAATTAGCAGTGGGATTTGATCGGTACTCCCTATCCTACTTTATATGGAGTATTGGGTACTGTAAAATTCCTCTTCAAGTTTCAAGCCATCGACCTCTCCGCCTCCAAATCTAGTGACGCTAAGACGTTGTGGCAGCAGGTCGCCGATCTGGCCAGATGATCCTTCTCCCAACGGGATCTATGTGGTGGAATAGGTGCATTTTCTGGCTAGTTCGTCGGACATATGGTTGGAGTTCGGTGGTCCTTGCGGCGGCATTTCTCTTATTTCCTTTACTTTGGCGGCATAGAGAGTGTGGACGCCCGGGAAGGGGCGGCGACAGTCCGGATTGTTGGGAGCTATGTGAGTGTGCGGGTGAGCCAGTGCCTCAGATTCTGGCTGGTGACCACGGTCGTGAGGGCAGCATGGCGACTACCGAGTAGTGTGTTCTGGTGGTGGTACAGGTTTTCCCGAAATGGGAGAGTACCCAGCCTATGCATCTCGTGATACACACTGCCATTATTTTATTGCATAGTTCAAGTACCATAGTTATTACAGCTCAAGGATCATATAATGTTGATATAAAGATCGACCATCTAAAGATAAACATTATAAAGCGACTAGACATTTCTTAATCTATGCCTAATAATAAAGTACGCAAGGGTTTCATGGTTTGGTTCTTTCGTCGGATGTTTTGCAAAAAAAAACCCTCCTAATTCTGTGAATCAACCCGCAATCCAGTCTTTAGTCACCCTCGCTGGTCTTCTTCCTCGCTTGTCCCGACGGAGACGAACGACACCACTCCCGTCCCTGCCGCAGACCGTCCCGACAGAGACGAACGGCACCACTCTCGTCCCTGCCGCAGACCGTCCCGACGGAGACGAACGGCACCACTCCCGTCCCTGCCGCAGACCAGGATCGTAGCTGGCGGCTGGAGGCGTGCGGGAGCGGACGGCGTGGCAGGCACGGGCGGCCGGCGGCGTGCAGGCGGACGTCATGGCAGGCGCGGGCGGCCGGCGGCGTGCGGGCGCGGACGGCGGCGTGGCCGACGGCCCTCCCTTCCCCGCCGCAGACCAGGCGACCCCGATGGTGGGAGCTCGGGCGGTTCCAGGCAGGCGCGACGCGACCAGGAGTGTAGCTGGCGGCTGGAGGCGTGCGGGCGCGGACGGCGTGGCAGGCGCGAGCGGCCAGCGGCGTGCATGCTCGGGCGGCCGGCGGCGTGCGGGCGGACGGCATGGCAGGCGCGTGCGGCCGGCGGCGTGGCCTACGCCCCTCCCTTCCTCGCCGCAGACCAGGCGACCCCGATGGCGGGAGCTTGGGTGGTTCCAGGCAGGCGCGACGCGGCCAGGAGTGTAGCTGGTGGCTGGAGGCGTGCGGGCGCGGACGGCGTGGCAGGCGCGAGCGGCCGGCGGCGTGCAGGCTCGGGCGGCCAGCGGCGTGCGGGCGGACGGCATGGCAGGCGCGGGCGGCCAGCGGCATGCGAGCGCGGACAGCGGCGTGGCCGGCGCCCCTCCCTTCCCCGCCGCAGACCAGGCGACCCCGATGGCGGGAGCTAGCTTGGGCGGTTCCAGGCAGGCGCGACGCGGCCGGCGGGTTATTGATTTTGTCAACAAATTTAGCTTCGTGCTATGTGACTAAACTCAGTTTAAGAATTAAGATGAACCAAGTATCCCATTACCTGGAATTTTGAAAACAATAATCATTTTTTACTATACAATATTTACATGCACATTATCAGTGTTACTTAATGATGGACGGTCAGAAAAGTAGAGATTAACGTATCAACCGGTGGGTTGTGTGGACCGATAAATTTTTGCCCCACGATGCTACGTTAGAGGTTTGCGCTAAAAAATGCTATGTTAGAGGATAAAATGGAATTTTTTTAGTTGCGTAGAGTTTTTTAGACAAATTTTCAATCTACCAGCAAAATGTATGGATGTGAGAAATTAAAACAATCCGTTGCAACGCACGGGCATATTTCCTATCTACTAATATGCCACCAGCCGCCGTCAGCCATCCTATCTGTAAATATCCTGAGAGATCGCCAGAAGATAATTGCATCCAATAATCATAAGGGCATGTACAATGCTAGAGAAGGCATGCCTTTTCTTAGCCCTCCACATCATCTAGAGAAAGCACTAAATATGACTTGTACAATGCATTGTCTCTTATTGTCATCTCTAACAATTAATGAGAAATAGCTATTTTTAGTAGGAAATTAATTGGCTAAGGGAAGGCAAATGGTACAATGCATGAAATAGCCTTCTCTTATTTTCTAAGAGACCATCCCTTAGCTAAGAGAAGGCAACCTTCTCTTTCTTATTTCTCTCTCCTCCAACTAAGCAAAAATCCTATGTAGTACCTCTAAGGGAAGGCTGACGTCACCCCATTGTACGTGCCCTAAGTCCCCTATGATCATCCGGGATCAAGAGGGATCCTAACCGGATCTAGTGCATAGCTATATTAATAACCTGCAAAAAATAGAAACTCCAACATTATTAAAAATATTTTTTATATATTTATATGGGCCAACATAAAGCTGACACTCCGATACGTATTCTAGCTTTAGTTTTCTATCAATAACATTTAACCAATTTTCGAACATATTTCTAATATTGGTCGGTGGTGGATATTATAAGTAAAGAAAATAATTTGCCAAACATTTTTTACAAATGGACACAAGAGAAACAAATGCTCTAGTGTTTCATCCAAATCACAAAAACAACAATTCTTGCAACCGTTCCATTTCCATCTAATTGAATTATCTTTAGTGTGTAATTTTTTTTACGAAGGAACCACGTAAAAAAAAATTATCTTCAAACACAGCGCAGGCAACGCACGCACGCTATCTGTGCACGCGGAGAACGTCCATCGACGCAGTTCCCTTCGCCGCCCATCACCACGGAGCCACCGTCCAGTCGACCAATCGAATCACGATACATATCTTCCATTTTTTTTCTAACCTAATCACGATCGACGTGGCAACACGTGAAGGCGACGTTTCCCCTCCAATCCGTCCAGGTGGTTTACCTGTCTCCTTTCGCTTTCTCTTCCTCCCCATGTCGACGCGTCTAAGCAAATAAACGCGTACAGCTCCTATAAATTCAGATCGGTACCAGGATAATGCAGCATCTCAAAGCTTTTTCGTCCTCCTCATCTCTTGTTCTTTGATTGGTACCCGATCACCGCGTCAGGAGAACACACGAGTTCTTGCTTAGCAGTCTTCCTGCAAATTTGATCATGAGCTACCAGCAGCAGAGCAACATGGCGTACCCTCCGCAGGGCCAGCAGCAGGCCTACGTCGCGCCGCCGCCGCCCGCCGGCTACCCGCAGCAGGGCGACCAGCAGTACCCCGCTGCCGCCGGAGGCGCTGACGACACCACCAGCCGCGGCCACCACCACCACCACCACCACAACAGCGGCGGCGGCTTCTGGAGAGGATGGTAGGTCTTCAGTTTTTTCTGCTCTGCTTCATCGATCCTGGCCTCGTACCTTCACGATGAAACTGCATGCTGATGATTATGTCTGCTCCTCTTTTTTGATTGCAGCTGCGCGGCGCTCTGCTGCTGCTGCCTCCTCGACGCCTGCTTCTGATCAAGTTATGCAGTGCTCGTCCTGATCAATGTGCATCATGCATGATCTGGAGTCGGGAGCCTAGACATGTCTTGCGTCTGATCAGCCGTTAATGACCATTCTTCTTTTTGTGTGGTGGTGATGCCAGTGGCTGGTTGTTTATTTCTCTTTTTGTTGGGTGTATTTTGTTAGTGATGTATTCGATCTCATGTATAATTTCTATATTAGTAGTTGATCTCCTGTCAGCTTCATTGTATATAATACGATAATATATATGATTTTTTGTGGGGATGGAGTTTTTGGCTCCCGGGTCTAGATGGTCTCGATATCTGGACCATACAGCAACACGCGTGGACTGGTGTATCTGACAAGAGTTCGCGCCTCCGAAATTCGGGAATACAACATGTCCGTCGTATTCATGGCCCACGTGAGGGACGTTAGCAGTTAGGAGTTGGACGGGGATCCAGTGCCTTGACGTTGGACGGGGATCCAGTGCCTTGACGTTCACAAGGCACGTCTTGCCTCGCCCCCCTTGAATCCACCGTCCATCCGCATCCAACGGTAAAAAATAGTCAACCCAAATCGATCACCTGATTCCTTCTCTTTCTTCCTCACGCGCGCGAGAACGGACAGGGAGACGAGGGAAAAGGGAAAAGGAGGCAGGAGCCCAGGCGGCCGCCGGCGTCGTGGGAAAGGGAGGCAGGAGCTCTGGCGGCCGCCGGCGCCAATGCCCCTCCGCCCCCACTGGTTTATGTTTCACTACATGGGTGGCAGCATATTCACTACATCCGACTCTGATACAGTGATTATGTTGCCACCCATATAGGGAAAAAGTATCCTTCGACGTAGCCTCCAACTGTGAACAGAACTCCATAAACATGTCTCGATGCTCCACCTTCTATAGAGACGACCACAAACCGAGAATACCGGTATACCAGTAGATAACCTGCAACATAGATGAAGTTTTATTAGTAAACACTTTATCATTCATACATAGCCATAGTGATCATATAATGGCAATCACTCTGACCTGAATATGCTTTTTGAACTTATCATCCACACCATTTAGCCAGTTCCCAAAAAGGTTGGCAATAGTAGTAGGCTGATATAAGGTCGAAGCTAATTGGATGACTCACGATATACATCTGAAATTGGCATTGCAAGAATAAATGTTTGATTGTCTCATCTTGATGAAATAAAAACACATTCCTTACTGCCATGCCAATTCTGTTTTGCAAGGTTATCTTTGGTCATAATAAGTCCCTTCCGGAGGTACGATCCGAATACCTTGATCCGCATAAGGAGTTTTAATTTCCAAAGCTTATCATTACTAACTTTCTCGATTGGAATATCAGGTTGAATTAGTTCATTGTACATAGAACGAACATAAGAATTTTCCATTCTCATGAAGATTCCAACAAAATTCATCAGGACCTTCTTGTAAATGGACATCCGCCAAACATTGAACTAAGGCATTCCAAGATACTAGACGTTGTCCTGATAGATCTCTCTGGAACGTCACATTCAGAGGTGAACTCTCCAATACCTTGGCGATGGTATTGCCTTTGTGTAGAACAATACTGTACAATGCCGGATACTGTTCTCGAACGGTGGTTGTACCTAGCCACTTATCCTCCCAGAACCTAATCTTTGAACCATCTTTGATAGAAAATTTACCAAGGTGGAAGAATTGATTCTTCGCGGCCATTAGTCTATCCTAGAAATGTGAATCACCTGTTTTCCAATAAACCTGTGATAAATCTTTTGAGCCTATGTATTTCCATTTTAGAATATTTTTTCAAGTCCCATCCTCCATGAGGAACTTTGAAGCGATCCTACCTGGTAAAGGTAGAATCTCTGTGCTTTTCAGTGCTAGTCCCTGAATCTCGCTAGCACACATAGTTCGATGAATAACAATATAGCAAATGACTCATTCATTACAATGATTAATTGATACGTCTCTAATGTATCTATAATTTTTTATGCTCCATGCTTGTTTTTACACCATTTGCTTAGTGTCTCGTTACACTTCGTGGCATTTTTATGCATTTTCTGGAACTAACCTATTAACGAGATGCCAAAGTGCCAGTTCCTTGTTTTCTGCTGTTTTTGTGTTTCAGAAAAGTTACACAGGAAATATTCTCGGAATTGGATGAAACAAAAGCCAAACATCCAGAAATCCACCGAAGCTTCCAGAGAACCGAAGAGGAGACGGAGTGGGGCCACGAGGGGCCCACACAATAGGGCTAGGCCGCGCCCCCTATGTGTGTGGCCACCTCGGTCCACTTCTGACGATGCCCCTTCACCTATAAAGACCCCCCAACGGGAAAAACCTAAACCCCTGGTCACTTTTCTAGAATACATCGCGATCCGCCGCCGCCGTCAACCCGAGATCGGGAGGGTCCAGAAGCTCTTCCCGGCACCCTGCCGGAGAGGGGAATCGCCACCGGAGGTCTTCTTCATCGCCATGCTTGCCTCCGGCGTGATGTGTGAGTAGTCTACCTTGGACTATGGGTCCATAGCAGTAGCTAGTTGGTTGTCTTCTCCACCATGTGCTTCATGTTTAGATCTCGTGAGCTGCCTTACATGATCAAGATTACCGTTATGTAATTCTACATGTTGTGTCTGTTGGGATCCGATGAATATTGGTGTTATGATTAAGTTGATGTGCTAAATATTATCTTATGTTATTTATGATCTTGCATGCTCTCCGTTGTTAGTAGCTATCTTGGCTGAGTAGATACTAGTGACTCCAAGAGGGGGTATTTATGCTCGATAGTTGGGTTCATGCCTCTATTTAATCTGGGGGAGTGACAGAAACCTCTAAGGTTGTAGATGTGTTGTTGCCACTAGGGAGAAAACAACATTCATATGCTCAAGGGCATATGCTTTGTTTACATTACACACTTTGCTTAATGCAGTTATCTGTTGTTCACAACTTAATACTTGTGGAGTTCTCGGATTGATTCGCCACAAGTGGATTATTAGTCATAGATGCAGTTGGATGGCGGTCTATGTATCTTGTTGTAATGCCCAGAGTAAATCTCATAGTGATCCACTCGACATATGCACGTTGTCTTTATTCTATCAATTGCCTAACTATAATTTGTTTACCCAGCATGTGTTATTTTATCTTATGAAGAGACACCACTAGTGAACTATGGACCCCGGTCCTATTTCCATTATATTGCTATCACCTGTTTACTTTACTCGCACTGTTTACTTTACTCGCATACTACTATCACTTTCCACTCGATACGCTCATACCCTTTGTTTCAAGCAAACCGGTGAGATTGACAACCTCATCGTAAGTTGGAAACAAAGTATTTGGTTGTGTTGTGTGCATGTTCCACGTTGCTACTAGTTGAAGACGCGCTAACAAGAAATCGTTAACGGCGCGGAGTGTCACTAGGCTAGCAAGCATCACCTTCTTGAGTTTGGCTTTTTCCTACTGGTTTGATAAACCTTGGTTTCTTACTGAGGGAAAAACTTGCTGCTATATTCATCATACCTTCCTCTTGGGGTTTCCCAACTGGCCGGTCATTTACTTCATCATCACCGCGCCATCTATAGCAATCAAGACTTTTTCTGGCGCCGTTGCCAGGGAAAAAGAAGACTTCTGCAAGAGGAGTTTTGCACACACATCCTTTACTTTGTTTTAGTTTTTCTTTTACTTTATTTTTACTTGCATTGTTCATTTTATCAAAAACACAAAAAAATTAGTTTCCTTTATAGTTGTTATTTCTTTACTTTTAGTTTATTATGTTGTTCCCTAAGTACGTTTTGGAGGACCTCTCAGTAGGTAGTGGTTCTATTATTGGGAAAAGTAACATCGAGGAGTTCTTTAATCATATTAGTATGCATAAAGATGTTGAGGAAAAATCTTTGGCTGAGCTTGCTCCTAGTTATGAAGTTGCTTCTGCTTATTTAGTTCACATGTTAGAAGCTAGGTTTGCTAGCCTTAATCCTTTTATGCAACACATGTTTCTTAAGCTTCATGATATTGAGGACCCCGAAAAGAAAGCTTTTATCTTGGAAACTTTGCGCTTAGAATTTAGAGATGTGGCCATTGAAGCTAGGAAAGTTCTTAAGCGTTTTAATAAGCTTGGTTCACATATAAGGGTTGTTAGTACAAACAATGAGGGAACCAAAATACCTATACCTAGCAAACTTATGGGATTGTATGAAGCTTTTGAAAATAATTTTGATTGGATCTGTTCTGAAAATCTTTTTAGTGATTTGAGTGAACCAAAGCGTGATCACAAAGGGTCTTCAAAAACTTATGTGGATGAAATACAATGCCTTATTGAAAAGACTTCTGCAGTTGATCTTAATGATTCTCTTGATATTACTTGATTCGCACTTTCTGCGCCTAGCTCAAAGGCATTAAAGAAAAGCACTCTTGGGAGATAACCCAATGTTTTTACTTTCAGTACTTTTTCTTTTATTTGAGTCTTGGAAGTTATTACTACTGTAATAACCTCTCCTTATCCTTTTTATTTTGTTTTTGTGCCAAGAGAAGCCTCTAATTTGAGTGAGGTAAGATTTGGGGATGTTGCTGTCCTGAAACTGTTTTTGGTGCTGCACCGTAAAACTTCGTGAAAATTCTCAGAATATCTTTTGGACCTGCGATTTCTTGTGCATATGCCCCAGGTTATATCCAAACTTTCATTAGTTATACACTTTATGATTTGAGCAACAGAAAACCCTCTAAAAATTCGACCTTTGTCAGCTGTTCTGTTTTGACCCATTTATGCCAATATTTGTGTTTGCCGCTTTATCGCTTTCTTTTTGAGTTCTTTTGATCACGGAACTTTTGGGGAAGTTGCTACAGTAGTATATGCTTTATATGTGGTGGTTTTGAGTTGAAACCTGAAGCAAAAAAGGGTTGATTCAATGTTATGCTTACACTAATGTTGCTAATAGATCTTGTTTAGTTTTGTATGAAGGAAGTTTTCAAGTGTAGGGATTGGAGAACGATGAGATGAGTTGAAGAATGGATAAAAGCTCAAGCTTGGGGATGCCCATGTCACCCCAAGAAATATCCAAGAAGTACAAGCATCAAAGCTTGGGGATCCCCACGAGGCACCCCTTCTTCATCGGCAAAAATCAGGTCACCTTTCAACACACTATATTTTTATTGCTTCATGCATTATGCGTTTTTCTTAGAGCGTCAGTTGTTTTTAGTTTTCAGTTTTTTTTAGTTTTGTTTGCTGCAATAAATGGTTGGACCCCAACAAATTCCTTTTGGAGAAGTTGCCTTGCTTTTCATTTGCCAAGAACACTCAGTTTTTCACTCTTATCGTTTCAACGAGTGTTCTTCTTTTTCTAGAACTGCGTTTAGCTTTCGTTTTTTGCCTTGATTTGTGTTCAGATCTTGTTATATATTTTTATCAAGGTGTATTTTGACCTCTGGTCTATGTTGGTTTTCATCAAAAGAGTTGTTTCAAAAAAGTTGAATGGTGTTGGAAAAGAGAAAAAACTTTATGCAAAAAAGTGGTACAAAAAGGAGCTTGTGTAGACTGCGGCCTAGGCTTTTGCATGTCGTGCTTGATGTCTTTTTGATAGTATGCTTAGTGGTTTTGCTATAGCATGACTTGTATCAAATGACTGAGATTGCTTAATGAGCCTTTGAAAAAAATCATGCATTGTTTTAATTATTTGGAAGCATTATTTTGGTTTTCTCCTTTGATGCATTATTTGGGTTGACTTGGCGCATGCTTACACATGTTTGACTCATACAAAGTCGCCATTAGCCTCTATGATCATTTAGTTTTTGACTTTTGATGCCATGTTATGCTTCTTTTAATGTCGCTTTGTCGCTTTGCATGATTATGGCCGTTATTGCTCTCTTAGTTGGTCGCTCCCAGTCTTTTGCTAGCCCTCGTTTTGTACTGAGTATGAGCTCTACTCGTGCATCCAACTCCTAAAGGCCAAGTTTGCCATTGTGTCCACTATAAATTCCTATGCATGGTATTTG